>OX155695.1:0-1200000 GCA_944547425.1 Eupithecia centaureata | reverse complement strand
GGACAGACGGACAGTGGAGTCTTAGGTTTACTCATTGGGTAAGAAACTCTTTAAATACGAACTATGGCTAGATCCTAGATTGATAAACTGTGGAATCACCGGCTTGTGTATCCGGTATCGAATTATTTCATACTTCGAGCCAGTGATAGTTTTATAATCTGGTTTACGGTCGCGCATAATAAAGTGTCTCTATTGATTTCCAACACAGCCGCTATTTTGAACCGCGTCTGTGCCGCGCTATTTTTTGTAGTATTTGTTTACGTTTTGTATTAAGATGCGTACGTTTTCACACACAGCCGCGATTGAGGTTGTTTTGTGCGTTTCCGCGTCCTGCTATTTTGCAATATTTGTTTGCAGTACATTTTGTACTAAGTCGAATGCCATCTTACACATAGCTGCATCTTGCGTTTTGCCTTTTACACGCGGCGTAAATGGGGACAGGCGGCGTCTTGAAATCGCGCTTGGAAAACGCAGTTGTGTAAGGAACCGTAGTACCAAATCGCAAGAAATCGCACAACACAAGAGACAATAAAAAATCGCGTCTTTGAGGTGAAACGTAATTACAAAGACTAATCGATCGAATATTGAACAGTGCTTGCATGAATTAGTTTCCAATTTTCTGAGAATGTTAAATCATTAAACATGCTACCATAAATTACGGTGAGCTATTTTAAATGTTTAATGAAATGCAATTAGAACTTACATTGGGAATGGCATGTGTTATTACGTAGTTTGGAAGGTAAACTAACTCACTTATTTGTTGAATAAGTTTGATTCAATGTGTAATGAGTTGTTTTTTTCCTATTTATGAGTTCTGATCAGAAATGAACAATTTTATTTCTCTTCTTACAAAAAAGCACTTAAATAAGTCAAATTTTAAACTATACTTAATAGTTATCAATAGTTATCATTGCATAGTATAAAACAAAGTCGATTTCTCTGTCCCTATGTCCCTATGAAGGCTTAAAATCTTTAAAACTACGCGGATTTCGATGCAGTTTTTTTTAATAGATGGAGTGATTCAAAAGTTCAGGAAGTTTTAAATATATTATAAAACCGTGGGAAGCCGGGGCGGGTCGCTTATTCGAAATAAGGTATTAATTGATTAAATCTACGAATAGATATTTCAGTGTCATCTTACTTTAGGAATGCACACAATTACCCATGATTGTCCTACCTTTCGTAATCTAAATAATGGAGTGTGTAACTTGTATTAGAGTAGAAAAGGACGTTGGGAAGCGAGCAGTAGTTTAACAAGAATTAAGGCTAGTTTAACTAAAAGATCGTTCAAGACTACGCAAGAACAATGCACTAAAGCCTTCAGATGATGTTGGGGCTGCCCTTCGGTATCGCATCTCTCGTGTTTGCTAAATCACAGGGTGATAGCATTCACGTCATCATTCGCAAGAAAATCTCTCCGATGTTTAGAATATGGAGCAGTGCCAACTCCAACCTAAAAGTTGTAGGCAGAGAGTTTGTTTCGCCCACCAAGCACTCTTCTAGGTTCTAACCTTTAGACTCCCTTGGGTGGGCCGATGTTGAAAGGCAGGATTTTTTAACATTATCTATAGAGAGATAGATAATTTCTTTATTGTACTTTCAAAAGAATATGTTACAGAGTTGCTTAATATTAATTACATCTAAAGTGGCACAATCGACGGCCTTATCGCTAACAGCGATCACTTCCAGGCAAACTTTGCTTATATATTTTTGTACTTCAACATATTTCTTTTCTGATTACCCTATTTTACTTATTTTATTATTTTTTAACGAGATAGAAAAGTAGGGTGAGTAGGACGGCGTATTATAGGTACATATTTATAGGCCTGGGAAAAAACATGGGTCGCGAGGCGTAGCTAGTTACCAAAACTGCACCGTTTTTCGACATCATTAGAATATCATCATCATCATCATCAGCCTATATTAGTCCACTGCTGGACATAGGCCTCCCCTAATGAGCGCCATAGCGCCCTGTCTTCAGCTTGCCGCATCCAGCATCTGCCAGCAGTCCTTCGCAGATCGTCATCCCACCTGGCCGGAGGGCGTCCTACACTACGTTTGCCGAGTCGCGGTCTCCACTCAAGACACGTTTACCCCAACGGTTGTCGGTTCTTCGCGCGATATGGCCGGCCCACTGCCACTTCAGCTTGCTAATTCTTTGAGCTATGTCGATAACTTTGGTTCTCTGTCGGATGTAGCAGGTATTCATTACGAATCCTATCATTCAGAGAAACTCCGAGCATAGCTCTTTCCATAGCTCGCTGGGCGACTTTGAAATGGTGGACCAGCCCTACCGTGAGTGTCCACGTCTCAGCTCTGTAGGTCTTTACGGGTAGGACGCACTGATTGAAAACTTTCGTTTTCAAACATTGCGGTATGGATGACGAGAAGACTCGACGTAGTTTTCCAAACGCTGCCCAGCCCAGCTGAATCCTCCTCTATTTAGCATTAGAATATAACAAGTTGAAAAAAAAAACAAAAATCAATTACTACATGACTGTATTGAATATTTTTTTTTATATTTTTCAGTTTGTAGTTATAAAAATCAACATTGATTTTGTATAAATATTGCTTTTAAATCTACTATTATCATATTTATACTAAAGCAAAGAGGCTACATATTATACTTGCGTACTCACGTCCCACGACTCATAAAAGGTTCTGTTCTCTTGCTTTAGGTACTATAAGACATTATTTAGCATTTTCTATGAACATAAATCTTGTTTACTAATAACGTAAGAGTTCAATATGTACCCGTTGGTTGCAGCACACAATGTATTTTCCAACTCAATGGGCTGAGCTCGTAGTTCTATTAGAAGCGACCAACAAATTGCGAATACAATTCAGTTTGGCTAAATGTTAATTAACATTCAACCGTGATGAATTAAGTTACGCTACATAGTACGTTAAAATGTGGAGGTAGGTATTCTAGACGGGCTTAAGTTTTGGTGGACAAGACGAGCGGAAGCAGGTATAATTATTTTAGAGTTAAAAAAAAATATCACGCGTGTTATTTTTGTCATAATCCATTCCATAAAAATGGTAAAAAATCCGTTTCTTCTGACTAACGCACTCAATTAAACACCCTATAACTAAGCAACGGATTTTGGTCGCTAGTGAATAGTAAAACACACCTACGACACTATCAAATTCAAAGATCCTAGACTACGTTCCGTTGATAGATAGATAGATTATTAGATACTATTTATTGATATAAAAGAAAGATAGATATTTTGGTTAGTAGTATCTTAAATCCTAAATTAGGCTTATCTAGACTAGGATTCTCTAAAACCGTCTTAAAGTGTAACACGTATTAAGTATAATTAAATCTAAGATAACATATAGCATTCTCTACATTATTATTCTCAAAAGATTGGAAGATCAGATGTTCGTTCGATACAGACTGCGAAAATATTGGTCCATAATTTTAAAAGAAACTTTTCTCTCTCCAGTTCAGCAGAATTTCACTCAGATATTATAAGCAAAGTTATATTAAGACAAATTAAATATCCCATAATCTCTGGCATTTTAATGAGAACGAATGGATACACGACCGCTTTTGGTTGGACCAAATGTCAATAATAAGTTTGGTCTTCAGAGGAAATATAGCTTTATTCAAATTATTTAAAAAAAAAAAATGGAAAATATAGAAAAGAGGGAGGTATTTGTTTTACGAACGCCGGCTGAGTTCGAAAACAAAATGAAATAGCAAATCTACCATAACGATGGTTCTTTGTTTTATTAACACTATTTTCAAATCGTAGATGATTATGATGATATTCAAGATGATTTGACTCGTATTTTTTTTTAATGCTGAACTCTGTAAAATTCGAGCAATCCAGTCTTAATTCATTAAGTTTAAATGTAATAATTGCGAGTCATAGCGGTTATTTAAACCGAGAACAAATATAGACTCAGACTAGACATTAATGTAGGATTGATTGTTGTATTTGAAGAATAAGAACTAACTGTTGTAAAAACCATCCAAAACATCTTTCATTTGAATCTCTCGCTGACTAAACAGTTTGCTCGTCTCTCGACCCGGCGGATAAGTAAAAGCGCCGTAAGTTTCCTGAGTCAGATTATATTCTCTTCCTTTGTAATATCTTAGAACCGAGTATTTTTTCCTCTTTGAACAACTTTTTAGCATAAATAATCTAACAGACGCTTTGTATAATCAGATGTATGTATCCTCTATGTAGGTAGTCTTGTGCGGGGTCTATTTGATTCAACCTACATACATTATATTTTGCATACATATTGATATAGGAAGTAAATCATGTTTTTTTTGTCTTTAGCTAGATAATATAACAAATGTTTTTCCATCACTGCTTGATATACCTCTAGAAAGGCCTTTCGATCGAAGTGTTTAGTCTCCACAGGCGCTAGCATACAACTGGTTTATATGATATCAAGATTATTTATGTACACCCTGTACGTACAGTATAAATGCTACTAATAATATTATAAACACGAAAGTTTGTAGGTATGGATGGATAGATGGATGGAAGGATGGATGGATAGATAGATGGATGTTTGCTAATTTTTCACGCAAAAACTACTGAACGGATCTGGATTAAACTTGGCACACAGATTATAGTCTGGAATTATAATTATATGGATATTATAGTCTGGAATAACACATAGGCTTTATCCCGGAATTCCCACGGAAACGGGAATTAAGCGGGTGAAACCGCGAGTATACTTGAAATACTTATCCAGCGCAGACGAAGTCGCGGGCTCCAGCTAGTAAAGATAATTAAAAATGGTAAGGCCTACGTATGAACAGGTAATGTGTTTTATGCCAACCCGCTGGTAGTTTATAACTGAAAAGGCGTTTTAAGTTTATCAACTGTTTTCACAAGTCCTGTAATTGCTAAAGGAAATAAAGCACTTGGAGATTTGAGTTTTGAACTGAATAAATTTGTTATTTAACCTTTCATGTCGTGACGTAAAAACAGTCGCGCCTGGTCACTAGTCAAATAAAAACTTTCCCCTACATCGCATTGGCGGTCGTCCAACGTAGTTGACACAAATCTTTAGTGGGGTGCGATTCTTGACGTGGCGGCATGTTTATTGGATATCGATTGCAAGTAAACATTGATTTATTATAATTGGACTAATAAATGGTTAATTAAGGGTGTGATTGAGGCTTCAAAAACTTAGGGTCGTAGGATTGACGACCGATGTGGCGATGTGAGCGAAGGTCCTCTTGCTACGGAGGTTGCTGGTTCGATTCCCGTCTTGGGGCCGCCGGGGTTCTGTGTTTTCTATGTATAATAAAAATATGTCGTATAGTAGGTAGTAGTGTAATATACTTTATTAACAACAAAAATAACAATCAAGTAATAGAAAAAAATACAACTAGTATATACAATTAAAACCATTGAGCTAACTGCAGACGGTTGCAAACAGTCTAAAGGTAGCTCAATTGATCCATGTCAATAACAGTCGGAAGCGTCCCCAATACACTGGCTGCATTACCACGCTGTATGGTATTAAGTATATCAGTCATCTAGTACCCATATCACAAGCTCAGCTTAGCTTAGATGATGCTGTGTGGATCGTACAGCACTATTTATTTAATAAAATCTTTATAGCCAAGGGTAAGTTGTACTTTCTACCCACTGAAATTAAAATTTCTACCTTTGCTAAGCACCATGCGATGGTCGTAGCACAATCAAAGTCTCAAATCGAATATACATTAAGTTTCAAATGGCATTAAAAGTCGATTAACCCGAGAATAGCCGCCCGTCTCTTGTACCCTTGTCAACGTTCGAGTGTTAGTTTGAGAAGCTGAGATTTCTTCGAGAGAGCGAGGGTGGTTAACGGTTTTATAACTAATGTGTCCCTCGAGGCTTACCTACCGTATGCCTTCAACTTAAAGTTCAAACTACGAGGATTTCATTTTATAAAGGAACTCTCAGTCAGAAGCGGAATGTAGTGGCGGTTAGAACTCTTTGACAACTATTATATTTCTTATGTATCTGCCCGCGATTTTGCACTCGTTGTTTTTTTGGAAATATTAATAAAGGTCTATCGCATTGGACCTGATATTAAATGGGATAAAAAGTAGCCTATGTTTTATTCCAGGGCTAGAATTACGTCTATTCAAAATTTCAGCCCGATCTGTTAAGTAGTTTTCGCGTGAAAGAGTAACAAACATCCACATATCGCACCTCCGGTGCAACAGAGGCACAATTGCAAAAAGTGACTTTTTCAGGAGAAGCGTTTAAAATTTCAAAGGCTCATTATATGAAAACGCCTTCAAATTTTATCATTGTAACGGGGTTTTATTAAGGGGTTAATATTATTTTACGCAAAGTTAATGGTTTTTTTGCCATAACTATTCTAATTTATGAGTTCTAATGACTTAATGTCCGAAACACCCTCAATTGTGACTGTGAGATACAGCGTTGAATTAAAGGGATTACGCTTGAGGTACCCGCACGTCCTCAGACAGCACGGGACGCTCGGCGCGTGCGGTGGTCTCGGGTGCGATCACAAAACATACTATCCAAGTGTTTCTGTTCCCAGTTCCCTCTCTATAGGAGTGACTGAACACCACATTGGCGACGTGGATAAAAGCAGTATGTACCTAGTTACCTACCTATAAAAAATGTGTATTGAAGTTCTCCCACCAACTTATTTTTGAAGAAGGGAAGGGTAGATGCGTGATTGAGGTGATTTTCTGATAAAAGTTCTTTGTGCGTTGGTGTATTTCATTAAAAATGATTTTGTAGTCATTGTTTTAATGAAAGTAAATTTAGTAGGAAGATAAACTATCTCCGTACCTGAGATTAATTTTTAAGAAATTAAATAAACGCTCACTATTGGCCGACAATTACGTGTCTACCGCATCCTAAGCATTTTCTCGTTTTGGTTATTATAATGGTATAAATGAGGGTAGACATACAATACTATTGAGACATAATGTCGATGATATAACATAAAAGGCATAAATTACCTGTCCATAGCAACAATTTACAAAATGTAAGAAGGTTTCTGGTGGTAACTTATAATTATGACGAAATAAGTATACCTACCTACAAACTGTATCATTGCTATGGACCAACTCCAGGGAATGGACACCAGTTTTTACACGCCTTGATATGAGTTCCACAATGAGTCAATATTAAAGTTGGGTAAATTCTTTATTAGATAGCATAAAATGTATCTATATCATGTACCTACCCACATAAGCAAGCAGTTTGTTGGTTCCTACTCATTGTAACTGTGCCACGTATTTATACGTTACTTTGCCATATTCGAAAGAGAGTTCCACAATGAGTCAATAACAAAATTGGGTAAATTAATTATCAGATACGCATACAATGTATGTTATGTGCCTACCCACCTAAGCAGTCTGTTGGTTCCTACTCATTGTAACTGTTCCACGTATATTCCACGTTACTTTGTTATATTCCAAAGATTTATCAGGAAAACAATCTACGTACTTTACCAAGGTACTCAGGTACCTAATCTTGGTCTCAAAGATGGTGTTGACGGCTTTAAAGTAGCTAAATCATGAGAGCATTAATAATGCGTCTATGCCAAAACAAAGTTTTCTCTTCGAGCGACAGTTGTTATGCTCGTGAAAAACAATAGTGAACATATCGATAAATTTGTACCACCGAAATGTATTTCGGCTATTTCGGCGATGATATTCGGCAAATGTATTTCAGTAATTTGAACCACCGAAATGTATTTCGGCAAAACTATCTACCAGAAATCTGTATGGTTAACATAATCTATACTTATAATAAAACTGTAACAGGTCCAATTCTGTACATTGAAGATATTTTGAAAATTTTTTTTGGAGTGCACTCTATTATTGATACTCAAGCCAAAACTGTCATTTTTTTTATTCATGTCTGTCTGTCTGTCTGTCTGTCTGTCTGTCTGTCTGTCTGTCTGTATCGTAAACGCGCATCACGCCGAAACTACTTGATGGATTGAAATGAAACTCGGCATGATTATAGGTCATACTACGAGGAAGGACATAGGATAGTTTTTATCCCGGAATTCAGTAAGGTTCTCATGGGAGAGGGTATGAAAGTAAAATTCCTTTACCGCGCATCACGCCGAAACTGCTGAATGAATTGGAATGAAACTAAGGACGATTTGAGTTCATAGTACAAGGAAGGACATGGGATACTTTTTATCCCGAAATTCAGTAAGGTTCCATTGGGAGAGAGGGTGGAACAAAAATTCTTTAACCACGCATCACGACGGAATTGAATGAATTCGAATGGAACTCGGGACGATTGGACATGGGATACATTTTATCCCGGAATTCAGTTTGGTTCCCCTGGGCTATACGGGTTTTCAAACATTTCTCACAACATCTGAACGACGCGTGTGTACGCGTCGTTCAGATGCAGTGAGAAATTTTTGAAAACCCGTATAGCCCAGGGGAACCAAACTGAATTGAACTGATAAACGCGAAAGTTTGTAAGTATGATTGGATAGATGGATGGATGTTTGTTACTCTTTCACGCAAAAACTGCTGAACGGATCTGGATGAAATGGCACAGAGATAGATTATAAGCTGGAATAAGAAATAGGCTTTATTTTATCTCGAAAATCCCACGGGAAAGGGAATTACGCAAGTAAAATCGCGAGTACTCCAAATACTAATCATGCGCAGACGAAGTCGCGGGTACCAGCTAGTATAAAATAAGTAAGTATACAAAATTGTAAAGGAAGCGATTGCGCTTCGAAAAACAAGTTCCCTACCCACATAAAAGGCAATTTAATGGGAAAAACCAAAGTAAAATTAACATTCAATAAATGTGCCCTATAATGATGGTAATATGGTGTGGTAGCAAAAATGACAATTCTGATTCTAAAGCTTGCCCCGCTTTAGATAAAATAAGGGAAACGAATGTGGTTGTTAACTAGATCCTCTGAGAGGAAAATACTCTGGTTTGCTCATCACACGAAAATCTTGAGAAACCAAAACATAGTGTGTTAAACTATATATAGGTCATTCTAGTAGTTACTTACCTACCTATCATTTCCAATCTACATCTCTATGACACCGAAGGAATTGAGATTGGAATTGCAAACTTAAAAACATTCTGTTTTGTTAGATATGGTACACAAAACATACAAGCATTAATATTTTGGTAAGCATAATATGTTCCACAATGGGTAAAATGATATTGGCTTAAAACACTGGCTTTGATCTAGAAATAAAGCAACAAATATATAAATATATTAGCCCTATTCAGAAATTAATGGAGATTTCGTACTGTGTCAAGGACAGCGTTACATTTTGTCGACATAGTTGTTATCAGTAAAAATAAAATAGAACAACGCGCACGATTTACGGGTCAGGCGAACACCGCTTGCAGTTTCAACTCGAGGTGCGTGCAAATCATCGGCCCGAATAAAATATTACTTAGCTCATGCAGGCGCACTCCCTAAGTGCGCAATAACAATGGTACCGTCAAAAGTTAAAAATTTGGTTGTATTCCTTAATAATATTTTGCACAAATATATAGTGCACAAAGTGTAGGTACTCTGTAAAAGTTTTGTTATAAATATAACAACACGTAAGATATTCATACGATACGAATAGGAAGAAAACATATCATTTTTAAAGTAAAACAATGAATTATGCAAATCATTTTAGTGTTTCGAAATAAAAAAAAAAAAAATAACTAGATGTCGGACTCGATAATACGATTTGAATGAAAAATATAAATGTTTATTAAATAGGTACAGCAAACATGTTGGAAATATGTTCGAATTACAAACAATTTCGGGATTACGTCTGTTTGAGCAAATCATCAGGTATAAGTAGAAGCTTATGGACATAATAGCATTCTTCTCAAAGGTAATAAATATATCTTTTAAACTAAATAAGTCCAGATCTTGGACATAAACTGACAGCAATGGCGTTCTCTCAAGAATACGTAGTAAAGTTCGTGGAGACAAATTGCTGCTAGCAAAGTTTAGAGCTGTTTAAGATAAGAAGCAAGTGACCGATATTTATATCGGTTACCAAATGGTTTTGACCAACCCTATCAGACAAGTACATACATTAGGTACATTGATAGAAACTCAATTCGCACGATGATATTTCAAGTTGTTGGTAAAGTGCACATTGTACGCACAATAAATAATGCACGCATAAGGCGTAGGCTAAAAAAATAGGACCCTGACCGTTGCGACCTGAGCTATAAAACAATGGCTGATGAAAGCCCTGTTGGACTTGGTTTTTCCTAGTTCAGGTCGACAAGTAGGCAATATACCTCACAGTTAATTGCTTTTCGAATCAAAAGTTAAAAGGCGTGGAGTGTCTAGAGAGAAGTCACTACAGACAAAACATGAAGCCTAGTATGGGCGATTGAACATTTTACCTACTAGTGGCCGAGTTCAAAATAACCACGGACCACAAACCTTTAGAAGTCATTACATTGGTCAACAATCAAAACCAAGCGCCAATAATGGAGCGGTGTAGGTTTCTCACCGACATGCCTCGAATAATAAAAATAAAAGACTTGGTCTATCTTGTGAAGGACTATGAAAACTGAAAATAATATTACTTCGAAAATGCTCGACCACTCACGGTATCCTAAAACAAAACAAAGTAGACCTCTAAAACGAAACAAAGTCGGTCCAACTCCCCGAAGATCAAGAAATGAAACTTGTTTTGAAGGTTTCAAAACGATTGGGATACATACACTGACTGACTAATACTACAGTTATTCATACAATAACTCTGAAGAGATCCTGTTAAAAGGAAATAAAACTGGATTTCCTGTTAAACGAATGAATAAATGAACACTTTAGTGTACTAAAAGGGATCATATAGTTAAAAAACTTATGTCTAATTAAAATAAACATAGTACAAAGTACAAAAGGCGACCTTATCGCTGAGACCGATTTCTTCCAAAAATAAAACACATGTTAAATTTACGAGACAGTCTTTTAGCAGCTGCTTATGAAAGCCATGCTGAATAGTCGGCATGAACCCCGACTGTGGACTTCTGTATGCGTGACCAGCTTGGTGGCCCAAATGTTATGGAGAATATCGGGATGCACATACGTCATAAGTACTTGTCTTCAACAACATCAGGCATAGATTATGAAATAGTTGTTAGAGACCGGTTTATCTAAATTATAAAATAATAGAAACTTAACGACTGCTAATGAAAATGTACGATATTCCATCACTACTTAGGGTGGATATTGCAATGGATTTCCTTGGTGCACCGCCAAGTAATCAACCACTAGTGGCTGGTAGTTATTGATTATTTCTGTACATTTAATGAAATTAAAATCATGGAAAAATTTTAAAACTGGGTCTTCCTGTCAACATCAATGCTGATAATGAAAAGTAATTGGCGTCGGATGAGTTCAAATCATTTTGTCTTATCCCCATCGGTTCCAACAGAACGAAGAAGAAGAAACACAGCTCCTTGGAATTCTTAAATGACTCAACAACATGAATTATTTTTGAATGCGCTGTTGGCGTCTAAACAAATAATGAGTATTATTATTTATGGACAAGATTGACAGTCTGCCGCTGATTTACAAAATAAAAAAATAACAGAAAGTTGTGACAGAGACTAACTTATGAAAAAAAAGGAAAATATATGTATGGATGTAGAAAAAAACAAATGCAAAAGAACCCGAATTAAGGGTTGAAGGGAAGGTTTAAAGTTAAGAACAGGAACTGAGAAAATAAATACTAGAACTACCTATCGCTAAAACGATAAAGGAAGGTTGAACATTTAAAATAATTTGTGAATAAAATTATAGTCCTCAATTTTAATGATGATGAGAGTAATGAGGATCAAGAAGCAGAATAAGAGATGGATGTGGCTTATATAGCATAACATTAATTTTGACTAAATTATGTATTAGCTGTTGAATTTATTTTGTTGTATAGTCTGATGAGAATATAGTCAGCAGTTTAGCTTATTTTGTTGTAATACATTTGGTTGAAAACTTACGCTTAAACCGTACTTACTGTGTATAATTTATTTTATTGAAATTGGAAGTATATAGGCTAAATGCAAATAATTTATAATCACATATAAATATCCTACTGACTTAAAATAATCGTAGTCCTTTTACTTTGGGTGAATTGTTTTAGTTTTCATTTATGTGAAAGGAAGAGATGTGAGATACAGCGTTGAATTAAAGGGATTACGCTTGAGGTACCCGCACGTCCTCAGACAGCACGGGACGCTCGGCGCGTGCGGTGGTCTCGGGTGCGATCACAAAACATACTATCCAAGTGTTTCTGTTCCCAGTTCCCTCTCTATAGGAGTGACTGAACACCACAGTGACTTTGTTGCACTAGAAGTAAATAAAAAGTTATGATGTGACGAATTTTGTTAATAAAAATCTATATTTATTCATAAAATCTATATTTATTTATACCTACTTAATTTTTAAACAACTATTATTGTTAATTAGCCTTTAAAAATCACATGGAACTTAAAAATATCGGCCATAAAAGCCATTGATGCTCCAAAACTTGAATGGAAAAAATGTCACAATTACCTTAATGACGTTGAAGCTCCAGACTGCTCATGCTCGTGCGGGGGGTCGCACACAACTGACCAATGGTACATTGTTTCTCCAGAAGTACATCAAAATCCACCATATCGACAACGACACTAGTGCCCTCATTAAAAAAATATGGAAATAAACAAATGACGTTTTCGCACCAGAAAGATGTATACAAAACGCAACTTTCTACATACTTAAGTCATTTTGGCCATTTTTGCAATTGTGCCTCTGTTGCACCGGAGGTGCGATATGTACTTAATTTCATGTTTGTAATATTAGTAAGTTTGACAAATACTATATTATCAAACTAGCAACCCGCCTCGGATTCGCACGGGTATATTAAAATTTGTTTTTATAGCGGCAACAGAAAGACATCATCTGTGATCTGTCTAACCATCACGGTTCATGAGATACAGCCTGGTGACTGACAGACAGACGGAGTCTTAGTAAAAGGGTTCCGTTTTGATAAACGAGGGTGAACTATGTAAATCGACAGGTTAGTACCTACACATCACAACGACGTAGAAACGTGCGTGGGAACATTCTACGTACTTATTGTGTACTAACGTACGTAATATGTTAGAAAACAACAGCCAGGGTGAAGGTAGCCCTTTTTAAAGGTTAGCCAGCTGTAGATGACTATCTAAAGGAACTTAAGTAGTTAGATGTTTATCGGAGGTCAAGGCTACGGGAAAGTAGTTATTTTTTATGAATTGAGCTATTTTAGACTGTTTGCAACCGTCTGCAGTTAGCTCAATGATTTACAATGGTATATACTGGTATTAATTTTTCTATTCCTTGATTTTTATGTTAACTCGGACTTGGTGCTGCTGGTGAATTTCATAAATATTTATAATGTACTAGCGACCCGCCCCGGCTTCGCACGGTTTAATATACGTATAAACCCTCCTCTTAAATCATTCTATCTATTAAAAAA
The DNA here is from genome assembly GCA_944547425.1 of Eupithecia centaureata. Lineage (NCBI taxonomy): Eukaryota > Metazoa > Arthropoda > Insecta > Lepidoptera > Geometridae > Eupithecia > Eupithecia centaureata. Next base: position 1,186,529 of record OX155695.1, on the reverse strand, counting down.
AACTGCATTAAAATCCGTTGCGTAGTCTTAAAGATTTGAGCATTCAAAGGGACAAAAGGATATAGGGACACAGGGACAGAAAAAGCGACTTTGTTTTATACTATGTAGTGATTGTGGGTTGTAATCTGTCATAATCTAGTAAGTACATACCCATAACATCAGCTGCTCAACTTGGGGCTAGATGATGCTGTGTAAATTCATCATCATCAGCTTATATTAGTCCACTGCTGGACATAGTTCTCCCCTAATGAGTGCCATAGCGCCCTATCTTCAGTTTGCCGCATCCAGCATCTGCCAGCAGTCTTTCGCAGGTCGTCATTTCAACTGGCCGGAGGGCGTCTTACACTACGTTTGCTGTGTGAATTGTCATCATTTATTTAACTCTGTCTAATTCTAATAGTAACTCTGTCAAATGGGTAAAAAGTTTTTTCGGAATGTAACATTATAACAACTTTAAAAATCGAACTGTAAACTTAGTTTTGTTTGCACAGGTGTCTGCCGAACTTTATAAACTTTTTTCCAAACGTTTTTTTGGTCTATCAGCAACGTCTAAGGGCGATCTAAACAGATTTTGATTGTGTATGAGGATCCCTATCTGTGCATAAAGAATAATCTATACTTATAATAAAACTGTAACAGGTCAAATTCTGTACATTGAAGATATTTTGAAAATTTTTTTTGGAGGGCACTCTATTATCGATACTCAAGCCAAAACTGTAATTTTTTTCATTCATGTCTGTCTGTCTGTCTGTCTGTCTGTCTGTATCGTAAACGCGCATCACGCCGAAACTACTTGATGGATTGAAATGAAACTCGGCATGATTATAGGTCATACTACGAGGAAGGACATAGGATACTTTTTATCCCGGAATTCAGTAAGGTTCCCCTGGGAGAGAGGGTGAAAGAAAAATTCTTTAACCACGCATCACGCCGAAACTGCTGAATGAGTTGGATTGAAACTCGGGACGATTTGAGTTCGTAGTACAAGGAAGGACATGGGATACTTTTTATCCCGGAATTCGGTAAAGTTCCCCTGGGAGAGAGGGTGAAAGAAAAATTCTTTAACCACGCATCACGACGGAATTGAATGAATTCGAATGGAACTCGGGACGATTGGACATGGGATACATTTTATCCCGGAATTCAGTTTGGTTCCCCTGGGCTATACGGGTTTTCAAAAATTTCTCACAGCATCTGAACGACGCGTCGTTCAAATGCTGTGAGAAATTTTTGAAAACCCGTATAGCCCAGGAGAAACCAAACTGAATTGAACTGATAAACGCGAAAGTTTGTAAGTATGAATGGATAGATTGATAGATGGATGGATGTTTGTTACTCTTTCACGCAAAAACTGCTGAACGGATCTTTATGAAATTTGGCACAGAGATAGATTATAAGCCGGAATAAAAAATAGGCTTTATTATATCCCGAAAATCCCACGGGAAAGCGAATTACGCAAGTAAAATCGCGAGTACTCCAAATACTAATCATGCGCAGACGAAGTCGCGGGCACCCGCTAGTCTATAAATATAAAAGAAAGTCGTGTTTGTTACAACACTTATAACTCGAGAACGGCTGGACCGATTTTTATGATTTTTGTGTTTTTGGATTTGTCTTCGTCGGGAATAGCAAAATATGTATAAAAATATGATATTTGACAAATAAATAAATTTCCCCGCCGGCGACGCTGCGGGGCGCAGCTAGTAATTAATAAAAATGAATACCTACATAACTACATACTTTTACATCAAAAAAATACATACATATTATATAACTACCTACATACATACATATCTACTTGTAAAAAAGGAAACTAGGGTGTATTAAGTGACAGCAAAACAAATAGTGTAGATAGATAGGTAATGAAAATTTATTGTATACTAGCTGCGTATAGATTCTTCAGAAACATATACATACTTACCATGTTCTCTTGTCAGAAACGGAACTCAGATGTATTGGCTATCCGATTTATTTATTCAGGATAGCTCTGTTTCTGCTATTTACGACTACTTCCTTATTTCATGGAAGTCTACTTATAGCAAGTAGGCAGCTGCATAGCCTAGCCTTTATTCGATTCCCGGGGCTTTGGCTTTGGCAGGCCTCCAAGTAACACAGATTACGTACTTGTCGACATAACAAGAATCTTTATTAGAAAATTACAATCAAAGAATAGACAAAAAATAAAAAGAGAAGGTACTTATTCACAATCGAAACAATTGATCTAATTGCAGAAGGTTTCATTACAGTCTAGAGGTTGCTCAACTGATCCATATCAATACCAGTCAGAAGCCAGCATCTGCCTTTAGGTACCTACGTATAACTACTAATGTTTAGCAACGATATTGTTTAGTTTGCTCTCGGAATCTACCTAAGTTACAAGCAAAATCGAGAAATTATGATTGTATAACAACGGTTTTACTTTTAGCATCTATCTGATATTGTTCAGAGTCATGTACACCATTATGTCATTATTCTCAACAAGTTGACAGGATCCAAAATCGTTGACACTTCCCTTAAATCTAATTCCACGAACCATTACCCTCTGACATGTGAATCAAGCTCAACTTCCACCTGTCATTTGTTATTTCCCATTTTCCCTTTGTCTCATCCGTCACGTGACATTAACAGGCAAGAGGTAGCTGCTACAAATAGCAGTGAAATCGCAGGTGAATAAAAGAAAAGCACAGTGCCTTTGAGCTTCAAAGGCGTCGTTATTTCCTGCACTGTAGTGGGTTTTTAGTAGATAGGTTTATAGATTACTAGCGACCCGCCCCGGCTTTATTATTCGCACGATTTTGAATCACTCTATTTACTAAAAAACCGCATCAAAATCCGTTGCGTATTTTAGGAGATTTAAGCATACATAAGACGTAGGGACAGAGAAAGCAACTTTGTTTTATACTATGTAGAATCTTCGTATCTTAGTGATGATGGCTCTATTTGAACTTCAGACACACATACACAAAATTCAACAGTTAAAGATTAGTCTAGTAAAGCACACAATAATAAATTTCCTTTAACTTATAAAAACAAAACAATAAAATTCTAATCAAGGTATAATATCTACTAGCGACCCACCCCGGCTTCACACGGGTGTTTTATACATTTAAACCTTTCTCTTGAATCACTCTATTTTTTGAAAAAAATGCACGAAATCCGTTGCGTATTTTTAAAAATCTAAGCCTACATAAGGACAGACAGACAGACAGTGGGAAGTGAATTTGTTTTATACTATGTAGTGATGTATGCTGCAGTACGTTAAATAAGCCTTGGGTTAGTATGATATTTTGCCCAGGAAGTAAAACCACTGAATTTCAGCTATGCTATGCTATAGTAGAGTTATTTGATGTTCTTTGGCCGTAGAGTGATCAATTTATGTAACCTAAACCCGTGCTGCAAATTACCGTTAATTTAATATGTTCTACCTTCTCATCAGTAAAAGAACTTGGTCAGTGGACTGAAGGAGCTAAGTCTATTGACTTATAAGTGTTATTCTGATTTACTAGGATTTTGTTAGATTGTTTTTTTCATGTGAATTTTGTATACTTACTTAGTTTAATTAAACTTTTTTTATTTAAGTACTTAGTTAGTGTAAGTGGCTCAGTGGTTAGTGAAATGACCGTTCTAATTAATTTAATAAATAAGGGTCTTTGACAGATTGTCACAGCCCCGGTCAGCTTCCATTCAAATTGATTTCTGTTTTAAACATTCCTTTCAGAGTATTTTATTGATGTTTAAGGTATTTGAGGCAAATCGGCCCTAATTATATTGTAGTCCCAAAAGGACCCCTCGTTCGTCCAATCGCGTGATTGAATGAAAGCTATTTATGAAAACGATTATTGGAGTTGAAATTATAAAAACGAATTTCGATGAGATTTATTATTTTGTTCTTTTGATAGAAAAAAGTAATGAGTTTCCTTTATTATAATATAAATTCAGTTCGATATACTTAATGTTTATTTCAGACAACAATAAATTACAATACAAAAAATAAATAATGTTTTTAAACCTAAGTCTGTTACATAAGATTAAATACAAAATTAAAGTCACAAAGGTTACGTCCGCTCCGCCATTTAGTAAAAAAAACATTTTGTTTTTGGTTACTACAGGTACTTAAAACGCATGCTTGAAACTTTCGCATATAATCTCTAACGTAGTATGATTATGTATCTAGGGTTAATGGCAAATTATTGAGGTGTACAGTTTTTCATAACAACAACCAACCAACGCCAACTTGCGAGAAATCAGAGAACAACTGATAATACCCATTTTAACGCTTGAAGGACAATACATTACGAAAATCTCATCTCTACATACGTATATGTCACTCACCTTGACATTTTTGTATTGTCCTTCGCAATTTTATAAAATGGTAAGCTAAATAACTTTATCTAAGCTTCCACTTTATAAAATTGCGACTTGAAAGGCTCGTTCTTGTATGGATTCAGTTCGGAATTCCGTTTCAAAACTCGAAGAGAAGTTTCTTGAAAGAAACCTGTGGGAGAAAATAACAAACTTTTAATCAAAGGCGTTTCACTCTTTCTTTTGAATAACGCAACGGAATCTTACACTGGTATACATATTTTGATTTTCATTTATCTTTTTATCGTCTTACAACGCGTTGAAGTATTTTTAACGAGATTGCCGCATCAAGTCGAGTTTGTTTAAAAATACTTCAAGTTAGGAGGGGTTTTTTTTATATTTATCAGGTCTCTGATAGAGAATACTAAATATAAATTTTGTAAGCAGAATATCATTATATACAAATCGCCCTAAGCGAGAAGGCCAGCCGCCTTTTGTGCTATGTCTATTTTTTAATTAGATAAGCTTTTTTAAATGTTTATAATTCTTCCTATTTTGCTACAATATAATAATAATATCAAATAATATTCATCGTTCTTATTACAGGCATTTATATAAAAGTATTATTCGCAAAACATTCTCTAGGTCTCACGTGTGTGAGACGCACTGCTCGCAATGTCTTGCGCATTTTTTTAATATTATGTTTTGATGTAAGTACCTACTTTATGTTCTATAATTTTATAATATAGCTACTTTTAAAATTATTATTTTTTCTGTGCTGTTTGTTAGAGTTTGTTCTTTCTCCATAAAAAGTCTATCTATATCATGTTTAAGTAGACAAATAAAAATATTTACCAAAACAAAAAACATTGCTATCAAGATCTTGTGGAACTTTCGAGGAAAAATTCCATGTTATTCCTGTGTAATTGAAGTCTCCAGCGCTTCAATTGAATCTGAATGTCGGAACTTTGATCAAAGAAGGCAATCGCGAGGTGCGTCAATAAAATAAAACCCGCTTTACGAGGGCGCGCAGACAAGGTCGCGTCACGGCGCCCCGCGCTCCCCGGAGGAAGTGGGGCAAATGGTACTATCAGGATATGAACTTGGAGGAGGATATAACTATTGATTAGCTGGTGTTTGCGTCCTTCCTCATTTGTGGATTTCTATGTATTTTTAACGGAATTCAAGCTCAACAAATACTTTTTTCAGTTAGTACCTAAGTAAATCATTTATTTGTCACAAAATAAAACACACATACATTATTGCTTAAGAAATAAGGCAAAATTAAAACATAGATTAAATTAGGTGGCTATAAAGAAACGGATAACACATGTACCTACATTACTTGACTTGATAAGAACGCAAACGTAGTGTAGGACGCCCTCCGGCCTGGTGAGATGATGATCTGCGAAAGACTAAGTAGTTTCTAGGCTTTTTCTAGGATTTAATGATTTTCATTTAAAAGTTGGTGGTTCTTATGTGGTCTTGATTCAAATTCAAAGTGCTTTATTTCTTTTAGATCTGACAGAATTCTTGAACACGTCAGAATAAATCGCTCTATATAAATTTCATCAAGACCTGACATTACCCTGACGACCTGAGTTTTTAAGTTTTTCTTAATAATTTGTATTGTACCTATTGACTTCGATATTGATGAAGTTAGGTTTTTCAAAACACGCCAAATAACATTTATATGATATGCAGGTTAATTTTCAATCCAAACTATCACTTTTCTAATATTAGTAAGATTTTTTGCATTTCTCTAGGGTCATTTGCAGAAAAGCAAAAACTTAAGAATCGTATCAAACAATTCAAAGGCTTCCTACAAAAATTCAAATAAGCCCAGCTCTCGCAGTAAGAGTAGATAGCGTCGTATTTCTTGAGGAACTTATGAAATTCCGCATGTTCTATGCAAGCCGGGATTTATAGTTATTTCAGCTCGGGATTACTCAGGCTAACGGTGGGAAGAATGAATGAATGAATGCACACTTTATTGTATCTTTTGAAATATAAAACAATACGTAAATTAACTTATATCTAAATCTTATCAAATAATAAAACGGTACAACAGGCGGCATTATTTTGAAAGCAATTTCTTCCAGACGACCTTATTACAAACAATAGATAAAATTATACTTTGGAGTTGGTAGTGCATATAATTTTGAGAGAAGCAAAAGAGTTTTTCTATAAACTACTTACAATTTAAACATACTTAGAGATAACATGAAGAAGGTTTTAATATCTCTCTCAAGTTTTGGACACCTTTCAGGAGTAAAAAGTATGAGAGAGAGGAAATAAGTAAATAAGGCACTTTTTTTAGAAAATGAAAGTCCAATGTCTGAGCTATTTTGTACTGCGATATATCTGATAATGGCTACTGCCCGTGGCTTTGTCTGCGTTGTTACTATGGGAACGTTTAAAGGATATTTGTTATTTCTATCCATTTTGAGTGATTTATGGGATAAAAAGGCCTACCCATGTCCCCGGGAACTACTAAATTGTACAACGATCGGTTTTGGTGTGAAGTTTCTGAAAAATACTCCTGAGAAATAATAAAAAGTATACACCTAATTTGACCATAAGCAATACATACTATTGATATATTTTACACTTGTATCTAACCGCGTCTTGTTATTTCTATGAGAACGTTTCAATTATATTTTTATTGCATGGGAACTGATTTATGGAGAGAAAAGTAGCCTACGTTTTATAAACATCAGTTTCCAGGGCATTTTAATAACCTTAAAAAGTTTCCATAGAAAAGGCGAAACCGCGGGCAAAACCAGTGTCCCTATAATTGAAACTACACAACCTTGCTTGTAGTTCTCGACCTTGCATGCTCCGCGTCCATTCGTGAGGGAAACAAGTGTGATTTACTCTACGTCAGGACTTCCCAACCGGTGGGCGTCCCCCTCTGGTGGGCCGTAGAGAGAGCTTAAGGGGGGGCATGAAATGTTCGAATATCTTTATCCTATTATAAATAAATAATAAATCAAGTATGCTAGACAATCCACCAATTTCTGCAGAGGGCAGATCGTACACGTATTTGTTACTAGGCGGGAATCGCAACCTTCTGCGTCGCAGGCGGACCTTCGCCCACCGCGCCACATTGATCGTCATATAAATATATAAATCATAGTTGTTTAACATTTACAATAAGCAACACTATTTCACCGATATAACAGAATTATTAACTCAAAATCAGCAATAGAGCACATGAATAGAAAGTCATTAGTGGTATAGAACACTAATGGGTTTCTGATCATGGTTCTGCAATTAACGGAAGATATCTAAGAAGACTTTCTAGAAAGCAGATAGATTTGACTGTGAAGATGTCTTTGAAAGATGAACTCTTGACTATGGAATTTGAATAGAAAGCTTAATAAACTAGCGACCCGCCCCGGCTTCGCACGGTTTTATTATACGTATAAACCTTCCTCTTGAATCACTCTATCTATTAAAAAAAACCGCATCAAAATCCGTTGCGTAGTTTTAAAGATTTAAGCAGTCAAAGGGAAATAGGGACAGAAAAAGCGACTTTGTTTTGATCGACTTTGTAGTGATACAGAAAGAATGAAAATATTTTTTATAGTAATCCGGGGAGGCCACCGTGCAAAAAAGGTTGGGAAACCCTGTTCTACATAGACCTATAAGCAACCACTTTGCTAGCTAATATCATGGCCTTCCTCCACCCTTGTTTGCCTACACGATGGACTGATGTTGTTACACCCTGATGAGCAGTGCTTATCCTTACAAAGTGGATCTATCCATTTTATACTTAAGGCGCTAACGAGAGGCTTGCGCCGCCTTTATTTTATGATATTACTAGTGACCCACCCCGGCTTTGCACGGTTTTATTATACGTAAAAATCTTCCTCTTGAATCACTCTGTCTATTAAAAGAACCGCATCAAAATGCGTTGCGTAGTTTTAAAGATTTAAGCATTCAACGGGACATAGGGATATAGGGACAGAGAAAGTGTCTTTGTTTTATACTATGTAGTGATTACGTTAAACAAAGGAATTCCAAATTATCAAATGTTCAGTATGCTACCACCATACCATTAGCTTTTTTTAATGCATGTGTTTTATTTTGTTAATACAGGAATAGATACAAAAACAGAGTTTTCTGGCCACCAAGAGCAACTTCATATCAGAATCTCTGATAACAAAATATAAGCATAAAGGACAACACAACATGTTGAAAAGCATAACGTATAAAGCAGAACACATAATTAACAAATTACATGATAATAAAACTATCTCAATTTGGACAGCGCCCGGATTATAAAGCGAAACGTGATGCAAATTAGTTTAAAGAAGAATGGCGAAAATGGACCCAAAAATTTGAGGAAACGTACATGGTCAGAAATTAGAACATTCATTCCTTTGATTATGGGGCTTTTAATCAGAAAATCTCATAATTTTTAAAGTTGGGAATCGTAAGTTATAAACGTTTTAATATTTAAAAAAATGTAATAACGAAACGATATCAATGATGCAAAAAGCAAGAGAAATAAAATAAGTGCCAATAATGGAACGTTCATACGTCAAACTACGTGTCAAATGACAAAGTCAGTTGACATGCGTGCAACGTTTTGACTTTGATTTTGTTTTCGAATAATCTAAGGCCTCATTCGCACGAGAGCTTAAAAAGCTTTGCGTTCAATCCCAACGTTGGCGCTTTTATAACGTTCTCGAATTTATTTTTCATACGGGCGCTTTTAAATAAATTAGTTATGTTTCCTCTCACGCTTCCGTACGACGACGTCGAAGTGGTTATACTGCTAAATTACTGCGTTTGCGATATCACCTATACCATACAATGTCTGGCATTGAGATAAGTAAAACAATTAATGAAGTTTCATAAATTATGATATACCTTTTCCTTTTAATGCACAACGTCCAGCGCTTAAAAAGGAACACTGCTCGATAAAAAAGCGTCGCGTTTTAAAAGCGCTGTCGTTTGAACACTGAATACGTACTTGGACAAGCATTTTGTTCTATTTGTACGCTTTTTAAACGGGCGTTAAAAAAGCTCCCGTGCAGCGTGGGCCTTAAAATGGCACAGGAACTTCAAAATTCTAACTTCAAAGCGATGACTCTTATGTTAAAAGATGATAAATATAATTATGTTGATTTTGTTATCTATTTCAATTGGATCTTGATAAAATGAGTCTCAGATGTGTAAACTGTAGTTTATTACTTGATTGAATTTGCACAGCATTTAGATTTTTAGATAAAAATGTCAATTACTTAGTTAAAAATAGGTAGGTACAGCTTTACAAAGTACCTAGTCAAAAATAGTCGGAAGGTACCACTTTTTCATGAAAAGCAAAAGTAATTGATTTTATTACCGATTTTAGATAACTGTAGGGTCATGTTTTAATGAAAAAGTCTTTTAGGAGTCAAGATAATGGTCATGAAATAGTTTTTGTTGTTTATTGTAGGAAATGACAATAACTCGTTACCTTATATTATTATAACCTAATTTCGTTCATTGTTCATGTAATATCTTTTTATTCCCAACTTTAAGGAGGTAAATTCTAGTATCATTATGTTTGTCTTGCTGAGATGTACGAATGTTGATTGATTTTGTTCATGAACGCGGCATTAAATAGTGGGGCTGGGATTCAAAGAACTTCGCCAGTCTTCTTTAATTTGAACCACGCTGCTAGCTTTTACATATTCGCTCTCTAGCTCAGTTCAGTACAACACAATCAAAAGAAGCAAAAAGAAACATCATCATGTACTTGCAGGTAGAAGGGACCTTATTGGAATTTCGCCTACTGCAATCGATACCCTGTACTCTATTATCTGCATGGACGAGCGGTGACAACATAATTAATAGTTTCATAGTCTGAGCATAACAGAATCTAAATTTCATGTTAGAGTTGGAATTTAGTTAGAGCGTCCTATTTAGGGGACGTGGCTTGTAAAATGGCAGTGTGTATGTGTATTGGATCTGTCTGAGGAATAGTTTTAAATTGCATAATATCGTAATAAAATCGATTTCGGCGGAACTTGAACGCGCAACCCTCCCTCAGTCGATATTTTTTTGCGATTTATCTTTAGAGTTGAAATTACATAATTGTTTAAATTAAACTATTGAACGAAAATGGTAACAAAATGTAAAAAAGAACCTTAAAGGAATAAGTATTTTGAAGACTTATTTATCAAATTGCTTCAGCAATTGGATGTTTCGAGATAATTAAGAGTTTCAGATGCCACATAATAAATACTACCCTACACCCTAAATTGGATATTTACAATTTTGGTGAACTGAATTTTCTATATTACGCCGCAGGTGCATTCACCATGAACATGTTGCATGTTCGCGATTTGATATCATAATTTTATCGATACTTATCGAGTTAAAGGATGACTTAGCTTTTTTAAGAATAGCTACCCTTTCGAGTGCTATGACGCAAATGGCGATGTAGAGTACCAAACTCATAAAGCAGCATTAGCCTTACATAGTGCAGCGTATTGTATACAGAGTATAAACCCTTAAGCTTGCTGTAGTTTCCTATCTATCTATCACAAACAAGACACCTACAACAGTCGAGTTTCGAATCTCTATTAAAGGTCCATCAGTTCCCGGAAACAACAGCTGCAGTCTTAACTGAAGTGCAAACTTCAGAGCTCCAGTTAACCAACCCCTTGTCTTTTGCTATAAAATTAATTTGCTGCTTTAAGGGAGACTGAGTTCCTGACAGATATTCTGTGATAAATTGCAGCGGACTATTCTCTGACGAATGGAGATATAGTTCCTTAGAGTTGGTGGACTATATGGCGAATCTTATTACAGTAACTAAAGCACACTAGAGTTGTGTGGTTTGTTTTTGTCCGTCAGAAGAAACATTTTTTTTTTCATACAGTTAGATAAAGAGAAAAAGTTTATTTTTAATTTGTGAAATTATACGTCTCTAAAAAAGTACGTATGGTTAGAAACACATCAACACGTTGTACATTGTTACTGTAATTATGTATCTTGAATTACTACTAAGGCAGTTGTCCCACCACCGCGCGAGGAAGGTACTTTCAGCAATTTTCTAGCTCAAGAAAAGTACAATAGATATATACATTCCGTGTTAACAAAAGAGATGCATGTATTAATTAATCGCCGACTGTTTAATAAAACTCACCTACCCTTTACACCGATGTCCATGGTTTTAAGAGCACTTTGTTCATAAAAAATAAATGAAATTCTATACCTTACTAAGCAAATATTACCTGTATGAAAGTATGTGTCCAGTTTTGCTCTTATTTTAAAGTATCTCTATCTGGTTATTCCACCCAAAACCTCTCTTTTATTTCATAGCAATAAAATAAGGATACATTTTCATTCAACAATTATTTTGTATAACAATGACGAATTTCAATGGATAATTATTTGAAGAATCTTAAAATTGACAAAGTTTCTCCCATTTACAGTAACAATTCCCTTTCAAAGGTCAAAGGTGCGAACACAATGGACATATCCCTCCATTCACCCTTTGGTAACGTGACCGGAAAGTTACGGTTAAGGCGCAACAACACCTAAAGTGGCGCCCCCACTTATTTGATCGAAAATAGAGTTTGGTGGCTACCAAAGGCAAATTCGTATCTCTTCCTAAACTAGACAAAATAAAACTACTACAGGTGCATTAAAAAAGCTCATGATAGGTTTAACAAACTGTACGTGTGAATTTTGGAAATTTCTTTGTTTAACGAAATTATATGATAATATAAGTGGGGGCGCCTCTTTAGGAGATGTTTGCGCCTTAACTTCGTAATGAGAAAGACGCAGGCTAAAGTTAAGTTATAGTTGAAAGGAAAATCTAAATTAAGGATTCCGTGTCGAAGTTTTAAGACAATAACTGCTCCACAGTGCAGAAGCCTTTTAGAGTTCCGTATAAGGGTAAAACGGGTCCCTATTACTAGGACTTCTCTGTCCGTACGTTTGTCACCAGGGGCCAAATTCCACTAATTTCAAAACAAAGGTCTCAATAGCGCCATACTATCAAGATGGCTAAAATGACGTTTTTGCATTTGGCATTCTACTATTTTTTGCGCTCGAAAAGACTTTCATAATTAGAATGTCAAATTGGCAGTCATAACGTAATCGTCACAGCTATGAATGAACCTCAAAAAGTTTGTGCTAGTAGACCAAAAAGAGATTAACACTGTCAGTTTGACACAATAGTATTAGAATGGCGAAGAGATTTATTTAGTAGAATTCGGACCCTGGGTGTATTCACATGACCCATGATAGTTAAGATAGTTGATGTTCAAAAATGATAAATTTCTGATGACGAAATAACAACATAATTTTACTTAAAAACAGAATAAAATCATAGAAGGGCTCCCCCATTTAATAGACATTGTTTTTTACCTTTTTTGATAGATTATGTTAAAAACTTAATAAGGAGCCAAACTTCGAATTTTAAACTTCAATAACCCGTCTTACGACATTTTAAAGATGTTATAAAAATCCTGAGACATGTTATCTGAAGTTTTATATTCTGAGTATTACTGGGTAAGTTTCAAACAAATTGGGCAACTGGGTAAATTTAACAAAAAAATCTCAACATCACCCCCATTTTACCCTTTTTATGGGTATTTAAAAATCCACGAAACACGTGTTTTAAATTATGGTTATAATTTTAGGTCAGAAAACTTCTATAACTAATAACAAGTAACAGAATTTCAATACGATGCCAAACGTTGAATCGCAATCTTTAATAAAAAAAATTTATTCTTGCAAAATGTATTCTGTAATAAAATACAGAATACATTTTGCAGGATTAAAAAGCTAGCAGTGCCTCGCGGTTTCACCCGCGTAATTCCCGTTCCCGTGGGAATTCCGGGATAAAATATAGCCTATTTGTTATTCCAGAATATAATCTATCTCTGTGCCACATTCCATCCCTATCCGTTTAATAGTTTTTCCATTGAAAGAGTAAAAAACATCCGCCCACTTAAAAACTATAGCGTTTATAATATTCGTAGGAATTTAGCATTCTTCTGAAGATAACGTAGGACTCCCTTCGGGAATCTGGGATAATCTGCGATAGGCTTCGCAGATACTGGATGAGGCAAGCTGAAGACAGGGCGCTATTGTGCTAATTATGCCTATGTCCAACTGTAAACTAATATCAATTTGTTGATGATGATGATGAATTATTAACACAAGGGGTAAGCACAGGGTTTTAACATTCAGCTTAAAAAGACAAGAACTTTATCCGTTGATAGAGATGGTAGTGTAGTGAAAACAGTTTGGTACCATCTTGGTGAAGTACAAAAAGGGACACATATTTCCGCAAAAATAACACAAAGAAAGGAATCCTTTGACTGAAATTCTATTACAGATTTTCTATCTTGTTTTCCATTTCATACGACTGATTCTTAGATAGTTGGAAAACAGTTTATTGCACACTTAAATAAAAATAACAATATAAATAAAACTTAAACAGCTTAGATTAAGTGACAATTGGCGGTTTTATCGCTGAAGAGCGATCTCTACCAGACAACCTTGGATGGATAGAATCATTGGATATTATAAGGGGATATGTGTGCATATGTAAGTTCCCTACATTATTATATGTACAATACTTACTATGCTAAAGTTTTCTTAAGCCCATAGCTAGTACCTACATGTAAAAGTTGTAACTTAATAATTATGTATTCAAAGCCGAAAAGGGTGATTTTTTTATTATAATTTTTCATTATTTTTTATTACAATATCATATCATATAATTTCATCAATATTATATAGCGTACATGTGTGTATGAAGATTTTAAAATAATAGATCTCCAATATGAACCCTGCAAAGGCACAGCAATCTTATAATAAATACTTAAATCTAGATGTAAGAAGGCTGTTCACTGTTCACGTTCATTCTTCATTGATATTCTAAGCTACCTATCATTTCTCCGCATCACTTATCAATCTAGCGTCTTTTACTGTTTTTCTGTCAAAGTAATTGTTTTCTAAACTCGGATAGGTACAACACAATCGAACGATTGATTGAGGTAAGTAAACCGTAAAAAAGGCGATTCTATTGTTCTAGCTTTAGTTTTTATTTGTGTGACTGCCTATCATCGATCACTGTTAATCACTACATAGTGTAAAACAAAGTCGCTTTCTCTGTCCCTATGTATGCTTAAATCTTTTAAACCACGTAACTGATTTTGTTGCGGTTATTATTAGATAGAGTGATTCAAGAGGAAGGTTTATACGTACAGGTAATAAAACCGTGCAAATCTGGTGCGGGTCGCTAGTAAATAAGTAAATAGTGCTGGAAAATCCACACAGCATCATGTAGCAACAATCTAAGCAAAGCTTGTGTTATGGGTACTAGATGACTGATAGATATTTAATACAATGCATTACGGATACATGTTTTTGTTATACTTAAAAAACACCCAGAACACTGGAATAAATATGATATGCTTGTTGCCATTGCGCTTACGCTTTGAGTTGTGAGGGTGCTGCAGTCAAACTGCACAAACGGGCAGCTGTTAAATTGTCTGAACTAGTATTCCTGGGTTCTTTCCTGCGGGTTACAGCTGCACAGCTGAAGTTACCCAGTCTTCGGCGATCGCACAACCCACAGGAAAAGGCTGACCGGACCACCGAACATTACCACTGCACTATCCAAGTATCCAGTCGGCCATTAGAAGATACGGCCATCCTGATACCGGACGTCCACGGCCACTTTGCTGCTTGTTTTTACCCGCTGCTCTACTGTTTCTGCTGGCACTGTTTCTTACTTTACTGTACTGTTTCTTGCACCTCAATCCACTCGTCGCTCACTACACGTTGGACCTCTCTCCAGTTAAAAACAGTGGCAATATATGTATATAGAACCTAACAATCGGACTACAGACACAGACAAACAGTTAATTTAAATTTTTTACTCTGTTAAACTTTTATTATCACTACATAGTATAAAACAGAGTAGTTCATACGTCGCTTTCTCTGTCCCTATATTCCTATGTCCCTTTGTATCCTTAAATTTTTGAAACTACGTAACTGATTTTGTTGCTGTTTTTTTTATTAGATAGAGTGATTCAAGAGGAAGGTTTATACGTATAATAAAACCGTGCAAATCTGCGGTGCGGGTCGCTAGTAAATAAATAAATAGTGCTGGAAAATCCACACAACATCATGTAGCAACAATCTAAGCAAAGCTTGTGTTATGGGTACTAGATGACTGATAGATATTTAATACAATGCATTACGGATACATGTTTTTGTTATACTTAAAAAACACCCAGAACACTGGAATAAATATGATATGCTTGTTGCCATTGCGCTTACGCTTTGAGTTGTGAGGGTGCTGCAGTCAAACTGCACAAACGGGCAGCTGTTAAATTGTCTGAACTAGTATTCCTGGGTTCTTTCCTGCGGGTTATAGCTGCACAGCTGAAGTTACCCAGTCTTCGGCGATCGCACAACCCACAGGAAAAGGCTGACCGGACCACCGAACATTACCACTGCACTATCCAAGTATCCAGTCGGCCATTAGAAGATACGGCCATCCTGATACCGGACGTCCACGGCCACTTTGCTGCTTGTTTTTACCCGCTGCTCTACTGTTTCTGCTGGCACTGTTTCTTACTTTACTGTACTGTTTCTTGCACCTCAATCCACTCGTCGCTCACTACACGTTGGACCTCTCTCCAGTTAAAAACAGTGGCAATATATGTATATAGGACCTAACAATCGGACTACAGACACAGACAAACAGTTAATTTAAATTTTTTACTCTGTTAAACTTTTATTATCACTACATAGTATAAAACAGAGTAGTTCATACGTCGCTTTCTCTGTCCCTATATTCCTATGTCCCTTTGTATCCTTAAATTTTTGAAACTACGCAACGGATTTTGATACCGTTTTTTTTAAATAGAAAACGTGATTCAAGAGGAAAGTTTATACGTATAATAAAACCGTGCGAAGCCGGGGCGGGTCGCTAGTGTCAAAATAAATGAATTATTATTTAAAGTTATAAAATGTGACAATTTCCTTGCTTTCCTTTGGGCCCAGCCACTTTCCATCTTACGCATGTCATAAGAAAACCCTAATAGTATTTTTTCTATTATTTGGCCAAATTCCTAGCTACTCTTCTATTTATTTAATCAACTACTAATCAAAATGCTTCGCCTTTGAAGCGTCAAAGAAAGACATTCCCTTGGTAGTTGGATTATGTACTGATCTGAGAGATGGGACACATTTGGGTCAAATAACTTTTCTCATTTGGAGATGAAAATCATACACGGTGGAAAGTTTCAAGCTGAATTTCCCACATTATTGTTAAATAACCTAGATGGCATGGCATTCTGCTTTATAAGCAAAAAAGGACATATCGTCTGTTCTAATTAAATAGTTGTAATTACTTACTGAAAATGATAGAGATAAAATTAATTTAAAAAAGAAATCACAATAACTAGGCAAATTCTTTTCAACATTAAAAGTCAAAATTGGTTATTTACCTATTACTACCTATATTATGAAAACATTAACTATTGAATTAAAGGTTTGAAAACTATCTGTAAATGGGTATGTTCAACCGGATTGTTTGCACCGTGTATTCTGCCCACTTATTAGCAAAGTTCAGCAATTTTAATAACTCCTGGCGTTACGAGTATGACGATTTTGTTGACAAACAGACAAACATGGCTATTTTTGGGTGAGTTCTCGATCGTGGCGGTGGAAATAAGTCTAGTTTTACTGACAAGGAAAATTTTACCTAATAATAACCTTTAGATTAAAACGAAGTGTGTTTTTTTCGTCGGGAAAATTAAGAAGGTTTTCTCTGGAAGATTAAAAGCTAAAATATTATGAACAAAAAAAACAAACTAGATTAGAATAAACTAAATATAGATTAGAAACAAACTATAGATTAGAACAATAATAATTTACGATTGAAACAATGAACCGACTGCATAAATAATCTAGTTGTAGCTCAAATGAAGCTACATTAGTTTTAAGAGTTCATCGATACGAGTACATATACATGTAATGTAAACAAACATGTAATGTAAAATTACCTATAAATTGATTATTCTGACAATGTGTTTTCTAGTGTAAACTTACATGTAAAAATACTAAACTAATGTGTTATTCATGTAAGAAAATCAAAAAACAAATGTTATTAAATTTAGTTTTTAATAATACATATTGTATTTTTTACGGAAAAGTACTGTCACATTTTGGAGCTGATGAAACAAAAGCTCACTCGAAGACATACATTTTAATTATATTAAGCACAGAATAAATAAGAGTGAAAACAAGTTTTTTTAGGTTCCCCTTATAACATACTAGAAAATACCAGCATCGCGTTGTATCTAAGGAAAAGTCTCGAGACTGTTTTTATCCCATGGAAACTGTTCATGGATATTATTAGGAAAAATAGTAGTATTTGTAATAAAATAAAAATAAATAAATATTCAAACTCAGCCTGATCCGTTTAGTCGTTTTTGCGGGAAAGAGGAACAAATATCCATAACGTTTAAGTACTACAATAGTATTGATTGTAATATTAAATTAAGGAGTAAGAATTATAACATACTAGCGACCCGCCCCGGCTTCGCATGGTTTTATTATACGTGTAAACCTTCCTCTCTTTCTATTAAAAAAACCGCATCAAAATCCGTTACGTAGTTTTAAAGATTTAAGCAGTTAAAGGGAAATAGGGACAGAAAAAGCGACTTTGCTTTATACTATGTAGTGATTATTATGTTAGCACCTTTTATTTTTTATTAAATGCTTATAAAGCGTAAGAAACCCTGTTTCCATTTACATCCTGTTTTAATTGTATTTTCTGATACTAATGAACTAACTTGATCCTAATAACTGTAATTCGTTACATTCGTTTCCTGAAAGAGTTTAAAGACCACCGGTGACAATTGTACCCTCTACCGACGGAAGGTTTGTGAGGTTTTTATGTATGAATATGGCCGACTTTGTTCTCCCACGTAGCTCTGAAACTTGTATCATTTCAGCAAATGAGGTACTTATAAGGATATAAAATAAATGAGGATACTTTCAATACCCCGGGGCTTGGCTTTGTGACTTTAGACGAAATTGGGCGTCGAACGATATAGCCGGGTCTAGTAAATGTATATATTAAGGTTTATTCAGTCATCTAGTACCCATAACACAAGCTCTGCTTAGCTTGGGGCTATGTGATGCTGTGTGGAGTGTCCAGGATTATTTATTAAGTAGGGGGCGATAATTCAATGCCAGTAAATGCTCTTGGCATCATTGGAGAGGCCTTTTTTGTACTTTCCATAACAATTTCTTAATAATGGTTTGTTTTTCTTAAGAATCCAGCAAAAAATATTAAAAGTACAGTTAAAAAGTAAAACCCGGCTACGTAAAAGTTTTCAAAGGCTTTTTGTTTATATGAACAATCCATCGTATTTTTAATTTAACTCTAAATCACATTTTACTAAGAAATGGTTGCTACTCTTTGAACTTGCTTGTTTCTAACGAACAAGTCGTATACCTATAAATTTATTTTAAAAGGATGGATAATAATAGTAAATAATCAGGAGCATTTTAGAGCTTTCCTATTCACTCAAGAGCAAAGCTCAAGCAAATGCTCCAGGTTAAAAAGAAAAATGTATTATTCGCTTTTTTCCTTTGATAGTATCTATGGAGATACCTACCCACTTACCTACTAATCATGAAAACGTGAGAATATTCCAAAAACGCGCGTAACATATCACGTAATACACGTGAATCCAAAACGCATGTACGTCACGTAGAGGCGATACGTTTCGTCATTATCGCGATGTGGACGTAAAAAGTATCAAAGGAATATAGTATAAGTAATAACAGATTATTACAACGAAGAGAAATATTTTATTTCGTTTTTATTTCGCAATGTTTTTCTGTAATTTACGAGTTAAGAAAATGTTTCGAAATAACTAGAGTTTACTTTCATTTATCTCTTCTCTGCTTTTTTAACTGGATTACGGAGTTTTTTCTAGGATTTGCAGATATATTTTTAACTGTCCGTAGGTGTGTTTTGTAGACTGAAATATTTATTGAGGGTCGAGAGCTTAGCTAAGTCGGCGATTTATAACTGGCTCTGCATAATTTGAGTTAGTGGGATCTCGTAGGATTTTTAGAAAACTTGAAGTTTTTATAGAATTTGTTTGTCTAATTTATTTATCATTTTTTATTTAAGTTAATCTTATCGTAATCTTAGTTGGAAAAAATAAAATAAATGGTAAATAAATTATTCTGGACAATCCACACAGCGTCATCCATTCCCAAGCTAAGCAGAGCTAAAAACTGAAAACGATAACAGAGAATAGCAGGGTAAAAGCAACTAAACACAAATCAAAAACTCAAAGAACGGGAAATTGAAAAAATTGGTAACGCCGGTGAAACCACGGGAAACAGCTGGTACTTAAATAAACTATGTTATTAGCCAGTATTTTAAATATTTCAGATAAATGAAGGTGATTTAAATTTTACGGTTGAACAGAAAGTCCATTCTCACTTGATGAATTCACATGATTTCCAAATTATCTTTTTGATTATCTCGTTACATCGCAAATCTCCATTGCAAAGTGGAAAGCAGCCATCCAGCGCTGTCACGCTAATCCGTCAGCGCTGCAAGGCTGATTCCACTTCCACACAGCGCTGGCTTCGCTGACATCGCTATGACACGCACGCTTTAAAACGGACTATGGAGCTTTTTTTTGCTGGACGTTTCTAATAAAGACTAGCCTCAAAGTAAGCTGAGGGTAGGTAGGTAGATAGGTCATTCATCATAACAGTAATTGTTACTTTCATGGGTCATTCTTGCCTTATTCTTCTTGGGCTAGGCTACTTTCTGTTGAAAGTTATTCATTCATTATATTTAAACTATTTCTATTCATTACAATTTTTATTTATCATTTCAGCATAAAAACTCAAATCTTAAAATTATTCTTAACTAGAATCTACCCGCGGCTTCGCACGAATTGTGTCTATGGAAACGTCTCAAGGCTATTTCTATCCCATGGGAACTGAAATGGGAGCACTGAGTTATTCCAGGGCTAGAATTACGTGTATTGCAAATTTCAGCCCGATCCATTCAGTAATTCATGCTGAGGCAGAGCCATTTCGTTACAGATTTACTCTTCACATTTTAGTCTCAGTTTAGTCAAATTTTATAAAGTGTACTGTGTATTGTGTAGTTCTGTAAACAAATAAAATATAGTCTATTCTATTCTATTCTATTCCAATTTTTGCGTGCAAGAGGAACAACCATACATTCAAACAAACGTTCGCATTTAGTGAGGTTTCCTTTAGGCCTACAAAATAAGCACTCATACAAGTCAAATCACAGCGGGCTCAAGTTGAACAAAAGCTTCTTATCAATAAAGATTTCAAAACGTAGAAGGAAACAAAGAAAACGAATTCCTAATCGAGGATTAAACTACATACGCGCTCTATCATTATCTAGGTTTCACGACAAATAAGGTTATAAGCATGTCCCTAAATATTAGATTAATGTTATCAGGTCTGTTGTTATGTATAAGTATATTAATCTATTTGGTAATTGTGTACTTATAAGGATAATTAGTTTGTATTAATTTAGGATAAAAAATAGCAAATTACACATCCCATCATTTAGATTACGAAAGGTAGGAAAATTAAAATGTATGGGCAATTGTGTAGGCATCTATTATAAGCTTCCATTTGCCTGGAAGAAGTCGCTCTAAGCGATAAAGCCGCTAATTCCATTGCCTTTATATAAGGACTAGCGGCCCGTCCCGGCTTCGCACGGGCATTAAACTAATTTATTAGTTTAATAACTAAGTGAACAATATTTTATATAAATGGGTTTAGTTCTGAAAAGAACTTTTTAAATCGGTTTAGTTACTTACTAAACGAATTATTATCAAGCGTAAATTCCGCACACGTCCATCACGTAGGGAGCCGACCGTTTATTTCGTGATCTTAACCCCCCTCCCGTACCCCTGCCCGAGTGACGCCTACAACGCATAGCTAGCCGAATACAGTTTATTTTTTAATTTTTTTTTAACTCGTGATATCTTTTGAATGGATTGTCAGAATCGAATAATTCAAAAAGTAATATAAAGATATTGAAGCAGTCTTAAATAATACATCATTTATTTTGATAAGGGTTAATACCAAGGTACAAATAAAGAGCTTTTTGTAGCGGTGGTATTTTAATTTCTTTTTTTCAATAAAAAAACGCTTATTGTGACATGACTGTAATAGTTAGAGATATGCTGCCGCTGATTTTTTGTAGATAATGGTGTGTTCTAAAAAAATGTAGTATATCATTTTGTTCTATCATCAATAGTTTTCGCAGCGCACGCGATGTAAGGTAGTTTTTTGATATTTTTTTCACACCTTGGATTACGTTATCGTAATTTTAGTAAGGATGCCTATTTTTTTTGAAAATGAAATATAGCCTATGTCACTCAGAAATGATGTAGCTTTCCAACAGTGAAAGAATTTTTCAAATCTGCCAAGTAGTTTCGGAGCCTATTCAATTCATACAAACAAACAAACAAACAAAAAATCAAACCTTTCCTCTTTATAATATTTGTATAGATAAGTTTAATCAAGGACCTACTAAATGTTTAAAATATTTGTAACTAGCAGCGCCCCGCGGTTTCACCAGCGTGATTCCGTTCCCGTGGGCATTCCGGGATAAAATGCCTATGTGTTATTCAAGACTATAATCTATCTCTGTGCCAAATTTCATCCAGATCCGTCAGTAGTTTTTGCGTGAAAGAGTAACAAACATCCATACTTACAAACTTTCGCGTTTATAATATTATTAATAGGAATAGGATAAAGGATTATCTACCTACTTAATTTGCAAAGTACGGTATGTATAGCTTTTATTCCAATCCAATATTAACAAAAACAGATAACCAAATGAAGTATTGTATCATTCGGTGATGGAATGACCGCCAGACACCGAGTTGACCTCCAAAACCTCTGAAAGTGGAGCGACCTTGCTATTTCCGGGTCCGCCCGCCCTCGCCGCCCGCCCCCGCCCCCGCCCGCCCTACCAATATAACCATTAGGCACACAACTTTTCTTAGATCAGAGTTATCTGTGTTAATTATTACAATATTATTAGTAATCATTTGTAAACTATCGTACTATTGTAATAAACTAGCGACTCGCCCCGGATTCGCACGGTTTTATTGTACGCATAAACCTTCTTCTTAAATCTTTTCTTAATTCTCTATCGAATAAAAAAACCGCATCAAAATCCGTTGCGTAGTTTTAAAGATTTAAGCATACAAAAAAGGGACATAGGGATATAGGGACATAGGGACAGAGAAAGCGACTTTGTTTTATACTATGTATGTAGTGATGGAAAAGTCTGTGTGAATGTTTGTTATAAGTAATCTCCGTAATTACTTAAGTTATTTAAGTCAATGAAATTTGGTACGAAGATAGTTTAGGACCTAGAATAAGACATAGGCAAATAAATTGATGACATCTAATTAGTAGGGGGATAGTTCAATGCATTATTGTCCTGCATTATTATTTATATATTTCTCTGATAAATTTTTGCGACAGACGCTGCTGCCGCCAATGCTGCATGCTTTATCTGCTGTACAGCATCACCATCTCAACAGCGTCATTAATCTGAGTGGTGTCAGTGGTAAGTACGATCGGCTCGAGGCTCTCGAGCTCCACTCGAGGCGTGTCGAGGGGCTGTTGAGTCGAGGACGAGTTAATTTTCAATCCAAATAGCTGATATTCAGAATCTGCCTATTGACTTTAACCTTGCTAAAGGAATTGTAACCTTGTGTATCCATTCAAATTTGATGGTTTGTCTTTATTTGGAGCATTAAACTCGAGGAGAGTCACGTAATGCAAGTATAAGTATCATCATCATCAGTCCACTGCTGGACATAGGCCTCCCCTAATGAGCGCCATAGCACCCTGTCTTCAGCTTGACGCAATCAGCATCTGCCAGCAGTCTTTCGCAGATCTACACGTTCCGTTCCGGCGTCCTACACTACGTTTACCAAGTCGCAGCTTGAATCGGAGCTGGCAACACTACTGACCAGTTTTACTAAAATCTAATTTTGTAAAATAATTTAACAATTCTTTGATTGTAGATCGTAAATAGTTCTAATCCTTACTTAAATATAATTCCTAATTCAGTTTTTGTGAAATAACAGCTGGACTGTGTAAAAATACCTTCAAAAACATAACCTCATTATTGTGTGCACGACACAATGACGCCAAACCCAATCGTGTGCAACAAATGCAACAAACACGTAAAATCTAAAGAATTCGTTAATTGCTTCCTGTGTGCACGTGTCTATGACATTGAATGTGCAAAAATCTCAGCATCTCGCTTTTACAACACGGATATGGAGCGGAAAAATACATGGAAATGCCCTGACGGATGTCCAACAAACAAACAGCATAAACCTATCGTATGCAAAACGCCTAAGCAGGCTGCGGCGACGGCAGCAGTGAATGGTACAGTGAAAGACCGCAAACTAACCGACTGTTGCAACGGCAGCGAAAGCAACTTCGTATCTCCAGTGATAAGTCGTGCGAAAGCACCAAAAACACTTGAGCCGCCACGTCTTGCTTCTGTGGTGTCTAAATCTGCCGACAAAACGTTCGACGTAGCTTCTTCTGATGATACACAAGGTGGGTTCCTTACTGAAGTCAGATTCAAGCAAATCCTACAGAGTGAACTGGTGTTGCTGAAAAACCAAAATGACTTTGTCTCGACCCGCTTGAAAGTCATTGATGACAAATTCAATGCATTCCAGGAAGCAATACAGTTTGTAAACATCCAATTTGAGGAGATGAAGGAAAAAATAAATGAAAAAACCAATATCATTGAAGCCTTGGAAAAAAAGAATACAGCCTTGGAGACAACTGTCCTTGACCTATCCAACAGGTTGAATCTCACAGAGCAACATCTTAGGGAGAGTAATGTTGAAATAAATGGTATTCCAGAACACCGTACTGAGAATTTAGCCATTACTGTTCTCCAAATGGCCCGTACGGTCAAATGTGACATTACTGATGCTGATGTCCTGCATATCACTCGTGTGGCTAAGATGAATAAGGATAACAAAACCCCAAGATCTGTCATAGTGAAGCTGCGCAGCCCCCGGCTCCGGGACACCTTGCTGGCTGCAGTCTCCAAGTTCAACAAGGACAACAACAAGGATAAGCTGTGCTCGGAGCATTTAGGTATTGGAGGACCTCGAGCACCTGTGTTTGTAGCTGAACACCTCACACCGGCTAACAAGTACCTGCATGCAGCCACGAGAAAGAAAGCCAAGGAACTTGGATATGAATTTGTATGGGTGCGTAATGGTGGTATTCGCACTAGAAAGGATGCTACTAGCCCCGCCTACCTCATCCGTAATTTAGATTGTTTAGACAACTTAAAGTAAGCTCAATGTTTTCTCAATATTCAGTGTTATAAAGCAAGTCTTTTTATTATGGATAAGTTAGAAATATATTATCAAAATAGTAGAGGCCTTAAAACCAAAACAGATACATTTTATTGCAACATTTTAAAAAATAATTATGATATAGTAGTTTTAACAGAAACTTGGCTGAACTCTAATATTGCTGATAGTGAATTATTTGATTCTCGTTATACTGTATATAGAAAAGATAGAATTACATCTAAGAATTCAAAGCAAGATGGTGGTGGCGTTCTTGTGGCTGTAATTAATAAATTTCAGTCCACCCGGATATCAATTTGTGAAACCTATTTAGAAGACTTGTGGATTACCCTGGATATTGTAGCAAATAACTGTATTAAAAAGCTTGCGCTGTGTGTTGTATACCTCCCGCCGCCAGTCAAACTTGACACTCTAAATAAGTTCACAGAAAGTTCAACTAGCATTCTTAATTATTTTGATGATGCCTTAATAATTGGAGATTTCAACATGAGGTTCATTAATTGGTCTCAGGCTGATGGTATCTCACAGTTAACACCCTGTAATTATGACTGTTCTTTAGGTTATTCTTTGATTGATTTTATGTCAACTAACTCGCTGGACCAATATAATAGTTTATACAACAATGATAACGTACTTCTGGACTTAGTGCTGTCCAATATAAACAGCTTAAACATAACCTGCGAGCCCCCCCTTAGTAAATTAGATCCAAAACACCCTAGTATGTTGATTTATATCCCCTTGGAGTTTAAGAAAAGCCTTCTGCCAAATGTGAGAGTTGATCATAATTTTTATAAAGCTGATTATGATACTATTATTAGAGAACTTGGTAATACCAACTGGACAGAAATATTAACTAATGATGGTATTTCAAATATCAATGATATGGTTTCAACATTTTATACAGCACTTAGAATTACCATTGACAAAAATATACCAAAACGTAAACCTTCAAGTTCTAAATATCCTCCTTGGTTTAACCAAAAGCTTGTAAAAATGTTAAAAGAGAAAGAAAAAATAAGACAAAAATACAAAAAATATAATAACCCGCGTGATAAACTAGAATATGAGTTATTAAGACACCGCTGTGATGCCTATCTTAAAGAACTTTACCTCAATTTTAAACACTTAGCTGAAGAGAACATAAATAAAAACCCCAAGTCATTTTGGAATTTTATAAATAGTAAGCGTAGTAATACCAATAATATTCCCTCTACAATGGTATCATCCACCTCTACTGCCACTAATGGTCCTGATATAGCTAATCTTTTTGCCGACCAATTCTCTTCTGTATATTCCACTAATTCCAATATAAATCTCTCTTCTACTTCTTTGTCTTCCAACTGCATAGGTGATTTAAAGTTCACAGTTGTGGATGTCCATTGGCAACTCAAAAAGCTTGATTCATCAAAAGGTGCTGGCCCTGATGGCATACCACCAGCTTTCATAAAACGTTGCGCAAAAGTACTAGCTTTACCAATAACGCTGCTTATAAATCGCTCGCTTACTGACGGTGTATTCCCTGATGAATGGAAGAAGGCTCGAGTTGTACCAGTTTTTAAAAAAGGTGACCAAAGTTGTGTCTCTAACTACCGACCCATATCAATTCTGTCTTGTTTTTCTAAAATTTTTGAATCACTGGTCGTACCAGTCTTAACCAGACACACAAAAGCCACCCTTTGTGATTCACAGCATGGATTTAGAAGTGGTCGATCAGTAGACACTAATCTTACTACTTTTGTCTCTGATTTGAGTCTGAGCTTAGACAAAGGAACAGATATTGACGTCATATATACTGACTTCAGTAGTGCCTTCGATAAAGTCAATCACACTGTACTTCTGCATAAACTAAACTCTCATGGTATTCTCGGTTCATTGTTGAGTTGGTTCAGCTCGTATCTAGAAGATAGACCTCAGGTAGTATCTGTGTAGGGTTCGGTGATAGGAGGCTCTGGAGTGAAACGACCGTTTAGTTGTATGGTACGTTTATTACTAAAGGATTCATAGCTATCTTACCTAGGCATACAGTACACGCCCATCGGAAAAAAAAATAAAAAAAATTATACACTATAATTATTTTTTATGCTTATACAAGCACTAACACAATGCGTGCAAATACACTATTCGGTTAACATAATAATAGTTACTTCTATCTTATTTAAATACATTTAAAACATTAAGTACATTTTATACTTACTATACTATTATTTTTTTACATAAGGCTTTGTTCTGTTTTTATGTACTAACATTTCTTTGCCTTTGTAATCAATTTTTACATTTGGTTCACAATCTTCTATTACACGAAAAGGTCCTGCATAGGGAGTGTTCGGGTAAACCGACCACGCAGCAAATATGCAGTTCAGCTGCGCTTGCATTAAATGCGTATTTGCTCGCGATTACCCAAATATACTCAGTTCGCGATCGACCGCCATCGTCGCGGGTTCAATACCATTACAACCATTCTTACCATAACTTAAGTACCATAGTTTATATATATAATTGTGTGTCAAGTGAATATAGTTCGTACCAAACCATACCAGTGACTTTCCTTGACCACCTACCATACCACTAACAAAGGGCAGTTCGGGGTTCAACCAGTTACACCTACCACACAACCCCGAGCTAACCACAACCCTTTTCAGGGAGGATCAAATTTGTTTACACTTTGTTCGTTTCTAAGTAGTATCATGTCTCCTACCTTGTAAGTAATTGGATTAGTATAACAATCATACCTGACTTTTGTTAAATGTTTACTTTGCATTAAATTTTGTCTTGCATCATATTCATAATTCTGTAGATACTTGTCTCGACAGCTGCAGGTTACGCAGGGCGAGGAGCTGGGCTCTCGGCTCTCGGTGCCGAGCGACGAAAAGACCGCCTCAATTCTGCCTGTTGTCCGTGCTGTTTGATCCACTGGAGGCATTTTGGGTGATAAAAACCTCATCCGTTTCGATTTTTGAGCGTCACATTTTCAATTTCTGAGCGTCACATTATGAGTTTTTGAGCGTCACATTTTGAATTTTTGAACATCACAATTTGAATTTTTGAGCGTGTCATTTTGAATTTTTGAGCGTCTCATTGTGAATTTTTGAGAGTCACATTTTGAGTTTTATCAAAATATTTTATCAGTCTTTTAGATATTAGTGATTACACTGTCCGCCCGACCGTAATGCGATCTCTCCTCCGCTCGATACCTTAAATGGCAGGGTCGCCATGTAGGGTTCGGTGATAGGAGGCTCTGGAGTGAAACGACCGTTTAGTTGTATGGTACGTTTATTACTAAAGGATTCATAGCTATCTTACCTAGGCATACAGTACATCTGTTAAAGGTTATGATTCCAAGACATACTACGCAAAATCTGGCGTACCACAAGGATCTCACTTAGGACCTATTCTATTCATCATATTTATTAACGATATATCTAATATCATCAGCAACAGTAAATTCTCTATGTATGCTGATGATCTCAAAATTTACAAAGAAATTAAATCAGTTGAAGATGTAAATGCTATTCAGGAAGACATTAACTCCATTGTTAGTTGGTGCAATTCAAACGGTATGTTATTAAATCCTAATAAATGTTTCCATATAAAGTTTTCCAAGAAAAAGAAACACATTAAATCAGAGTATCATATTAACAGTAGTACAATAAGTAAAGTAACTGAAATTAGAGATTTAGGTGTAATACTAGATCATCAACTTAAATATTCTGCTCATTATAATAACATAATAAAAAGAGCTGCCCGAATGATGGGATTTATCAATCGTAACACCAAAGACTTTAAAAAAGCCAGTACCAAGATACTCTTATTTAACACATTTGTTAGAAGTATACTTGAATATGCATGCGTTATATGGAACCCAAAATACAGCATTCATTCTCAAAGAATTGAAAGCATACAACGTAGATTTACTAGGCACTTAGCATTTATTTCTCCAAATGTATCACATAGATCACCATACAACATTAGATTAAAACACTTTAACATTGATTCCCTTTATTGTCGCCGTAGAGTATTAGAACTTTCCTATCTTCACAAAATCTTAAACAACAAAATCGACAGCATTTCTATTGTTAATAACATTGGTCTAACTGTACCCACTAGAATCCCTAGACATCCTATATCTAAAATACTTAATACACCATTCTGTAACAGTAACACAGGCCTACAGGCACCTACTGTGAGACTATGTAATCAATATAATTTTATGAATACTAAAATTAAAGATTTAGACATTTTTCATGATACGGCTATTGTTTTTAAAAAAAAGCTGCTGAAGTATTTACAGCAGCCTCTCTTAGATGATCATTAAGTTTTGTTTTTTTTTTTTTGTAATAGGAATATCAGACACCCTGTCTGTTATTGCCTAACTTATTTTATAAGTATTACTTAAAATCTTATATATTAATATAAGATTTTAAGTAATACTGATCTCCAGCCTTTGTTTCATGATCATTAAGTTTTTGTAATAGGAGTATCAGACACCCTGTCTGTTATTACCTAACATATTTTATATAGGTATATAAAGATAAGATTTAAGTAATACTGATCTCAATTGTTAATTAGTAATATAGGTATAAACCTTATTTATTGAATGTTGTGTCCACCTGTAATAAGTATATATATTAGAATTTGTCATGTATCTCTTTTATTATATAAGATGAATATGTATACTGTTGGTGAACCATTAATAAATAAATAAATAAATAAATAAAGTCGCGGTCTCCACTCAAGAACACGTTTACCCCGACGGTTGTCGGTTCTTCGCGAGATATGACCGGCCCACTGCCACTTCAGCTTGCTAATTCATTGAGCTATGTCGATAACTTTAGGTAGGACGCACTGATTGAAAACTTTAGTTTTCAAACATTGCGGTATGAATGACGAGAAGACTCGACGTAGTTTTCCAAGTATTAGTAGGTATACTACTTTTGAAATTTGTTAATAAAATATTTTTGACAAATATAGCTATTTCTAATCTTTAAATGTTTACTTTTTAATATAGTTTGGTTTGAAACTTAATTTACTTTCAAATCACAACC
The DNA here is from genome assembly GCA_944547425.1 of Eupithecia centaureata. Taxonomy (NCBI): domain Eukaryota; kingdom Metazoa; phylum Arthropoda; class Insecta; order Lepidoptera; family Geometridae; genus Eupithecia; species Eupithecia centaureata. Next base: position 1,156,747 of record OX155695.1, on the reverse strand, counting down.
TAAACATGCTACACAAACAAGCGAGGGTATTCCAAAACGATTCGTTTGAAGTAGACAACATTGGGGTTACCACTTCTACTCCTTTAAAGTTTTAATTACTCCGAACAGTAAATACAACTAAGATCAAATTACATATTATGCCGACACAATCACCTGTCGATATAGCTTGGGGCTAAATGATGCTGTGTGGATTGTCCAGCATTATTATTTACTAGTTGCGCCCCGTGGCTTCGCCCGCATGGAAATTTATTTGTCAAATTTCAGAAATGTATTGCACGATTTGCATGCCTCCTAGAGATAGTTTCGTAAAAATAAAAAATACGTGTTTAATTATTTACTTTTTAATTTATTTCTATCGAGTTTTGAGTAAATTGAACCAAGGAAAAATAATTTTCCATACAAACTTTAACACCATTTTTAACCCCTTCATAGATTAAAATTTCCAAATTTTAATAGGGTATGTCCTATTCTAGGTCCTAAACTATCTACGTACCAAATTTCATTTAAATAACTAAAGCAGTTAAGGAGATTAGGTACCTATAACAAGTATTCTTGCCATTTATTATAATATAGTAAGAAGTAAGATACCCATGTGCTTTCCATGATGAATTAACTGACGTAATGTTTATGCTCCAAATTTTGGAGAACAAGTTTTTGAATCTCGATACTATCTCCCCATAAGACTATTCCATATTAGAGCCACGAGCAACTGTTTAAACTTACCTATGAAGATTTTTTCATTCTTACAGAAGGTACACTATCGCCACCACTTATTTTATCATATATAATTCCGTTAAACAAAGGAATTTCCAAAATTCACACGTTCAGTTTGTTAAACCTATCATATTAAGTTGGTTTTATTATTTCTGAAGTTTTATTTTGTCTATCTCTTCCGCTTTTAGACAAAGTAAAACTACTACAGACGTATTAAAAAAAACCTATGATAGGTTCAACTAACTTAACGTGTGAATTTTGGAAATTCCTTTGTTTAACTGAATTATATGATAACATAAGTGGGGGCGCCACCTAAGGTGCTGATTGCGCCTTAAATGTAGGCAACATCACATAACTTACATACCTCTAGAATCGTCTAGTCTCACAATAGTAATTAAACAAACAGGTATATGCCAGCAGTTCGGCCCACATTCGACAGGGTAACTCCGCAAATTGGTTCGCAAGATTTATAGGCGGGTGAATAGCTCGGTCCGTTTGTTCCGCGTACCTCAGTGATTCAGGGCTGCCAGCTGCTATTGAACTGGGGCTGCCAGCTCTTATTTAACTGAAGTTGGAGCCGAGATGGTGACGTTTTATAATTCAGCACAATGAAACCAGCTAGGAATATTCCAGTTTTTTTTTTTAAAACGAGATCTCGACGAATGAAACAAAGAAGTGACCGGTATGTGAAATTAACTTTTAAAAGTCAATTATTAGTTAGACGTATGTATCTATGTTATGATATAATGTAAAGTTTAATTGCTCTAACAATTCTCACAGAAGTAACTATATTTTGAATTTAAGATTATTTAAAGTAGGCAATTATATTTCTATAATAATAATAATTACACTCTATAAACAACTAAGAGACTCTCGCTAGGAAGTTGGATTAAAGTTCGAAACACACGAAGCCGGAGGCGGAGCGGAGGCGAAGGCGTGGCGGTTTTTCCTGCGGTGTGTGTGTAGGCTTTCATAGGATTCCATTGACTACAACTCGCACGCCTTCGCCTCCGCTCCGCCTCCGGCTTCTGTGTGTTTCGTACTTAAAGGTCAGATCCAAATCAACTCGCCACGTAACGTCAGGAATGCCTCTCTCTGCAACTACAATTGCAGGAATTCCTGATAACCGACTGCTTGAGCCTAATTTCGTGGCCGGTTATCCAAGGTGGATTACCGTTATTAAGTTTTAAATATTACTAGGGACTGGCCCCGGCTTCGCCCGAGTGTACTGCGTATTAACCTTTCTCTTAAATCACTCTATCTATAAAAAAACCACATCAAAGTCCGTTGCATTCTTTAAAAATCTAATCATAAATAATTACCGACAGGGCCAGGGGGAAGCGACTTTGTTTTTTACAATGTTGTAGTAGTAGAGAAGATAAAGAAGATATAATTTTCATCTTCATCATCAGCATTGCCATACAGCGTGGTAATGCCAGTGTCTTGGGGACGCTTCCGATTGGCATTGACATGGAGCAATTGAGCTACCTTGAGACTGTTTGCAACCGTCTGCAGTTAGCTCAATGGTTTCAATTGTATATACCTACTAGTTGTAACTTTTTTTCTATTCCTTGATTGTAATTTTCGTTGTTAATAAAGATTTCCATCACATTTTGTTCAGGGTTTGTTGTTTGTTACAGGTTGGGGTGCTCCGCGTGGACGCGGGGCGCCGCCCTAGGGCTCCGCGTCTCGCAGATATATCCAGGTCAGGTTTATTTCCTAGTTTTAATTATTTGTAACATGAACATGATATTAGTGACGTGTCCAAGAGTCCTGGGCCCGAATTCCACTAAATAAATGGTTTCACCATTTATAAAGTATCGTGTCAAAATGTCAGTGTTAAACTCTTTTTTGGTATTCTACTAGCACAAACTTTATGAGGTTCATTCATAGCTGTGACGATTACCTTTATAACTACCAATTTGGCATTCTAATTACGAAAGTCTCTTCAAACGCAAAAAATTGTAGAATACCAAATTCACAAACGTCATTTTAATCATCTTGACTGAATGACACTATTGAGACCTTTGTTTTAACATTAGTGGGAATTTGGCCCCTGAACGTTTGATTTGTGGAAATTGTTTTGTTCAACGTAATTATTTGATATAATAATTGGATTGGAATTGTTGGTGCTATATATAAACCCTCCACAATCGTGTCGGTCTGACAACCCGTCGGATTATGAGTTAGGAAATTACGATCCGAATCAGATACCTAATATATTATTATGTGATTGAGGTTTTGCGAGATGATGAATGAAAGGATGGTTGCTTGATTTTTTATTTTATTCTGAATTGTACTTTTATTCCTTATTTAAATATTATTAATTATTCCAAATAATTCTGTTTTTTTCTTATAATAATTTATTTTTCTAGATTTATGGGTATGTAAATCCTGTAAACTAATGAATCTAATTGGTTGTTTTTTTTTTCCACACATCATCTAGCCCCAAGCTAAGCGGAGCTTGTGTTATGGGTACTAGATGACTGATATACTTAATACAATATATTACATAGATAGATATTTTTTATTATATTATTATGTAGAAAGCACCCAGACCAACGGAACAAATTTCTGCAGATCGCACACAAATTTGTTCCGAGACGGGAATCGAACCCGCAACCTCCTGCGTCGCAGGCGGACCTTCGCCCACTGCGCCACATCGGTCGTGTTAAATCTTATTAGTTACTAAATACATAAATTAAAAAAAAATACAAAAAAATCACTTGGAACTTAATAATACTGGCATTAAAGTGTTCGCCGAAGCGTTTGAGTGGTCTAGAAGCAACCACAAGAAAGAGTTTTATGAAAGTAAAAAAATACTAAGAATAACTTGAAAGGCGTCGCTTTTTAAAACTTGCCAAGTGGGAGTCAGACTTTTCACGAAGGGTTCTGTTCCATCTATATATATAAAAGAAAGTCGTGTTTGTTACAACACTTATAACTCGAGAACGGCTGGACCGATTTTTATGATTTTTGTGTTTTTGGATTTGTTTTCGTCGGGAATAGCATATTATGTATAAAAATATGATATTTGACAAATAAATAAATTTCCCCGCGGGCGACGCTGCGGGGCGCAGCTAGTTTTCCTATAAAAACGATAAAAGAATCACGTGAGTTGTATTGGAGCTTCTTAAATATTGATTTTATTCTGTTTTTTAGTATTTGTTGTAATAGCGGAAATTGAAATATCATCTGTGAACATTTCAACTGTCAACTATCACGTTTATGAGATATGTGTCTGGCAGAGTCTAAAGTCAGAAACATACTTGCGTGTCGCGGTGTGTCGGGGCGCGCCAGAAGCATATCGGTTTCATACTTTTAGTATGGTTAGGGACATACTTGTATGACGCGACACGGTCTATCGTGTCGCAGAATGCTAGCCGCCGATTCGCCGATTGCGCCAGAGCGGTGGTGGAGGTTATGTCGCGACACGTAAATATGTTTTCGCCCTTAGTAATAGGGTCCCGTTTTATCCTTTTAATATGGAACCCTAATGGTATAGACCGTGACTTGTTTGGACATAAATCCTATTGACCTAGCTCAACGTTAAGAACCGCGTGGGTTTTAAACGTTGATCTAGGTATTTATTTTATCTAAGTTGAAATATATTACCTCGTCAATGTCGTACAAACAAAAAGGTGATAATCTTAGATAATAACAAGATCGTGAGCACAGTGTGGATGAGAACCCACGAGTCAGGCGCCAACTAACGACTGAGTCACGAGCGACACCACTCAAGGGCAATCTATACTGATTCATACACATTATAGAAAAAATGGTACTGTTAATATTCATTATTTTATCCTAAATAATATTATAAATGCAAATGTTTGGATGTGTGGATGTATTTCCTACGTATGCTTTCTTTAAACTACTCAATGGGTTTAGATGCGGTTTTTTTATAGATAGAGTGATTCAAGCGGAAAGTTTATATGTATGTACACCGTGCGAAGACGGGGCGGGTCACTAGTACTTAATACAATGCATTGCAAAGAGAAATATATTTTTACTATACTTAGAAAACATATAACAACATCACTACATAGTATAAAAGAATGTCGCTTTCTCTGTCCCTAAGTCCTTATATCCCTATGTCCCTTTGTATGCTGAAATCTTTAATACTACGCAACGGATTTTGATGCGGTTTTTTTTTAATAGATAGAGTGATTCAAGGGGAAGGTTCATACGTATAATTAAACCGTGCGAAGCCGGGGCGGGTCGCTAGTACTTAATAAAGACAGGTAGCGCAGGTAAACACAGTCCTAATATAGAATAGAATAGAATAGAATAGAATAGAATAGAATAGAATAGAATAGAATAGAATAGAATAGAATAGAATAGAATAGAATAGAATAGAATAGAATAGAATAGAATAGAATAGAATAGAATAGAATAGAATAGAATAGAAAAGAATAGAATAGAATAGAATAGAATAGAATAGAATAGAATAGAATAGAATAGAATAGAATAGAATAGAATAGAATAGAATAGAATAGAATAGAATAGAACAGAATAGAACAGAATAGAATAGAATAGAATAGAATAGAATAGAACAGAATAGAACAGAACAGAATAGAACAGAATAGAACAGAATAGAACAGAACAGAACAGAACAGAATAGAACAGAATAGAACAGAACAGAATAGAATAGAAATTGAAAATTTGGTTGTAGCTTTACTTTTGTTTTTACTTTTCGTAGACCGCTGTGTTTGAATGCATAAGTACCTAGTTTTAGAGAACCCTAGTATCTAGATAAACCTAATATAAGATTTAAGATACTACTAACCAAAACATGTATTTTTTGTGTCATTAAATGATATCTATCTATCTTTTAATGTGTTCGGATACATTAAAAGGTTCAAGTCTGCTATCACGATAGGGCGATGTGGTCGCTGACTGACAAAATTCCTAATAATAAAAAAAGAGATCCTATACAAGCACCTATACTGAATTTGGGGAAGTTTTTTGAAAGAGGTGAATCGACCGATCCCTTTTTAAACCTACCAGCTAAAGAAAGTTCTTAGGTTGCCCTATCCAGCATCTGTTTTAATTCCTACAGTGTATTTCGTGCAATGAGAACAAATAATAATAATGCAAGAATAGCTAGGTACTTATAAGAAAGAAAAGAACTGATTTTCAGAAGCAGAGGAAATTCTAAACAATGAAAAATAAAACAGTCCACTGCTGGACATAGGCCTCCTCTAATGAGAGCAATAGCGCGCTGTCCTCAGCTTCGTCGCGATTATTAGCATCTATATTAGTATGAGTTGAAGGGTTCATTGTCCCATGTAGCGGGGTCCAGGTGATGTAGTGGTTGTGGAAGTAAATCGAACACACTCTAGGTCACAGGATTTATTGTACGCCACAGTTATGATAGAAGGAGTGGAAGGCACAGATAACAGTATAGATGAAAGTTCACAGTAGATAGAATGAAGATGGATAGAAGTAATAGCGAGAATGGTTTAGAGACAATAGATTTTCGGTACAGCGAAATGCAAGGTAGTGCGCGCGGTAAGTAGCTTCCATCCATACGACTGTATCGTAAATATATTGTCTCTAAACCATTCTCGCTAATCATCCTAGCTATCTTCTACCTACCTACTGTGAACTTTCGTCTATAGGTACTGTTATGTGTGCCTTCCGCTCCTTCTATCTATAACTGTGGCCTACAATAAACCCTGTAATCAATAATCAATATCTTTATTTCTTTAGGCTTACAAAATAAGCACTTAGACAAGTCAATTTTAATTCGCCTCAATTTTTTGTCCACTAGTGGAAGAGGCGAAATAGAAACCACTAGCATGTGTATAACTTATGTGTCTAATACATGTTTGCCTTATAAATAATTACATACTATTGTCGATATGGAACTGAGCGACATCTGGCCAAGCACTAACGTCATTGATGTAATCATTTATGGAGTAATATGCCTTCTTGATAAGATTTAGTTTTATGTACTGTTTAAATTTACGAATAGAAAGTTCAGTTGCTTCAGATGGAAGCTTATTATAGAAGCGCACACAATTACCCATAAATGATTTCCCCAGTTTTCGTAATCTAAATGAAGGGATGTGTAGTTTGTCCTTTTTTCTTGTATTTCTATTGTGAACATCACAGTTTTTCAAAAAGTTGCTCTTGTTTTTGTGTGTATACATTAAATTTTCATAAATATATTGCGAAATTACAGTTAGAATATTTATTTCTTTAAATAATTCCCTCAAGGAGTCACGTGGCTTTAATTTATAAATTGCACGCACCGCCCTTTTTTGAAGAACAAAGATAGTCTGAATATCAGCTGCCTGTCCCCACAGCAAAACACCATAAGACAATACCATAAGACTATGGAAGTAACTATAATAAACTAACCTAGCTGTGTCCTGATCAGTGAGATATCTAATTGTTCTCACTGCATATGCTGCTGAACTAAGCCTACCCGCGAGAGCATCAATTTGCGGTTGCCATTGAAGAGATGAATCAATATGCAACCCCAAGAATACAGTAGAGTCTACGAAGTGAACAATCTCATTATTTAACATGATTTGAGTTGGGAGTTCTCTAACATTTGGTAACATGAATTTTATACATTTTGTTTTTTTAGCATTAAGTAACAGGTTATTGGCGGTAAACCAATTTAGTATTTGTGACAGAGAATTATTTAAATCGTCAAAATTATATTTATTTCTGTCTACTTTAAAAATTAGTGAAGTATCATCAGCAAATAAGACTATATCACAAAGATCTTTTGCTAGAAAGGGAAGATCATTTACATAAACTAAAAATAAAAAGGGACCTTATATTGAACCTTGAGGTACGCCTAATTCAATATTTGAGCCCGTAGATCTTTCTTTACCAACTTCTACTTTTTGAACTCTATCAGATAAATATGATTTCATAAGATCCAGTGCCTTTTTCTTAATTCCATAATGTTTTAGTTTCTCAATTAATGTACTGTGATCCACACAGTCAAAAGCCTTAGAAAGGTCACAGAATACACCAATAGCGTTTTTGGCTTTATCCCAGGCCTCCAATGTGTACCTAGAGTGTGTCTTGTATTTACTTCTACAACCACCACATCACCTGGACCCCGCTATATCGCATAAATTCCATACTATTTTCACTCTTCTGGTCCGCTTTCTCCCATAGCGGACCAGAGTATCATCTTTTGTCACTCTGGTGGATACTGGATTTAATAATCAAGTTTAAATGTTTTTATTGTTTTTTAGCTAACACAAAATTTCTGGACAACTCGTTTTGTAATTTATAAAAATAAATAAAACATACCTACTAATATAAACCGAGTTATCAAGAAATTTCAAAAATAATATTCGAATTTTCTTGACAACTAAGTCGTTTTGTTTCCAATTATCGCAGTCATTTTGCGCAGTTGACGATGATTACATAATTATTTATAGTTAAGGCATCGTAAATCATAATAAAGTTAATAATTCACAGGTTTTATTAATAGACGCTGTTGAAGATGTGATCTCATTTCTTGTTTAAGAAATGATATAGTCAGTGCCTCGGCTACAAACAAAACTCAAAATGTTTAGGTACCTACCTATCCAACCTCTTTTTGTAAATACTAGCAGCACCTCGCGGTTACCCGCGATAATTCCCTTTCCCGTGGAAATTCAGGGATAAAAAATAGCCTATGTAACGTGTTATTTCAGATATAATCTATCTGCCAAATTTCAACCATATCAGTTCAGCAGTTTTTGCGTGAAAGAGTAACAAACATCCATCCTTACAAACTTTCGCGTTTATAATGTTGTAGGAAAATATTTAAATTGAATCTGTGTGGTTTTTCTTGTTACGTTATTCCATTGTTTATGAAATGTATTCACACATTCATTCTACATAAAGTTAAAAATCGAAAAGTAGTTATCGATGCTGTAACCGTCAGAATATATCATAATAAATCGAGGTCGATTGGAAATTATATTGGAAAATGGAAGCGATGTAATTGGTAGGTAAATATCAGTGAAACGAAATTTTTGCAATGCATAATAGCAAAATGATAATCTTGTAAAGAGCTTTTATTCAATGAACTTAATATTGTAAGCCTGTTATTATATGATAAACTAAATGGATAGCTATAAAGATAATTGTTAATTCAAAAACAGTTTGTGCATCACTCATTTCATCCCAGAGAAAGGTAAAATTATATTTTTCCTTTTTATTTTATTATTGACATGTTAAAGTGTTATCTAAGTTAAATGATGAAATATGAATAACTTAAACCAGCAATCTTATTTCTTTATAAAAGTTTTATTGGTGTTAATTACACTACACGTTGTTCTTACTTTGAAAGATAATTGTTATAGTAAGGCGGCTTTTAAAATATACAAGGAAATATGTTAACGTAACACTACCTAATCAAAACATGAAAAAACACTTAAATAAATGTCCAAAATAATAAATATATGTATCATTTCTAGAAATAATTTATTTATCATATAAATCACAAATCAATAAAAATTTCAAATTTAAAACTACCAATAATATTAGAAATAAAGTTTAAAACTATTTTCTCTCAGTTTCAATCAATCATTGCTTGCAATTTCACACAGGAATTTCACAGTTTCACACATTTTTTTATTTATTTGGGTCAATTTAAAATGTCCAGTGTTCTCGTGATGCTCAACAATACATACATACTTACTTAAGCAAAACCAGGAAAATAACTTGTCATTACTATCTATATATATATATATATCGTAATTAGAGGGAAAAGAGGATCATCTTCATAATCAACTCCATAAAACCGGATTCCTCAGAATAATTTGGAAAATCTTCACTGTCATATTGCAGCCAAAGTAATTCATTTTCTTTTCCATGACATTTTTCCATCAACAGTTACTTGTTGGTGAAGCACAGATCCTATGGACAGGCCGCGCATAGAGCAAAGACAACGAATACATAACCAAGAAGTTATCATTACTCTTGACTATGAAATGCATGGTATCACAAGGAAGGCCCGCAAGTACAAAATAGAAATGAGGTCTAGAAATGCAGCGATCTGCGACATATATAAAAATGAATCCCTATTTCCCTTGGTCACGGCATCATGCCTGATCGGCTGGACCAATTTTTTGTTCTGTTCGTTATTATCAGGAGAAGGTTCTTATGAAAGAAAAAATTAAGGAAATTGCGCGGAAAATTCGAATTAAATTTTCAAAAGTTAGGATAGGACAACGTCTGTCGGGACAGCTAGTAATATATAAATATATAATGCGGAACATCCACACAGCATCAATTAGCTCCAAGCTAAGCAAAGCTTCAGTTATAAGTACGATATACTTATTACATAGATAAATATTCTTTATTATAAATCGAGAACACCCAGCCCAGCCAGGTGGAATGACGATCTGCGAAAGACTGCTGGCAGATGCTGGATGTGGCAAGCTGAAGACAGGGCGCCATGGTTCTCATTAGGGGAGGCCTATGAAATGAAAATATTTAAAAAAGAAATACACACTAAATGATTAACTTCATGTTAAGGTTTTATCAGTTTCTCCGTCATTTTCAGTCTCGTCGTTATCAGTATGTCCAGCAGTAGAATTATATAGGCTGCCGATGATGATGATAGAGATGACGGTCTGTGGATGATGATGGAGAATCACGGTATTTTTGAATTTGAATTTAGAACAGTTTGAGTTGTTCTTAAACTGGGAGAAGTGAACGAACGATAATGGTAGAGTCATATAATGTTAAAACACGGAAGTGATTATGCATGTACGCAAGTGATCGAAAGCAGATGTGAAGGCGCGCGGCAGTCGGCTTTCCCGCCACAACTGGTTTACACAGAGTAGCCGAATACAAGCTGTTTGTTGTCCATTCCATTTCTATATTTAAGTACCTAGATCTATGTAACTCCCATCGTCATATTGTTCTATTATATCCAGTCCATCCCAAGGTTGCCTGGAAGAGATGTCTTTTCGCGATAAGGCCTCCCTTTATACTTACTTAGTCTTAGTATATGTGTAGTATTTTTATGTTACCTTTTCTTTGTGTGGTAGGTTTAAGTGTAATAAAGAGTTTTCTATTCTATTCTAAATAAATATCGGCTCAATTGATCCATGTCAATACTGTCGGAAGCGTCCCCCCAAACACAATATTGTATTTTTTGTGTATAAACACCTACAGCATGCATAACCCTAGGTGAACTAAACGAATGACCTATTTCTATGATATGAGAGCATTAAATTTAAAATATCTGATACCAAACGTAAGTAATGTTTTTTTCTTATGAAAATCTTTGAACCTTTATAACTTCTGTAATTAGTATAGGTACTTGACCTAAGGCCGTCCTAATAACGTCAATAAATAAATAAAATAAAAAACTCAAAATATCAAATGACCTACATATTTAATGCCTTTTTGCTCTACTCCCACGATATAAGCGAAATTCTTGTGTAGAAATCACAAGAATTTCGCTTATATCGTGGGGGTATTATTATTATTTCGTCGTTAAATCAATCACTCATAAGTTTTGATCGTTTAATCATGTTCCATAGTAAATACCCTGTTTGATAACTTTTACTGCTATTTTATAGTTGCTATGATAAAATTATAAGTTTTAAAAAAATTCTAAGATACATAGTGTCTTATTAAACAAATCGTATAATTGTGTGTATTCAACATGTTATTCAAATTAGCTAAAGTAACGATTGTTTGAACAGCTTCGTTGAGGCATGAGATCACCATCTCTTAGGTTCTAAGTGCCGTATCTGTGAACAGTGGGTATCTTATATTCTTTGACCCCGTGGCCCGGCGCGGCAGCTGTGTTCTGTATCGCAGAGACGCATGGCGTCCTGAACCGAACGCACGCGTCTTTTCTTTTTATTTCCTTTATTTTCAAAAAGTTTTCACACTATCGCAAACTTTTTCGAACGTTATTTTTTTGGTGAATGATAGTACAGACTTGATTCAAACGCCAAAAGACTCGGTTGTGAATGTGTTCCAATTTTAAATTAAGTTAGATGTTTGTTTTTTTTTTGTGGGAGAGGTATTGTTTTTATACAGCCAGTGCTTTTTGAGTGTTTTTAGATTGTGTGGTCAATGTTAAAAGTGCAAAATGAATGGAGTGGCCATAGAGACTGAGAAAACTACTGGAATTTTAGAAAGGTAAATATGAAACCGGTTCCAAAATAGATTTTGTTAGCAATCTATGTTTTCCTTGAAATGTTTGAACTTTATGGATTGTTTGGAAAATCCGAATATTATCTTGCATGGCATTGATTCCTCAATTTTTTTTTGTTTCCATTCTATGTAGTTTTAAGTTACTAAGTTATTCCCATTGTGCAACTTGACTTACAAGCTTAACTGTTCCAAGTTCAATATTGATTCAAATGTTACAAATGTAATAACAAGCGACATTTTAATTTAAAAAAACATAATTTATTTCTTCTATGGAATCCATATAAAAAGCAAAAATCCGCGTTACTTCAAGGACGAAAAATAATTTTGTTTGGCCGCCATAGGATTGTAATTTTAATATGTAAATTTTTCGACCTTTACATTCCATTTAGTTATGTAAAAGTTGATTGGTTATGTTTGGCTTATCTTGAGAATTAATCTAATTATTTCGGCTACTTTGTATCAATATTTGGAGTCATTTATTTCCAATTCATATAAGTTATTGTGGAAGTAGAGTCTCGCGTTTTGATTGGTATTTTTAGGATCATAGAAAGATAATAATACTTAACAGATTGACGCGAAGGGGAACTCGATTATAACTTTATTTCATATGTTTTTATTTAACTATATTTTAAAATTTGACTTGTCTTGTCTTGCTTATTTTGTAAGCCTAAAGAAATAATGATATTGATATACTGATAACAATTTCCCTACAAGTACCTTTCGGAGCAGATTTTCTTTTAAGACCTTCCTTTGACAACAATCTGACCTGACAGAGAGCTCCGATATGGCCGAAAATCTCCCTGGCAGGTTACATTGTAGGTATATTAAAAAAAATTAAAACATCACTGAAAAAGAGTTTTTCACTGTGCTAATTTTGTCTATATTAATTAATTTATGTAGACTAGTACCGTTTTGTCTTTGAGCGCTGGAACTCTAAAAACTAACAATACAAGCATTTATCATCCGGTTTTACCTCGCTGTACCGGTCAGTAATCCATTAATACTAACTTAATGTCTAATTGGTTAACCAATAACCGATTCCACTCACCTAAACGAAGTGCTATGTTGCATCGATCTTATGTAAAGAATTATAAGGTTTATTATCCTCTGTGCTGCTAATTAGGGCATGGAATAACACAGAAATGTTAAAAGTTTGTATTTGAACATAATTTACATAAGCATCGCGTATTGGAATGCTTATTATGCACATTTGTGAAATATTTCCCCGAATATTGCGCTATTATCATGATATTGGATATTGTCATCTGATGCCATATGCCAACATTTGGTAAAGAATAGCAATGCAATAATATTGTAGGCACTCATATTATTATCACTATCACAGCGTAGTATAAAACAAAGTCGCTTTCTCTGTCCCTATATCCCTTTGTATGCTTAAATCTTTAAAAGTACACTACGGATTTTGATGCGTTTTTTTTATTAGAAAGAGTGATTCAAGAGGAAGGTTTATATTATAATAAAACCGTGCGAAGCCGGGGCGGGTCGCTAGTATGTTATAAAGGAGTAAGACTGACTGACAGAAAACGCACAGCATAAACCGCTCATTCTAGAGTCTTGATTTTTTTTTTTTGTTTTTTACCTTTAGAGACGCGTTGGCGTTGTTTAGTAGTTTTATTTTGTCTATTTTAGGAAGAGATACGAAGTTTCTCTTATGGTGGCCACCAAACTCTGTTTTACCGCTCATTCTAGAGTCTTGAAACTTTTAGTTTTTTACCTTTTGTTTAGTAGTTTTATTTTGTCTGTTTTATGAAGAGATACGAAGTTGCTCTTATGGTGGCCACCAAACTCTGTTTTACCGCTCATTCTAGAGTCTTGAAACTTTTAGTTTTTTACCTTTAGAGGTGCGTTGGCGTTGTTTAGTAGTTTTATTTTGTCTATTTTATGAAGAGTACGAAGTTGCTCTTGGTGGCCACCAAACTTTGTTTTCTATAATAGACAAAATATTACAACTACGTAAATACAAACTTTTTGCAATAATTGTAATTGAGTAAAGTTATTTAATTTTTTTTTAAAATATCTGTATATGTAATGTATTGTATTAACTATATCAGTCATCTAGTACCCATAACACAAGCTCTGCTTAGCTTGGGGCTAAACGATGCTGTCAAAAAAAACGGGGTATTCAACATGTCATTTGTTTAATTAAATATACCGCTTTGAATAACATTGTAAGGATTGCGGGTTCTCCGTCAATCCCTACCTAATAATTAAAGTGTACGGGATCAGTTTCGAGGTTGTAGTAACGTAGTTGTAGTTCCTAGTTGTGTAACACATTTACACTACTTACAATAGCGTACTTCAGCCTGTTACGGGCGGGGTAGTTTTATGCATTTCTATTCACCATGGCGAAAAAATTTATCAGATATTCATCTATTTTTTATGAGAGGAACTTAAAGTTATTCCTTTCCAAAAAAAACCACCAAAAAAAAATTAAACTAGCGAAGATATCCAGCTGGCCTAGACAATGTAACAATGTTAGCGAAAGCGATAGTAGATAAGTCCAAAAATGTATGGGTTTGACATATCCCTTAGATATATCACGTGATCTGTTTTCAACGAATAGATTATTGGTAGACAATGTAACATACTTTTCTATTCCATCAAACGAATCGACAACATCGAGCGATTACTTCATACAAATTCCTAGCCAAGTGGCACTTTTGACAAGCGAATTCGCTTAGTTGTCGATTCTCTTGATGGAACACTAGCGAACGCTAAGACCCTGTAGTTATCGAAACAAAATGGCGATTTCATAAACAGCTGTAGGAAGAAATCATTAGGGAGTGTTTACTGCGTCGTTTGTTTTGTGATTTTAAAATAAATTTGGTGTTAGTGTTGCATACCTAATTTAAAGATGCATAACGCTGCGTTTGCTGTGGTCAGCTCAAAATAAAAACACTTGGTTTAGACGCCGCACAAACTACCATTCTTGGCGGCAATTGGAAAGTGATGATAAAATGCCCGAATTATTGTTTATTGAGCACTTCAGGCTCAGCAAATTCAAACCCTCAAACGTCCCTGCGCACCAGGCGGAAGTTTAAAGTAAGTAAAGTAAATTTATTGATCACAAATACATGCATGCATAGGCAGATACATAAAACATAATCACATTAACTTAAAATTATTCTTATTATTGGTGGATATCTAGATACCTACTAATAATAGTGATTTCACTTTGATCATTACACTAGGATACCCTGTGCTGTAGAGACCAAAATGCAGTAGTATTTATAATTTAAGGTCAAGGTTGCAAGGTCTCCGTGGTTGTAACGTAACATAAATAAACTAAAGAGCTCATGTTCTAAATATTTCTTTGTGAATCGCGTCATTGTTTACAAAAAGTACCTGCCTGTCTTGCGACTTGAAACTTTGGAAGTGTTTTATGATAACGCTTTTGTATAGGTGCTCTTGATTCCTTTAGCTCAGCTGAAGTGGCTCAAATAATTTCAATTTTCAAGAGCTCCCTCCAAAAAGTTAAGTACCTAATTGGTTCCTGATAGATGCACTGCGTTTCATTTCAATTGACTAAGATTTTTTCAAAAAGTAAGTTCGCCAAACCAAATAATTTTTATTTCCATTTCAACTCATCAATTATGCCGTAGAATTTAAATAGGAGACTCAAATAATCAAAAATTAATTATAATAAGCCTCTACACGTAGTAAATAATAAAAAAGCTTTTCTTGAATAAAATGAAGTTTTGCATAAACCGGAACGTAATAGAGACGAGCAAAATAAGCTAATGACACATTTGACGTTTACTATAGAAAACCATAGACTAAGCGGGGTATTTAGCGATCAATGGAATAGAAAAGGCGATCGCTACGCGTAGGTTACTTTGTCTACCAATCGAACTTCGCTATCGTATGAGCGATGGCGATTATAGAAATGGAATCGCTTCATAGCGAATGCCGCTTGGCTAAGGCTGCAGTCCCTTTCTGGTACCAACTGATCAAAAAATTACGACGACAAAAAAAGTCGAAGACATAAAAAAAAATCTCAAAAAAGCACTCACTCTGGGTATCTATTCGTTGCCAAGTCTGGTTTCTTTTTTTTATCTTTATTTGTTATAATGGAGTTTTGTCACACAGTGACTATCGGCCGATTTCTGGAACGCATGTCAACTTCATAATTTACTAATCAATGTTCAAATCTCTATTCAAGTGTCATTTGGGTTTCTCGAACGTTGATTACGTACTTAGATTAACGGCCGATTTCTGGAACGCATGTCAACTTCAAAATTTACTAATCAATGTTCAAATCTCTATTCAAGTGTCATTTGGGTTTCTCGAACGTTGATTACGTACTTAGATTTTGAACAGTGATTACTTAACAAGCTTGTCAACTCATTGAAGCAAAACTCTTGTCAAATATCAAAATGGGTTTCTGGAACGATAATTAAGCATGATTCTTTGGTCAAGCTCTTGTCAAATCAATAATTAGCTAATCGGTGATTTAGCTCTAATTAGTTGAAATTTTTACAACAATGTGCTGTATTTTGCCAAGTTCTAAATCGAATATATATAAAAAATCAACAGGTTGGTAGTCCTAAAGCGGTTTTGTTATGTATTACTAAACATAAGGATCGTTTTACTATTAAATAAAAATAAATTAAATTACCTCTTACATTCTAGGATGCTTCGTTTTGCTTCCGCATATTAGAAACATATAAATAATATAAAAAAACTTGGTGAAATACAGGAATTAAAAAATATTGGTAATAAAGCAATGTAAAAGGGTTCCTACTTGCCTACTAAAGTAGTTAAAGTTATTTTTTCTATTTCGGTATAGTTTTTTTCTTCATAATAAACAATCTATTATTACCTATCTAATTTACAATTTTGAACTTTTTCAAACGTAAACAAACAAGTAGGCCTATTCGCGCCACAAGCATAAGCATAAATAATAACTGAGTAGAAGGGACTCTTCTTTAATCGAGTCCAGACATGTTTTTTTTTACTTAGGGCACTAGAATGCACTATTTATATTTTGTAATAATGTTCAGAACACACCAACTACACACACCGGCAAAATTAGGGGAACAGGCAAGAATCTTTATTTTTTTTTTAACTTATTTGGTATTTTTGTAAGTGGATAATTTTTTTGTATTCCTAACCTCTTTGGAATGATGGACAAAAAAATAATCCTGTTATTCGATGGTTAAAATTTAAATTATACCCATTTGAGTGTTTGTTGATAATTTTACGGTCATAAGTGCTATTTATCAAAAAAATGCTAAAGTGTTTTAAACTGATTTTAGCTCATTCTACTGTTAATCTTTGAAGAGTATACATTGTATTGAACACAAAATGAGTGATTTGCCGGCACCTGAAGTTGCCAGAGCCGTAACAATGATCGAAGCAGATCACACCTACCGTTCAGTGAGTAGAGTGTTGGGTGTGTCGGTATCTGTCGTCTATTGCAATGTTCAACGGTACAGAGAAACGGGGTCTTACGTGCGTCGGCGTGGACAAGGAAGAAATCGGGCAACTGATGCATTAGATGACCGTTTTATAGGGTGCAAACTCTGAGAAACCGTCGTCAAACTGCTGTTCAGACACGAAATTTGTTAGAAGAAGTCCGTAACACCCATGTAAGTGAACGAATAGTGAGAAGACGATTAAATGAAGTTGGTTTGCAGTCACGAGTTCCCGCCAAAGCACCAAAACTCGAGGTGAGCCATCGAGTAGCCAGATTGGCATTTGCTCGTCAGCACCGTGATTGGACAGACGAGTGGAGGAGAATTTTATTCACTGACGAAAGCCGGTTTTGTGTAAATTTCATTGATGGGAGGGAGAAGATGTGGCGGTATAGAGGAAAACGCTATTATCCAACGAGTTTCACCGAAACAGTGGCTTATGGAGGGGGCTCCGTTATGGTGTGGGGTGGCATATCTTTTGGAGCCCGTACAGAGCTGGTGGTCATTGAAAATGGATCCCTAACTGCACTGCGTTACATCTCAGAGATCCTAGAGCCCCATGTTATGCCATTTGCCCCATTTATTGGCGATGATTTCGTATTTATGCACGATAACGCTCGGCCCCACACAGCGCGCGTTGTGCGCGATTATCTTAATGAGGTTGCCATCACCCAAATGAACTGGCCAGCACGTTCTCCAGACATGAACCCCATAGAGCATGTTTGGGACGTCCTCGGAAGAAGGGTACATGGAAGAAACCCAGCTCCTAGGAACGTCGAAGAGCTCAAATTGGCCCTAGTCGAAGAGTGGGAGAATTTGTCCCAAGAAATGATTGATGGCATCATTGGAGGAATGGGAAAACGCATTTAGGCTCTCATTAGAGCCCGTGGAAGCAATACGCGCTATTAATTTTTTTTTGTTTGGACGACTTTTGAAAAAAACCCGCATTCAATTTGTTAAGCCTAATTCCGTAAATGTGTTATTTATTTATTTTATTAAATTTTTCCTTAAATTAAAGGACATTCCATCTGAAATCATGTTTTTTATATACCTCATATTCATAATTTAAATTAAAAAAACAACAAACAAAAAAGAATTAAAAAAAAATGAAAAATCCGATTTTTTACTTTTGTTCCCCTAATTTTGCCGGCGTGTGTATTTCGGATATCACCTATATTCAATATAGGTTACGACCCATCAGTTCAATCCACTTTTTTCTTCTGAAAAAAAGAAAATTGGATTAGTTACCTACGTATTGGGTTGGTACCTATTATTTCACAAACGTACACGTCAGTTTGAATTATTTATTAAACGAGAGCACATAAAGAATGCATCATAAAAAAAAACCTCGAGGTAATTCATGATACTCAACTCAACTCAAAATCACACCGGGCTCTCGGACAACATAACTATAATTTCAACTAATACTTGCGGCCGCCACCGCGCGCCGCGATCGGTAAACATAAATGAATGATCATTAAAAACCGCGTGCAGTGTCGCCGGCTGTGGCAGCCCGACCGATATGCCCGTTTAACGTGGAAAATAGTGTAGGCTAATATCTTGACCTTGAGCGCGTTTCCCTTCTACTCTTACTTACTACTATTTACTTATTCTTATGCCACAAGCGTCATTTTTAGGGTTCCGTACCCAAAGGGTAAAAACGGGACCCTATTACTAATACTTCGCTTTCTGTCCGTCGAAAATAAATATTTAAGGCGGGCTCCCATTAAAACGCCTTTTTTACTATTTTTGGTCGATATTAATAAATGGTAACATGGTAACAATGGTAACAGCCTACCTGTCACCACTTGAAATATTCACAAAATACTTAATTGTAAGTATATTTTTACTTAAGTAATAAAAAAAAAAAATTAAAAAATATGGTACGGAACCCTTAGTGCGAGTCTGACTCGCCCTTGGATGGTTTTATTGAAGTTTAGGAGTGAATGACTGAACTGAAAGAATGACAATCGTAAGATGATCAATGATTAGCTAATTATTATCTAATCAGCGTTCGTGCACCCCGATTTGAATTGACCAGTGTGTTAAATTAATCGCTTTGTCAACTGATTTGACATTTGAATAGCCTTCTAGAAACCGGGTGTAAGACAGTGATTACCTACTTAACAAGCTTGTCAACTCATTGAAGCAAAACTCTTGTCAAATATCAAAATGGGTTTCTGGAACGATAATTAAGCATGATTCTTTGGTCAAGCTCTTGTCAAATCAATAATTAGCTAATCGGTGATTTAGCTCTAATTAGTTGAAATTTTTACAACAATGTGCTGTATTTTGCCAAGTTCTAAATCGAATATATATAAAAAATCAACAGGTTGGTACTCCTAAAGCGGTTTTGTTATGTATTACTAAACATAAGGATCGTTTTATCATTAAATAAAAATAAATTAAATTACCTCTTATATTCTAGGATGCTTCGTTTTGCTTCCGCATATTAGAAACATATAAATAATATAAAAAAACTTGGTGAAATACAGGAATTAAAAAATATTGGTAGTAAAGCAATGTAAAAAGGTTCCTACTTGCCTACTAAAGTAGTTAAAGTTATTTTTTCTATTTCGGTATAGTTTTTTTCGTCATAATAAACAATCTATTATTACCTATCTAATTTACAATTTTGAATTTTTTCAAACGTAAACAAACAAGTATTCGCGCCACAAGCATAAGCATAAATAATAACTGGGTAGAAGGGACTCTTCTTTAATCGAGTCCAGACATGTTTTTTTTACTTAGGGCACTAGAATGCACTATTTATATTTTGTAATAATGTTCAGAACACACCAACTATTTCGGATATAAGTATATTCAATATAGGTTACGACCCATCAGTTCAATGCACTTGTTTCTTCTAAAAAAAGAAAACTGGATTAGTTACCTACGTATTAGGTTGGTACCTATTATTTCACAAAGGTACACGTCAGTTTGAATTATTTATTAAACGAGAGCACATAAAGAATGCATCATAAAAAAAAAACTCGAGGTAATTCATGATACTCAACTCAACTCAAAATCGCACCGGGCTCTCGGACAACATAACTATAATTTCAACTAATACTTGCGGCCGCCACCGCGCGCCGCGATCGGTAAACATAAATGAATGATCATTAAAAACCGCGTGCAGTGTCGCCGGCTGTGGCAGCCCGACCGATATGCCCGTTCAACGTGGAAAATAGTGTAGGCTAATATCTTGACCTTGAGCGCGTTTCCCTTCTATTCTTACTTACTACTATTTACTTATTCTTATGCCACAAGTGTCAGTTTTAGGGTTCCGTACCCAAAGGGTAAAAACGGGACCCTATTACTAAAACTTCGCTTTCTGTCCGTCGAAAATAAATATTTAAGGCGGGCTCCCATTAAAACGCCTTTTTTACTATTTTTGGTCGATATTAATAAATGGTAACATGGTAACAATGGTAACAGCCTACCTGTTACCACTTGAAATATTCACAAAATACTTAATTGTAAGTATATTTTTACTTAAAGTAATAAAAAATAAAATCTAAAAAATATGGTACGGAACCCTTAGTGCGAGTCTGACTCGCCCTTGGATGGTTTTATTGAAGTTTAGGAGTGAATGACTGAACTGAAAGAATGACAATCGTAGATGATCAATGATTAGCCAATTATTATCTAATCAGCGTTCGTGCACCCCGATTTGAATTGACCAGTGTGTTAAATTAATCACTTTGTCAACTGATTTGACATTTGAATAGCCTTCTAGAAACCGGCTATACTCAAATAAGAGATCATCTAAATACCCTATGAAAAGGAAACTGAATAATCTTTGGGTCGTTCTCTTTTAATAAATCAATATCTCTATTTCTTTAGGCATACAAAATAAGCACTTAGACAAGTCAAATTTAATACTACTATCACGTATACGTGATAGTACTTTTCGTATCACACTAATAATTTAAATGGAAAAGTTTGGATTGGTGGATGTTTGTTACCTCTGTCAAACGGATCTTTCTGAAATTTTGAATAGGCGTCGTTATAGAAATGAAATAAAACATAGACTACGTTTCATCAATATTCAAACGAGTGAAGCTGCGGGGCGCAGCTAGTGTGTAAATAATTCTGGTATTCAAAGGCTGGGAAATGGATAGGCAGGGTTTTCTCTGCCCGTTATCAAGAGGGTATGAAGTCTTAACTAGCAGTGAAAGTGATATCATCGGAATGGAGTGGATAATACCGGTTCCTAATCCTGCTATCCACCCGCGTGGGGCTTCCCCTAACCTAGGAGCGACAGCAGGCAAAGACGGCTGAGATTTGAGATAAACATCTTTGCATTTTAACTCTAGAGGTATCTCTACATTAATGAATCCCTATTTCCCTTCGTCACGCCATCACGCGTGGACGGTTGGATCGACTTCGTTAACTCTTTTTTTGTTGTTATTTTTATTTATTTACACTAAGACATAACATTACAGTTTAATCCAAATCATTATGTTTGTCAAGAGAAGGTACAATTTTGTGTTTGTGAAGAGAAGGTTCTCATGACAGAAAAGAACTAAAATTTCCAAATTCGACCTCAATATTCTTGTTTAAGATGTCTGTCGGGTGAACTCTGTCTTCACTACATAGTATGTATTAAACAAAGTCGCTTTTTTTCCCTATGTCCCTATATCCCTAATGACCCTTTGTACGCTTAAATCTTTAAAACTACGTAACGTGTTTTGATGCGGTTTTTTTAATAGATAGAGTGATTCACGAGTAAGGTTTATACGTATAATAAAATCGTGCGAAGCCGGGGCGGGTCGCTAGTTATATATAAAGGTGCTAGCGATTTTTTGGAGACAACGTCCAGTCCAAACCGCTAAAGCTAGAAAACTTAAATTAGGAAGGTTTATCATGCAGACACCTGAGAAGAAAGAAAATTTTTGGAAATTATATCCCTAAGGATTAAATAATGGGAGAACAGTTGAAGTTTTGTTTGGTGTTTTTTATGAATTTTTAAAAGACCAGAAAAAGGGTAAAATCACGGTTAAAATTGAGGCTTTTTGGTAACTTTCTACGCGAGCGAAGCCGGGGACGGTAAGCCCATATAATGCCATAACGACAAGTCAGTAAGTAGGTTTTAATTAACTTCTGATAAGAGAAGTCACCCATTTAGTCTATTAACTCCATCAGAACACCTTTCAATCTTCTAGATTTTTCTAATGAAATCGAGTTCTTTTAACTCGAATTTCTTTAGAAAAATCTAGCTCGGGTAACCTTTGCAACAGGAGTCTGAAAATAAAGGAAGTTTTAATAACTACGCTTATATCAAGGAAGAGTTGACTTAATCTGCTTCCAAGAAACCCTATCTTACTGGAACTGAATTTCACTTTACCTCATCGACTATTTCTAGGTTTTAGTTTACTAGAAACTATCATATGTAATTAATTGTGCGCAGTGAAAATACCACAAACCACAATCACTCACCAAACCACAAGCATACATAAACATTAACGATCCGATTATCCCTGTGTTTTATGTGTGAGTAAATTTGAGCTATGCGCTAAAGAGTTTTGGAGCTGACAATTATCCTCATTCGCCATAAAATATAAATAATTACAACAATCTCTGTTTTTGTGAACGGTGCCGTTGATCGCTTGTCGCCATGTTGGGGTTGGAGATTAGAAGAATTAGCCAACACTAGCTGTTCCCTCTGACTTCTCTCGCTGGACAAATCTCAGCCCTCTACAAAGCGTGGGCCTTCTTTTCAAATTTTTATTTTCAAGAAACGGCTATGTGCTTATATTTTGTAATTTTTTTCAAATAACAACAGTCGAATTGAGAACCGCCTTTTTTTGAAGAAGAAGGTTGAAACTAGGAAGAAGATTTTTCTTATTGAGATGTGTCGCCCGACTTGAAGACGGATCATTATTTATACACTAGAATCTGCCCGTGACTTCGCACGCCTTATTTCTGTGGAAACGTTTCAAGGCTATTTCTATTCCATGGGAACTGATTTGTGGGAGCCCTGGAATAAGACATAGGTTATACTTCCCTATGTGTTATTCCTTTACTTCCCTATGTGTTATTCCAGGGCTAATACTACGTCTATTCAAAATTTCAGCCCCATCCGTTAAGTAGGTTTTTGCATGAAAGAGGAACAAACATGCAAATATTTATAAATCTATCTATACATCCATATAAATTTTCACATTTATATATATTTATAATATATATTTTATATTTGTAAGTTTTTTGTTTTTGATTTATTCTGAAAAGTTAAGAAACGTAGGAACCTCACTAAGTATAAAATTAAAAATATGTACGACGTATGTGCGTCTGTATTTTTATTTTCGGTACTGTATACCGTCCCAAATTCAGTACAAACGAACAACGGTCCGTTAATATTCTATATCGAATCAGAGATTCGCTGATACTGAACTGTGTCATCACTGATTATGTGTGAATAGGCCTTTATTTACATTTTGGTATAATCGGGGAGGTTGTTATAAAAGTCATGATAGATACTATTGTGCTCAAAGTAGAAAAAAGGTATCACTTCAACTACTGATCCAAATCATTGATTGTCACACATCGTACATAATAATAAACGTATGATGCTGTAACTCGTCAGAATTTATAAACATTTTTATGTAAGGGAGCGATTAAAATAAGATATTTCTTAGAAGTAAGACTCTACTTTAGGTTAGTTGATTTTAACAGTTAATTGGTCGATTTTATTTTAGTCTCACTGTCGAAATCTAAAAACTCTTTAATACTATATAGCGTCTCGCCAAGCAACATATTTTTTAATTTATAAATAAACCTTTTTTCATTTTTAATAAGTTTTAGCTCTATCTGAGCTTTTTAGGCCTGCCTAGTCGATGGTGGATCGACTCTAATATAATTTTCCGAGGCCCTGTCTGTCGACAATCGGTCATTTTTAAGTAGAAATAGGTAATGTTTCTGAGCAAGCTACATTTCAAATTTATAAATATATATTACTTCACGTTCGTACATAGATTAACAGCTAAGCTGAAAACATAACAGCAGAAACTTTTCTCAATTAATAAATGTTTTCAAAATGGCACGTTTCAGAATTTAATATAAAAATATTTTGATAGCTACGATAAACATCAACTGGGGAGTTATTGTTAAAGTTAGGTAACATTTTTATCTAGAATCCGGTTAGCTTAGTCTTTTGATGAAGATTCTCAATAAATTTAAATATTAATTTATTCGATTAACAGCAGGCGCTGAGCCCGCCGCCCATGCATCAGTACCGCCGTGACCTCTGTCAAGGCCGGACGTGTGCTTGATGTCGTCTCAGATATCAATGACAAACCATACGTAATATTTATCGTGAATATTCGGTTAGAGCCTGTCCAGATGGGGCGTTTTACGTGCGCTCCTATGCGCGGTGCGTTAGGGAGGGACTCGGAGACAGTTATAAACATGGAACCAAATAAAATAGTTCTGGAAAAGTCGGAAGCAAAAAGCACTACAAAGATTTAACATACATCCAATTCTACTAATTCTTCCGTTATTAGTTAATTGTAACGTTTCATGGTTCTATTGGATTATCTCTGATTGATTCAATTTTCTCATACTGCTACTTTTTTTTTAATTTCGTCTATGAAAAGTACGGTAATTTGTTTTTTTTTTGACTGGACGAGGAGTCGCGCACCAGCATCTGGACGGGATGTAGGTATAGTGCTCTAGTATCTGGAGAAAGCGCGAATGTTTAAACGCGAGAGCACTCGCGAGTAAAACGCTCCATCTGGACAGGCTCTTAGCTAGCGTTCCCTGACAGATTGACTATGTTTCATTTCGATTGACAACTAGGATTTAGGCAAATCGAATTTTTGAATATAGAATACCACTACGCTACACAAATTATCAAAACTAAATTTCATTTAGCATCCAGAGATATGATATCGTTTTGCATAGAGTGGAACTGTAACGTAATAGAGATGGCACAAAAATTATTATGATGGTAAATTATAAATTAGGATTTGCGCCCGGGCATTCCAGGTTCTCAATTTCCCGGGATTTCCCGAAATTTCTGGATGATTTCAAAACCTGGTTATTGTACATTATTTCTCGGGAAATTTCGGGGCTTTTATAACAAAACTTTATCTATTCCATCATCTTGTAGCATTTCGGATATATTCATACCTTAGCGGTATAAGGTATGTTAGTTAGCATTTTTATTTTGCAGCAGACAGTTAGCTTTGATCGAATTTGAATTTTGAGTATTTTTTACTCATTATTAAAAATAGAGAATTATAAATTATACCTCATATTCGTAATATTTCGCAATATGTTTTATTTTACCTGAATTTACCTAAAAAGCAAATTAGATTTTCTGTAGACTGTTTGCAATCGTCTGCAGTTAGCTCAATGGTTTCAATTGTATACATGTACTAAGTGTATACTAGTTGTATTTTTTTCTATTCCTTGATTGTAATTAACGTTGTTAATAAAGTTGTTTATTTCCTTATTTTATATCTTTATCTACCTCTATATCTGCAGGCAGACTCATTCTGTAAAATCTCGAATTTGAACTCGAATCCACTCTAGTGACCGAGCTACGTCATTCTTTAGCATAGGCTCTATGCTAAAGAATGACGGGCATAGGGGAACGTAGGCTAATTAAAGCTGTCGGGCAATGAGTGATAAGGTAAAATTGAATTGATGGTAGCCTAGCTAATATTTTGAAAAAGATAAATTATGTGCAATTTTTTTATATACTGAAACATGTAGAGATGTGGTACCGATGATGAAAAAGTGTACTGGCAGTGATAGTCCAGATTCGAGAGATATTTTGTACATTGTGTTTGGATCCATAAAATCTTTTGTTTTCCATCAATATTTTTATATTTATTTTCTCCGTTTTGTTTGCCAAATTAATTGATAAATTTTGATTGTAAAAATGTTATGATTTGAAAAACTCTAGCAGTAACACAAATGTTACTGATAGAGTTTTGCAATTTTTTGATCTAAAATTAATTATATTTGCTCTAGCATTAAATGGGCACTCATTCATTGCAATTGACAGGCAAAAGGAGCGACTGACTGGTTAAACTGTAAATTGTACCTTAATAAGGTACAATTTACAGTTTTTACCAGTCAGTCATATCTATAGTTAAGTACCATTTAATAAAAGAAAAGATTTTTTTTATTCTTCATATTTCGAGACTTTTGTATGCCAGTCCCGTATTTTGACTATAGGTATACTATATAAATATATGAAATTGAAAATAATAATAGGAAGAATTTTGACAAGTTTGTCAAATTTTTATTAAAACATTCCTGGAGTAGGCTCCTGTTGCCCTGTTCTCCCCTATTTGTCAAAATCTCAGCATTTTAAACTGACAGCGGATTTCTAAGGGTCATACCACACGGGAAGTTCTCCCGCTGCGGGAATACGCTTCTGGACCGCACTAATCACATTTTAATATGAAATATGAAAGATATGATTTTCCTTCGCGGTTCACAGCTAGGCGGGAGCAATACGACCGCCACATGTAGCTTCCAACCACCGCTGATAACCGGTTCTTACTACATGGACGCTTTCGCGCTATACGTCATTCTGCGCGGATTTATCATCCCCGCGTATCCCTTGTAGTTTGATGGTCTACGGCAGCTTTGCCGAGCGGATACCCGCGACGGGAGAACCGCCCGTGTAGTGTGACCCTAAGTGATATTCGAAATGAATTTATAAAATGCATAGGCTGATATAATAATATGAAACACTGCTGATAGATGCTGAATGCTAGGCTAGCTGAAGACAGGGCGCTATGGCGCTCATTAGGAAGCCTATGTCCAGCTGTGGACTAATACATCATCATCAGCCTATATTAGTCCACTGCTGGACATAGGCCTCCCCTAATGAGCGCCATAGCGCCCTGTCTTCAGCTTGACGCATCCAGCATCTGACAGCAGTCTTTCGCAGATCGTCATCCCATTTTGCCGGAGGGCGTACTACACTACGTTTGCTACGTCACGGTCTCCACTCAAGAACACGTTTACCCCAACGGTTGTCGTTTCTTCGCGATTATATTATATTTTATAATGATAATGATGAAATATAGTATAGGTACCTAGGCATAACCATACATATTATCAATTTACTTATGCATTACCTAGGAACTTGGGGAGGTCGTTACATCAGGTACAAAACAGGGTAAAGTTACCCCTAGTAAAGCATTATTACCTACCTACGCAGGTACCAGCAACACGATGTTATAAAAACTAATATACTAATTAACGGTAGGCATGCGCCATCTATGAGGTAGCCCTTGTCAACTCTCCTGGTTTTTCTGCCGCATTTTTAGCTACTTAGCCCGCCTTAACATTTCAAACGCTTTTAATCTTCAATAATAGCTCATAATTTCACCTGTAAAGCACTTATGTATGTATATGCACCAGGATTTACTCGTAAATACATGTCCCTATAGGCAATGTAGGTTGAACGAGCTGCTCTAAGAATAGACATCCGTTCCTGATATCCGGCGATAGATGATCGACAAGCAACATCCAACCTACATACTGAGATGATAACATGCTCTTAAATGTCGCTATTTTGCCTTATTTGCATTAAAAGATTATTTAGAAATCGTTTTGTGCTATTCTACGACTTCTATAGAAAACTTTTAATAATTTTATATTCCATCGGAGCTGATGAAGAATTGTAAAGTTTCAACTATAGGTAACAAATATTATTATTTCATTTCTTAGGTAACGAACATCCAAAGAAACTTTTGTACTTATAATATACTAGCGACCCGCCCCGGCTTCGCACGGTTTTATACATATAAACCTTTCTCTCGAATCACTCTATCTATTAAAAAAACCGCATCAAAATCCGTTGTGTAGTTTAAAAGATTTAAGCAGTCAAAGGGACATAATGACATAGGGACAGAAAAAGCGACTTTGTTTTATACTATGTAGTGAAGTGTAGTTCTCTATAATCTACATGTTTGGGATGTTTAAGGTAAGTTGTTCTTACGTTAGTTAACTAATCGATGCGATGATCAAACACCTTATCAAATCTTAGCCAATAAAATAAGTTACAATCAAAGTACGTAATCAAAATAGAATTGAAGTAATTGGAATAGGAAATTTACAATTGAGCTAATTGTATACTGTTGCAAATAATTTAGAGGCAGCTCAACTGGTCCAGCAATATCAGTCGGAAAAGTACGCAAGATTATAAAGAGTATACCTATGGCAATGCTGTACCTCATTCAACAGTTCTCGAGTCAAGAATTGCTTTGACCAAACGCTCAGAGTCAAATAGTTATTTCTCTTGCCGAAACTTAACAAGAACTGTGATAATTAATTACAATTTTTTACACATGTCTCGAAATTGACGACATTTCATTTTGAAAAGGACTCTGTCATAGGACGCAACCTATTAGCAAAAGATGTACCTTAACCTTCAACTTCTATTCACCTTCGAACAGATCAGCCACCAAAAAAAACCTAACTATTCATAATTTAAAACACGACCGAAATGACCCCACGACATTTAAGATTTCACAGTTTTTCCAACAGTTCACCCTTGTCGGCCTTCTAAACGATTCATTCGATGATGTGGGTTTTACCTACTTTGTTTGACCACAGATCCCTTCTAGTATAAATGGGTAAACCCCGCACAATAGGTGGTATATTCAACACGTAGATATATTATGTATAAACACCCAGTCGGACCTGTCAGAGGTATTGTTAACAAAACATACAACGTATGTCATGATCCTTCTTTTGTTTTACTATTGTGTAGTTGAGGTGACCTACTGTTAACCTCTGAAGGCTTAGCATAGGGATGGATGTCTCGGGTATAATAGATATAGGAAATTACGTAACATTGTAAGGAAGGAAATTATTTACGAAACTATAGCGACGCGCCTGGCTTCGCACTTTTGTATTATACATATAAACCTTCATATTGAATCACGCTATACATTAAGAAAGCTCATTCAAATCCATTGCGAAGTTTGAACGATCTTAGGATACATATGGACAGACAGAAAGAGGTAAACAACTTTGTTTCATACTTTGTATTGATAGTGGATTTTCAACAAACTTCAAAAAAGGAGATTCTCAGTTCTCCTGTACTTTTGTGTGTCCTAACTTGACTCTTTTTAATGAACCGAATTTGATGATATTTTTGTTTGAGGGTCAAAATTGCAAAAGAAATTTACTAACTAATTTTTTTCATACACATAACATTGTACAAAATCATTGTGTTGTATTTTACGATCCAAGTCTTTTCATTATCCGTTCTAACAATGCCGGAACAAATGTGGTATTGCCGTGACGATTAAGATACGAGAACTGAAACCTAAACTATAATACTTACTACTTGTTTTCAGCTTAAATTCGTGATTTTAACATTTCATAGCTCGAAATAACTTATCGTCATAATTAAAGTAACCTCAGAATATGAAGAAATGATTAAGAGCAAAAATTTTAAGCCGTAACGAGTTTTAACTTTTAAACAAAAACATTTAAAACTATGTAATCTAACCAAACAAATAGTCAGCCTGACTTCATTATTATCAATTAAGCTATGATTTATCAAAACACCAAAAAAATACATTTAAAAAAATTGGACAAGTGAAAACTAGCAATAATAATTGAAACAAATGGGGACGCTTACGATAGCATTGATGGGTGATTCTCCCGGGGTGGAAAAAATCATGTCCGGCTCGAAAAATCATACAAAAAGTATCCCTAGCCCTTTGATTTTTTTTATGATAATAGATTAGACAAAGATAATAGGGGAGGCCTTTTTTAGTTTTTTAATAATCTTATTTTAAATAAGTAAAAATAAATAAAATCCTTGGAAATTCTGACTTCCGTGGTGCGTCCGGACCTCATGTTCCTGTGTTAATAAATTTTTATATCATTTTCTGAAAACACTAGTACTAATTTACATAGGTTCACAATAACCCAGATAGTTACTTGCTTATTTGACGCTATTACTACGCAAAACTAAGCTTTAGTTGACAAGTTACAACGAGATAACTTCGCGTCCGTCGTTTAGCTCTGATTCCCCTGGTGCGCACTAATTCATTCATAAATGCTGTACTTTAACATCTGCGTAAATTGTTGTTAGATCGAGAGAAACTATCAGTCACGCCCCATCAGTGGTGTGTACAACAAGTGTGTAAGTCTCCACGTCACTCTGTTATTTCAGTACGTAATCACTTTCCGTGGCTTGGTATCTAGAAATTCTGATTACCATGTTGACTATAAATTTGTTTATGCTAATCCTATTGTTTTATTAATGATGATAATTCATGCCTTTTGTGTTCCTAATTTCGACTGCATATTTCAATGTAAAATAAACCAGCAAATTAAGAAAATTTCTAAGATTTTGTTATATTTTTTGATTTCCGTGGTGTGATTTCCGTGGATTTTGCGGGTTCATTAACATCTCAATAATATTTTTTTACAGTTTTTATGATGTTTTTTAGGATTAAAGTTTATAATAAATACAAAATGAATAATTATAACATTTTTAATACAAAGATAAACATTGTTAGTGTGATTTTTGTAAAAAGTTACTTGTATTTACAGTAATGATTTGAAAGTGTTTTTGTTAAGACTGATTAAAACTACAAACGTCAAATAATTGGTCCTTAGCTTAATAATCTACTTACTACCGAAAACACATATTTTTATCGATAAACCAACCCATATTTGATTTTGGTGATATAAATTCTGATTTCCGTGGACACCATATTTTTAAAATTGAATAACTCCGTAACCATAAAGCCAATAAAGTTCCCTTCACTACCAAAAAATTCAAAATTAAATCTTTATTTAGAATATACTATCATGATGTGCAATTTCAACAAAAAAAATGTGCCACAGAAGTCAGACAAAAAACGAGATTTCGTAGAATCACCCTGATATGGATCATCTTTACTTAATATCGCATGGATGCTTGCTCCAATTCACGCAAAAACTTCTCAACGGATCGAGTCAATTTTGAAAAAACGTAGTTGCCCTGTAGTAAATAAGACATGGTCTACTTCTCATCCCATGAGTTTCCATAGGAATGAGATGACCTTGAAACATTACCATAGAAACAACGCGTGCGAAGCTGCAGGCAGATACTATCAGTACATCATCACTACATAGTATAAAACAAAGTCGCTTACTCTGTCCCTAGTCCCTATGTCCCTTTGTATGCTTAAATCTTTAAAACTACGCAACTGTTTTTGATGCAGTTTTTTTAATAGATACAGTGATTCAAGAGGAAGGTTTATACGTATAATAAAACTGTGCGAAGCCGGGGCGAGTCGCTACTTAAAGATAAAATATACAGACAATTATATGTAAATTTTCACACATGCGCGCAAAGTCATTTCCAAAATCAGACAGTAGGGTAAAAAACATTCGCAGACCTCCAAGGTCGACGGCTTCAGCATCACAAAAAGCAATAGGTTTGCTAGATGAACCAGATAAAACTGGTTCAGATAACGAACTGGACACTGCTGGACAAAGGCCTCCCCTAATATGCAGGTCCCCTAATATACAGGCAGGCTATGTAGGTAACCCATCTACACATATTTAACCATCTAAATCCCGGTTTATCTTCAAAGTATCTGAGTAAGTAAGTATCTTCCGATCGACGCATATTTATAATCCTTAATTCCGGTTTTTCTTCAAGTCATGATTGATATTGTTATGCATCCGTTTATCTGCCTCAAGGTTGTTTTGTGTTACAAAAGCCTACAGTTATTTCAACTGGTTTAATGGTAATACTAGTTTTAATAGTTGATATTTTTTGTAATAAACTGTTTGTTTATTGAATTTGTTAAATAAATAAAATAATACATACTATCTATTTAGCTTGGCTTTTTTGTAATTTATGATAAATTGATTTATGATTCATTGAATTATTTTCTTGGCCACACACTATTTTAAAAGGCCAAACTTGGGTCATTAGTCATAACCATCCGAAATGTTGAAATGTTTTGAAAAAATACAAATTAATATATACTATACTAAATAACTCCTGTGACTCCGACATCCTAATTAGTTACTCCAGGCATTTCAATTAAGTCTGATCGGATCACTTTCCTTGTTAGGTAAAAATATATGCTTATGGTCTATTTCCTTTCCCCAATATCGTCAGATTACACATAACCAGGCTGTCGGTGCCAATCACGTGTCGAACTATCCGACGTGCTCCACTTGTGATCTAAAGCCCACCCAGAGAAACGTGGCTATGATGCGGCAGAATGATATAAAAGAAGAATGGACGAAAGAACTATTGGAAAAAATAAAAACTCACTCAACAGGTCTCTCAGAAATTATTAATATACTCACAAGAATTTCCTGAAGTAAATAATTACAA
Organism: Eupithecia centaureata; assembly: GCA_944547425.1. Taxonomy (NCBI): domain Eukaryota; kingdom Metazoa; phylum Arthropoda; class Insecta; order Lepidoptera; family Geometridae; genus Eupithecia; species Eupithecia centaureata. The sequence goes on along the minus strand of OX155695.1, from coordinate 1,124,116 downwards.
TGTCATAAATATAACTATTTAAATGATTAAATTTATTAATAGAAACACTACAAAATCATTTAAGTAAGTAAAGTAATAATTATGATGTACGAATTATAAGTTATAGAAAAAAGCAAAGAAATCTTAACTTCTTAGTCAATCTTAAAATCCAAATAAGAAAGAAAGTTTGTTTATTCCATCTTTTAAAAACCATGTATACTTAAAACTAGCATACAATACAATAAAAACAAAAGTAAAAACCTTCCTTCAACTACTTTTTGCGGTAGGATAGTTTTTAAGCATACAGGTTATAGACTCCCACCATCCGCGCTAAGTGACTGTGTTACATCGTGGTACAATAAATGTAACTTATGACAAAACATCGCTACATGTTGTCAATAATTGTATTGAGTTATTGAGAGCATTGCAACATCTTACTATGTACATTGTAAATTTTCAATAGACTAAACTAGTTGTAATTTTTCTATTCCTTGATTGTAATTATCGTTGTTCATAAATTTTTATTTACTTGTAAAAAAAATAGACTAAACTCATAGTTATAATGAGTTTAGTCTATTGAAAATTTACAATATATACAAAATAGACGAATGTATGAAACTGATTCCGCTAAGCGTGCTATTCTGGTCATTAAATAGACTTATCAAATTTGGTAGAGCAGAGTCTGGACAGAGTCAGACTTGGTAGAGTAGAACGTTTTTCGGGGACACAAAATATAAAACTCCATATGTCAACCATCCTGCGTGAGTAAAGACCATTGATGTTGATGATGACTCAGGAAGCAAATATGACGTCGTCCCTGAAAGAAAACCTGCTCTACTTTCAGCTATTACAATAGACATATCATTGAAAACACGCTAATGTTCCTATTCTGTTGTCTCAAATCGCATCGCCTGTTTTGCGTCATATCTCTTTGAACATTGTGAACAATGTGTCTGAACAGATGTACAAAAGGTATGAACAATAATAAATCAATCATAATATTGTCTCATCTGGACAGTTAAAAATGTGCTTTTTGCGATCTCTTTGTTGCATCAAATGCCGGACACTTCAAGCAAACAACGCTTCTTTGTAAACTTTCCACAGTTTCCACGCATTTCCATTTCATCTTTGTTGTTACGTCATCGGACTAAATGGGTTTATTCTTGATAAAAGATGATTACATGTTCCAGCTTATAATTTATTTTGACAGATGTACTAGTAATAGTAATTCTTTACTTCAGACGAAAGAGTCTTTTACAATACCGAATTAAGATTTAAAATAACAGTAAAATGTTACTCTACAATATTACTCTCAGATTGATTTTTTACTAGATACTTAATTATTAACTAAAACTAATTAATCGTGAAATATCGACCATCTTTAAAATTACTAACCGTAAAACATATTGTCAACTGACAGTCAAAGAATAATATCTATCAAGCATTTATCATATTTTGGGAATAGGCACGTTCTCATGTAACGTCAGAAATAATCCTATTCGATACAATAAAATGTAGATATTTATATTTGAACACCTCTATATGAAAACTTATCACGTAACGTACGTCCGTATGTCCCATCGGATCTTCTTTACCTACTATGCCGTATATTTTAACGAGTGTATACTTTGAATCAACCATAACGATTACTATACTAAGACTATATATTTACCTCAACTATAACCATAGACTTATGAATATATCATTATGTTATCTTAAAATCATACTATAGATATATTACGGTAGTCGTGCGTCTTCAATGGCTTAAAATATATTTCTCTTTTGTATTGTATTGTTTGGTTACTCAGTCATCGATTGTTAGATAGACTATGAATACAATTATGAATAGTTATAGTTATTGATTCTATTCAAATTCAATAAGATACGATAACAAACCTTTGTTTGGTATCATTGTAAGGATATCCGGAGTGGTTAAATTTATTGGTAACTTAGAAATCACAATAGATAATAGACTAGCGAATTGGTAGATATTGCGTAGTTTTGTTGTCGTACCAATGAGGTACTTGAAATATACCCGCGGCAATTCGATCGATGGGAAATTGTACATACCAAACTTCTATTGAACTGCGGTTTTGCCTGTTATTCTCTGAGAATAGTCCGAGCCTTTTCAAATATTGTCGTGTTTTAGGCGGTATTTTTGATTTATCGAATAACAGCCGTTAGACACGAGATATTCGATATGGTAACTAGATTTTTTGTAAGGTGATATTTTTTGATTTCCTATTAGATTTTATCATATCCACCTCCGATCAAAGTAGAATCATTTAAAAAAATAAGAGGTAAAGGGAAAATATATGGTTAATAAAAGTTAATACCACCCAAATCTTCACTTTACATCATTATCACAGGAACGTCAACAAGTCACCACATACCCATTCATTTCCATTCGACACAAGCTCCCTCACTCCGACATAATGCAGGCCTTATATTCTGGTCACGTGCCGCGGCGCCAGCTTCACCTGGTGACCCTGGCACCAGAATACCAACTACTTTTCTCTCTTTAGGAAACTATGAGCGAAAGAAATAAGATTTTATCAAGATAGCTACTGGAAGCGACTGCGCGATTGCGCGTGCTAGCTCTCTCAAAGCAAAGCTGACGGCGCTTCATTATCTTTGCTAAAGTCTTTCTGAGACTTCGCACACGTTTTTCCGAATAAGAAATAGCCTTTTTTGCAAAGCTTTTATGTTTTTCTAGATCCTGAAATTAACGTGCATAAATTTAACCTCGATTTTCACCAATCAGTAGTTGTGGTTTAGTTTCCACACAAAAATTTGTCAACGGCACAAAACTTCGTAAGTATTTTTATCATTTAGCAGGATTTCTTAATAATAACTTTACTATTAAATAAAACTTAATTTCTCGCAGCTCATTATAATTCATAATGAGTTGCGAGAAATTATTTAATTGACTATACGAAAAACTATTTTCTTATTCGGTCGCAAGTTCTGTTTTTTTGCCAAGAATAACCTCTATCTTAATTTTGTGGTGTATTTTCTTGAGAAAAATAGAATCGCCTTTTTCATATCAAACGTAATGACTTTGTCGAGTAATAAACACTGTTTTTGCTAATGTTTTTGCCGCAGAAAAACACAGACAAGGTTATTGCCATTTATAGCACTATTCCCAAACCCTGTGGAAGTTGTAAAGTTGTACAAAATGGTTCTCATCCTTGGAGATCCGAACAACACTACATCTCATTTCTCCGGGGGCCATCGCATGCAACTTATTTACCTAAAGTTAGTTCCATGTAGCTTCCAATACAGGAATGTATTCAGGATGTTTCCTTGTACCCAATTACGAGTTTTGAGACATGAAATAAAGTTAAGTAAAAGATTATTTAAAAACTCAAAACATTATGAGTAATAGTTTAGGTTAACTTATATTATCTTATTTAGATCTAGGTGTTGTAACCCGTGGTCGAGTGACTGTCTTCCCTACTTGGTAATTACTGTTTTACGGTAAGAAGTATTAGGAAGAAGAATTTGTAAGAATACTCGTAGCTCGTAGTTGAACCTTTAAGACATGGGTCTAAGAGTGGTCGCCCTTGCCTTTTCTATCCCGTTTAGTTTCCTTTCACTTCTCCGCTTTATTGATTATTATGTTTACAAAACTCTTCCCTGATTCCAACCCTGTTGTATACTGCGGTACAACATACATTATTCATAGTGCTAGTGCTACAGTCAGATGAACATACAAACGGTCGTGAGGTTGCATTTCCGTTGTAGATTGTGCGCGCGGTGCCTTCAGCCCTGAAGTATCTACCAGTATCTGGCTCAGCGCATCAGCATTGCCATACAGCGTGGTAATGCAGCCAGTGTCTTGGGGACGCTTCCGACTGGTATTGACATGGATCAATTGAGCTACCTTTAGACTGTTTGCATAGCTCCTTTTTGTCCAAGTAATTATGCTTGCAGTTGTCTTTCCACATTACTGTACCAGTGCAGAGCTGGGTGGGGCAATGAAGTCACCGGAGTAGCTCGTCAATCGTACAATTTGACTGATTGATTTAATTATTTGTTTGTTTTTGTTTTCTTGTTTTTACTATAAGTTTAGTTTTTGATAGGACTGACATACTTTTAAAATATAAAGGCCCTTATAATTAATGAATATTAAATGAATGGTTTTGTTTTTGGAACTCGGGAAGATGGAGGGACTCTACCCTACATTCCTTTTCATGGTCTTCAAAACAAAGAATAAAGCCTATGAAAAGTTATTCAGAATTAGTAATGTGGATCAAAACTCGTATGAAGATTAAATGAATGGTTTTGTTCTTGGAACTCGGGAAGATGGAGGGACTCTACCCTACATTCCTTTTCATGGTCTTCAAAACAAAGAATATAGCCTATGAAAAGTTACTCAGAATTAGTAATGCGGATCAAACCTCGTATACTCATTAGTTATATTCTTTGCTTTTATATTGACGTAAACCTAACAGTACAAGATACTTGGTAATTAATAATAACAGTGTATAATGCCTCTTGATTGTTTCTTTTTTTTTTTTTTTTTTTTTACTTCTTTTAATTTGTTTCTATTATTTTTGTTAAACTCAGTACCTACAATAAAAGTATCATAAATCTTTTTGTGTTGTTTTCTTTGTTAATAATTTTATAGTTAGGTACATTGAAAGTACTAAATTGATTGCGATCTTTTTTAAACATATTCCTACGTAATATTTGTTAGTTGGAATAAATTTAGCATTTTTGCGTTAGAATTCATCCTACATGATGTTGTTTAGGATAATTTTATTTACTTTTAGAGGTTGACTAGTTTTAGGAACCCAATTCAAACTCGTCTGAGTAAACTCTTTTAAATTCAAATAAGGACAAAATATTATTCCAACGTAGTTCTAAAAGGATTTTCGGAAAGGTCAGACAAATGGAAATAGATTTCTCAACGAACTTAAAGTTTAAGCCTTCACAGCGCCATTATTACGAATTTTACTGTTCTGAACTAAAACCCTTCCCTTTTAATTATGACTTAAAGAGTACGCACGAGCTCCGAATTCTTTATATAATTAACTTTAGACAATTTAAATTGGTCTTTACTTAATATTATTAAAAGGAAAGATTTAATTGTTTTTTATTGAATAGGCCTCGAAACTACAATGCCGATTTAAAAAATCCTTCACAGTTGCGAGGCTAAACTATCTCCGAGTAAAATAGGCTATATCACTACATAGTATAAAACAAAGTCGCTTTCTCTGTCCCTATGTCCCTTTGTATGCTTAATTCTTTAAAACTACGCAACGGATTTTGATGCGTTTTTTTTTAATACATAGTGATTCAAGAGAAAGGTTTATACGTATAATAAAACCGTGCGAAGCCGGGGCGGGTCCCTAGTTAAGTATAATAACAAAAATAAGGATCGTTACTCGAATGTAAAGCTAGAATTTAAATGTACACTAGATTAAGTTCGTACTGTAATACGTGAAGTTTTTATAGAATTTTGATATGAATGAACCAGCAAAAACTAAATGGTTTCATGTAGGCTATATCGTAGCTTAGTTACAGAGTGCGCAGAGGCGTTGGAACTAATTCTATCATCAATCAGCCGGCTTTCAATGCACTGCACTCCACAGGGTAACTGAACATTCGGTTACTATAGAGAGCCAACTTTGATACTTTACGTTTCTTTATCAGAGACTAAGCTTTCTGCTAGTGGCTTCGCTCGCGTAGATATACGATTTGTCCTGCTCTACAATCCACTTAACCCGTTTTTTTGAACAATAATAAACTCAAGACTTGTTTTAAATATGGATTACAGCAGCACAAACTGACATTTTCAGGTCATAAGCATCTAAATTAAAAAGTTACAGTCAGTCAGTTTTTCAATACGGAAATTTAGATATTTGTAGATATCAAAAACTCAACTTCCATCAAAAACTCACTGGCAGAATTTTGTCAAGCCAAACGCAGAGCTACAATCAAGAAATCAAGTCAAGAACCATTATATATATAATTGGTATATGATATAATTGTACGAGGAATTCAAATCAAGTCAATTTTATACAAAGATCCTATGTGTATATGTACCTACACAACTTTTCGAATCTCAGAAGTAAAAGAACAACATTTTTTGGTATTTATAAGGTTCCGTACCTATTTTATTAGCTCAGTGTAAAAAAGACTAATCCTTCTGCTAATTATTTCCTACCCTCTTTGGTCGGAGGTGTTCGCGGTCGTCCTGCCAATAAAATTATATCGCTGCGAACTCCAATTACCGCGGGATATTAGAAAAAACGGACAAGTGCGAGTCGGACTCGCGCATGAAGGGATCCGTACCATCACTGCATAGTATAAAGCAAAATCGTGTATGCTAGGATATTTTAAAATACGTAATGGATTTTGATGCGATTTTTTAATATTGTTGCTATAATAGAGTGATTCAAGGGAAGGTTTATGGGATCTTAGCTTATAGGACATGTATAATACTCCCGTGCGAAACCGGGGTGGGTTGCTAGTCATGTAGTAGTAAAATGTAGTCGCTTCCCGATGTCTGTCTGTTCCTAGTATGTATGCTTAGATCTTTAAAACTATGCAATGGATTTTGATGCGTTTTTTTAATCGGTAGAGTGATTGAAGAGGAGGATTTATATGTATAGTACACTCGTGTGAAGCCAGGGCAGGTCGCTAGTTATTCATAAAAATGGCAAAAAATCATGTCCGAAGCCTTGGAGGTCACTTAATTTTTTTTAAATGTTTTTTTGTGTTGTATTTGATGTTCATCATCTGTAAAATTCAACTTACTATAACGGTTCATTAGATACAGCCTGGTGACAGACGGACAGACAAACGGACGAACAGCGGCTTCTTAGAAATATATGGTCCCGTCCCGATGTTACCCTTTGGGTACGGAACCCTGAAAATGATGAACTCTCTTTATTTCCGCCGTACACGAGGGACAAGAAAATTCCAGTTAAATTAAAGAGAATTCTTGTTCGAAACTATCTTCCGTTATTTTTCCTCGTTAATTTTATATCTCAAGGGATCTCGCCCCTTTATTGTTTCAGTGGCGATTGCTACTGACATTATAATTGCTGAGAAGCAATACTGTTCTATTGAACATAATTATAACAACCAATGAGGCGCATATCATGGGAAGGTCTGCGTCCAGCAGTGGACCAGTAAAGGTTGTAGATAACAACCAATATAAAATGCTGAACAATCCACACATCATCATCTGGCTACACCCAAGCTCAGCAGAGCTTATGTTATGGGTACTAGATGACTGATATTCTTAATACAATACATTACATAGATATTTTTACTATACCTATAAAACACCCAGAACTTCGTAACAAATATTTGTCCCAAGGCGGGAATCGAACTCAATCCTGCGTCGCAGGCGGTCCTTTGCCAGCCGATACGCCACATCGGTCGTCGTTTTATTTCATTTGTTTGTTGATCCGTAGCTGATAAGCCTAAAAGCTTCCTACTATAATATAAAGTAAGTTTTGTAAGTGTTGTAGATAAAATTTGGAGGGTCAAAGGCGATTTTGGGTTTTTTTGACGAATGTATGGGCTACCGCTACGTATCGAATGCTTTACCTTTGTAAAATATTATTCCTAGTTTTAAAATACGGTTGGTATTTTAAAACTAGGAATAATATAAGAAGCTACTAATCAACAAGTTTAAAATGCCCGACGCATGGAATGCACTTAACCTAAACTTTGCAAATCTCTATACTCCTAGTTTAAAATTACCAATCTAAGAGGCTAATAATCAACGAAGCTAAAACTATAATTCAATAATATCTAATAGTAGGAATATTTTGACATGCCATCCACGTACCTACTTAGGGCTCCCACACAAAACTGCGATTTGGTGCGATGCGATGCGATTTGATGCGATTTGATGCGATGTCACACGAACTTGATTTGCGAATTTCTGCGATGCGAATTTGTGCGGCGAACCGTTTTGTAGGGTAACCATATCTTCAAGTTTAGTCCGCCGTATTGGACGTGTTTTTAGGAAGCGTAAGATGGATCCCAAAAAGATAATTGAACCGATTTAAGCAAAAATGATCCAACCCACACAAACCTCATTTCGAGATAATCGATATTTAAGTTTGTGGCGGTATTTCTCTAGCTTTGTAATACAAAATGTTGTTATTTTAATTTAATTTAATGCTATGTAAACTCAACTTTTTTGCTATAAATAATATAAAGAATAAATTGTAATAGTTTAGTAGATAATTGGGAAAACTTGCGCCTGGATCATTATTACAAAATTAATTTTGTATGGAAAGAGCTATGTAGGGTGCAAAAATTAAAATGCAAAAATGATTCAAAGTGTGTTAAAAATTAGTAATCATTTTTGTGTTTTAAAAGACAAAACAAACAAAATTGGCCCTACTCCTCGTCCAAATCAGAATAAGGTTCATCACATAAACCATCTACATCGTCTATTATTGCAGCTTCCCTTCGGTTTCTTAAATTAATCAATGCAATCATCTGGTATCTAATATTAGATCTGCTGGCGCGAACGAACGCGGTGCCATAGGAAAAACCGGCACGCCTTCGCCTTCGCCACTCCTCCGGCTTCTGTGTGTTTTGAACTTTATATACTTTATTTCGTTTACGTACTTAGATGAAATAGCAATTTTAAATATTAACTTGTCAAATCTTAACTTGTTTTATATCATCATCATCATAATCAACCTATATTAGTCCACTGCTGGACATAGGCCTCCCTTAATGAGCGCCATAGCTCCCTGTCTTCAGCTTGGCATCCAGCATCTGCCAGCAGTCTTTCGCAGATCGTCATCCCACCTGGCCGGAGGGCGTCCTATACTACGTTTGCCAAGTCTCGGTCTCCACTCAAGAACACGTTTACCCCAACGGTTGTCGGTTCTTCGCGAGATATAGCCGGCCCACTGCCACCACTTCAGCTTGCTAATTATTTGAGCTATGTCGATAACTTTGGTTCTCTTTCGGATGTATTCTTTACGAATCCTATCCTTCAGAGAAACTCCGAGCATAGCTCTTTCTATAGCTTTCTGAGCTCTTTGAACTGATGGACCAGCTTAATATTATAGTTTGAATCATTGTAGCAAAATAGAACGGTTATATGTTAGGGTAACCAAAGCAACACAAAAATGATTCAAGTGGCATGAAACACTTATACATTTTAAAAAATGGTCTTCGACATGACAGTTGTGGGTTGGATCATATGGATTTTCCACATTTGTGAATGTTAAAATATACCTTATTCTGATTACATTGGTTAAAAAAACTCGAAATTGACTAGGTTGTGGGTTGGATCATTTTTGCATAAATCGGTCCAATTGCACTGCTGTTATTGTTAAATAGATATAAAAGAAAAAGAAGATTCTGGATTCATCCATTTAATACGATTATGAACTCTGAAGGGAACTATTTTACTCGAAATTACTATGAGTTGAGAACTGAAGCAGTTTTTTTTTACAACACAAAGAAGGCGGCTCAGGCGCCGCGCTCTTTCGCTAAAGTTGTCTCAGAGCGGACTAAAAGGGGGGTCACCAAGTATGACGTAATATGACAGGAATACGCGATGCAAATGAGATCTGACGTTATCGTGCGAGCTCGCAGATATTTACGATGCGATGCGAGCTCGCAGTTTTGTGTTTGAGCCCTTAAAGATAAATTACATGATTAGGTATGTGTTTGTATCCGCAGTGACGCGCGGGCGTGACCTAACCTTGTACAGACGTCGAGACGAGCGTGACGCGACGCCCATGTTACATCCTTACAACGTTAAGGCATGTTAAGGTTTGGTAAAGCGAAAATAGACTGAAGGGATTGGTTTTAGTAGTTACAGCGAATTGATATTAAGGCCAGTACAGACCTGAGGGGTATTCAGAAGTGAAAGCCGAATAGGTACCACTTGTGTGAATAAATAAACACTTTATTCTAGGTGCTACCTTCTATTGACATCAAAACAATAATTTAATAAACTTAACTAATTCTCTATTCAAATGAGACATTGAAAATGCGCGTCGGATTAAACGCGAAACCATGCGAAATTATAAATTTGTACACATCGCTACTCAGATTCGTAGCAAACACGTAATGGTCTAAATAGGCCTTTGTAGATACACTATTAAAGCTCAAACAGGTACATTCTGAGGTAGAGTCAATCCAACCTTGCCCGCCAAAGCTGCGCGCTACTTTAGATTGGACAGACTTTCCGTAATAAAATTTTACTTTAGGCTACAAATACATCTTTTTCCTGCTTCTGACTGAGACCTTGCTATTTCCTGTTTTAATAAAATAAAGTATAGCTTCATAGCCGCGGCTGTGGATTTTTTTCTCTTAAATAGCTAGGTAATTAGGAAGGTTATCGCCAAATTAATATTAAAATTTAACCTTTCATTGTTTAAAATTCTTGGTTAAGGTTAAAATACACTACATGCTCGAAAAAGGTAGGTACTATCTTAAACGTAAATAATGTAACTCTCGGCGAAAACGAATGCCGCGAAACTGCACTCTACCGACTCAGATTTTCTTTATATTTTCTCCCAGAAAGTATGTCCAAACTTTTGCATTCATGATAAAAGTGTTGTTTAACGAATTTAAACTCAAGTTAAGTTATACACGTGAAAATATGTAGATATAGAAAAAACACAATAATTATAACTAACTTTGAAACTCGTTTTTTTTTTGCAAATTAACGCGAAATTACCCTCTAATCACTACATAGTATAAAACAAAGTCGCTTTCTCTGTCCCTATATCCCTATGTCCCTTTGAATGCTTTAAAAACTACGCAACGGATTATGAAGCGGTTTTTTTTAATAGATAGAGTGATTCAAGAGGAAGGTTCATTTCATACGTATAATAAAACCGTGCGAAACCGGGGCGGGCCGCTAGTAAGTTATAAATAAGCTACAAAACAGTTTATTAAAATGTTGTTTACTTAGTTATATGATTCAGTAGGTATCCAAGTTGTTTAGTTGTTTTAAGTGTTATCGAAGTGTCGCAGCTCAGGGGTCACTCTGTGAGTGCTCTGAGACCGAAATAAACTTATCTACTGCCAAATGGGTTTGTTATTATCTACGCTGAGGTTTTACGATGCTTTTGTTACTTAAAACAAAGACGGCGTCTTCCTAGCAGGATTTTGGCTACGGTGGCAGCGTGGCGGCTGGTTTAGGACACAGGACAGGTGTTTGAAAAGAAAGAAAGAAAAGAAACAATTACGTTTGGTATCAGATATTTCAAATTGCATAGTCTCCTATTATAGGAAATAGATAAGCGCATAGGTCTCAACCACTATATTTAATGGAATTTGGTATTTTTTCACAAAATAAGACACTCGGTTATTTTTCGCCTTCAAATCCTATACAGTATATTACTATGGTGCACAGGTAGATAGAATATGCCTTACTGCCCAAAATTTGTACATGGGTGAGCATAATGCTAGGTAGCCACATAGCATAGTAAGCCATTGGCAGACTCTAGTAAGTATAAATATATTTTTGAAATATGAGTGAAGTGTAGAGTTAAATATGTAAGTATTGAATATTCTCCTGTTCAACAGTATTTTGTGTTCAAAAGATAACTCCTCAAAGGAGACGAAATTAATCCAGAGTAACGCTGATGAATATTCCTCTTAAAATATTTATTTAGTTCATTATTAGAACAGACATGTTACACAAAGAAGCCGAAATGTGTAATGCCAGATATAAAAGGTTATTCTCAGGAAGGCTCGTGAGAACACGGAGAGGGTGTTTGTTGACATAGACATTTCTAAACTGCTCGGTCACTTACTTCTACATACTATAAGCATTTTACTCTTATTTCAGTCTATCTTTCAGCTATCTTGGCGGTTTGAAACCGTCTGCAGTTAGCTCAATTATTCCAATTGTATATTAATATTAATTGAAATAATTGAGCTAACTGCAGACGGTTTCAAACAGTCTAGATATTTCATTGATTGATATTTTCGTCGTTGATAAGTTTTGTCAAGCCTGCTTTTTAAAAAACGATATCAAATAGATCAACAAATTTTCATCTACCTCTTCTTTGGATAAAAACGCAAGTATAGTCTATACGCTATAGTTAAGCCTTTTTAGTATAATATTATCTTCATAAAACAAAGTGGTAAATAAATTCCATCGACTCACTTCCTATCTTCAAAACTGCTTCATCAGCATAGTTAACAGTCAAAAAATTTAAACAACCATATTTATACTCTTATATTCTTCCCCTATTCTAAGCATTTCTCTCTGTTTTGTTTCCTTCTTTTAGTTTACTTTATGCAGCCTTTCAATTGAGTAGAGAGTTAGGACTCTGCTGAAAGACTACATGACGGGCGAACTAAAATTCCCTTCATCTGTAGGATGGTTTGTTATACATGTGTATGGATATGTTATGAAAGTGTGAAATTGATAGGAGTGGAACCACAAAAGGTATTACTTTGCCAGCAGTAGTTCATTTGATCGTCATAAACCGTTGATTTCTGATGTGCCCTTAAAACAATGTACTATTCTAGCCTATTCCGGCGCTTCCAATACAACTTCTGAAGTCCATCCACGAGCTAAATCAAACCGGTTCTATTCCTAGTTTGTGTTGAACTGAAACTCTTGCAATCGATTGTATAGCACGGGAAGGACGCAAGTAGAATTCGTTCGAGCTAGGCACTACATAGTATAAAACAAAGTCGCTTTCTCTGTCCCTATGTCCCTTTGTATGCTTAAATCTTTAAAACTACGCAACGGATTTTGATGCGGTTTTTTTACTAGATACCTAGAGAGGAAGGTTCAAGAGGAAAGTTTATACGTATTATAAAACCGTGCGAAGCCGGGGCAGGTACAGCAGGCAAAGTAGCTGACCATGATATAAGCGCTCGCGATTTTATTCGACTGGACCGTATTATCGTTTTCATCACAATTTCATGTTCTATTGTACTTTGTTCCAATAAATATAATTTTTATTTTTTTATACCCCTTTAAACCCATTTTAACTATAGGTACCTTAGAACGCGAATTTCCAAAAATCCGTTCTAAGCCTGCGTCCTAAAAGTCTGTGTCTCCATGGAAAAAAATCAGCTTCGTATCTCTTGTAGATAGTTACAGAGATCTTTTGATGCGTCACACAGTTTTCTCCTTTATAAATATAGACTAGCGACTACTTTTATACCTTCTTTGACTTGTCTTAGTTCTTATTTTGTAAGCCAAAAGAAAAATATACGTACTTATGTAATTATTGATTTCTAAAGTCTAGTAGTTAGAACGAAAATAACTGAAGTCAAATGCCAGGTGTCAGCTTATGCTGTCACGGCTTCCATTGTCTACAGGGGTTACAAAAAAACTGAAGTTTTGAGATACGTGGCGTGATGTGTTGTCTGATCTTTGTGATACGTGGCGTGGCGTGATGTGTTGTCTGATCGAGACGCGCGATAGAGTGTCAGCCAAGTTTGGAAAAAACAACGACGTACGTATATGTATATAGAGGTAGAGGATTATTATTTATAGAGTCAATATGTATAGAGGATTCGCACGTCCAGCAGCGAAATGGGCGGACGATATTATGTAACTAGCGGGGCGAACCTGGATGAGACTGGCGCAGGACCGTGTGGAGGCACAAAAGTTTGGAGGCCTTCATCCAGCTGTGGGTGAAGTCGGGCTGCGGATGATGATGATGATGAATACATGTCACTATATATCTTTACACGAACCATTGTAGCATTGGATCATTGTACCACTTTTAGCACTATTTGTCTTGTTACCATTTAACGCATAACTGAGTCTCTATGTATAGAAGTGTTTTATGTAAATATAATGTAAATTGTAGGCTATTAGTATCTATTCAAGGATATTTGTTTATGCATGTAATATTAGTCTGCCACCGTCTGTCTGTACAGTATTCACACGCCCATCCAAAGGTTGCCTGGAAAAAATTGCTCTTAGCGATAAGGCCGCCCATTGTACTACTGGTGTTTTTATAGTGTGATTTTTGTTCTTATTTTCTCTCCAATATATTTTTTTGCAATAAAGAGTTTTTGTATTCTACTGTATGTATCTAATGGGCACGCTTTTGGTTCCTAGATGTTAATCTTTTACCTTTAAAGGCCAAATTGGTCACACTTACTATTCCCCAGCTGTTCTACACCTAGCATGTGGTCCAGATCCAATCCCTGCAGACTCCAGATGTATGTTAAATACGAGCTTATTAAAGTCGCCGCCCGCAGAGAGGGCCCTATTCTGGAAGACTCGATATTAAGTCGAATCGGATAGATAAGTAGGTAGAAAATGATTTTATTTGATCTTCAGACACACACATATAAAATACAACAGTTAAACATTACATTAGTAAAAACTAGCAACCCGGCCTGGCTTCGCACGGTTTTATTATATGTATAAACCTTCCTCTTGAATCATTCTATCTATTAAAAAAAAACCACATCAAAATCCGTTGCGTAGTTTTGAAGATTTAAGCATACTTAAGGACATAGGGGCATAAGGACAGAGAAAAGCTACTTTGTTTTATACTATGTAGTGATAGGCAACGATGGATTTAATTTAACTAATAACAACAAACAATATAGGTAATTCAAATCAAGGTATAATGTCTATGTGTGTAAGTCAAAACGGCCTTGGAATGGCCTGAGAATTATTCGTGCGGTTGGATTTAATAAGCAAAGAATATATATTCCCTTTTTTGGGGAGCATGCTCAGTTATAGACGGATGTGAGATGTATGAGAGAATTTTGTAAAGTCTCGTGTGGATACGATATTATATCGTATGTCGTACTCTATTATGTAGTACAGTAGTCGATCTCAGATATTATGACTTACAACTAAATTCAAACATGACTTCTTTATTCTATTATTCTATAAACGAGTCGATTTACTAATCAATGATCAAATCTCTTATCAAATAATAATATTATGTTGCCGTTATAACCAGATTGTCTGGCAGTGATAGCTCTTGAGCGATAAGATCGACAGTTTTTTTCATAGTTTTAAGTGAGAAATAAAATATTTTCTATCTAACAATGACAAAAAAAAATTATTGACACGTCTTATGCAGAAATGATGAAAACAACTGGCTACCAATATACAAGGTGACTTTCCGTATTTTTCGTCGTGAGTTATATATAGCAAACCCGTATTTTATAAATTTATTTTACCCGTATATTATTTTATTTGATGCAACGGAATTTTTCTTTTCCGTGAGAATTTCCCACAGACCAAGATAACAAAGAAGGAATGTCACAGTATTATCATGTAGGTCTTCATATACCTATTTTTTTGTTTGATTACTCTGTGGTGCATTGGCCGAAGGTCCGCCTGGGACGCGGGAGGTTGTGGTTTCGATTCTCGCCTTGGGACAAATGATTATTGTCTGCAAATTTTTGTTCAGGGCTTCATAGCACATCGGTCGTTGTTATGTAATTTATTTTAGTAATGTTTTTTTTTCTGGAGTATAATTAATAATTTTTGTATTGTATTAATAACTATAAAATACAAGGGAACATAATATTTAAACTTAAGAGTAGGCGTTGCAGAGATTTGTGCGATTTGCGATCTCTCCATCCATAACGGAAAAATGTGGGTTGGACTTGTGCGAAATTTTATCACCATTTTTTTCATATTTTTTACTCAAATTCACTTTAAATTTAGAAAAAGCAAAGAAATAATGTTGAAATTCATGAAATTCACGCTTTAATTCGTTTAAAACGTGAATGATTGAGATCTTTATGGCTATCGATTATGCGCCCTCTTTAATTTGATACCTATTCATACTAAACTACCAATACTCAACAATATATATTATACAATAATTAATAGGTATAATAAGCCGCGTACCTATAGATAAGGAATGAATAACCAGCTCTTTCATGCCCTGATGAGAGAGGTGGTGTTTTAGTACCTAAACCACAAAGCTGACAAAGCACTAGACACTGTAGGTAGAACCTACCTACTAGATATTTCAGTGGCAGTAAAGATACGCTCATAAAAACAGCCATGAAAAACAAAAGAGAATCTTTTCGCACGAGGCGACTGCACCGTCGCGTCGTCGCCGCAACCGATTGCGTTTTTTCACAGACTACCAGCGCCAACGTAGTCATATAGAAATATTTACCCCTCTGTCGCGCACCACGCGAATCGCCATGTAAAATATGGCTATGGCGGTAAGACAACGGTTGCGAGAACGACACTCGAGACCGACACGTGGAAGGAGAAGGTTGAGGCAGAGTAGTCTGCACCAGGTGGGCAGACGGAGCCTGGAGATATTCTGTGAGTCCTTTTATACCTTTATATTATAAGTTAGACCGCGATAAAGGAATTGTACAATCCTTTAGGTAGACTTCTACCAATGAGACCAACGTGCATAAGTTGGTGGGTAATAGCTTCGGCTAACCCAGGATATGCGATGTGTATCGGCTGCACTACACATGGGCTGACGCGTTGGCAAGCGCACCGCCTGGCCAGCGCGCGTTGGCGAATACGCTGGCCTATGTGTAGAGGCAGCTTATTACACGGGAGCGCGGTCGACTTGAGTTGGAGCAACCGAGGCAGGACTATGGGGATGGTGGAGGTCCTCGTGGGGGCAATGTCCCCACGTCCGGGTGGTGCGTAGGTAGGAAAGGGGTCCAACCCCAGGATAGGAGCACAGCTCCAAGTAAGGGCTTAGCCCAGGAAGGAGCACAGCTCCAAGTAAGGGCTCAGCCCTGGACGGAGCATAGCTCCAAGGAAGGAGCATAGCTCCAGGGTCGTAGGCACCAGGGCACCTAGAGTGCTTAGACCGGAGCGAGTCGACCGCGAGCCCAAAGCATATAGAACAACTCATTATTACTTACCATATAGATAAAGAAACGGCAAAGCCGTAGGATGGGATATAGGCAAAGCCTAGGTAAAAGTACGTGGCACAGCCACCATGCGGGGTCACCACAGTGTCCCCTGCGTGTATGGGATATAGGCAAAGCCTAGGTAAAAGTACGTGGCACAGCCACCATGCGGGGTCACCACAGTGTCCCCTGCGTGTATATAAATGCGAAGCAGATATAATGTATATATTTATCTATATATCATTAATAAGTATATTTAACATAGTAACCCTTTTTGTTGCCCTATTTTATTATGTAAAATTAGCTCTAATATACAATGGTATAGTGCAGAAGGGGCGACAAAATTTGGTGGAGATGCAGGGATCTGAAGGAAGCCAGATTCGTTCAGGCTATTCCTTTTCCCTGAGCCTAATTGAAATAATAATAAAATAATTAATCTACCCTATTGTTGTTTTATTTCCAACTATGATATCTAATCTTAACATGTTTTATAAGATTATTAACACGCATGATGTTTTTATTTTAAGTCTAAATTGTGCCCATTTTGTGCGTATGTAATACTCTGTGGTAATACTTTACTTTGGAACTCGTTCAACTTATAGCCATAATCAAGAAGTTGAAAATCAACTAAAACCCTTATAATTTTAGTTGAAAAAAGGGTATAAAAAAAAAAAAAAAAACTGTCTTCCTTTCATTTTGTTAGGTTGGCAGTACAGCGGTGTTTTAGCGCCATTTATAGGATTATCAGTCTATGGATATTTTCACCTTACATAGCAAAATTTTCTTGTTTTCGGTTTAATTTTAAAACTTTTCAGCAAGTGATAAAACTTTACAGTAAAGGAAAGTGAACAAAACTTTTACAAAATAACTTGTACAAAACGATTAATCAATCTAATAAGTCCCGCGGAATAAAATACAATTGCGAAACGAAGTTTTTACGTGTTTGCGTACCTGTGAAAAGGTATTTCGCAAAATCAGCAAATTTGATGAAAATTCTTTCACCACGCGCTCAGTGCGAAATTTACGTGGCTTATCTTGAAATCGGAAAAATCGAAGCTAGAAGAAATTGGAGAACCCGCGTGCCTACAATAGCAGTTTTTTACACCTACTGATATTCGTTGAAGAGTCGAGTTTCTGTAAAAATGGAAGCAGTACTAATAAGGAAATTGGAGATGCGAAGAAGCCGTCTAAGCCAATATCTGGACGAGCTTAATCGTGATTGCGACGCGGGTCCAATGCCTTACGCTAATGCTGTACTTGCAGAAATAAACCTTCGATTGCTTGTTAAAAAATTAGAAGAAGAGTTAAATTATTATACTGAAAAGTCATCATCGCCTGAAATGCAAACTATCGAAGCCGCAATGGAGATTCAACTTCTGGGTGAAGAACTTCTGTCTCGTATTCAGGCTTCCATGAAAGAGACGGCGTCGTGTCCTACGCAAAGTTCTACTTTACCGACATCAACTAAGCTCCCAAAGCTTGAACTTCCAAAATTCAAGGGTGATCGCCTTAGATGGAGCGAATTTTGGGATAGGTTTAGTACGAATATCCATGAAAGAGGAATAGCAAGCGCTGACAAGATGGCATATTTATTAAGTTGCCTTGAAGGAGTTGCACTCGAAGCTGTTGCCGGTTTAACTATAAATAGTGACAATTACACCATTGCGATTGACACATTGAAGAGAAGGTTTGGATCAACTGATACATTGATTGACGCACATTATTCTGCTTTAAATAAGCTCTCTAAAGCTGAATACAACGCATTAAGTTGCCGGTCCACATATGATGAGGTTGAACGCCATCTGCGAGTACTAGAAAAGCTGGATGAGCCTTCCAACGGGAACCATTTTCGAGCCATGGTATTATCAAAACTTCCTGAAAAACTGGTACATGAATATCACATCATGAGGCCAGATAAGGAAAATACCATGTCTGCAATAAGATCTTGTCTACAAAAGATAATTACCGCAATGGAAGGTTCTCAAGACTTCATTCCAGTATCAACAGTGGAGATCAATGGCAGTACTACGGAGGCATTGCAGATCAGAACGGAAAGTGCACAACAGTCAAAATCTTCAAACCCGAAGAGACAAAATCAGAGAACAAACCTGAAGAGAAAGCAAACCGACTCTTCTGAGACACCTCAAGCCAAAAGAGGCAGATTTCCATGCATGTTCTGTAATATGAGAAATCATAAAAGTATAGATTGCAGGAAATACAAAACCCTAGAAGAAAGAAAAGGGAGATTAACAGGGAGATGCCAAAAATGTCTTTTGAGAAATCATAAAACTGATGAATGCCGAAGAAAAATCAAATGTTACCGATGCCAGGGGGATCACATGCAGATCATTTGTCCTGAACAAGAAAGTAATGGAATCAATTTAAATGCAGATAATTCTGTCAAAATCCACCACACAGTTAATAATACTTCTATTTGCTTACAGACTGCAGTGACAAAAATCCAAAACCCCAATAGTACAAAAGAAATCAAATGCAGACTTGTACTAGACAGTGGTAGTCAGCGGAGTTATATAACACGGAATGCATTTAAAAGCTTGGGTTTATCTGTTAATAAAGAAGACTTGCTGCTTGTATATACATTTGGAGCATCATCACCTAAGGAAATGTCTAGCCCTGCAACTGAGATATATATACATACAAAGCGTGGTGTGACAAAGGAAATACAGGTAAATGTTGTCCCACATATAACAGACAGATTACCTATTGCCAAAATAACATCTGATAAAGTTGACATCTCTGCTGATGATACCACTGTTGGTGAATCTATTGATTTGTTGATCGGTAATGATTATTATGCCAGTTTTATGAGAAAAGATAATTTGAAACTTGGTGAAAACTTTTATGCAATTGATACCGACTTTGGTTGGGTCTTATCTGGAACTAATAAAGATGGAACTGACCATAAAGGAAATACACTTACAGTAACCACATATTGTCATTGCCATAACTCAAGCTGTCCATATTTCACGGAACCTGACCTGCCTTTGAAAAATATTGATATACGTTTCCTGTGGTCCTTGGAATGGATAGGAATAACGGACTCTCCAAAAAACAACACGTCAAGAAGAAGCTGTCAAACACTTCAACGACACCGTGCAATACCAAGCTGGACGCTATGAAGTGAAGTGGCCATGGATTGAGTATCCACCTCAAATTCCTAGCAACTTTGGTCTTGCGCTGGGAAGACTGAAGACTTTGATCAGAAGATCGGAAATGGATATTCTCGAAGAATATAATAATATTCTTAAGGAACAACTGACTTTGGGAATCATCGAACAAGCTGAACCTCACAATGGCAATCACAATCTTCTTCATTATCTTCCTCACCAAACAAACTGGAAAACGAGGAAGGATTGTTTATGATGCATCGGCCAAAACATCTGGACAGAAGAGCTTGAATGAATGTTTGTATAGAGGAACCATCAAGAAACCAATATGTATTACATCAATACAAAATGTAATCCGGCTGATGTTGCCACAAAACCTGGTACATGGAAGCAAAACAAGAAGCTGTGGTTTGAAGGTCCCGAATTTCTCAAATTGGATGAAGCACATTGGCCAGAAGACAGGTACTATGATACTCATAGAACTCTTTTTTCGTGTGGGAGGGCTCCGGACCCTAGTCCAGAGGAGGATCACACAATGGAAGCCGAACATCTGAGCCTCAGCCAAGAGGAGTTAATGGATGGAGTGGAAGGCCCTGTCGTCTCTGTTCCAGCTGAAGATGCTACTATGGAAGGCCCTACTGTCTCTGTTCCAGCTGAAGATGCTACTATGGAAGGCCCTACTGTCTCTATTCCAGCTGAAGATGCTACTGTGGAAGGCCCTATTGTCTCTGTTCCAGCTGAAGATGCTACTGGACAGGTTTCAGGAAACTTACAACACAAGGGAACCGCAGTACCATATCCATTGAATTATGACATAAAGAAACTCCAGCTGCAATACTATCCAAATGAAATGGCAGGAAAAAGGACACATTTAGCAAGGAATCTAGATTTGTTTCTTGATGTTGATGGAATACTGAGATGCAGAGGTCGTATGGCAAACACCAACTGGAGCTATGACATGAAATATCCAATACTGTTACCCAGAGATAGTATACTTACAAATGCGATAATAAAGGAAGTTCATGAAGCTAACTATCATGTTGGGGCAGCACATACCCTTACTATCATTCAAGAGAAATATTGGATACCACAAGGTAAAGTTCAAGTTCAGAAGGTGATAAAGAGATGTCCGCAGTGTGTCAAGCATGGAGGTGGTCCCTACCAACTGCCATCAACACCAGCGCTACCTCCAGAGAGGGTCAACTACAGTCCACCATTTACCTTCTGTGGAGTTGACTATTTTGGACCAATGTTTGTTAAAACTAAAAATGGAAAGGAAAAACGATGGGTAGTGCTTTACACATGTTTAGCAGTTCGCTCAATCCATTTGGACGTAGTAAAAGACCTCACTGCAGAAGAATGTCTCTTAGCTCTTCGAAGGTTCTCGGCTACAAGGAATACACCAACGCGGATATATTCTGACAATGCAACATACTTCAAACTTACCTCGGAAGTTGTGGAGAACACACATTGTAAGGAGAGAGGAATACAATGGAAATTCATTCCTCAGTTGGCTCCATGGCATGGTGGGTTTTATGAACGCTTAGTTGCACTAGTAAAACACTGTTTGAAGCGCACCTTAGACAAACATCTGTTAAATGACACCGAATTACTAACGGTCGTGAAAGAAGTTGAAAAGGTAGTTAATTCGAGACCACTTGCAAAAGTAGGCACTGAAGTGGAACATATCCTAAGACCGGCTGATTTCCTAAGTTTAGGAAGTTGCTTAGACATCGAGCCTTCAGCAGCACCAACTGGCAGCTCTACTGTTAAGGTCGACTTGATTGGGAGCTGGAAGCGAGGAATCATGATTATCGACGAGTTTAAAAACATGTTCATCGGGCAGTATCTATCTAGCTTGAGCGATCGCTTTCAACATACTCCGAAGCAGCCAAGAGTTCGCTCTAGCCGCTCGCCGCAAGTTGGTGACCTGGTTCAAATAAAATCAGATGCAAAAAACCGGAACAACTGGAAAGTGGGTAAAATAGTGGAGCTCATTAAAGGTATCGATGAAAACTACCGAGTAGCGAAAGTCAAGTCAGGTGAGTCAATCCTCACACGCTCTATCGGCCATCTTTATCCATTGGAAGCGGAGATCAGTGAGCCCATGTCAGGTAATCCTGCTAGTTCGGACAGGCATATGGCGGCACAGCTTGACGTGCCTCCACAAATCGATCCAAGCTCTAATACCGATTTGGAAAGCATGGAAGTCGAAGAGCCATTAGTTTCGATTCCTTGCGGAGCGCCGCAAGAACACGAAGAGATGGCTCCTGATGAGAGTCCGGTAACAAACACAATCGAACCCATACAACTTGATGACATAGACGTGACAATGGAGGTACCCGCTTCTAACTCCGACAGTGCGGAGAAAGCGATAACACCTAGTGAAGGTGAAGTCACAACTGAAGAAGGTAATCGGGAAGTGAGAGAGAAGAGTACACGGAGAGCAGCTGTTCGTGCCAGGGAGAAAATGTTAGAGTGGACAAGACACCTGCTTACTCTGCTTCACTAGACTTCTTTCGTTGTTGGGAATGTCGCGCACCACGCGAATCGCCATGTAAAATATGGCTATGGCGGTAAGACAACGGTTGCGAGAACGACACTCGAGACCGACACGTGGAAGGAGAAGGTTGAGGCAGAGTAGTCTGCACCAGGTGGGCAGACGGAGCCTGGAGATATTCTGTGAGTCCTTTTATACCTTTATATTATAAGTTAGACCGCGATAAAGGAATTGTACAATCCTTTAGGTAGACTTCTACCAATGAGACCAACGTGCATAAGTTGGTGGGTAATAGCTTCGGCTAACCCAGGATATGCGATGTGTATCGGCTGCACTACACATGGGCTGACGCGTTGGCAAGCGCACCGCCTGGCCAGCGCGCGTTGGCGAATACGCTGGCCTATGTGTAGAGGCAGCTTATTACACGGGAGCGCGGTCGACTTGAGTTGGAGCAACCGAGGCAGGACTATGGGGATGGTGGAGGTCCTCGTGGGGGCAATGTCCCCACGTCCGGGTGGTGCGTAGGTAGGAAAGGGGTCCAACCCCAGGATAGGAGCACAGCTCCAAGTAAGGGCTTAGCCCAGGAAGGAGCACAGCTCCAAGTAAGGGCTCAGCCCTGGACGGAGCATAGCTCCAAGGAAGGAGCATAGCTCCAGGGTCGTAGGCACCAGGGCACCTAGAGTGCTTAGACCGGAGCGAGTCGACCGCGAGCCCAAAGCATATAGAACAACTCATTATTACTTACCATATAGATAAAGAAACGGCAAAGCCGTAGGATGGGATATAGGCAAAGCCTAGGTAAAAGTACGTGGCACAGCCACCATGCGGGGTCACCACAGTGTCCCCTGCGTGTATGGGATATAGGCAAAGCCTAGGTAAAAGTACGTGGCACAGCCACCATGCGGGGTCACCACAGTGTCCCCTGCGTGTATATAAATGCGAAGCAGATATAATGTATATATTTATCTATATATCATTAATAAGTATATTTAACATAGTAACCCTTTTTGTTGCCCTATTTTATTATGTAAAATTAGCTCTAATATACAATGGTATAGTGCAGAAGGGGCGACACCCTCCATTATCTTTGGTAATTTTTTTTTAATATAAGTAACTTTATATAAATTTTAAGAGCTTAATTGACTTTTGGACACCAAGCTAAAATTGGTATTTCATTGTTTAATCTTTTTAAGTTAGAATTTTACTGATGTATTGTTAGTTTACTGAAGTTTCAAGGAAAAAAGGAAAAATTTCTACTAAAGACTTTAAAACTAAACTTTTCAAATAAAGTTTTCTATACAACATTTTTTTATCTTAAATCTATAACTTCAACAGTTTCGAAAAAAAAAGAGTTATACATTTTTGCAGGTCAGTGTCGTTAAATATTTTAAAGGTAGGTATATTTATTCGTGCAATAGGTAAAGAATTAAGAACAATATTCACAACTCTTAATTTAGTAGCGTGTTCTTAGGTGACGATAATTTTTCGGCTCGTGTAAGAACAAGCTAAGAGCCCGCCCACCATCAGAGTTCCACGTTTTTGCATACAAAAGGATGTTTGGGAAGGCCCGGTTGTCTTTGTCCTTAAATTAGGGATCAGGTAGGCCCTTTGAGGATCTCTTGCTTGTTTTACTTGAGATATACCTTGCCTATTCACTTAGATACCTACTGTAAAGTTTTTGTCACGCGTCTTTTGTTAGAGCGACGCGCCGCATATTATCTACCGCTTAAATATACATGTAACTATGTATATATTTAAAAAATACACAATATACCTACATAGTACACCATCTAGCTCCAAGCTAAGCAAAGCTTGTGTTATGGGTAGATGACAGATTTAATACATTACTTACTTAATACAATACATTACATGGATAGATGATTTTTTAATAAACATAAAAAACACTCCAGAACCCCGGAACAAATATTTGTAGATCGCACTATCATTTGTACTTAGGTGGGAATTGAACCCGCAACCTCCTGTGTCGCAGGCGGACCTTCGCTCACCGCGCTACATCGTCAATAATAATAGAAAATGGACGATTAGATATTTAACTGAATGGTACCGTTTTGCAATCCAAGCCATTCTACAAACGTCCTGTATTCTACGATCCGCCGGCGACATGTAAAATAACATCTCACATCTCGCGCGTTGATCTCATTATCAGGGTCATATCAACAAACTTGATTACTGCGCAATACTTTATTACTGTACCGCTTTGCAATAAAAACTCAATTTGTTCAATCAATTACCTACCTGCTAGACTTTGATCCGGTTCGCAAATAAACTGAAATAGGTCACTATTTATTTTCTTGTCGGATTATTCCGTGGGGTTATTTCGGGAGAGAAAAGAAAGGGAAAAAAAGTTTAGAAAAATGTTTCTATAAAATGAATAAGACTACAATCAAGAAATAGAAACAAATTAAAATAGTATTTGAATCCCATTTGTTTATAGAAAACTTTTGTAAAATAAATTAAATTAATAACGTTTAAAATCCATCAAGACAAAAACACTTTTTTTTCTTTCAAATTAATTTACAACACTAATCATCCTACTTTCAAACTTAAAATTAATAAGACATTCATGAAAATTATAATGAAAATTGTTGATAGGTAAAGAAAGAAAGCACTTAGTTCAAAACTAATAACTTCAAAACATTTTACTTTATTTAATTTCACTTAAATTACCTTGAGGTAAAATGTTTTTATATTACCTAAGTATTTATAAATTACACTTTTTCTAAGTTGAATGATCATTTTAAAGACGCCTTCGCAGGTGCTTTTCAGAAATGAAAATTCTAAAATAATAGGTACTCATTTCTGACTATGGCTTGATACGCCTTGTTGCTATGGAATTGCTTAAAGCTTATTTCTATCCCATAGAAACTAGTTGATAAGCTAAAAGTAGTGCGCCCTAGTATTCTTCTAGGTCTAAACTGAACCTAAATGCAAAAATAGCTGTGTAACGGGGTCGATCTCGTAGATATTTATTTCTTTGCGCGAAGCCCTTACTGTTTTATTATTCTGCTATTATGTCGAAGACGAATCCAACAAATCATTCATTTTTTTTTATTAAAATTTAATTTATTTTACCCAAAAGATGCTCAGCAGTGGGACAGTAGAGGCTAAAAAAAAGATCGCTTTTGAGTTATAAATGGTATAACTAACCAACTTGTTGTTTTATATTTATAGATATAAGTTCAGTATTTTTCACGTGAAAAAGTAAAAATATTTACCACTCATCCAGCTTTTCGCATTTCTAACATTAGTGTAAGGTTTCTTACAATTTTTTGACTTTTTTCCAAGTCTCTTAAAATTTTGAAAACATAACGTCGGTTGATCTTCAAGTCACCATTTTATTATTAAAACTACATGTATCTTTATTAACAACGAAAATTACCTACAAGCGTCCCCAAGACACTGGCTGCATTACCACGCTGTATGGCATTCTGATGTGCGGCGCTAGAAACTCACCAGCTAGAGGGTCGCCATTAATGGTGTTTTCAGTTATTCGTGAACGCGATGTTTACAAATCACATTTGCGAGCCGTCTCGAACACTGAGTAAACATATTCACAACACCCTTTGTGATAAACATTTATATTCATAAAGCTCTACGTACCAACTATTTACACTGAGAATCAAGTTACTATGGTCTATTAATATTACGTATTACTGACGTTCCCCGCGACTTTGTACACGTAGAACGCGAGAAACAAAATAGAGTCGTCCTTTTTTTCTAAAAATTGAATCGTTGCCCTGACTCTTATGAGACAGGTGTCTTCGACAGTGCCTACTTAATACCTTTTCACTTTTATAATAACATACAACACACATAACTTTTTATATAATTATGTCATATTCAAGCTTAATCACTACGAAGTACCTAGTCTTGCCATAAATATTGTAATAAAGGAAAACAATATTTTTTAAAGTGCAAATAACATTTATTACTTATACAGTGTGTTAGTTTAATACATAAATATAAAACAATTAAAAATATAAAAAGCTTATTCGAAATGGTCTCCATTGGCTCCAATACAGTCCTTTAAACGCTGAGGCCAGTTATCAATAGAAGCACGCACTCTTTCCATGGGAAAATTCTTCACTGCCAATCGTATAGATTGTTTGAGGGACTCCAAATTATCATGGCGTTTAGAGCAAGCTGTACTCTCTAAAACTGACCATAAATCATAATCCAGCGGATTAAGATCGGGACTAGACGACGGCCAGTCTTCAGCTCTGATGAAGTCCGAAACGTTCGCTTCCAACCAAGACTGCGTGGACCGAGCTTTATGACCCGGCGCCGAGTCTTGCTGGAAGGACCAAACTTGGTTATTGAACATGGTGATGTTAAGGGGCTTAACTACCTTCTCAAGAATGGTATCTTGATACACTTGTGCCGATGTTTTGATACCTTTTTCACAAAAATATGGCTCAGTCACTCCTTCATAGCTAACACCCCACCAAACCATCACTGAAGTCGGATAATGTCCACGTTGCACTCTGTCGACTAATTGGGAAGCTTCCTTAGAGCTTTGAGCATAAATACGGTCATTTTGTTTGTTAAAATGTTGCTCAATTGTAAAAATTTTCTCATCCGTAAACAAAATTTTTTTGTGACCTCCCTTTGCGTACCGCTTCAGTAGTTGTTTCGATTTTACCACCCTATTCTTCTTTAAATTATCAGTTAAGAAATGACCAGTGCGTCTCTTATAGGCTGCAAGTCCTAAGTCATCTTTTAAAATACGCGACATGGTTCTAGTCGCTATCTTCATTTCCCGAGATAAAATCTTTTGCTTTCGGACAGGATTTCTTCGAATTCTTTCCCTTACTGCTTTGACCACCTTTTTCGTACGAACACTACGTGGACGGCCAGATCTTTTTCTGTCACAAACAGAGGAAGTCTCATTGTACCTACTAATAGCCCGGTACACAAACATTTTACTAATACCAAGTGTATGGAGAGTTTTAAAAATTGCATTTGGCTCCATACCTACTTTGTGTAATGCAATCACAGCGATTCTGTTCTCTTTATCACCCCACTCCATTTTAATATCGCAAAATATTGTACAATGTATTGGCGCCAAAATGAGAAAACACAATGAACAATCGTATAAAAATGACAGATTCGAAATTCAAATGTAATATTTTTTTATTTTTAAGTGTAACAGTATTTATGGCCAGACTAGGTATAAAACAAAGTCGCTTTCTCTGTCCCTATGTCCCTTTGAATGCTTAAATCTTTAAAATTACGCAACGGATTTTGATGCGGGTTTTTTAATATATAGAGTGATTCAAGAGGAAGGTTTATACGTATAATAAAACCGTGCAAAGCCGGGGCGTTTGGCTAGTATTTAATATTTTAAACACGAAAGTTTGTATAGATGTATGGATGGATGTTTAATGTTTATTCCTCTTGCACATCCTCACACCTCTTTCTTGAAATTTAGAATAGAGGTAGTTCTAGCCCTAGAATAACACATAGGCTATTTTTCATCCCGTAAATCAGTCCCCATCGGATAGAAATAGCCTTAAAACGTTTCCATTGAAACAATGTGTGCAATGCCGCTAGAATATTGTATTAGTAGGTACAGCAAAAAAAAAATTAAATAGACTACTTTTTAATCATGTAAATTAAATTAATTTCATAACAAGAATATTTATTCATAGCTAGGCCATATAGGTACTCTCATGTAAATCTTTTTATTTTTCTTTCTGTCCAGAGGAGGACGATACTTATCGCGACACAGTTTTATACTCGGGCGCTTGTTTACGTCCGTTTTTTTCACCGGACACCGGACCGTTTTTTTTGCCGGATTCGCGGTGGTGTATGAATTATAATGAATGTGTGTACATGCGCCGGACATCGGTCCGGCGAACAATTTACGCCGGATGCACCACCGCTTCCCCTCGGCGCGCCGTTTATTGACGGTCCGTTGTCCGGTGATAAAAACGGACGTATACAAGCGCCCTTAGCGTCAGTATCGATGCATTATTTTAGTGTTTAAATAACGTAAGGTTTCAACAAACTAATTTGAATTTAATCTTTGGGAGGCATTTACCCAGCAGTGGATTAAATCCACCTGTGAATGAATGAATGAACACTTTATTGTACTTTTTTCAAATCAAATAAATTTATTTGTAACTTACTTATGAATTATTAGTTACAAGGAAATTAAAGACTAATGAGTTCGAATACAGTAATTTTTGACATTAAAGTGCGAAACACACAGAAGCCGGTGGCGGAGCGGAGGCGAAGGCGTGCGAGTTGTATTCTATGGAATCCTATGAAATCCTACACACACACCGCAGGCCGTGGCGACGCGGTACCGTAGGAAAAATCGCCACGCCTTCGCCTCCGCTCCGCCTGCGGCTTCTGTGTGTTTTGAACTTAAAACGATGAACACTTCCATTAGGTAAGAAGGTATGACGCAAGTAAAGCCGGGGGCTGAGGTTATTTATAAATAGCATGGTAAGCGGTAAAGCCTGACCTCAATTAAAATTAAACACAAAAGCCGAAGTTGTGCTTTCGTGTCGCCGAAAATATAACGGGAAATCACGAAACACTCAGTCAGGTTAAGTAGTGCCTACAGAATTAACTTAGAATTAAGATCTAGAATCTAGATAGAGCGTCTATTGTATTGTAATCTACTACCAGGGACAACAAAGGACAAAAAATATTTGTTAAATTACTGTGATAATCAATTATTATATTATATTGTATTCCTCATTTTGTTTTTGAATTGGACTTATTTACTTTTATTATAATTGCGTACACTGGCAATTTATAATTAGTTTATTTGTAGGTACAAAAATTATATTTTGCTGAAAACATTATTTAATATTGTAAACATTACTTTCCCAATAAAATTAATATCTGAAAATCTACGAATCTCGGGGTAAATCATTTCTCTTCGTCTACCAAAATCTGCAAATATATATAGAGACATAGAGTCCTACGAATTACATTCTCAATCGGTGATGTGATGACACTGATGACTCGGGGAAAGTAAGTCAACTTTTGATCTAACTAAGTTAGTTAGATCAAAAGTTGACATACTTTCCCTGAGTAACTAACGTGGGATCCAGTCGATTTGCATGGCGGTATATAGTCGGAGTAGCGATAGAATTAGCCACCTGCCAAAAATAAAATAAATCGGGCGCCAGTTCGAAGTTTGAAAATACGTTCCAAAAAATAGTTTCATATTTCACACGGAAGTTTTAACAAAAAGTATGATGCCTACGTAACTGAAACAGCGAAGCGGGAAATGCATTTTTTGTTTATTTTATGTGTACGGCTTATTTAAGTTGGACAACATGGATTCTGTGAGTTGACTAAACAATTATACATAGTTACTAGCCCTTGGCTTCGTACGCGTTGTTTACATAGAAACGTTTTTTTATTTAAGAAAATAACACTAATTATGTAGGTACCTACTCTGTAACCATTTCTGAAATAAAACTATTTATTTATTTATTCTTCTTTGTCTTAATGCCTGACTTCAGTGGCGTAGCGGGTGAGGGTGTGCCTGCGATGCAGGTGGTTGCAGGATCGATTCCGGCCTTCGGACAAATGTATACAACATTCGCATATATTGTTATGTTATACTGGTGGAGATGTTGTGTACTATCTTTGTATTTAATGTTTTGTATTTAATATTTACGTATATCATTAATTTAGCCGATCGTCGTAGAAGGCCACCTTCTCGAAATTGTTTCCGAGTACACTTACCTTGGGCAGATTGTGCAGTTAGGTAAAAACAATTTTGAAAAGGAGGCCAAGAGGAGGATTCAGCTGGGCTGGGCAGCGTTTGGAAAACTACGTCGAGTCTTCTCGTCATCCATACCGCAATGTTTGAAAACGAAAGTTTTCAATCAGTGCGTCCTACCCGTAATGACCTACGGAGCTGAGACGTGGACACTTACGGTAGGGCTGGTCCACCAGTTCAAAGTCGCTCAGCGAGCTATGGAAAGAGCTATGCTCGGAGTTTCTCTGAAGGATAGGATTCGTAATGAAAACATCCGACAGAGAACCAAAGTTATCGACATAGCTCAAAGAATTAGCAAGCTGAAGTGGCAGTGGGCCGGCCATATCGTGCGAAGAACCGACCACCGTTGGGGTAAACGTGTTCTTGAGTGGAGACCGCGACTCGGCAAACGAAGTATAGGACGCCCTCCGGCCAGGTGGGATGACGATCTGCGAAGGACTGCTGGCAGATGCTGGATGCGTCAAGCTGAAGACAGGGCGCTATGGCGCTCATTAGGGGAGGCCTATGTCCAGCAGTGGACTAATATAGGCTGATGATGATGATGATGATGATGATGATTAATTTAGCACACAACACAAGCTCGGGTTATTTTGAAACTATGATGCGGTGTAAACCAGAATCATTTTATATTTTGTAAAGTTTTGTTTAGTAAACTTACGTTCATATAACATTTTTTTATCAGAAAAAAGTTTTTCTTGACCAGAAATTACCTTCATACTAGTACCTAATATAGCTAGGTACCCAAATCTAATCCATCAAAATCTAGGTGATCTAAGGATAAGCCTAACTATTTAACTAGGTAATAACCAAGGTACTACAAGGGCCAGACCACGCGATCAAATAATCGTCTGAAAGCCTACGCTCAGTATAATTTCGATGGAGCTTAGAGGTTAACCGTGCTTTGGTTAGACGGATTTAGTTGGTTATCAATTTAGAAGCTATTTTATTATATCCTTACTCCTTATTAATATTATAAGCGAAAGTTTGTATAAATAAATAAATAAATAAATAATGCTGAACAATCCACACAGCATCATCTAGCCCCAAAGTAAGCTACTCAAAGCTTGTGTTATGGGTACTAGATAACTGATATATTTAATACATTATATACATAGATAGATATTTTTTATTATACATATTAAACACCCAGACCAACGGAACAAATTTCTGCAGATCGTACACAAATTTGTTCCGAGGCGAGAATCGAACCCGCAACCTCCTGCGTCGCAGGCGGACCTTCGCCCACCGCGCCACATCGGTCGTCATGTGTGTATGTTTGGATGGATGGATGTTTGTTTCTTTTTCACGCGAAAACTACTGAACTTATCGGGCTGTAATTTAGAATAGACGTAGTTCTAGCGCTGGAATAATACATAGGCTTCTTTTCATCAACTTAATCAGTTTCCATAGAATTGAAATAGCATTGACACGTTTCCATAGAAACAACGCGTGCGAAGCTGCAGACAGCCTTTATGTTATTCCAGGGTTAGAACTACATCTTTTCAAAATTTCATCCCGATCCGTACAATAGTTTTCGCGTGAAAGAGGAACAAAATATCAGTACATCCATACAAGCTTTCGCGATTACAATATTAGTAAGGAAGAAAGGATATAATAATATATTTTTATCTCAACTATGTTTTCTCAACCATGGAGCAAAGCATGTGAATTATTTGTCCGTATTTGTTGACATAATTTGCAGCTAATAAATTCTCAGCTTGAACATAAAACTACGTGAACACGTAAACGTTCCAACGGCATCGTAACACACCCCCTCCCCGCACCCCACACCCCGCACCCCTCGTCGCCAGCTAATAGCATCTAATCAGCTCTAATTGGAACCCATACCCCATAGCTATGTCCACTAGCTCTCTTATGCGTCTTCGTTTGCATTACAACGACTTTAAGAGTTTATAGTAATGGATTTAGATTCAAAGTAGGACTTATAAAGAAAGAAAGTATAAAAATGTAAGCGAAGACACGGGCAGAAGTTATTACATTGAAGTAAATACCCACAGCTATTTCCACTAGCTGTTGTATGCGTCTTCGTTTGTATTACGACTTTAGAGTAAAGGAAACTTAGTTTCAAAGAAGGTTTTTGAAATAAAAAAGCTTGCGAAGACGCGGGCAGAAGTTATTTTATTATTTTAAAATAAATAAATACCATCCTAATTAATAAATTCCTAACCAGCCACCAGTATTTTTCATCCACTGAAATGATGAAATTATTAGGAAATCCCTTGATTTCCGGCGGAACAATCCCCATTTAATATTTAAGGGTTGTTCTCCCTCTGTGAATAATTCACACAGATCTTGATAATTGCTCATGAATATTATGAGGATTTCTGGCCAAGATTTAATTTAAATCTTCAATTAATTGGGAGATTAAAATTATATCTGTTCGATCCTGACCAAGGGCCTTATTGTCTAACTCAACCACGGAGGTTATAACTCAAATGAAAATCGAGATCGATTCATTTTAGGGTCTAGACAGACGGACTGCAATTCAACTGCAATCCGACTGCCAAATGGCAGTTCAGATGCAGTTGGAATGCAGTTGGCTCGACTGCAATCAAACTGCACGTCGACGGGCAGTTGGCGTGCAGTTGGATTGCAGTCTGAGTGCAGTTACAACGACTAACTGCACTCAGACTGCAATCCAACTGCACGCCAACTGCCCGTCGACGTGCAGTTTGATTGCAGTCGAGCCAACTGCATTCCAACTGCATCTGAACTGCCATTTGGCAGTCGGATTGCAGTTGAATTGCAGTCCGTCTGTCTAGACCCTAGACATTTGAATATGTATTATGTATTATGTTGCCAATAAATGGGTTTTTTCTTTATTTCTTTCATCCTGATCGTTATTTAAAAGAGATACGAAGTTTCTCTTGGTGGCTACCAAACACTGTTTTCGTATCTCTTCCTATAATAGAAAAAATGATGGAATATGTATTTTTATAAGTAAGTATAAAAGTAAAAAGCAAATGAAATATCACCCTTAATCAATCACAAATCAAACAGAGAATAATAATTCGAACATTCGTCATTCAAACAATAAACCCATTCGAAAGCTCTACATTCGAATTTCAATTCCGAATTCAAATAGAGGTATTTCCGATCCAAATTCAAATAGAGAAGGAACCGCAATATTCGGTCGAGTTAGAGCTATCCAGAGCTTTCGATTCCAATGGCTGTGAATTTACTAAAACAATCATAGAGTGCAGTATGCTACGTCGAAATAGTCGCTGTAATAAAGGAATTATGTTTTGCTTCAAGCGAACTATTACTTGTCAAAATCCAATTACTCATA
Source organism: Eupithecia centaureata (assembly GCA_944547425.1). Classification (NCBI taxonomy): domain Eukaryota; kingdom Metazoa; phylum Arthropoda; class Insecta; order Lepidoptera; family Geometridae; genus Eupithecia; species Eupithecia centaureata. The sequence goes on along the minus strand of OX155695.1, from coordinate 1,090,634 downwards.
TATATCCAACCTACGTATGTCCCCTTGGCTATGGTTACAAACTGTAAAAGCCTACATGAAGCCCTTTCATGAGGCAAAATGACGTTTTGGTCGCCGACGTGGAAAACAAACGCCTTTGAGTTTCCAGCGGGCTAATCAAGGCGAGTTAGACGTACCTACTAACACTTGTAACGAACTGAAGTACTGTTGGGCTTGTGAATTACGTGTTTAGCTAGCTTTGTGCTTTCTTGTAGGATTCGATCTATGGTAAAAGTGTAGCGTAATAATCAACACTAGAATAACAAGAGATTTTTCATTTATTTTATATCATAATCCATACTTAAAATTATACTTATCTTAAGTTTTTTAAACTTACACGATCAGAACACATTATTATAAATATTTACGTACGTACGTTTTCTCAATGCGTCGCGGACACTGTTAGTGTTGTGTGTCGTCATCCTATCAATGAAGAAGAAATGCGGGTAGTTGCCGTGACCACGGCAGTGTGTAAACCTGTCGAAACGTCGGGAAAAATAGGTAAATAAACGCGAACAATACCCGTACGTAAATATTTATAATAATATACATATCTTGATAAAAAAACTTACTGAAAGGATTGAAAAATTATTTAAAATAAGTTAGATATTGGTTGCTTTCAAATCCTTTTATAGTGTTAATAAATACTTTAATCATTGACATCTTTACCAATATGTCAATGATTAAAAAGTTTATAGATGTGTGGTTGTTTGTTCCTCTTTGACTCAAAAACTACAGAACGAACGGTCTACATTTTTTAGTCCGTTCGTTTATAGACTTAGTTCTAGCCCTGGAACAAAACATAGGGCGTACCTAATATCAATTCCCTTAATAGATAGGTAATAGAATAATAGAATAGAAATGGCCTTGAAATTTTTCTACTGAAACAACATGTACGTAACCTCGGGCATTCTAGATAAATAATTAATACATACAAACTTAAGTAAAAACATATGCCATAAGTACATAAAAGTAAAGTTTATGACTAATAATTACACATGTTTCTGTAGGAAAACTATAATAATTACAGAGTAGAAAATAACAGGGTTACCCAGGCTTTAAGGTACCTGTAACTAAAACTTCCTTCTGATAACATGGGTCTATGTTACTACAATTAAAGTAGGTACACATACATCTTACTTATCACTACATAGTATAAAACAAAGTCGCTTTTTCTGTCCCTATTTCCCTATGTCCCTTTGACTGCTTAAATCTTTAAAACTACGCAACGGATTTTGATGCGGTTTTTTTTAATAGATAGAGTGATTCAAGAGAAAGGTTTATACGTATAATAAAAACGTGTGAAGCCGGGACGGGTCGCTAGTATTATAATAAATGGGAAAGTCTGTGTGAATGTATGTTATAAGTGATCTCCGTAACTACTTAAGTTATTTTAATGAAATTTGGTGTGTAGTTAGTTTAGGATCAAGAATAACATAGGATAATAAAATTTGGAAATTTTATCACTGAGGGGGTAAAGTTTGTATGGAAAATAATTTTTCCTTGGTGCGATTCACTCAAAACTCGGTATTAAGAAACTATGGAGTGAATAATTTAACACATATTTTATATTTTGACACATAAACCCCTAGGGAGTGTGCAATAAATTTCAGAAATTTATACGAACACTACACTCTGGTTCGCGGGCTAAGCCGCGGAGCGCATCTAGTGTATTATACGTAACAGTCATCTAGTACCTATAACACAAGCTCTGCTTAGCTTGGGGCTAGATGATTCTTTGTGGATTTTACCTTCAAACTAACACACATAAAGTACCTACTTATTAAAACTGGATTAATAACACGAAAATTACTATTGCGGCGACGTGTAAATAACGTTAATAATAATAACACTTACAATTTATATGATAATGAAGACCTGTGTACAATATTAAAGGTCAGGGTTGTATGCGGCTCTTAGTGAAGTGATCCTGGCTGGTAAAGTACAGATAAATAATAACGGCGCCTAGTAAATATATACCCAAGGTTGATCTTACCACTGTGCTCTATTATTATCTATGGCAGGCATATTATCTTTTATCTATGGTAGGTCTCGTATTATCTGTCTATTATACTATTAGGTATATTATCTATGGCGCATTAACAAATTTTAGATTATTAAAGTTGCATAAAATTTATGCTTCGTTGCACTTGAATCTTTAAAATCTTCTGTGAGCATAAATAATACGATATGACCTTTAGAAGGGTCTTTTTATAGCGTGATTGAGATATACCTACTTATTGATTATTATTGATTATTGATTATTTCAAAGTATGCATATTAGATAAAGATAGATAACCAAAGTTATCGGCATAGCTCAAAGAATTAGCAAGCTGAAGTGGCAGTGGGCCGGCCATATCTAGCGAAGAACCGACATCCGTTGGGGTAAACGTGATCGTGAGTACAGACCGTGACTTGGCAAATGTAGTGTAGGACGCCCTCCGGCGAGGTGGGATGACGATCTGCGAAAGCCTGCTGGCAGATGCTGGATGCTTCAAGCTGAAGCGTCCCTTTAATGAGCGCCATAGCGCCCTATCACGAGGCCATGTCCAGCGGTGGACTAATATTATAGGCTGATGATGATGATGATGAAAGCACCGCACATCCGAGAATGCGAAAAAAACGCTTGATTTTCCGCATTTTGTTTTTGATTGATTTTATTGTGCGATTCCTTATGGTGGGTTCAGACGTAGGTCCATCCAGACCAAGCGAACAAGTTCAAGCGAAGGCTAACAAACGACCGCGAACGAACCAGAGAACGTCATGGCGAAAGCAAGCGACCCTTCGTTCGCCTTCGCCGTGCTCCGTGGCCGGCTTTCGCTGGAGTTCACATGCGTTCCTTTAGGGTACACGCAACAGCGAAAGCGAGAGAACGTGTGGAATCCCACTCGTTTGTTTTCGACCCGTCTTATTCTCTTGGTCTGGACCCACTATTATCCACAGCTGCGACTTAATAATCGCAACTTCTAGACGCCGACATCGATAAAATCGAAGCTGTGTGTTAGATTGTAAGCGTCTTAGTACAAAATATATCGCGGCTATGAGGTGGAAGCCTAAACTACTGACTAAAGCTCAGATACACAGACAAGACAAACTTTATTGTTCATATTATTATGTTTTCTATTTTCTTATCTTTTCTTGTTTCTGTAGTTAAAGGTAAGATATGATTCTTGTTTATTATCTATGTAAAATGGGCCAACTAAATGGGTTTTCTTTCTTTCATCTTGATGGTAATTTAAAAGAGATACGAAGTTGATCTTAGTGGCTACCAAACACTGTTTTCGTATTTCTTAATAGACAAAATGATAGAATACGTAATTTTTTTAACGTATATAAGTAAAAGAATATGAAATATTACCGTTAATCAATTAGAATTCAAACAGAGAATAATAATTAGAACATTCGTCATTCAAACAATTAATTCATTCGAAAGCTCTACATTCAAATTTCAATTCCGAATTCAAATACAGGTATTTCCGATCCAAATTCAAATAAAGAAAGAACCTCAATATTCAGTGGTGTCTAAGATCGTATACGTCTTAGTACAATAGCGGCTTTGAGGTGGAGGCTTAATACTACTGTCAAAAGCTCCCACACACAGACAAGACAAACTGCCTTTGATCCGGGCAGCCTATCCACAAACACCCCACTGACCGCTAATTAGTAACAACCCTGTGGCATCCTGCGGTACGGCCTATTAGATGCGAAAACACAGCCCGCCTAGTCTGTAGGGTTGTTTGTTGATGGCTTGTCTAACAAGTAAATACATCACTACATAGTATAAAACAAAGTCGCTTCTTGCTGTAAGTCTGTATATGTCTGTCCCTATGTATGCTTAGATCTTTAAAACTACGCAACGGATTTTGATAGAGTGATTCAAGTTTAGGTAAATATTATGTATAATACACACGACCGAAGTCGGAGAAAGTCGCTAGTCCTATAGTAGTGTAACATATTAAAAGGTTTTTTGAGAATAAAAGCTTAAACACACACTAACACACTGACACTAAATTAGTTTCGACACTAAGTATAAATCTTTATTAACAACGAAAATTACAAGCAAGGAATAGAAAAATTACAACTAGTATTTACAATTGAAACCATTGAGCTAACTGCAGACGGTTGCAAACAGTCTAAAGATAGCTCAATTGATCCATGTCAATACCAGTCGGAAGCGTCCCCAGGACACTGGCTGCATTACCACGCTGTATGGCAATGCTGATGCGCTGAGCCAGATATTCACCAGCTCTCGGGTCACGCGTCGCATCGACCAGACGCTCAGATAATTTTTTAAAAACCCGGAGAGCCTCGGTACCCCACGGACCTAGGGTCTCGAATCCAAGGGGAGCAAATGCGTAGGTTCTGTCGAGACCTGCATATTTGCGCCTCTTGAGATCCTCGGCCAGATCTGCCGCCGCACCAGCCCTAGTGGATGTCCTTGAAAGATGGGAAGGTGCAAGTGTGTCGACGCATGTAGCGTCCCACACAATGGGCCTCCCCAACTCCCATGGGACAAGTGTCATACCGTCGGGCCTCTTGCCATCGTCACGGAACAGCCCATTCGGTTCGAGAATAGCTGGTACGTTAGCGCTGACAAAGACCCGCCGGATGATGTCATTAAGGCTGGCATGACGAGATATCCGACCAGCGGCCCTAGTACACGATAATCCGTGATGACCAAGCTGTTCGACTGCAGTACCGCACTGGCATTGATGAGGCGCACAACACCTTGCACCCAACCGAAGAGACACTAAGTTAATCCTCAAACACCCAGCCAGCCACTCACTCGTGCCAGCCAATCAAACGCGACACTGGCTCTGCTCATTTACTTTTATAGAGTTACCTTGATGTTTTCTCTTATTAGTATTTATTAGTATTTCATAATTATTTTTTTTGATTTTTTTTTTTTTTTTTAGACATTATATAATACTAGCGACCCGCCCCGGCTTCGCACGGTTTTATTATAAGTACCGAACGGGATAAAAAGTATCCTATGTCCTTCTCCTGGCTCTAAACTACCTCCCTGCCAATTTTCAGCTAAATCGGTTCAGCCGTCCTTTAGTTATAAGTGAAGTAACTAACACGACTTTCTTTTATATATATAGATTATTTACAACGAAAATTACAAGCAAATGAATAGAAAAATTACAACTAGTATTTACAATTTTTTTTGACAAAAATAGTACATAGTATAAAAAAAAGCTTTCTCTGTCCCTATGTATACGCAACGGATTTTGATGCGGTTTTTTTTAATTGATAGAGTGATTCAAGAGGAAGGTACGTATACTAAAACCGTGCGAAGCCTGGGCGGGTCACTAGTAGATAAAAAGAAATTAATAATACTCAAAACAAAAAAAAGTAAGAAGTAAAAATCTGAATTGTCGAATATATTAAATACAAGGACTTTAGAGACTTACGAACTCAAATCTAGCTCTACATTTTTAGTTAAATTTTCCAAAAAATGTTAATTTATTTTTAGTCTTATTTTTCGAAAACCTTAAGTACTAAAAATTTATGTAACTATTACCACCTTTATTTATTATCATTGGTTTTATGTGGTATAACTTACTTATATAATTATTCCTCCCGTTTATAAAGCTAAAAAATTTAACATAGTCGTTTGGTTGTTCCAGACGGTCGGCAGTCGACGTTGCAAACGGTACACGATGGACTACGGACAGCAAAACAGACAGGTGAGAAAATTATCCATAAGTGAGCAAACTTAAAGGGTTGCTTGTGAAAATCTCCTTCAAATAGTCCATTAGTTTTTAGTATGCTCCTCCGAGAATGCTAGAAACTATTGGATATCGTACACAAAAAAACAGTTCCGAGAGTTGTATATACTAAATAAATATTGCTGGAAAATCCACACAACATCATATAGCCCTAAGCGAAGCACAACTTGTGTTATGGGTAGTAGATAACTGATACTAACTTCTTATAATACAATACATAGAAAAATGTTTTATGTTACGATACGAACTTCATACAATAGGTACATAGATATACGTTATGTTTTACGTTTCATAGAAATCAACCAGAACCCCGTAAAAATATTTGCAGATCGTCAAATATCGAAGGTGTACGTTCGCCCGCTACTACAGGTTATATCAGATATTACTATATATATATTTTTTATTATACTTTTCCATTTCTCAAGGTCTTCGGACAGTTTTTTTCGAATAATATGCATTAAAGATACCTTCATTTCCCGCCTTATCCGCCTTATTCTGGCGGATCTTCCTTAATCCCCTGATAATAGGAGCGTAGGTTCTCCAGTTGTCTTTTTCCTTTGGAAATAAGGATTATTCCGGGAATCCTTCTGTTTCTAAAAGGGGACATTTATTTTTATTTTAATGTAGGTAATACTTTAGGTAGGTAGTATTTTAATGTAGTAGTCAACGGCTGTCTTGAAGAAATCACTCGTAGCAATAAGGCTGCTCGTTGTGCAACTGTTTTTGTGTTAGAGTTTTTTGTTCTGGTTTTCTTTAACGTGGTATGAAATAAAAAGTATTTTTATTGAATTGTAATACATACTGATATAGTGACCTGTAGATTTTGCATGTAGTTACACGATTTTATTTTATAATCTTACTAAAGCAGGCGGCTTCGCACGCGTTATTTCTGTGGAAACGTTTCAAGGCTACTTCTATCCCGTCGAAACTGATTTATGGGATAAAAAGTAGCCTTTGTGTTATTCCAGCGCTAGAACCACGTCTTTTCAAAATTTTAGCCCGATCCGTTCAGTAGTTATTGCGTGAAAGTCCTCTTTTTTGGATGTTTGTTCCTACAAACCTCCATCCAATAACTTTCGCATTTATAATTTTAGTAAGGATTGAGGTAATTGCAGACGGTAGCAAATAGTCTAAAGATAGCTCAACTGATCCATATGAAATTATTTTCGATGCTATCACATAAATACTATAGTCTCTGTATCGATAATGATGATGATGCACGAATAGAGCCAGTTTCTTGGAATCCATCATGTAAGCTGGAACTTTGTAACTACATTCCACATTCTCCAACTTTCGGGTTACGATACGAGAACATACATAAAATTGCGCCGTATAACTTTTTAGGACTTTAAATACTCGATAATGAGTTTTTGGCTCAAAAGCTTAAGGTTGACGCACATATATCAACTCGTACTCGGTCGTTATTGCATCGCATGAAATGAAAATAATAAAACGTTGCGCGTTGGTATTGGAAGATGTGAAAATACTGATAGCATAAAGTTAAAGCCGCTAAAATAAATAAATAATGCGAAACAATCCACACAGCGTCATCTAATATCCCCAAGCTGAGCTTTAGTTAGAATTTTTCAATTTTATTTCTTGTAAGTTATTTTTAAGAGTCCTCTACTTACTTATATTACTTTTTATATTTACTATTAATAGTCAGCGGAAACTTTTAATTAGCCATCAGCAAATATGCACTAGTCAAATGTCCACCCAGGCATATCCTTATAATTTACCTGTATTGCTCTAAACCTAGCTGTAAGTTTCCCAAAATGTTGTAAATAGATACCTAAATATGTATAGAAGCAATAGAGTTTATTTTCATCCCTCCCTTGTTCCAGACTCACGACCTACCCCCCCGGCGACCGCACATCCCTCCTGCGCGCGCACGGCGCAGCCAAGTCCGTGGAGGTGCCCCCCGCGTCCCCGCGCATCCGCCGCGCGCCCCGCGAGTCGCGCCGCGTGTCGCTGGCGCAGGCGGCTGGATATGTGCAGCTCAACCAGTACAGGCTGCTCGAGCCTATTGGACAGGTACTGTACTTTCTTCACTCGGGGTAGGTTTGAAGGAAACTAATACTTAGTCGATTCGATGCCCAATTAATAATGAATCGATAATACTTACAATATAAAATGATTACTCGCTAAGACCTACTTTTTGACCTGCGTAGCATTTCTTATCGTTGTTGGTTTCGCAACGCATAATAGTAGTACTGTGATACCGAATAAGACCTTACTGTGGCGCAGTCTTCAGGATTATCTCCTCTGGTTGCTGTTTCACCTTTTACATTCGACCAAAGAAATGAAATGAATTTTAAAATCAATTGAATAAAGTTGATTTTTAATAAAAACCTCGCGGTTTGTTCCAGGGCTCGTACGGAATCGTCAAGTTAGCCTACAACGAAGAAGACGACACGCATTATGTGAGTATTATTATAAACCTCACGATATTTACTGTGGTAAGGAAAAACGTAGAGAATAAGAAGAATTCTGAGAAACATGGAAATAAACATAATTTGGGGAAAAATAAACTAAGGTTAAGATTTTTTTATCTCTTTTGAATAAAAGTAATTTACTTTTCTTCATACACACATAAATACAACTAACGTTTCACACAACTACTTTGTGTGAAACGTTAGTTGTGTTTATGTGTGTGTTTCCGAAAATCCAGTATGTTCAAACATATCACGCCCTACAGTAACAATTCTTAAAATTACATCGAATGCACAAATGAATAAACGAGCACATATACTTAGGTGAATACTTAAAAAACCCTGGCTTTAGTTTTAACTGGAAACCTGGAAATTCTCATAAACTACCGTTCATTCCAACACAGTGCGACCAAAGCCACGCACAGAAGTTAGTTATCTCCATAATTCACAGGCTCGGCCATGCTCGGCTCCAAATTGAGAGAAAATGGAACGCTTTGTACGGAACACGGAACGTTATTTCAGACCAACAATTTCCGGGAGGTATTTAACCGGTTTAATGCTGAATAGGGTTAGGTACATCTAGTACCATAAAGCTTTGAAAGCTTTGCCAGCTTGTTTACAGAGAGCAAAGGTAGTTTCTACTATTAATTCAAAACAAACAAACCCGATCTGTGTTGAGTTTACTTAATTTCGTATTCGGTTTAAGTGTTCATGTTTTTCGAAAACAAAATGGCTTCCTATCGCCATCTTTGATAGTTCAACATTGTTAAAACAGCCACCAACAGCAGAAGTCCCGGGTAATACCTTGTCTAAGCATGTACATTAGATCCCAAGAAGCAGAGAAAACGTTGGAGGTAGGTATACCCAACCTCCAACGTTTTCCAATATAATAACCATAAAGAACCTTCCTATGATAATGTTTACTCTACCTTCGCCGCTCTGAAAGAAAGTCGATTTCTTTATCGCCTCCCCTTTCTTGTAAGAGCGCAAAACTAAAGCAGGAACCTTAAGTTTTGCACGGTGAAAGATGTCGTTTAAAAATTAGTTGCTGCTAACTTTGACACATGTAGGGAATTATATATGAAAAAAGAAAGAAAAATGATCTTCACAGAAGGATGTACGGAGAATTTTTTGAGAAAACGTCGATTTAAAAAAATAATTTGTCAAATTTACTCTAAATTCAGACTTATAGGGCCTACTGCTCTAGTTTTCACCATATTCCTTTGACTTGCAAAGCTTATTTCATTATAATAAAACATTGTAATATTTACAACAGGAGATGTTATTAAGAAATTATCTTAAATCGTCTATATCAAGGGACACTTTCATAAAAACTTTGAAAAATCAAATATCTTATAGTACCTTATAGTTAAATTCGTTTCTACTGAACCCTACCCTTACAATTAACCCTGTATATATAAATACATATATAATAATACCAAGTTGGGCACTTAGTCTATATAGATAGAGCTATAGCATTATGGTCATAATTTGTCATTGGATAACCGGATTGGAAGCTAGCAAATACCTATTAATGTACGTAAAGCGAAGTTTAATTGTAGGTTTTTGGGTGTTAGGATCCAACTCGAGAGCCAATTTAAAAGTTTCACAAAAGTTACGTTAAAACCTGAAACTGAAAATGTGTCTGATGTTCTGAATTCCAGTTGGAAATACTGTGTAGCTCTGATACTTTCAAGAAGTAATTAAAATTTAATTAAAAAAACTGCCAAAGTTCAGAGAGTGCAAACGTAAGTTAGTTTGTAGATCCAGTTTTTTGTTGAACTATGGTTTTGCAATAAAACACAACAGTTTTAATGATATTCATTGATATTAACTAAACCGCTGTTGACTTCCTAACAGCAAATACGAATACGAAGATTTCTTGAGCGTATCGCTCGCATAACTAAATAAAACATACCAATAATTAAAGTGACAAACTGAAACTGAAATTTCTTTATCTCCTGACTTTACAGGACTGTTGGACACGTCTGAAATGTAAAATAGATTAATTAAATTACACTAGGAAATAGTGCTCGCTTTGATATTTGTTCACTTCAATATAAAGGTAAAGTAAAGAAGCGAACAAGATATTATCTTTACCTTGTTAGGTTGTTAGTTTACGAGTTGGTGCAAAACTCGTCCCATAATCTGATATTTTATAGTTAAGTTAGCATTTTACAAATAATAGTTTTGACAATCTTGTTTGAATTTATTTACTGAATTTTTTTATAACTCACACACCCCCACACTACAGTAGGTACTATCACATTATACACACATCAGCATCAGTCAATATTAGTCCACTGCTGGACATAGGCCTCACCTAATTCGCGCCATACAAAATACAATAATCTTTATTGGGAACAGAACTTAGCGCAATAGCGCCCAGTCTTCAGCTTACCGCATCCAGCATCTGCCAGCAGTCTTTCGCAGATCGCCATCCCACATTTGCTAATATCCAACTATTTCCAGGCCATGAAGATTCTTTCCAAACGTAAGCTGATGCGCCGCGCGGGCCTCTTCGGGCGGGCCCCGCCGCGCAACAAGGGCCCCGGGCCTCCGCCGGACCCCCTACAGAGAGTCTACCGCGAGATCGCAGTGCTCAAGAAACTAGATCATCCGAATGTGGTCAAACTTGTGGAGGTGGGTTGGGAAAGTTTTTATAAAGTGAAATTTATGTTTGATTTTTTTTATGAGCGCCACTCATTGATACGTGTATAAGTCATAATAATTTCTGTTTAGTTTGTGGGCTCTGAATTTCAGTTCTAAGGATTAGGGACAGATTTAGAAGTAAGTCTGGCTACGTACATTTATAAAACTTTTATTGATGAACCCGCTACAGCCTATTTTCCCCTGCATATAAATAATGCAACTTCTGGGCCACACGATAAAATACAAATACATTACTTCACCCAAACCAATCTGAATATCAATAAATACTCCGAGTAAAAAGAACTCTCAAACATTTGACTCAAAGATATAAGTAAAGCGCATGGCATTTACGAAGTTGCGAATGGAAAAGAAATAGAAATGCTTTGAATGCAATTCTTTATTTTGCTCTTGGCTTCATATTGCCGCAATTCCAATTGGCAATTAATAGTTAGGGATTAAGTAGGTTGAGTTCCAATTACTATCAAATTGGAAGTTTTATATTGAAAGACTAAGAATTTCTAGATTATTGGTTTACCGCATAACCTGCTACTTAATGCTAAAATAACTAAATGTTTAAAATTCATGTAAAATATATATTCATATGAAAAATTATTCCTATATTTACACATTCACTCAAAACATGGTAAAAATAAACATTTATGTAACACGCTGTGTTTTAAAGTATAACTTGATTCTTTATAGGTACTTAGTAGTTTTAAATAGTCTATTTTATGAAGAGATACGAAGTACTCTCAGTGGCCACAAACTCTGTTTTCTTAATATATCTCTTCCTTTATTAGACAAAAAAAAACTACTATAGATGCATTAAAAAAGCTTATGGTAGGTATAACAAACTGGGCCCGAATTCCACTAAATAAATCACTTCAACATTAATACAGTATCGTGTCAAAATGTTTCTTGGTAGGTATTCTACTAGTAGGTACAAACTTTTTGAGGCACTCATAGCTGTGATGATTACCTTTATAACTACCAATTTGGCATTCTAATTATGAAAACTCTGCGTAAAAAATAGTAGAATACCAAATGCAGAAACGTCATTTAAATCATCTTGATTGAATGGCACTATTGAGACCTTTGTTTTGAAATTAGTGGAATTCGGCCCCTGAACGTTTGATTTTTGGAAATTCCATTGTTTAACGTAATAATATATGATAAGTGGTGTCGTTAGAATACCTCCTGTTAGAGCTTTAAAGTTCAAGCAATATCCGACACAGGAAAATGAAAAAGAATTCTTGCTATTCATTGTCAGCACATATAAAGTGAAGCTTCGGCGTTGAGAGCTTAGCGTCACAAATATTCGGCTTGGCATCCACGTCTATTTTCGGCTCTTTTGAGTCTTGAGAAAGTAATTTCTTATGTGGATTATAACGTCTTTGGATTACATTTTCCTCCACGTTTGAACCAACTTCAAAAATAGCAGGAGGAATATGATATTTTTGTATACTTAACTTTTTCCTGGTTCGATTTTAAAGATTCTTTTATTATTTGAAAGCTGGTTCTTTTCATGCGTTTTTATTTAAATTACATCAAACACAAATCTCTAGTGAGAACTTGCTCCTTTTTTTCAACCTATAATTAAGGGCTCAAACACAAAACTGCGAGCTCGCATCGCATCGCAAATATCTCCGAGCTCGCACGATAACGTCAGATCTCATTTGCATCGCGCATTCCTGTCATATTACGTCATACTTGGTGACCCCCATTTTAGTCCGCTCTGAGACAACTTTAGCGAAAGATGCGCGGCGCCTGAGCCGCCTTCTTTGTGTTGTAAAAAAAAAACTGCTTCAGTTCTCAACTCATAGTAATTTCGAGTAAAATAGTTCCCTTCAGTGTTCATAATCGTATTAAATGGATGAATCCAGAATCTTCTTTTTCTTTTATATCTATTTAACAATAACAGCAGTGCAATTGGACCGATTTATGCAAAAATGATCCAACCCACAACCTAGTCAATTTCGAGTTTTTTTAACCTATGTAATCAGTATAAGGTATATTTTAACATATCAAAGACTCACACCTCTATGTTCATAATTGTTATTTATTTATTTATTTATTCATGCCACTTGAATCATTTTTGTGTTGCTTTGGTTACCCTAACATATAACCGATCTATTTTGCTACAATGATTCAAACTATAATATTAAGCTGGTCCATCAGTTCAAAGAGGTCAGAAAGCTATAGAAAGAGCTATGCTCGGAGTTTCTCTGAAGGATAGAATTCGTAAAGAATACATCCGAAAGAGAACCAAAGTTATCGACATAGCTCAAATAATTAGCAAGCTGAAGTGGTGGCAGTGGGCCAGCTATATCTCGCGAAGAACCGACAACCGTTGGGGTAAACGTGTTCTTGAGTGGAGACCGAGACTTGGCAAACGTAGTATAGGACGCCCTCCGGCCAGGTGGGATGACGATCTGCGAAAGACTGCTGGCAGATGCTGGATGCGTCAAGCTGTAGACAGGGAGCTATGGCGCTCATTAAGGGAGGCCTATGTCCAGCAGTGGACTAATATAGGTTGATTATGATGATGATGATATAAAACAAGTTAAGCTTTGACAAGTTAATATTTGAAATTGCTATTCCATCTAAGGACGTAAACGAAATAAACCATAAAGTTCAAAACACACAGAAGCCGGAGGCGTGGCGGAGGCGAAGGCGTGCCGGTTTTTCCTATGGCACCGCGTTCGCCACGGCCTGCGGTGTGTGTGTAGGCTTTCATAGGATTCCATAGAATACAACTCGCACGCCTTCGCCTCCGCCACGCCTCCGGCTTCTGTGTGTTTCGTACTTTAACGAAAAATAAATAAATATAATAAAATAAGTACAGGGCGAGCAGATCTAATATTAGATACCAGATGATTGCATTGATTAATTTAAGAAACCGAAGGGAAGCTGCAATAATAGACGATGTAGATGGTTTATGTGATGAACCTTATTCTGATTTGGACGAGGAGTAGGACCAATTTTGTTTGTTTTGTCTTTTAAAACACAAAAATGATTACTAATTTTTATCACACTTTGAATCATTTTTGCATTTTAATTTTTGCACTCTACATAGCTCTTTCCATACAAAATTAATTTTGTAATAATGATCCAGGCGCAAGTTTTCCCAATTATCTACTAAACTATTACAATTTATTCTTTATATTATTTATAGCAAAAAAGTTGAGTTTACATAGCATTAAATTAAATTAAAATAACAACATTTTGTATTACAAAGCTAGAGAAATACCGCCACAAACTTAAATATTGATTATCTCGAAATGAGGTTTGTGTGGGTTGGATCATTTTTGCTTAAATCGGTTCAATTATCTTTTTGGGATCCATCTTACGCTTCCTAAAAACACGTCCAATACGGCTGACTAAACTTGAAGGTATGGTTACCCTACAAAACGGTTCGCCGCAGAAATTCGCATCGCAGAAATTCGCAAATCAAGTTCGTGTGACATCGCATGAAATCGCATGAAATCGCATCGCATCGCACCAAATCGCAGTTTTGTGTGGGAGCCCTAAATGTCTATCGTAATCAGTGAAGTTGTCATGCACATTCGGGCTAAAACCGAAACTACCGCCCCATCTCTTCGCATCTCTACCAAAATACATTTATTTTTAAGCGGTTGTAAAACGTGCTTTACAGCTCTCGCCATTCCAGATTGTTTTATCTCGAGTCAGAATTAAACCCGATTTAACATTCGTGGGGTCGGGCTTTCATATTTAGTGGCAGTAAAGTTTCATTGATGCTGAAACTGCCGGGCTGTTCTGAGATGTTGTGTCGAGACAATGACGAGTCGAGAACAGATTGTCGAGACAATCATAACACGAAATGGCTGTGTCTTATCTCAGGTCGAGAATAACTCATCAAAAAGTCAGCATAAAGGAGTTTACATACTAAAGTCACCAACACAGCCCAATGGGGTTTGTTAATGCGACATTTCATTTATAATAAAAATAATGATCGTCAATCATCATCTAGCTCCAAGCTAAGCAGAGCTTACGTTATGATTCTGGATGACTGAAATACTTAAAACAATACATTACACAGATATATATTTTTATTCAGTGTTCGAATATGTTTTGACAATTTGTCAGCCTTTGGTGTGTAGACTCTATTAGTAAGCCAAACAAAATATTGACGGAACTTGCAGATAGCCCATCTGATACACCTACAAACCAAACCATGGCCTGTATCTGGTACAAGCGTATGCCACCTTGCATTGAACATACATATACTCTCGTATTGGATACACTCGTAAAAATATTTAGTGTACGTTACATAAATACTTACAAATAGAAAACGCAATACTAGGAGTGTCTTCAGCTATAATAAAACAATGTTAATAAATCATGTACTTTCCTCGGACGTTTAACACAATTTAACAATTTCATATTAAGTTTTTCAAACTTACGCGATCAGAACACAATATTATAAATATTTATGTACGGGTATTTAAAGGGAAGAATAGGTAAATAAACGTGATAAATACCCGTACATAAATATCACTACATAGTAGGTATAAAATAAAGTCGCTTTCTCTGTCCCTATGTCATTATGTCCCTTTGAACGCTTAAATCTTTAAAACTACGCAACGGATTTTGATGCGGTTTTTTTTAATAGATAGAGTGATTCAAGAGGAAGGTTTTTACGTATAATAAAACCGTGCGAAGCCGGGGCGGGTCGCTAGTTTATAATAATTTTATATTCTTGGTGTATTCAGCATCTGCCTTCAGTTCACAGATGTTCATGCCACCTAGCCGGTTGTGATGACGATCTGCGAAAGGTACCAACTCGTTGACTAGGAGATTACTAAGCAATCTTTCTTGCAGGTGTTGGACGATCCAGCTGAAGACCAGCTCTACCTGGTGTTCCAACTGCTGGAAGGCGGCCCCGTCATCGATATCCCGACTGAAAATCCGCTGAACGAGGAGGTTGCCAGGAGATACTTCCGAGATGTTCTACTGGGGGTCGAGTACTGTGAGTAGACCAGCAGACCGAAGTAAGCTGTTAGCATTTAAGGGTTCGCCAAGGAAGCATCGACGTAGACAATCCAACGTGTTCGTAGAATGATTGAGGCTGGCTCCTTCTAGAAATGATTAAGGATGCTTTTTCATTGACAGCGGAAGCTGAAGGAAGCCAGATTTTGAAGTACAAGTTATGTCTGGCTGCCAATTTTTTCATTGAGGACAGCCAACAATCTGCTTTCAATCTCATTACCCAATGGTGGTATCAATATGTGCTAAATCTGAAAACAGGATGCTATGGCGCTCGTTAGGCCACTAAGGCCTATTTTCGGCTGTGAACTGATTCAGGTGAACTGATGATGATGACCCAATAACGAATCTAGAGCTTTATTTCTACAATTACAATCGAAGCTAATAGAATTCTCAAACAAGTTCTGTAGATGTTAGTTTATCTTAGTCTGAAGATACTACGAGCTAAAACTAACAAACCTTAAAATTTGGACAAGATGACAAGTACCTTCCGCCCACCAGGGCGGCACGCCAACACAACGAGATAAAGTTAGGGAAATTAACTTCTTTGTCCCGGAAAGGGCCAAATTAAATTGTACAAGGGCCAAATTATCGCGACACAAAGAAATGTTCTTTTCCTTGTAAGTTCTTTATAGGCCGATGGAAAGGTCCGAATGGAAGCTTTTTGGCTTTCTTTGTTGTTGAGTTACATGTTTTATCAAGTGGCTCTTATTCCAAATGAGAAAATTACCAACTTAAATCGTTGACTTTGTGAAAAATTTACTTACTCAGTATTTAATGATGTTCAAAATTACAATGGAATGCGTAATAGAAACAAATAAAAACAGTATTTAGATTGGACTAGAATTGTGTTTACAATAGCAATAGTTCTGCTAATTGAAGACTGTTGCAAACAACCTAGACGTAGCTCAACAGATCCAGATAAAAACTAACCGGAAGCGTCCGCTGTTTTTTGATGCTCAACAGCATAAAGTTTAGACAAAAAATGCGACACCACTGAAAAGCTCATAACTGACCCATCTATAACGAACTGCGAGATTTCATTTGTTCACGATTACATGACATTATCGCAAACAAAACCCTCGGGCGAGGCATGTCTACCAGTGAACATACCTTTGTGTGATGAGGAGGAGAGGAAATATACCTATTAGGTTTCAAAAACTTAAACAATTACTCAGCTCCAATCGACGCTATTTGAAACTGTTCAATAAAATGTCCACCATCGAATAAAACTACAGAGTTACAGAGTACTATTGACAAGTATTATTAATATTTGCTATATCGGAGCAAATAACGATGTCGTCCATAAATCCATCCACGCCGTCCGAGTCAACCCGTCCTTCCGCCCATCCGCCCATCCGCCCATCCGTCTGCCCGCTCGTGAAGGTTCTCGCGGATATTGTGGAATTTATAACGAACTCTGGCTCGCTGTGATTGTTTTTGGTAAATATTGGATGCGGGTTTCGTTTTAAAATTTATTTTCAAGCTGCGAAATATATGTGAGGAATATTCTTTGTGATTTTTTATCGGTTGTCTACTCAGCAAAATATAGCAATGTATTCGGAACGAAACAACAGAGATGCCAATTTTACATGTTACCGTTTTGATTGCAGATTTACTTAATCTCTTGCCTGACTGTGCGTAAACTTAACTTAGTCCAGCAGAGCTTGTGCTCTGCTTAGCTTGGGGCTAGATGATGCTGTGTGGACTGTTCGGTTTTTTTTTTATTTATTCTTACATTATACTTATCCTTTAAAATATTAGAGGTCATTAAGGGTTCTGCTTCAGTATATCAGTCATCTAGTACCCATAACTTGTGTTATGGGTACTAGATGACTGATATACTTAATACAATACATTACATAGATAGATATTTTTTATTATATATATAGAAAACACCCAGAGCAACGGAACAAATTTCTGCAGATCGTACACAAATTTGTTCCAAGGCGGGAATCGAACCCGCAACCTCCTGCGTCGCAGGCGGACGTTCGCCCACTGCGCCACATCGGTCGTCACTTTTGACTTAAATGTCTTTATCCATAACCATTCCGAAAATGCACCTTTGTACAGACTCTTAAATAAGTTGTGACCAACGATTATTCTTATTTTGAAGTAAGTGTGAAGTGATCACTTATTGTATGCTTGTTTTATTTGTGACTTGAAGGAATCTGCGCACGGCTTCACACCCCTTGTGTCTATGAAAATGTATCAAGGCTATTTCTATCTCATAGGAATTGATTTATGAGATATGAAGTAACCTATTTTTATACTTACTAGAACTACGTGTATACAAAAAAAAAAAAAAGCATAAGGATGTACAAAATAAAAAAACGTGCAGAATCGTACTTCCAATGGTCGCCATTTTGTCTAGCCGGTCTGTTCCAACCCTATGCTCTTACCTGTGATGTCTGTATCCTCACCAGGTCTGAATAAATAATCTGCAATCTACTCGGCTCGCTTTTTACGTATTTATATTATGTTCGTGAAGCCTCTCCGCTATAATACAGGATTGTGTTGCGGCACTTATTGCCTATTTCGGATTAGACAGCCATGGACGTATCTAGGGTTATTTTTCAGAGGGGGTTGGGCCTCAAGTATTTGGCGTGGGCACTAGACCAAACTGTGGTAAACGCGGCCCACTCGGCACCCCCTCTATATACGGCCATGTAGACAGCTATGTTCGTTTGGTAATAAAATCTGAGGAAAGATAAAACTTAGTAGCTAGTAGGTCGCTAAGAATATTTGATGCAAATTTTTAGTCAATATCGCCAATAATATAATAATAAAAATAAATAATAAAAACTCATTTATTATCTCTTCACAAAAAGGTAATCTTACATTAAATTGTTATAAAGTTATGTGTAGGATAGAATAGTTATGCCTGTTTGTGAGAGACTGGTGCCAGTGTTAGGTTTAAAACCTGTGTTACTAGTCACCAGTGCTCTGCTCCACAGAATTCGTAATTCTATATACTTATTCTATGCTGATTATTGGTGTCAGAGAAATATTAGTAAATTATATACGAAAAAAGAAAATAAAGGGTTAAGACTAAAAAAGAGGTTTCAGACTACGTGTGTAATGTACTAGACGTCGGAGACTCCTGTCAGACACTCAGCTCAAAAAAAAACTGGGCTGTAGGATATCCTCCTTTGAGTGTGGGTAGGTATGTAGAGCATGTGTGAGAGGTTTGTATGATTGTGTTGAGTTTACTGTGTGAGGTGTGAGGCTGTAAGGTGTGAGGTTTTTGATGGGGACTCCTGAGGACACCAGTCTCTTAAGAGTCTGGGCAACAGGAGTCTCCATGTGAGTGTAATAGTGTATGTGTGTGAAATAGGTGAGAGCGAGTTGTATGCTTGTTTGAGAGTTGTTGTTATGAGTAGGAGTTGTGCATGATGGGTTATTGTAGGAGTTGTGTATGATGGGGGTCTCCTGAAGACACCAGTCTCATAAGAGTCTGGGCGACTGGAGACCACCATGCAGGTGTAAGGCGCATGAGTGTTTTATGAGTTTATTGTGGATGAGAGTGGATAACGGAAAGATGTTTTAAGTTAACATTGTCTTTGTCAGTTAAGCGGTTTGAGCAAATCTTCGGTTTGCTGATATGTAAGGGTCTTTAGCCATTTAGTAACCTCAGTTTTACATCTGTATCGGGATAGAGGATGGATGGATAAGATTTTGTTTATCTTATTATAAATGAACGGTCCAAGGAAACAGCTGAAGTGGTTAGTGTGTTTGGTTTTGAAGGTTTTAGAAGAGCAGACCTTAGATATTCTGCGTTTCCGGTTTTCAAGCAGGGGTTCGAAAGTCAATTGGGAGTGTTTGTGAAGGATTAGTTGCAATATGAAGTACTTTCTCACGGTAAGGACGTCCCAGTTAGCGTACAGCTCATCTGTTGGAAATTGATATGAGTGACCACCGGCAACCTTCAGAATGGCTCTCTGGGCTCTTTCGAGGGGAATAAGGTGGGTCTTTGCTGCACCACCCCATGAGGTGATACAGTATCCCAGTACAGATTGGCAGAGAGCCAGGTAGACCATGCTGATGGTCTCTCGAGTAGCAACATGTCTAAGTGCTCTGAAAATATAGATCATTTTTCGTAATCTATAACAAGAATATCTACATGTCGTTTAAAAGTGAGTGACTGATCAATAGTAATTCCTAGGTATTTCACATGGTCAGTGCAACGAAGAGTAGGGCAACCACAGCTAGTGACAGAGGGGTTACAAGTATGGGCTGTAATGGACAGGGTATTTGAGGGAAGTAGACCTGTTCTGAGTGCAAAAGGCATGTAGTTTGTCTTGGTAACATTAAGAGTCAGAATATTTGCTCGCAACCAGTGACATGCCATGTCAAATCCAACCTGAGCTACTTCAAACACCCTCTCCCAGCTACTTGCATGAAAAAGAAGCGCTGTATCATCCGCATACGTAAAGACCCTGCCGTTAGGAAGCTTCAAATTACAGAGTTCGTTGACATAGATGAGAAAGAGTGTGGGGCCTAGGATACTTCCTTGGGGGACACCGTAGCTAATAGGAAGCGCTTGGCTTGTGTATTGACCGATTTTTACACACTGCTTTCTGTTGGATAGATAGTTGGAAAAGAGCTGTAGTGGTAGACCTCGTATACCCATAGCTTCTAGTTTATTAATCAGAATGGGAATAGAGACTGTGTCGAATGCTTTGGCAAGGTCCAAAAAAATTGCCAGGCATTTTTGTTTTTGGTCTAGACTACAAATAATAGAGTCCGTCAACTTATGCACAGCATCGCTTGTGGAGATTTTGGAACGAAAACCAAACTGGGAGGATGACAGTAGATCGTTTTGTTCAAGATAACAAGATAGACGTTTGTTCAGTAATTTTTCCAAAATCTTTGACAATGCTGGTAGAAGAGAAATGGGCCGATAATTATTTACACAGTCTCTATCCCCGGCTTTGTGAATGGGTTTAATGAGAGCAGTCTTGAATGCATCTGGGAAGACTCCCGTAGAAAAAGAGAGATTGCAGATGTGAGCAATGGCTTCAGAGATCATGTGACCGTATCTCTTTAGAATGTATCCGGGGATTTGGTCTATACCGACTGCACATTTGTCTTTTAAGGACATGATAATTTTATGAACCTCAGGTATATCAGTGGGGAGAAGTGCGAAGGAATTGCATGGTTGGGTCATGTTATTTGAAGAATGATGGCTATTGTGAGAAGATATATTTTCTGCAAGTACTCTGCCAACGCTGGTAAAGTAAAGGTTAACATTCTCCAAGCTGTTATTATGGTTACCTGGTGTTAAGAGACAATGAGAGTGATCTGCTTTATTATTTTGACCGCTTATCTCTTTTAAAACTTCCCAAAGTCTCTTTTTATTGTGTTTTGCTTTCTCTAACTCCAGTTTTTCATAATTTCTTTTGGCCATCTTTAGAATATTGTTGCAAAAATTACGGTATCTTTTGTATGTAGCTCTTTTTACTTCGTTATTTGGATCTCTTTTAAATTTTTTGAAAAGATTATCGCGGTTTTTCATACAACGCAGTAGTCCCAGGGTGATCCATGGTTTAACGACTCTTTTGCGATAGGGTGTTTTGGTTAACTTAGTGTTGGCATTGATGGCTGTGGTTATTAGTTCTGTAAATAAATTTGTAGCATAGTTAACATCATCAATCAAAAGTATCTGAGAAAAGTTAGTATTAGAAATGGCCCTATCCAGACCATCATAGTCAACACGCTTAATATAATTAGCCGTGACTGTGACATTGCGTTTTAGTGATATAGTTAGAGCCACAGATTCATGGTCAGTTATCGACGATTCTACGACAAAGCAAACAGCTTCCGATTTAGTCTTCAGCATCATGTGGTCCAGACAGGTGGACCCGTGGGTGATAAAATTATGAGCTGGTAGTAATAAGTGACTTGAGATAACGTTTAGATAGTCGTAAGAACGGTTATCGTTTGAGTTAGGTGAAATATCAATATTGACATCTCCGCAGATCACAATATTTTTATAGTTTTTTAAGTTGGACAATACGGTATCAATGCTGTTTGTAAAATTATTTGTGTTTCTAATGCTTGGAGGTCTGTAAATTCCGAAAATACATGTTTGAGTATCTATTTTAATTAAGATTCCATTTGCGTCTTTTATTTCTGGCTCTTCATATGAAATGTTCAGATTTTTATTGTAGTATATGACGACACCTTCATTTTGTGTGTTGTTTTTAGTTGTGCTAATGAAATTGAAACCGTCTAGTTTAGGAATGCATTTACATGATTTGAGCCAACATTCAGTCAAAACTATTACGTCCCAGGATATCTTAGAACGTTGAAGGAGAGATATAAAACTATTGAAATTGCAACTCAAGCTACGTATATTTTGAGAGAATATATTAAGGCTATTTTTAGATATATAATTCTGTATGTTCTCAATATCACAAGTAACGGCTTTCGCTACCGCTATCGAATCCAGACCTTGGTTAATAAATTCAACACCATTTGTATCCGTCATGAGATATAATAAAATAATTTCATATCCCTATTAAAAAGGGATGTAATGGTGATAAAAATAAATTTATTTTGATGATTACCAAGGTCTGTGATCTGAAGCGGAATGCGAGACTTGTGGGAGAGTGCAGAACAGAACTTATAATAATACGAGAATTTAACTAGGTGATTAACTGTAAACTGCGCTCTGGGTGAATGTTTATGAGGTGTGTTGTAGTTGTAAGTGTGTGATGTGTGTGAGTGTGAGTAAAAGTGGTAGTCTAAAAACGTAGCTAAATTTAAAATTGAGTAACAAAAACACTGTGTTAGTAGTTTAAAACTAATACAAAAATTATAGTAACTTAAATCTAAACTTCGGTATAAGGAGTTAAACTTCCTTCGGAAAAATAGTCATTGTGTAATCACTTTGATATCATCTTCCGTGTCAATACGAACCGGGTTCGACCCCTCTTCTTTCTTCATAAAAATTCTTCCATATGATGCCCACGCAGAGTAGATTTTTCTGTTTTTGACAAGTTCGCGAGCAAGGTAGTGTAGATGGCTAGCTTTACTAGTAAGCTTTTCGGAGATGTATATGTTAGAAGGTGGTCCCGGTATGTTTATTAATGAAGTGTTAAATGGCTTTTCCTTCTTAGCTCGTCTTGATTTTTGCTGAGCTATGAAACTCGAAATAATAATTTCCTTCGTTCGATTACAAGTGAAATCCACCATTAGAGTTCCTCTTTTAGCACGATAAATATCTCGTATATCTGAGTCAAGAAAAGAAGTATTGGGATCCAAAGCTGCACAAATATCCTGAACCGTCTTAATTAGAATATTTTTATTTTCATTTTCCTGCTTAGGAATGTTTCTGATTTCGATTGAGGAGCTGCACGACTGTTTTTCAAGGCGATCAATCTTTCTTTCGAGGATAGAAACTCGGTTTTTGTATTCATAATTTTCACCTTCTAGGGTATTCAATCGTAGCAATATAGTCTCATATTGGGTACTTAGGTTTTGCACAGAACTCTGTATCTCTTGATTTTGTGCAACTATTAAGTTGACAGCACTAGTCAAGGCTTCGAATTTTGCATCCTGATTTGCCTTCATTTCGAGAAACATTGCCTTAATTTCGCTCAGATCAGTGTCAGAGCGCTCAGGTAAGTCGCGTATAGAGCGTTTTTGGCGTTTAGTAATATTACCTGCAACGATCGGCCCTTTATTTATCGTTGGAGTGTATAGAGCTGGATCAGAGCTATGATGAACCAGCGGTGGAGCCGTAAGCAGGTTATCGTTAGGTGGTGGAGACCGCTGGACAGACATTTTTATTTATTTTATGTATAGAACAATGCGTTTCGTACTATGATTATTAGATAGCGCAAAGTCGGCCTCGGAGTTCGTAGCGCTCGATCCTAAACCGTAGCACTGCGTCCTGCGTAGCTATTTCGTAGCGCGTAGACCGTCTCGTAGCACTCGTTCGGAAACTGGGTAGTAATTTCGAGCTGGCCGCTAACCGACTCCTTGGCGTAGTGGTCGCTCTGCTGGGCTGCGATGCGGACGACAGCGCGTTCGATTCCGGCAGTTGAAAAATTGTGCGCTCACCCAGTCAGCTGTTGGAATGGTTCTAGCCCGAAGACAACCGGCTCGTCGGTAGGCCTCTCCAAACCACCGTGGCGAAGTCCCAGGGCTTCTCCGCTTATTTAATTGTAATTTTAAAAATGGTTTAATTCAGAGGCGACACGTCTGTACTGGACGAAGCCGTGGAGGCGAATATGCAACCTTAATAAATTTATAGGACAAATGAATAGGATACTCAGATGCTCATAATCATTAGAGTTGAAACCGTGAACACAAATTATACACTGCAACGAAATGCTGTAACAAATTATTTGCCTTCAACAAAAAATCTTCGTCTATTTATTAAATCCAAAAATCATTAATTCACTTCTACAACACCCCGACTGTAGAAGTGAATTAATGATTTCGCTAGTCTAAACTAAGAATATTTCTTCCCGCAGTGCACTACCAAGGCATAGCTCACCGGGATATAAAGCCAGCCAACCTGCTTCTGGGCGAGGGCCGCGTGCAAGTCGCGGACCTGGGGGCCTGCGGCGAGCTCGCGGGCCGGCTCAGCGGGGCCGTGGGGACGCCTGCCTTCAGGGCGCCCGAAGCCACTGCCTCCACCGACAACTATGGAGGAGAGGTAAGAAAGCACTCCTGTTGGTCGTTACGTTACATGCCCTTGGCCACTGAAAACGAGCGCTGGGTGGACACACTGCAGTGTTCATCCAGCACGATGCTTAGTGGAAGCCATATTTGCCATAAATTCTGCTACGCGCAATGAAACTTTTAAATTTCCCAAGTTTATTTATTAGTTAAACAAACTAAAAATCCTATTACACATAAAGGTACTAATTATAAAATAGAAAACAATTCCTCTTTGAATCTTACATCATGCTTGGAGCGAGACGGTTCCTAATGAAATAATTACAAGGCAATTTAATTAAATTTCATACATTTCTCAAATCATATTGCGATCTTATGGAATCGAAGCAGGCATTGAAGTGCTTACGACAGCAATACCGAAGATACTTAAATGAATAAATACTATTGTATCATAAATGTCTTAAAAGACCCTCCTGTCGTAGTCCTGGGGGAAAACCTCAGCCGGGATATCATTCCACAACCTGAGTGTTCGGAGGAAATTCCCCATGAACCTAACAGTCCACAAACAAAAACCTCTGCAAAAGGAAGTTTTGATCTAGTATTTCGTTTATTCACCCTTAAGTCTGTATTCACCCCGTTAAACTGTACGTTAGTAGGTATACTTACCATCAGTGTCGCTACTTATTCTCCAATCTGTTTTAATATGTACACCATTAACCCATTTTGCCGCTCGCTGCACTGGGGCGGAACATTAGTACACTTTGCAGTTATTTATTGCTCTTACGATTCCGTTCTTTGTAGGATTTCCAGTGCAGGAATCTAGTTCATGCAGTTTAGCTGTATAATATATTCTAATATGTTTTATAACATACAGCTTCAATCTCTGATTTAGATTTTATAGTAGCAAATGTTTCTAAGAAGTTGATTTGGTTTGGTTTTCAAAAAATCTAAAAAATTATAATACAAACAACAACCAGAACCGTGGCCAGCCAGAATATAAACAAACTTATGACATTATCACCTTTATAATGTTAGTAAACTACTATTCAAACTTGACTCACTCCCAATAAGTTTTACTGGAAAAGAACTCTTAAGCTCGCCTTTGCAATAACTTATCTAGTTTTAAGTTTTCTTTGTCATGTTTTTATTTGTGCAATAAAGAATGATTAAGACTTATATTTGTGCTCCCAGGCAGCGGACATCTGGTCTCTCGGCGTGACGCTGTTCGCGATGGTGACGGGGCGCGTGCCCTGGACCGGCGGCTCGGCCAGCGAGCTGCAGCGACGCGTGCTGGCCGAGCCGCTCGTGTACCCGCGCGGCGCGCCCTCGCGGCCGCTGCGGGCGCTGCTAGCCGCCATGCTGGACAAGCAGCCGGCGCGGAGGATCACTCTGCAGGAGATCAAGGTGAGTGTACCCGCGCGGCGCGCCCTCGCGGCCGCTGCGGGCGCTGCTAGCCGCCATGCTGGACAAGCAGCCGGCGCGGAGGATCACTCTGCAGGAGATCAAGGTGAGTGTACCCGCGCGGCGCGCCCTCGCGGCCGCTGCGGGCGCTGCTAGCCGCCATGCTGGACAAGCAGCCGGCGCGGAGGGTCACTCTGCAGGAGATCAAGGTGAGTGTACCCGCGCGGCGCGCCCTCGCGGCCGCTGCGGGCGCTGCTAGCCGCCATGCTGGACAAGCAGCCGGCGCGGAGGGTCACTCTGCAGGAGATCAAGGTGAGTGTACCCGCGCGGCGCGCCCTCGCGGCCGCTGCGGGCGCTGCTAGCCGCCATGCTGGACAAGCAGCCGGCGCGGAGGGTCACTCTGCAGGAGATCAAGGTGAGTGTACCCGCGCGGCGCGCCCTCGCGGCCGCTGCGGGCGCTGCTAGCCGCCATGCTGGACAAGCAGCCGGCGCGGAGGGTCACTCTGCAGGAGATCAAGGTGAGTGTACCCGCGCGGCGCGCCCTCGCGGCCGCTGCGGGCGCTGCTAGCCGCCATGCTGGACAAGCAGCCGGCGCGGAGGGTCACTCTGCAGGAGATCAAGGTGAGTGTACCCGCGCGGCGCGCCCTCGCGGCCGCTGCGGGCGCTGCTAGCCGCCATGCTGGACAAGCAGCCGGCGCGGAGGGTCACTCTGCAGGAGATCAAGGTGAGTGTACCCGCGCGGCGCGCCCTCGCGGCCGCTGCGGGCGCTGCTAGCCGCCATGCTGGACAAGCAGCCGGCGCGGAGGGTCACTCTGCAGGAGATCAAGGTGAGTGTACCCGCGCGGCGCGCCCTCGCGGCCGCTGCGGGCGCTGCTAGCCGCCATGCTGGACAAGCAGCCGGCGCGGAGGGTCACTCTGCAGGAGATCAAGGTGAGTGTACCCGCGCGGCGCGCCCTCGCGGCCGCTGCGGGCGCTGCTAGCCGCCATGCTGGACAAGCAGCCGGCGCGGAGGGTCAGTCTGCAGGAGATCAAGGTGAGTGTACCCGCGCGGCGCGCCCTCGCGGCCGCTGCGGGCGCTGCTAGCCGCCATGTTGGACAAGCAGCCGGCGCGGAGGGTCACTCTGCAGGAGATCAAGGTGAGTGTACCCGCGCGGCGCGCCCTCGCGGCCGCTGCGGGCGCTGCTAGCCGCCATGTTGGACAAGCAGCCGGCGCGGAGGGTCACTCTGCAGGAGATCAAGGTGAGTGTACCCGCGCGGCGCGCCCTCGCGGCCGCTGCGGGCGCTGCTAGCCGCCATGTTGGACAAGCAGCCGGCGCGGAGGGTCACTCTGCAGGAGATCAAGGTGACTGTACCCGCGCGGCGCGCCCTCGCGGCCGCTGCGGGCGCTGCTAGCCGCCATGTTGGACAAGCAGCCGGCGCGGAGGGTCACTCTGCAGGAGATCAAGGTGAGTGTACCCGCGCGGCGCGCCCTCGCGGCCGCTGCGGGCGCTGCTAGCCGCCATGTTGGACAAGCAGCCGGCGCGGAGGGTCACTCTGCAGGAGATCAAGGTGAGTGTACCCGCGCGGCGCGCCCTCGCGGCCGCTGCGGGCGCTGCTAGCCGCCATGCTGGACAAGCAGCCGGCGCGGAGGGTCACTCTGCAGGAGATCAAGGTGAGTGTACCCGCGCGGCGCGCCCTCGCGGCCGCTGCGGGCGCTGCTAGCCGCCATGCTGGACAAGCAGCCGGCGCGGAGGGTCACTCTGCAGGAGATCAAGGTGAGTGTACCCGCGCGGCGCGCCCTCGCGGCCGCTGCGGGCGCTGCTAGCCGCCATGCTGGACAAGCAGCCGGCGCGGAGGGTCACTCTGCAGGAGATCAAGATGAGTGTACCCGCGCGGCGCACCCTCGCGGCCGCTGCGGGCGCTGCTAGCCGCCATGCTGGACAAGCAGCCGGCGCGGAGGGTCACTCTGCAGGAGATCAAGGTGAGTGTACCCGCGCGGCGCGCCCTCGCGGCCGCTGCGGGCGCTGCTAGCCGCCATGCTGGACAAGCAGCCGGCGCGGAGGGTCACTCTGCAGGAGATCAAGGTGAGTGTACCCGCGCGGCGCGCCCTCGCGGCCGCTGCGCGCTGCTGGCCGCCATGTTGGACAAGCAGCCTATCATTGAGATGACGAAAGGTGGGCCAATATTTTATGGGCAATTTTGTGCGCTTCTATAACAGGCCTTAATTTGAACCATCTGAGCTCCCTATTCGTAGATTTAAGCAGAACATAAAAAATCTTATCAAAAAAAGAACTCCATAAATGATTTCATCAATGATACAAATTGTTTCAAGTGAAACAATAGGTCCCTGCTCCATACAAAGTTGAGCAACGATGGTTTTCTAGTACCTACCATCCCAATAGTCACCTCTAAGTTCTTAACGAAGGGTTATCGACGCTGCCTCTATTTTTTCATGCTTCGTCACTATCCATTCATCAACCATCTAAAGTAACCTTACAATACGATTTACTTTCCATCAGGTCCACGAGTGGGTGACGGCCGGCGGCTCGGAGCCGCTTCCGTCGGAGCAGGAGAACTGCCGGCTGGTGGAGGTCACGGAGGAGGACATGGCGCAGGTCGTGACCTCCATCCCCAACCTCTCCACCCTCATACTCATCAAGACCATGCTGAAGAAGCACAGCTTTCAGGTTTGTACATGTATTTTATCTTATACTAGCGACCCGCCCCGGCTTCGCACGGTTATATTATATGTATAAACCTTCTCCTTGAATCACTCTATGTACTAAAAAAAACGCATCAAAATCCGTTGAAAAAGCAATTTTAAAAATCTTGAACATTGACATACAGATACAAACCGACGCAAGTGAAATCCAGCATGTTCGACGAATTGGAAAAATGGGAGAAAAGCCTAGACCCATAAACGTGGGCCTCACTACATATGGCAAAAAAATTGCAATTCTTAAAAATAAGCACAAACTTGTTCAAACCGGCTACTACCTAAAAGAAGATTTCCCGCCAAAAATTATACAAGAACGAAAAGCGCTCCAAGAACAGCTGAAAACTGAAACTGAAAAAGGTAACATAGCGTTCATCAAGTACAACAAGCTTATTGTTCGAGGACCAAACCCTTCATTAAAAAAGCCTAACGAAGAAGTAAATCATAAGAAGAGAACTCTAAATTGCGAAAATGGACCAAGTACGAGCACCAAGGACAATATTAGGGCAGCCAAAAAGAATAAAATGTATAATGAAAATAGAAACATAACTCAATATCTGACGACACAGACGAGAGAAAATATCACGCAACAACAATAGCAATTAGCGCCGCCTCCTCCAAAACTTAACATAAAAAAACAAAATACGAAAACAAGCATCCCAACACGGCTGGTCACCGCGGGAGAGCTAGACCAAAACCCTCCAGACTACATAAAATCAAGGAGACAGAAAAATATCATATATCTGTACATACAACGCAAGATCACTTTCTAGTGAACAAAGAATGGTAACATTTAAATATGCAATCCAAAACATAAAATACGACATAATAGGACTATCTAAGATTCGAAGAGATGGATACGACATTCAAGAAGACAAAGAAAACATATTCTGCTACTTTGGACAAAAAAAGGGACAATTAGGCGTTGGTTTCATAATGAAGAGAAAATACAAAACAAACTTCGTAAGTTTTCGTGGACTATCTGACAGAGTAGCAATTCTAAACTTAAAATTCGATCAAGAGACACTGTCTCTCATTCAAGTACATGCGCCGACATCGGATGCAAGTGATGAAGACTTATAGATATTCTACGAAACCCTCAACAAAGCTCAAGATATGTCAGAAAAGAAGTACATCATATTGGGAGACTTTAATGCGAAAATAGGAAAACCAAGCAGAGAAGAGACAAATACTGGACTATTCGGCATACATGGAACCGGACTACGAAATGAAAGAGGTCAAAAGCTTATAGAATTTGCAATGGAAAACAACCTCTCCATTCCAAGTACATTTATTAAGAGAAAACCTAATCAAAGGTGGACATGGATATCACCCGATAAGACAGTAAAAAACGAAATTGACTACATTATTTCTTCTAAACACCAAATATTTAGTAACATCGAAGTAATTAATATAATATACCCCTCCGATCATCGACTAGAGAGAGGCAAACTCATCATGACTAACACAAAAAAAAAAAGAACAAGCTATCGAGCAGCAATCCCAAGGGTACTAGAGACAGAGGAAGACAAAAAACAATTTATAAAAAGTTTAGAACAAAAAGTAGACCAAATACTCTATCAAAATGCTGAAAATGTACAAATATTCTACGACAAAATAGAAAAAGCAATCCTTGACAGCATCCCTAAAAGAGAAAATCAAGAACATAAGAAAACTATACTTTCTGAAACATCTAAAATTCTACTTCGGAATAGACACGACCTGCAGAACAAGAAACCACTAACCAGAGAAGATAAAATCGAGCTCAGCACTCTATACAAGACAACAAACAAACAAATAAAACTGGATTACAAAAACTACAGAACAAGCATAATAGAAAAGCATCTAAATAATACTGGAAGCCTTAAGAGAGCACAAGCCGAACTAAACCCAAAAAAACACTGGATACCAAAACTACAAAAAGGTAATTCATGTAAGGACACTAGAAACGAAATTCTTGCAACTGCTACTGACTTCTCTGAAAATTTATACTCGGCTAGAAACCTAAAACGAAAAACGATACCACTAGAAATTACCGGCAAGACAACAAATGAACATGACATCTTGAATTTTGACGACAGAGAGATAGACCTACTAATAAAAAAGTTAAAAACAGGAAAGAGCCCAGGAGCGGACGGAATCTCAAACGACATGATTAAAACATCAAGCAAAGCTATATTAGCTTCTTTAACCATGCTATTCAACCAAATCTTAACGGAAAAGCATATTCCAAGACAATGGGTAGAGTCGGATATCGTAATATTATACAAGAAAGGAGACCCTGCAGAAATAGCTAATTACCGCCCAATAAGTCTCATGTCCAGTTTGTATAAAATATTTTCACAAGGCTTACAACAACGAATAACGCCAAGAGTCGAAAAGTTTCTTTACGTAGAACAAGCCGGATTTCGTAGAGGTTTCAGCACTGTCGACCACATCCACACGATAGAACAAGTTATTGAAAAATATCAAGAGTTTCGAAAACCTCTATATCTGGCCTTCATTGACTATCAAAAAGCTTTTGACTCAATAGAGCATGAGTATATCTGGAAAGCCTTGAGACAGGCCAACGTTGAAGAGACTTATATAGAAATTATAAAAAATATATATGAAAACTGCAGAAGCAGAGTGAAACTTGAAAGGACGGGAAAATTTATTAAGATCGGAAGAGGAGTACGGCAAGGAGACCCTCTTTCGACGACTCTATTTATTACCATCCTACACTCAATTATAAATGAACTCTCCTGGAATAACGAAGGCATCAAAATTAACGGCCAAAACCTAACATACCTAGCCTTCGCAGACGATATAGTACTTCTAGCAGAAGACGCGCATAAACTCCAGCATATGCTGACTACCCTACATAACGCTAGCAAAGAAAGAGGACTGGAGATGAACCTACAAAAAACACAAGCCATGACAAACCATGAGAAAATAGACTTACTTATAGAAGACACGACACTAGAATACGTAGAGGAATACATTTACCTAGGGAAACAGGTTTCATTTAAGCCATCAAACAACATCGACGAAATAGACAGAAGAATAACAAAAACCTGGAAGAAATTCTGGAGCATGAAGGAAATTTTGAAAGGTACACTCCCTTTAAGACTTAAAAAGCGAGTATTCGACTCGTGCCTACTTCCAACGCTTACCTACGGTAGCCAGACCTGGACCTTTACGCGAGAAGCTAAGGACAAAATAGCAAAATGTCAAAGAGCAATGGAACGAAATATTATGAAAATAAAACTGAAAGACAAAGTACGACACACAGACACCAGATCTAAGACTAAATTTATTGACGCTCTACAATACGCACTTAAAATGAAGTGGGGATGGGCAGGACACATAGCCAGAATGCCAAAGGAAAGGTGGGCCACCATAGTCACCTCGTGGAAAGGCCCGAAGGGCAAAAGAAGAATTGGCAGACCCATAGCAAGATGGTCAGATGAAATCAAGAAATATCTTAAAAGACAAAATTGGACAAGCGTCGCAGAAGACCGCAAAAACTGGACACAACTGGAGGAGGCCTTTACCCGAGAGGGGTCCTAACCACTTATAAAATAAAAATTTAATTCAAATCAATCGAAACTATCATATTATAATTAAAAATTGCGCATGTTATTTAAAATTTTCAAATGTATTTACTGACACATTATAAATTATTTTTTCATTTGACATCAACTTTTAAGGTTGATTTGATATAAATATGTTACTTAGATGGTTACGGAATAAAAAGGCTTTTTTATTTTTATTTTTTATTTTTATTTTTATTTATTTTATTTATTTATCTGAATATTTCTACTAAATTTATTATTTGAAAAGTAACAAAACGCCTAATTACAGTAGTATTTACAATCAAAACAAACTCCTACAAATCTAAGCCGTGCCAGAAGGCACAGTGCCTAGAATGCTGGCAGCATTGCCACTTTAAATGGCAATGCTAATTTGTTGAACGAAATAGAATCCAGTATGTCGACGCCTCGACGAGACAGATTACATTGAAGCTACTATTATTACATAGATTTTATGTAGTTACCTACATTCCTGTGAATTAATATTTGATTATATTAGGTACAGAGACGTAGAATTGTATAGTAATGTTAACTACAATTAAGTAGATTGTTACGCTTAATAGAAGAGAACCCAGTGCTTAGGTTAACCTTACGTAGGCTTTAAGGCACTGCTAACTAACTTACGTAACGAAATTGTATTGAATAAATTATCAATCTAGCAGCTTGTAGGTACGATGTTTTCGAACTGATTACCTACGCCACAATAGTAAGGAAATCCTCTACACGCTACGTCGTAGCTGTTCTATGACGTACATTCTTAGCTACGGCCTACGCCGTAGCCTTGCTACGCTTCGACCTACGCCGTAGACCAAAGCTACTGCGACGTTGATTATCTGAAAACCGGCAGGGGTATTCAAACACTCCGTTTCCAAGTCTGCCACACGGAATCAGCTACAGGTTCATACGAAATTTATATATTTTAGTGTTTTTATTATTATTTTCTGCGTTTTGCAAGGAATAAAAGTATCAGAAAAGCAGTTTGCCACAAATTTAGACCCTTTTTATCACCTATTACAAAAAAAATATTATTTACTGGTCCTTTTCGTAGTATGTTGATTTTTATCAAAAATATCTCTTATATTATTTATTTCTCCGAAATTAACACCAAATCGAAGTTAATTAGAACATGGGTTCATAGAAAATGTTTTACTAAATACTTTTGTGCCATTAATAATCCTTTTTGAACGCATAAAATAAACCGCTGAAATATTTAAATTGCGCAAATCTATGTCACATTCCGTGTCAAAGACACTCAAACGGAGTTTCTGAACACCCCTGCTTCACCGTAAGCCCAGTTAACAGCAGTCTCCTTCCTCGTAGAACCCGTTCCTGCGCAGCCGCGAGGGCAGCTCGGCGCGCCGCGACTCTGCCAGCCCGCGCGAGCCCGACGACCACAAGGCCCGACGCGGCGGGCTGCTCGCGCGCGCGGGCCGCTCGCTCTCGGCCCCTGGGAACTACATGACTGAGAGGTAAGGCATCAGCAGTCTCCTTCGTGTGGCAACCCTTTTTGATCATTTTAAGCTTATAGTACTTCTTATAAACACTACACTGGTAATTTATAATGTCATAACATTTAATACCCTACTTCTAATTCTTTTAGTACTTATTTCAAGTATTATGATTTTTATTTTTGTTGTTATTATTTTTGTGTGTAACTAAATTTCTATTTTTTAGTTTAAATTAAATTTATGTTTTAATGTAAATAAATCAATAAATCAATAATTCTTAATTCTACGATAACATAGTCTACTGTACTAAGGTAGATAAATAAATAGAAATACAGACTTTATTAATTTCTCCTATTAACATCACTCATCAATGAAATATATTTTCAGGCAAGCATCTTTTGATGTGAACTTGGAGTCAGTGCAAGAGGGAAGAGATCAAAGTCAAGACATCCCATCAACATCTGTGGAAGAAAATGCCGCGGATAGTCACAATGTCAGCAGTCCAAGTGTCAGCAGTCAAAGCGTCAGCAGTCAAAGTGTCAGCAGTCAAAGTGTCAGCAGTCAAAGCGTCAGCTGCCACAGTGTTGCAAGTCAAAGCGTCAGCAGTCAAAGTGTTGCAAGTCAAAGCGTCAGCTGTCACAGTGTTGCAAGTCAAAGCACGGAAAACAAAAGTGCTAACAGCAGCAAATGCGTCAGCAGAAGTCACAGCGTCAGCGACCAAAGCGTCACTACCAGCCCAAGCATCAGCGACGTACAGAGCTTAAACAGTAGTCAAAACAGCGTCAGCCTAAAAGGTGATTCGCCGAGCGAAAACGGAAGGAAAGGTGTTAATGCTAACAGTCATTGCTTCAGAATCACTCATAATGACAGCATTGTTACAAACAAAATCGCCAACACAACTCAAAATGCTGACAATACAGTTTCTATCACTAAGGAAACTAAAACTATCAGCACAAGCACACAAAATCCTAATAACGTCAGTCAAACAAAAAAAATTGACAGCCAAAGTGTGATTCAAAGTAGTAGTCAAAGCGTCAGCAGCCAGGGTGTCAGCAAGCAAAGCGTCAGCAAGCCAGGCGTCAGCAAGCCGCGCAAGTCTAGTCAAGAAGTCAGCGAGCGGTGATACGTTGGTGCAGCGAATTTTAAAGTTCGCGGCCATTGGACTATAAAAATTCGAACTATTCTCGAATTTGATTAAATTTTATCTAAAACTATAAACTACACACAGTAGGTACTTATTACACCGTTTTGTATTCACGGGTTACTTAATATCGTATTGGTATGCGTATAAATTTACTTAAAATTTTATTCTAAGAATTTTAAATCTACTTATTCTCCGCTAGTCGAATTGTAAATACTTAAATTCACTTAAAAATCTTATATTTTTCTACTACTTAGTAGATGCACTTTTTGTTTAAATATTTGTAGTACTCGGCATATCGAAAAACACTTTTGAAAAGAAAGCAGAAAATAGTGAAATACCAAAACTAGGTAACAGAATGGCTGCTACAACCTCGCTGAGAATTGTAAATAGATTCCTAGGTTTAAGATTTTACTTATAAAAATTGCTCAATGCTTGTTTGTTCTCACAATGTAAATATTTAATTTAGCTTTTATTGTGAAGAAGCTTTCCATAAATATATTCAAACTTATTTTTATATGTGTAAGGGTCGTATTTTAATAATGTAGTGGACCTATGTAAGAAAATATTATAGTAGATTTATTTTTAATGATTTAAAGTACTTTTTAAAACTTTGTACTTACCTCTCATAGCATATTCTACTTTAAATCCTTAAATCGAGCTGTAAATATTTTAATTAAGCGAATGACCAATTTTCATCGTCAAATTAGCTTTATTTATAATAAAATGCACCTAAACGATGCTTAACTATTTTTGTGCATTACATTTATCTACCTTCAAATAATAAGAATATAATAACCATTTCTTTAGTACCACCGTACCACTTACATGTGAGTAGTACTATGCAAATGTGTTTTGCATAATAAACCCTATTATTAATTACAATAAAATAGTAAATCTATTAACAGTCCTCAATTCAGCTCTATACTATGTTACTAATTTTTTTCTAGAGAATACTGGAATGGAATGCACAAAAAATCTAAATAAGCTGAGATGCATAAAAGTAGTTTTACGTACAGGGTCCCTGATCACTGATTATTGCATTTTAATAACTATTTTTATATCAGTTACTGTAAAAGTAAAAGCGCCACTTATATTGGCTTTGAATGTTGGTATTTGACTCAACCTTTGTTAATGAATCAATTGTTATGATAAATTAGGTATATATGTTAACATTACCTAAATTAATTTTATACTGATATAACTGTAATCTTAAAAAACTTTAGTTACCTTTTAAGTACTTATTTGTCTCACAAATGGAT
Source organism: Eupithecia centaureata (assembly GCA_944547425.1). Taxonomy (NCBI): domain Eukaryota; kingdom Metazoa; phylum Arthropoda; class Insecta; order Lepidoptera; family Geometridae; genus Eupithecia; species Eupithecia centaureata. The sequence continues at coordinate 1,054,634 of OX155695.1, read as the reverse complement.
GTTTTTTGTTTAATTATATTTTATATTTGAAATAGATAGTTATCCTTTGCAAAGCGATCGGTCCAATTTACAAGGCCTTTGAGTGTTGTGATAGAAGTATAGGAGACGCTTTTAAATTATAGAGATAGGATAGGATTTTTAGAAATAAAAATTTTATTCATTCGATTTTTAATATTCGTATAGTCTGTAAGTAGATTTAATAAAATAAATAGAATAAATAAACAATAGATTTTTTGAGTTAAACCGATACTGTAATGTTTATTTGATTGATTTCATTAATTTAAGTAAAAATCTCTGACTTTCTCTATAGCACAATTTAAATGTTTTTGTACATTTCAGATATTTGTTTCGAAATACAATTTTATTTTCAGTAATTTTTTTAAGTATATTTTATACGAATCACAATAGGAAATCGTTGAAACACGTCTGGAAAAAAACCTGTTTTATGAGAATAAATATTTTGTTACTTATAAGAATTTTGTTTGATTTTTATTTCTGTGTCTACCCTATCTATCTTAGGATTTAGGAAAGTACCTTAAATACCTAGAATAAGCTTAGGTATGTAAAATTACCATGCCGCCAAAGGGCGCACTGGCAGAATTGTGTCAAAGCAGGCGCAAAGCCATAATCAAGAAAATTGAGCTCTAATGGGTTTTTCAGAAAAAGAAATTCTCAAAAGGACAGATTCTTATAGGAGACTGTGCACACATTGCTAAACATTCACACAACAACACAACAAATCAACAAAATCTGAATGTTACGAAGGTACCTTAATTACTTAAACCCTAGGTATAAATTTTTAAGATATGTGTTTGTAACCTATACTACGCTCTACACGATAGTGACACGTCAAAAGCAAATTCATCTAAAAAATGACCAAGTGCTTGTACCACGCGTAGTTAGGGTTGAACCTATAGTACCCTAAAGGTTGAACCTATAGTAGGTAGGTACCCTATAGTCCCGTTCACATAGAATCACGAAATATGACATAAAGCAAAGGCTCATAGCTCTCTAAGATAAAGGGCCACAAAAAACGCTTATTTGTAGTCATATAAAAACATTTTTTTGTATAGGTTTTTTAGTATAATAATTACTTCATCATCATCATCAACCTATTTCAGTCTACTGCTGGACATTCTCTCCTAATGTGCGCCATAGCGCCCTGTCTTCGCCTTACTGCATCCAGCATCTGCCTGCAGGCAAATCTTCATCCCACCTGGCTAGAGGGCGTTTGCCGAGTCACGGTCTCCTCTCTAGAACATGTTTACCCCAACGGTCGTTGTCGGTGCTTTACGAGATATGGCCGGCCTACTGCCACTTCAGCTTGCTTATTATTTGAGCTACGTCGATGACCTTGGTTCTCAAACGAATTTATTCATTGAGAATCCTATCCTTCAGAGAAACTCAGAGCATAGTTCTTTCCATAGCTCGCTGAGCGACTTTGAACTGGTGGACCAACCCTACCGTGAGTGTCCACGTCTCAGCTCCTTAGGTCATTACGGGTAGGGCACACTATTATTTGAGATTACTTAATGAATCCAAATCAGGTATTACGCACTGTTCATCTAAGTCACTGATTTGCTAACGAATATGTAAAAATTTCAACCCTCGGTACACGAATGTGACTCGGACTTGACTTATAATATATAACATCTTTTGTTTATGGTTTCTATGGAAACGTCTCAAGGCTATTTCTATCCCATGGGAACTGATTTATGGGGTGAAAAGTAGTCTATGTTATTCCAGAACTAGAACTACGCCTATTCAAATTTCAGCACGATCCGTTCAGTAGTTTTCACGTGAAAGTGCTATTGGTCATTATACGTCATGACATGGTGAAACTATAAGGGATCTTTTTTGACTACAGAACCCTAATAAATAGTCAAACTCTAACTCAACTCTCACCTCAAGTCTACCGCAGCGGGGTATTGGAGGCGACACGACACGCCTTTGGGGGATAAATTATGATAACTCTTTTCGACAGGCGATGCGACACGTCGCGATGATTTCCCAAGGGCGCTGTAGTACGGCCTTTTTGAATGTGGAATGGAAAATACGCGGTAATTTTAAAAGTTTTTGGCTCAGGTAGGTTCTACCAGTCATCTACCAACAGAACTAAAAAGTTACCTCTACCTAATTACACTCTTCAGTATTCATTTGGTTAAAAGGTTATAGATACATAATTATGATAATTTGTAAAATAAAACATCAAATTTGAAAGGCTAACTAGATTTATTCAGTCTCATGAACATATTTACAATATTTACATAACTTAAACAGAGCTATCTTAAAAATAATTGACCCATTCTTAAAACTATGAAATACAATAATCGGAGTCCTTTACACATAGCCAATAGTCTATATTTATTAGCGAAACAATCTTTTACAAATTTGTCCCAATTTCGATTGAACACAGAAGCGTCAAATTTATTGAATTTATCAAAGTCTGTTATAGTATGGTAGCGATTTATCAAGACAAGTTGAACGTTTATTTATGTTCCGCTAAATCATCCCAAATACAATTTAAGCCTTAACGGTATTAACATCAAAGTCCAATTTACTTAGCTATTAATCAATTGTAAATAATTGCTTTCGGTAATAAGGAAATAGAGACATACATTCACACATTTTATGTTCGTATCATATGGTGGTAAACAGCTATGCATCGACGGAACAAGCATAGTTTTGTCGTGGGGTTTGTCAAACACCTAAAACATTGGATAAACTTAGTAGGAAAAACTCTGAAACCTTATTTTTGGCTACAATAAGAATACGACAAACAAAGGGAATTTAGAACCTAACAAAGTAAAGGAAGAAAACAAAGTGTCTCTTATGAGTGAAAATCAGCGTCTATAGAATCACGGTATCCAAAACAAGAATAGTTTATGTTGGTATGTTAATACTACTCTATCATCGTTGCCTCATCTTCCACTGATTTCCCTGGAAATCTGGATAAGTTAACAGGATTTACGTCGAAAGAAAAGCGTTCGGTCGATGCGACGCTTGACCCGAGAGCTGGTGAGTATCTAGCGCAACGCATCAGCATTGCCATACGGCGTGGTAATGCAACCAGTGTCTTGCGGACGCGACAACTAATAAATAAATCAGTTGAGCTACCTCTAGACTGTTTATAACCGTCTGCAGTTAGCTCAGTTGTTTCAATTGTATATAAAAGTTTTGATTTGTTTATATTACTTGATTGTAATTTTGATTTTTATCAAAGTATCCTATGAATACATCAAAGACATAAAAAAGATTCACTACGTTCGTACGCCAGTAAAACTATCCATAGGTAATAAATATTATGCTAGAATGTTGACAACACTATTTCACCCACACAGTTACATTTAGTTTTTTGTCACACCGTTCATCTATCACTGTTGGTCTTGTACATCCTAAGCCTATGGATACATCCTAAGCCTATGGATACATCCTAAGCCTATGGATACATCCTAAGCCTATGGATACATCCTAAGCCTATGGATAAATCCTATGCCTATGGATACCTTAAAAGATAATCGATGTGAATGCGAGTCTCCAATTCCACCAAGTGCTGATCTACTGCTGTCCCCTAACCCTAGTGCGGTCGGTGAAGCGGACAGAGCAGTCGCTGACCGCCATGTTGGGCTGCAGGAAGTCTCCGAGGGAGCTGGCGTTGGGGGAGGGCCGGTCGAAGGGGTAGCCCATGGAGCGGCGGTCAGGGTACTTGCGGTCGCGGATACCGCAGTACGAGGCCGCGTCGTTGCAGGTGCCTACGGTGTCTTGCTCGATCTGGAGATGAATAGGTTAACGACTACAGTCACAAATTTACATAGATGTCAAGATTTCTATTTCAAACTAAAGGTAACATCTTACTAATATTATAAACTCGAAAGTTTGTAAGTATGGATGGATGTTTGTTAATCTTTCATCTTTCACTGAAAGGATATGGATGAAATTTGGCACAGAGATAGATTATGGTCTCGAATAAAACAGGCTATTTTATCCCGGAATTCTCACGGGAACGGGAATTACGCGGAAATCGCGAGGCGCTGCGTTTACTTATATTTATAGATTTATATTTGTAACTAAAGGTAACATACCATATAACAAACATTAAGTGACCGATCAGTGACCCTGTGGCTCAAGTCCTTGAACTTTTATACTAGGTAATAGTAGGGAAGTTCCAGCTAGCAGTACATGACAGGATAGCATAGCATCATTAATGATCCCTTTGCCATAAAATGTAATGCAAATAAACGAAATTAGTTTCAGCCAGCACAGCACGTTCTCGTCTTTTAAAGAACCATACAGAAAACCGCTTATACAAGTTCCCTGTCCCAAACAAAAATGCAAAATTGAGCCGGAAGTCCAACAAACTTCTTGCTCAATACTGTTCTTATTTTGTCACAAGACTACCGAGGGTAGGTATTACTACATTGACGGCTCAGGAACGTATTAGTCCAAGCGCAAGTTTTCTGACCCATATGTGGTTCAGCCACACACAGCGGACAGCGTACGTGTAAGCTCGTTGCTTAACAAACTTATGTGTCATGACTTACCCTATCATCGTTCCAGTTCGAGATCATACAGAACAGCACCATGGGGTATCCCTGAGCCGTTCCCTTGGGCAGCAGCATGTGGTGTGGCCAGCCGCAGCCGCAGAAGTCGAACTCAGCGGCGGCGGCGGAGCCCGGGTCTCCGGGCCGCGCGTCCTGCGAGCGGAAGGTCCGCTCGTAGGGGATGGTAACGGACGAGTCGAGACTGCGGCGGCGGATCGTGTTGTTGCCGGGACGGACTGGAGAAAAAGACATGTTCAATTCGTTTATTGATCTCAAGGTGCAGTTTGGAGAAGCTCAGGGATACGACATCGCAGAAAATACTTCCAAGTCATCATGTTACGGTTAAAAGCCTCCATACGCTGAAGCCGGAGGCGGAGCGGAGGCGAAGGCGTGGCAGTTTTTCCTATGGCACCGCGCCGCAATCGCCTGCGGTGTGAGTGTAGGCTTTCATATAATAATAAATAATTCCGGACAGTCCACACAGCATCATCTAGCTCCAAGTTAAGCAGAGTTTGTGTGATGGGTACTAGATGACTGATATACAATACTTTACATTACATAGATAGATACTTTTTATTATAAATGGTAAACACCCAGATCAAAGGAACAAATTTCTGCAGATTGTACACAAATTTGTTCCGAGGCGGGAATCGAATCGACCTCCTGCGTCGCCCACCACGCCACATCGGTCGTCGATATTAATCAATAAAATACAACTCGCACGCTCTTGCCTCCGCTCTGCCTCCGGCTTTAGTATGTGGAGACTTTTAAGGTCGATATGGGGAGATCATTATCATTGAGAGATCAAAACTTGTATTTTCAAAGCTCTAGTATATTCGGCTTTAATGAAGGAAAAGTAAAGAAAAAACTCTCCGAACTGTGGAGCAGCTGCAAATAGAATATTTGAAGTGATCATGTTGACAAAGGAATAAAACATCATGAAGATTCCAAGAAAGAATCTAACATGAGACCTAGTACTGCTTTAAACGAGCAACAGGTCAAAGCGGCTCGGAACTAGAGACATGCTATTACCAGATTATTCTAAAAGGATATTTGATACACTGATGTAATTTATATACAAATTTTGGAGAATATCATTGACTTTTGACTTGCATCATCTCCCAACATATTCCGAAATAGCCGCTGTGTTTTTAGTCTGCGGAAATACGAAGGTTGTACTAACTTGGCTGCGAGAACTTGTCGAGCTCAATCATGAGTTTCCTCTGCTCGTCGAAAGGCAGCTTCCCGCCGCGCTCATCTTGGGTTGGCGCGATGAAGATGCGCACCGTTCCCATCTGAGCCTGGCCACTGGTGTTGTTCACCTCGATGCTGGGGAAAAGAGATGTTGGTTTTAATGCTGCGTTCCAAATTAGAAAAGTTTTCGTTATCTCATAAAATAGTATTTATGATCGCATTGGTATTGGCTATCTGTTCTCCTTATGTGCCAATAAACAGCTATTTTATTATATATTAGCTATTTTATCAGATATGCAGCCATGATTGGAAATAACTTCATCTATGTGATGTTTATGTAAACTATGTATAGGTATGTGAGTAAAGCAAAACAACGGCTAATACTGAATTTAGCAAACATCTATCTCAATGTTAAAGGTAATCCGTTGGAGAGCTATTCTACTAGCCAAAGCCACTAAGACTTTTTTATAAAACCTTCTGAGGTCCGTCTTTAGTGATCTAAGATACTTCACAAAGTCATATTTACAGATGTTACGCTCCCACAAGGATTTCCGGTACTACTTCGATGCTGAAATTCGCACATAGTCAAACTCTTTTTGCTGCAGGTGTGTGAAACAGGCTAGACCCGACCCTTGTGCCGTAAAACGCAACGTCCTTTGTGTTCTGTTGCCAGTAAATTGCCAGCGTTGTGTCTATTGTTGATAGTAAATACTCACACATAGTTAAACTCATCATGCTGTAAGTGGGTGAACCGGGCCAGCACCGACCCTCGCGGCGTGAAGTCCAAGCCTCGGCCCAGGTCCACGGTGCTCTGCTCCCACTGGGTCGCCAGCGTGTTGCGCCCAGCGCTACCTTCGACGCTGATGCTGGAGCAGCGGACGCCGGGGAAGTCCAGCTGAAACAGGCTTTGTTGTTAGCTGGATAAAGCTTTATTTTCTATGAGGGAAATCCAAATGAAAAGGGAAATCCAATTTTGGTTACTCGTGAAAGTTGCTTCAACAGCTAATAAAGCGAAACTCGATTTTGTAGACTTTGGCGTTCTTTCAAAAATTAAATGTATTTTTTTCTAAAGATAAAAGTTCTGCATGTGATGATATTTTCGAATTTGGTGTTAGGATCGCGATAGAAATTATTTTCAACTATGAAAAGGGAAGGTTATTGAACCTATTTCGGGTTAGGATCGCTATAAAAACTCTTTCAAATATAAAAGGTTCAATGTAAAATTACTGACTCGCTGATTTTGATTCTTAATTTGAATTAACCGCCATTTTATCCCAAATTTGTAAATTGCTCTCTATTCTCACAGAAAATAATGAAGACTTGTATATAAAATTGATGATGGTTATAGATGGTTACCGTATCAGGTCCGTACGGTGTCAGCTTGTTCTTGTACAGCTGGAAGATATCGTCGATGTACGAGTGCCAGCGGTAGAAGATGGGGTCGCGCATCGCGGTCGCCGAGTCGCCCATCACGCCGAATGGCTCCTGTGCGGTGGACATGAGGTTGAATTTAGTTTGTCAAGACTTGTTATAGCTGCCAGCATCACTTAAGCAAGTACCAACAAGCTAATACTTCATGATAATCTTTACTTGATTGAATGTCACAGGCCAAAAAGCGTTCATTAGAGGAGGGGATTTCAGCGTCAAAGATACTTTGATGCACCTATCTATAAATTTGTTTATGATAGGCTATTCCATTGGGATGTCTAGCTAACGAGCAAAGTCTTACCAAGTGCCTGTGGTCAGGATCGTGGGAGTAGGAGATGAAGACGTGTCCCATGTTGTGCAAGTCTCCGTAGTAGGGGCGGTTGGGGCTGATGAAGGACTCCATCATGATGCAAACGAACAAGATCTTACCAAGTGCCTGTGGTCAGGATCGTGGGAGTAGGAGATGAAGACGTGTCCCATGTTGTGCAAGTCTCCGTAGTAGGGGCGGTTGGGGCTGATGACAGATGACTCCATCATGTTGCCGAGCACGTCGATGCCGGTCTCTTCCGTCAGCGGACGCTGGCGGCCGTTGGGCTAGGAAAGAAAAATGGAAATCAAATCACTACAAAACCATGACGAATTCACAGTAAGAGATTATTGTATGTAATAATTCGCATACTTGTCGCCTTGGAATCACTCACATTCATGATGACGATCTGCGAAAGACTACAGGCAGATGCTGGATGCGACAAGCTGATGACAGGGTCATAATATATGACGATCATAGGGGAGGCCTACGTCCATTTCGTAACAACGTACCTAGGTGACCAATATAACTTATACATTCAGTACAATAAAGCCTGCCCAAGTTGATATACAGTTTATATGCTCACCATCAGCACCGACATCTTATCAATGGCGGTGAGGAAGCGGTCCCTCCAGGTCTCCAGCTCGGACACGTCACTCTTGATGAGGTCCACGGGACGGTTGATGTCGCGGATCACGGTTCCTGCGAACCTGGACAAAAATATTCACTTTTAAGTCCAGTGCAGCTTGGTCTTTTCACTACCCCGAAGTGCTAGACTTCCCGCGAGTGTCGTAAAAGGCAACTAAGATATACCTTTGGCGAATCGATCGACTCTCACTACTCTAGTTTGGGTACATCCCTAGTCGGGTGACAGACTGATAAACAGAAACGGTCGGTGGTTTTTCGCTTGACACATCCCAATTGAAAGGATATTACTCTCGCTAGGCATAGCTGACTCATCAAAGGACCACAATGTGTTGAGCCCGGACGAGAGGCGATTGGAATGTCAAATGAACCTTACCTGGGAGGCCAAGCCCTGCTGGCGACCTGCGAGTCCAGCTTGGGGAAGTACCCCTCCTCGATGGGCGCGCGGAAGTCATTGTAGCGAGACACGCGCCGGAGACCGTTGCACATGCGCTCGGTGTTGTATCTGAGGATAATGATGCAACCATTATCACTTAAAACTTATAAAAATACAGACGAACTTAGAACCTCATTTTTAAAGGGGTTAGGTTGAATATATTTTCAAAATAATAATATTTATGATGATAAGATGGTACACGGTAAATTGCATTTTAACAAATGATGTGAGCGGAAGTGTGGATAAAAAAGGTATAGGGTAAAGTCCGGATTGATGCCTCAGGATCAATTCGTGACCCACTGCCAAAAATCATATCTACCGAATCTAACAATAAATGATTTACAGGTTCAAAATTCTCCTTATTTTCGACTACATAGTAACCCTATCAAATGCGGATTGCGATTTAAGAAAGTTGTTTTTTTTGGCAGTGGTGTATGAATTCCTCCTGGGAAACAAACAAGATACCCTATTCTGGTGTTTACGGTATTTATAAGCAGTGGTTTACCTGGCGATGATCTGCTGGTGCATATAGTAGAAGAGCTCTCCCCTCCGGTCCTTGTTGACGATGCTGATGTCTGCCGCGTCGAAGGGGTAGACCAGATGCCAGTGCCAGTGGTGCAGGTTGATGCCCACGTCCTCGCGGAAGTACGCCAGGCGCTGCTCCGGCTCCAGGTTGGAGGCCGTGTAGTTGGTGGGGATGGTGATCGGCATCTGGAGGAAAGGGATGAGGATATTGTGCTGTGTCTAGCTGGTGAAGAGCAGCTCAAAAGCGCAAGGAGGATAAAGAAATTGGTATCTGTCCGCAGTGGCTTCGCACGCGTTTTTCAAGGCTACTTCTTTCCCATGAGATCTGATTCATGGGAGGGGAAGTAGCCTTTGTTTTATTCCAGGGCTAGAACTTAACGCTTAAAATTTCAGCCCGATGCGTTCAGTTTACTTAGCGTAAAAGAATTACAAACATCACATACACAGACTTTCGCGATTATAATATTAGTAAAGATTTAAAAACTCTAAGTCCTCTCTCAGGATAGGTATAGTAGATATGATGTCAAGAGACTAAGGCTAATTCTGTGGCTGTTCCCTTACCCTGGCTCCAGTGGGAGTAGTGGTGGTGACCTCCCGCGCGCGGCGGAAGACCTTGGGGTCCATGAACTTGTCAGGGAAGGTCTCCGCGAAGGTCGGGATGTTCAGCCCCTTGGTGTCAGGCCTGGGAAAATGAGGATTTGAATTTTAGGTACGTATTCGCTAGATCAGATTGTAGATTCCCTTAGAACATCCTTAGAATTACAAAGGTTTTACTTATAGTAATGATGGTATTTTAGGGTGACATTACCCAATAATATATATGAATTTTGTGTTTTTGGTGTGTTCAATTTAATTAATGTTTCCTGTTTATGTCACTATTTTATGTAACAATTTTATGTAAAAATTATGGACCTATGAAATCTGACATAAAGAATATGATAATAATAATAAATTTCAAAACCGCGTCTTTAGACAGCTCAGGTGGAGCTGACATGGCTGGAAAATGTCGTTAATCTTTAGGCTAGCTCATGGTGTAAGCCAGGTAGAGTAAAGTAGATAAGTAATTGACTTACCTGTGCAGAATGCAAACAGACAGACAGTAGTTGAACATGTAAGGGTTGATACGCAGCTGGCAGTAGGAGCAGATAGACTGCAGGTCCTCCAGGTCTCGCATATCTGGGGACAGGAGTCAAGCGCTGTAGTTTTGACGAAGGACTTTTTTATTCTCGTAAATTACAATTAAATTATTACGTAATGAAGATGTAATGTGTGTGATGTTAGTGATGACGCTTTCCCAGAAGGACCTTATTCACTCCGTTTTGTGACTCAAGCAAATTGTTATATTTTTTATTGTATATTCTTTCTTTTATGTTTTTGAGTGACAAATAAAGCTTTTCTATTTCTACTCTGAGTTCGAAGACTCCAAGATCGTACTCTGGCAGGAATACATTCCGCACACGGTTTCTGATACAATACATTGTCTTGAGTTAGCTCAAGTATCTATTCCTTTGGTAACAAACAAATGTAAACTCACTCATAAAGATGTCAATGAGCTTGCCAGCGATCTTCCTGTGCTTGGGCACGAAGAGAGAGAAGTTCTCGTTGTAGGCCAGTTCCATGGGTTCCTCCAAGTTGGGGATGGCGATGTTGCGGATGGGCACAGAGCGGCCGGCCGTGCCGCCGAAACGGTTGTTGAGGGTCGACGTTACTGCCTGGTACTTCTCCGGCTGGAGAAAGTACAAAAATAAGGTTTAAACATGTTTTTGTTTGAAAACGAAATTCTAATAGTTTATTGACATATAGACAAAAAACTGAGGCGAACTGAAAATCAATTATCACTTTATTTCTTATATTATTTTGATAATTATGTACTTACCTATAGTATTAAATTTGACTTGTCTAAGTGCTTATTTTGTAAGCCTAAAGAAATAAAGATATTGATTATTTGATTATTGCAGAAATAATTATTAATATAAAATACGTAACAATTTGTTTGACATCATGAAGGTAAAATAACAGTTATGAGAATTCTTGTTCAGATAATTATGTGTTAGCCCAAATTGCCTAAAGTAAACTAAAAATCTGTAATATAGAAAGGTCTTTTATAATGAGATTTTATATTCAAATTATTGTCTGGTATATTGGTAAATGTAGCTAGTTTTTATATATCAGTTAGAAGATCAGTTAGTTAGTTAGTTGGTGACATACTAGTGAAATAGGTATGACGTGTTCAAGGGTCATCAAAGGTCTAACCAACTTATGGAAATAAAGTAGGTACTTTGAGTTTAAGTTTGAATTCGTATAACGATCCTGCCCCATAAATTCCTAACAGGTCCTGCCCCATTACACTAGCAAAATAGTCATATAGGTATATAATTGAGATTTATTTTCCTGTTGTTTATACCTAAAGAACGGTTGACTTTAAGTGCATCTGAACATGGTGCTAATTACTAGAGATAAGGTTACAGCTACAAAACATCCTCTAATGTGTCACCTCTATCTTTAGGTTTCCTTCCCGTAAGGTTCCTTAAGGATACCAAAAAAATTACATAAAAGTTTCAACCATGTAATAAAGTTTGACATTTATTTCTGTTAAAAATACACTCACCAGTCTATATCAGTCTTCTTTTTTCTCATTACCTTAGGCGACACAGCCCTTTTTTTATCTGTGATTCTATTTTTTATACCAAAATATAAATAGACCAAAGATCCTGACTATGGAGGTATAGATAGATAGATAATAACTTTATTGCACCAGATTGCACCATCAAAGTTATAAAAATCAGAGTGTATACAACATCTTTAGTATTTTTGGTAACAACGTTTGTTACACGTGCTAACAAACGTTAATTCTGTATACTCTTTTTGCGATTCTGTACTCAGAAAACATCCTATGACTACGTTAGCTATACATACAAAATAATAACTCATTAAAACACGATCATTTTACACATTTTAGTTTTATCAACGATGGTAAGGAAATAAGTCTTTCCCGTGTTGAAAAGGACACACAATTACGCTGGGGCCTTATTCCCTAACTCAACTCAACCGAGAGCGATTCATTTTTGACATTTGAAACTTTTGAATAGAACTGGGCCCAAATTCTCCTAAATAAATTGCTTCACCATTTAAATAGTATTTTGTCAAAATCTCAGTGTTAAACTCTATTTGGTATTCTACTAGCACAAACTTTTTGAGGTTCATTCATAGGTGTGACGATTAGCTTTAGGTATAACTACGAATTTGGCATTCTAATTAAGAAAGTCTCTTCAAGCGCAAAAAATAGTAGAATACCAAAGGCACAAACGTCATCTTGATCAAGGAACATAATACTCTCTACCGAGAGATCTTGATTGAAGGGCACCATAGAGACCTTTTTTTCTAAAAATTTTTTTTTTTTTCTAGAATTCGGCCACTAATTATCGATTTCAAGTCAGATGATAAGGCCCCTGGTGTTATTTTCCTTGCTAAAGTCTGAATAAGAAGTCAGTAAGATGGTGCTCACGTAGTAGTGGTCAGGGATCTGGAAGACAGCCTTGTCGTCGCCCTTCTGCATGAAGCAAGGCTCGGTGGGCCGGTCGAAGAACAGCAGCAGGTTCTGCTTTACGTCGCTCATCTTGAACTACTGCAAAGGGATATACATACATACATACATGTATAAAGATACTAAATAAATAATTCTGGTCAAACACATTGCATTATTTATTTCTAGCATCGGGGGAAGCAGAGGGCATCTTCCACTCGCACTGCGCACTCCATAGAGAAAACTTCTATGTTAACGTTTCAAAGCCATTTAAATGGCTTCCAAAAATCAGAAATAGATTCTCATGAGATAGAATTCTATCGATTTAGATATTCTATGGATTTTTGGGATGAAGAGATGGCTTCTTTTAATCCCAGAAATTAGTTCCCAGTCTTATTCCAGGCTAGATTTTTGGTAAGTTCAAATAGAAGAGAACCTAATGCTTAGACAAACTATTTGTACTAACAAACAAAATAAAGACCTAGAAACTACTTTGGTATTGAGGAAAACTGAGGAATTTATACCACTTAAAAGGAAACAATGAATACCTATTTGAACTGAACCGTGTTTAAATGATTGTGTCTGAGCCTCAGAAATAAAAACCTACGACACGCGGAACTAAAGGAATCACGTTAACGATCTCTGTGACTCAGTACTTGCGACGCGCAGGTTGCGGATTCGATTCCCGCCTCGGTATAAATATTTGTTAGATCTTCTACATATCGTATACCTACTACAACCGATCTAGATGAAACTTATTTAGGTTTCTCGATTTAAAGTAGATATACTTTTTATATCTAAAAATTTAAAAGTGTCATAAAAACGTTGAAAAGCGGCCATCGAGTAAGAATATATTCTAACGAAGAAAGCGGCATGTTAAAACTTCCTACTGTTTTTGCGATACATAGTTAATTTGCAAGGAAGATTACAATAGAATAGACTGCAAACTGAGCAAAAATTTAAAGGTAGCACAACTGATTCATATCAATGTCAGTTGGAAGCGTCCCCAATACTGTTTATTAAATCTATATGTATCACACTTTGCACTTCGTTCTACGCGGAGAACTGGGTTCTACGAAATGCTCTACAACGCGCTACGGGAAAAGTGTCGTAAACTCACCTATTGAAATGTTTGGGAAAGTTTTCAAATTGAAAACACAAAAGCAAATTACATTTAGCAAAATCTACGGATCTACGCCACGCTGCAACGCACTACGTAAACTATTATACGTTCTACGAAATCAGTGATAGGTATATCTAATGGGTAGCGGAAATGAATTTGGCCGGAACTACATATTTTCTAGTAAAATATTTCAAAAACTACCTAGGTAGGAACTTATCAATAAAGTATTTATTGTTATTGTTTGCTATCTTTTAAATACTCTGTTTTATGTTTATGATACTATTATGAGAAAAAAAGATTAAATATCTTATTTAAACTAATAAAGTTTAATTTAAGTTCATTATTTTTTTATTATTATAAGTTCTCCTGGGTTCAGTTTTACATTAAAAAGCACTAGATTATTATAATCTGTGATTTTATTATGATAAATAAAGTGAAATTGATATTAACTAACAAGTTGGTACATAAATACAATATATAATTATATAGCTATACTTTTTTAAAGAAAGTATAATTAATAAATTGCTCTTACCGCAAGATTTTCACGTTTCCACAAAAAACTACTGCGAGTCCTCTCGCTCAAAATTAAATTAAATTAATATTATTTAATGTATTTAAGCCGTGGAATGCACGGCTCAAATGTGACCGTCGAACGAATCGTCCCGTATTTAAAGAGGAATACACACGAAGGAAAGATAACAGGCGAGAATGGCGTGTGCAAAGAGCGGGAAGTGGTAAAGTATTGGTCAGGAATTATCTGGTTCCCGTGGAAACTAATTATCATCAAATAATTGTAAACAAAGTCTGCGGTCTGTGGGTGACTTAAGTAAGCGATAAGGCCGCCCACCCATTGTACTTCATCATCACTACATACATAGTATAAAACAAAGTCGCTTTCTCTGTCCCTATGTCCCTAGCTTAAATCTTTAAAACTACGCAACGGATTTTGATGCGGTTTTTTTTTGTAATTCAAGAGGAAGGTTTACACGTATAATAAAACCGTGCGAAGCTAGTGTCATATATAATGTATTATTTTATGTTATTTTGCTGGTGTACCTACAATAGTTATAGAATTTTATTATTGTATTAAGTGAGCAAAGTTTATTTGAATTTATTTTTCGCGTGAAAAGAGCTCTTCTGAACTAACTCGCATATCTGATACTAGTACCTATATGCCTGCGGCTTCGTTTATGTTTCTATGGAAACGTTTCAAGGCTATTTCTATCCCATGTGAACATTATATGAATAAAATAGTATATTTATGTAAATAGTACTGTGTGTTATTCCGCGAGATCCGTTGAGTAACTTTTTTGCGTGAATGAGCAAGAAACATCCATACATACCTATTAAACAAACTTCTGGTTTTATAATATGTACAGGTGACTCCCGCTCCGGTTCGTTCTTGATGCAAAAGATTGCCATCGCTATTCAGCGAGGAAATGCTGCAAGCATTATGGGTAGCTTTGCGGCGGGAATGGTCAGGGACGAGTTATTTATTGAATAATCATAAATTATGTTTTAATTGTTTTATAATACTAACTATTAAGGATCATTCTGCAGTACCTATTTATACATAAATTGAAATTCGCATTTGATTGAATCAGCAAATCATTTTTTGTCATTTTACTTGCAGACTCTCTTCTACTATTTTTTCTGTCTATTTACTGCATTCTCAATAAAGACAACATCTACATACAGCTTTTACCATTTATGGACATACATAGGTCTCCCCTGATAAGCGCTTTACTGGCTCTTTACTCACTTTGCCAGTGTCTTGGGGACGCTTCCGACTGGATAGTATTGTAAGCCGGTTCATTAGAGAAACGAATCTAAAATGGCGACTTGTACTTGCGTTGACAGATTGTACAGTTAGCATAGAAAAATTTCAAGTCAAAGATTTTTTCAAGTTATAAGTAATAAAAACAAGACCGGGTAGTATTTATTTTAAATAATACAGCTTCATCAAAAGGTGACTAAAGTCGTACGCACATTCATATATCTACACAACATCTACCTACACCTACCTCAGTCAAAACATTCATTTTTGGAAGACTTCATACATCCCTACCTAACTGCTTATCCTACTAATAATATGAATTCATAAAATTAAAATTATTTAATTTGAAAGATTGTGAAGATATATATCTATCCTTCTTCACAAGCTTTCACATTAAAGATGTATGGATATTAGTCAATCTTCATGCAAAAACTGAACCAATTTTGATGAAACTTGGAATACTTATACATAGTTTGTGACCTCGATTAATATAAGCTTTTTTTTTGTGTACCACGCTAGCGTAACCACAAGTCTTAACAACGAAACTTAATAATAAAACAAAACTCAACAGAATAACAATAACAAACAAGTAACAACGGAAAAATAACAGAAAATTATAACAAGGAATTCGTAACAGTTCAGATCACCAGGCGCGTCAAGACAGGAAGCAAATCAAGACTGCTTTTTTTCTGCATACTGTACGCGCGTGAGTGAGTATAGACGGCACTAGTGTGCAAGCGAGAGGCCATGATAAGCGCCGCCATTTAAGATTCGTTTCTTTATTGAATCGGCTTATATATGGATAAAAAGTTCGGCTATCTCTAGACTGTTTGCAACCGTTTGCATTTAGCTCAATTGTTTTAATTTTATCATCATCATCATCATCATCGTATATGTTAATAGCATAAGTATAGGAATTTAGTGCATTGACGACCGATGTGGCGCGGTGGGCGAAGGTTCGCCTGCGACGCAGGAGGTTGCGGGTTCGATTCCCGCCTCGGAACAAATTTGTGTACGATCTGTAGGAATTTGTTCCGTTGGTCTGGGCGTTTTCTATGTTTAATAAAAAAAATATCTATCTATATAATGTATAGTATATCAGTCATCTAGTACCCATAACACAAGCTCTGCTTAGCTTGGGCTAGATGATGCTGTGTGGACTGTCCGGAATTATTTATATATTTATTTTATTATGAGAAAGTATTTAGTTTTCAGTATTTATTTACTTCAATTCCTCTTTATCAAATAATGTAATGAAAAAATGGATTGTCCGGCAATATATTTATTTATAGGTAAGTAAGTACAAGTTTTAATTTGTTTCTATTCCGTGATTGTAATAAGGTTGTCTTATCAATAGGGGATAATTTTATAATCCCCAAGCTGGGCCTGCGGGCTAGGGATCGCAGTCTGGTTGTGAAACTGATCTGACACCAGGGGGCGCTGCTCCTGGTGTATATCCCTTGGCCGCTTTTTACTCTTACGACACCTACGGGAAGAGTTAGGTTGCAAATTTTATGCTGACATAACTCAGTGACACAAGTGAAGATGGTTCCTTTTAGAAAAGGAACTACTAGCTCCATCTATGTTCATTGATTAGGAACTTTAGTTTAGAATAGTCTTCTGAGCTCTACAATTTATGAGTTTTGCTACTCACCACTAGGTGGGGGAAACTAAGAATAACTTCCGAGCAAAGATTCTAGCATATAGATGTAAATCAACCGATTTAAAACGTTTTAAACCAAATTTCGCCGTTTTAAACCGCAAACAAATCGTTTTAAACGGTTGAAAACCCGCATACAACATTGCGTCAAGTCCCGACTATAGTTGTAAAGCCGGTTTTAAACCAACTAAACCAATCAGTTTAAAACGAAAAATCCCGTTTAAAACTCAAATAGGTACTTAAACCATTTTTTTCGATTTAAAACACTATCGTTTGATGATTACGTTTTTCCGAAATAAAACTAGTAGATACTTTTCTTTTTTGTTGTGTACCTAATTACCTATGGATACCTATTGATAAACTTAGCGGTATCATATCAAATCATTCATTTCAGACAGTAGGTACCAACATACAATTTAAATACATAGTCCATAATTGTTGTACAAGAATTAATAAAAAATTTAAAAAATGTAATAATTTAAAACGACAAATAAATCAATTTAATTCGGTTTTAAACCGGCCGCGACGTTGCCAGCTCGCCTACCCTACACACACATGCATATCCATAAACTCCGCGCCGCGCGCGCCGTGCACGCACATTTCTATGATATATTATTATATACATATTATTTAGGTACATATTATTATATTGTAACGCCATGCACGCATTTTCCATGATATATTTATAATACGCTATGATAACTGTAAATAAAGAATAGAACAATTAAATTTTAAAGTTAACTTATTTAATAGGCAACATTTCAAAGAAGGTCCTGCGACGCAGGAGGTTGCGGTTTCGATTCCCGCCTTGGGACAAATATGTTTAATGTACGATCCGCAAAATATTTGCTCCGGGGTTCTATCTAGGTATTATATATGTTTAGGTAATACAAAATATATTTCTATGTAGGTAATGTATTGTTGTATCCTACTAATAGGTACTTACCTATAATAAACGCGAAAGTTTGTATGAATGGAAGTTTGTTACTCTTTCACGCAAAAAGTATTGAACGGATCTGGATGAAATTTGGCACAGAGATAGATTATAGTACTATTACTACTGTAATAAGTAATAACACGTAGGCTATATTTTATCCCGGAATTCCCAAGGGAACGGGAATTACGCGTGTGAAACCGCGAGGCGCTGCTAGTTGTTTATAATTGGGTATAATATTTAGAACAAATGTGTAGTAACGTTTGGGTAAGTATTTATTCAATAATCAACATTTCAAAATTACCTATTTAGGTACATAAGTAAGTACTGTGTATGATCAACAATCCCAGAAATGCGACGTTGCCGATTCAACCATCATCATCGTGTACACGCGTCCAATCTATACCTCTAGTGCTGACATTGAATATATTAATATATTCAATAGTCTAATATTATTAAAAAGTTTTGTTTAATTACGCACGCGCACACTAGTGCTGGCAAATATTACTTGTTTACTAAGTTAATTACTAACATTGGCATGTCACTAACTACTAAATACATTTGGTAAATCTTATATTTAGATAATTAATAATATTAGAAATACATTAACAATGTGAATGATTAAGAAAATATTTATAATAATATAAAGTCAACGTTCATTAAATTTAGTTTATATTTTTTTCAAATGACATTAAATTTTCATCTATACTATAAAACGGGTAACATTCCAAAAAAGTCTTTATTTTTGCTTTAAATTCCTGAAAAGGACGTAGAGTTATTTCAAGGGAAAAGTTCTTACTAAGTAATAGTAATAAATGGTAAAAATTAAATTTTTGAAATGTGACAATAAATTTCCGTCATTTCAAT
Source organism: Eupithecia centaureata (assembly GCA_944547425.1). Taxonomy (NCBI): domain Eukaryota; kingdom Metazoa; phylum Arthropoda; class Insecta; order Lepidoptera; family Geometridae; genus Eupithecia; species Eupithecia centaureata. The sequence continues at coordinate 1,035,674 of OX155695.1, read as the reverse complement.
TAATTGGGCGAAGCCACGGGTCGCAACTAACTAGTATCATATAAATCAAGTTTTAGGCATACAAATATTACAACTGTAATATTCGAAGACATACCAGACAGATGTAGGTAAGTAAAAAAATAATCTTTGCTTGTCAATTATGCCATTACCTACCTACGGACTTTTGTAATAATTTATATTGTTTTGTTTATGTTATGTTAAGTAGTGATAAAATACCCGAAAATACCGAAAATAATACTAAAGCGCCTAAACTTCCTTACTTACTTTTTGTTAACTTAGTTGAAGTTTTAAGTAGGTACTTAGGAGAAATATCCGACAAAAACGCTATAACCTATAACGCTTTATTAACTATAGTATTAAATGTTATATTTAATTTTCATACAAACTTTTGCAATCTCTAGCGCAAGACGTATGTGTGTGTATGTACCCACGGGCGGCGGCGGCACCGTTGCGCGAGTTCTTTGAAGATATAACGTTGTCTCTTTCACGCGCAAGTAAAACGGATGACTACGCCATTGTTATATAGCCTAAGAGCCCACGATGGTCAGCCCTTCGTTATTTTATAAAATAAATTAAATTATTTTTTGTACTCTATAATATTAAAGAAAAATCATTTGTATAAGTAACTTATGAAAGTAATAAAATTATTTTTATTGTATTATTATTATATTAGGAAAGACATTTTTATATTATATCTTAAAAGATCGCAATAGACAAAGCGCCCTATCTCACTTGCACCCGCTTGAACACCTTGTTGGTACCTCGCGCTCACCTATCGCGGTTCTTCAATGTGTCTGACAAGATGTAAAAATCATTTATACTACCTCGCTTTTGGGCTAAGACTAACGGAAGATATTTTATGGGTCCCAAGTAACATATATAAAATTCAGCCTTTATACTATAGGTACCTAACGAAAGTACAATTGAAATTTATTACGGTTTATGGTAGGGTTGCCAACTTTTATTTGAAGAAATAGAGTAGTTTTGACTTCAAAGGAGGTAAAAAGGAGTACGCACTTATAAAATAGAGTATCATTATTATATACTCATATACTCAATCAATAGGCACAAATATGCAGGTCTCGAGAGAACCTACAAATTTGCTCCCCTTGGAGTCGAGACCCTAGGTCGGTGGGGTACCGAGGCTCTCCGGTTTTTAAAAAAATATCTAAGCGTCTGGTCGATGCGACGTATGACCCAAGAGCTGGTGAGTATCTGGCTCAGCGCATCAGCATTGCCATACAGCGTGGTAGGTAATGCAGCCAGTGTCTTGCGGACGCTTCAGACTGGTATTGACATGGATCAATTGATTAAATCAATTGCTACCTTTAGACTGTTTGCAACTGTCTGCAGTTAGCTCAATGGTTTCAATTGTATAGTAGTTTTTTTTTCTATTCCTTGACTGTAATATTCGTTGTAAAAAAATATTTTTCTTTATTTTCAAAAGAATTGTACAAGTTAATCTAAACATTCTAATTCTAACACTCATCCATTCATACCTGCGTATTAGCAGTAGAAGAGGTCGAGATAAAAAAGGTTACGATAATGGGTGTGCAACATTTAATCATGACTGGCACTAACATAGTTAACATTGAATCAAAAAGAGTATTTTGGCGTACTCTATTAGTGTTATAGATTATAGAGTTCGCCTTCACCATATAGAGTACAATTTATACTTCATCAAATAGAGTAAAATTTATATTAGAGTACGGTTGGCAACCCTAGTTTATGGGTGTCTAGGTAGCAAGAAAATATACAAATATCGGACTTTATACTTTAACGAATTTAAGGTACTTTTTTATACACCTTTACTACTTGTTACCTGCCAAAGTATCCACAATCGAAACTATATAGCCGCGGTTAGTTCTTTCTTACCTGTGTTGGAGACAGCCACAGAGAAACTTTCAGCTTTTATAAAATAACGAAAGGCTAGCCGTCGTGGGCTCTTGCTCTAATAAATGTTATAAATATCTAGTACCTAAGTATATGACCGCAGCTTCGCGCGCGTTATTTATTAGTTATTTCTATGAAAACCTTTCAAGGCTATTTCTATCCCATTTAGGTACGTAACCTACCCTAAACTGATTTATGGGATGAAAAGTAGACTTTGTGTTATTGCAGGGTCAGTCAGAAAGGTAACCTTTCTGTTGATTTGACTTGTCTAAGTGCTTATTTTGTAAGCCTAAAGTAATAAAGATATTGATTATTTGATTATTATTTGATTATTTTGTAAAACTGAGTTAAACGAAACATGACTAGGTAGGTAGGTAGGTACCTACATCAGGTGAACAAAAATTGCCCATAGTCAAGTTTAAAACACATTTCCTAAAATTATGAAGGCGAGTTTTCAATCGTTGAAAACGGTCTGTTTGAGGTTTAAAACTGCAAAAATTTGTTTAAAACGTTTTAAATCGGTGTGTTTACATCTATAGTACCGACATTCTTTAAAAATCAAACTCACACACTTCCACTCGATAGTACCAACATAGAGAGACCGCCACGAGAGTGTAAGTGTGCGAGTTTGGTTTTAAACCATATAAAATCGAATCAAATTGCTTATTTAAATAAGGTTATCAATTTTATTATATGCCGCATAAGCAAATTTTTATACAGTTTTTATGTTCTACATCGGTAAAATCAAGAAAATAGTTAAAATTAAGAAAAACATAGTCATCAACACCACGAGTTTAAAACCAAAAAAAATGGTTTAATATGGTTTAAAACGGTTTTTTTCGTTTTAAACGGATTGGTTTAATTGGTTTTAAACCGGCCTTACATCTATATTCTAGCATGATACGTTCCATTCTAGCCACGAGTTGAGCGGAATTCGATATAGCGCACCAAGGGGGACAAAATGATAGTGGCCTTGAAAAAACAAATGAAATCCAATTCCGGGTTGCTTGAATTATTCCATCTATTTTTGGAAAGGAAATTTGGAATATAGGTAAGTAGATTTCTAGGTGTTGAAGTGAGGTAGATTAGTAGCTTCATCAGTCATTTAAGGTTTCTTGATATGAAGGGAAAATACTAAAATTATGATTTTTAGGATCCCGTCGTAATAATCGCTTAGTAGTTCAAATGTTAAATACCCGCAACAGATTAAATACCTATCTAGGTACTTTTCTCTTTGCCCGTACCTAAGATCTAGCATTACTACCTACGTTCCGTAGGCCCGTATCTCTAACAAATTTCAAGTCCCGTAAATAAAGGGAAAATTTTCAATTAGGTACCTATCAAAAATGAAGGGTTCCGTAGTTTAAAAAGAACCCTCGTACTTACCTACTAGCTTAGCATTCCGACAGACTTGAAATTTGAAATACCTACATGTTTTTATTAGAGAGAATGTTCTTACTTGCCCAATAATGAAATTCTAAAATTAAGATATTTAGCATTTTACAGTCAACAAATTTTCTAAATTTTAGAAAGCTCTACCAGCATCGCTCCAGAATGTAAGCCCTACAAAAAGAGAAATATGTACCTCTAACCTACAATTAGTTTTATAGGTAGTGGTTTGTATGCAGGTAGCGTGTAATGTCTCTGATGTTGCCGGCGTCCATAGGCTGCGGTAACCGTTTTCCATCAGACGGGCCGCATGCTAGTTTGCCACCTTGGTGGTATAAAATAAAAAAAAAGGTAGGTACCTATCAAGTTGAAAAGAAAACTTGAACCTACTTTACTTTTCCTGGTAACTATGATATCTAAAGGTAGTGCTGAAAATAGAAATTCTTGATTTTTAAACTAGATAGGTAGTAGGTAAGTACCTACAGTCAATGATAAAAGTTAAGTACCTACCTACTAGATTATTTTTACTTTCAAAAGAAAAACACCTTTAAAAATGCACGTAAAACATTTTGATAAGGTAAGCAAGTAGGTACCTACATACTTACATAGAACAGCAATTATAATTACCTCATTCGACAACATTTATTTGGCTCATTTGGTAATTATTAATTGACAGACCTGCCGTCAAATTAATATAACAAACAAGTTGAACAATATAAAGGTTTCCTTACAAAACAAACTATGGGAAGATGATATCAAAAAGGTGGCCAGCCCAGAATTGATCCGCACTGCAAGGGTCAGTGAACGATGGAAGACCTTATGCCCTACGCCTGTGTCGAAGGACAAGCTAATAAAAAAAGAAAGATAAAATTATTAGGTAAGCATAGGAGTGAAAAAAATTAAACAATGTAACTCATCAATAAATAAAATCAATAAAATACTTGAGGTTTTGTGAACGCCACCTTTCCAGCAGTCCTATTAAGATCTCTTTTTTGTATTTTTATATGAGCTGTAAGTACTGCTTGAAATAAATATTTTAATTAAGTAACTTGTTTTTATTTTATTTTTCTACCTCCTTCGGAGTAAAATGTTGTTTAATTTAGTGTATAGAAATAATTTTATGTACTTGTAACGATTTTTGTCATCGATTGTACCTTACCTAGCCAATGCAATGTTGTTATGCTGATTAGACAAATTTTAACTGGGTCAATTTCGGTTCACTCATTAGCATAACTTTGGAAACTGAAAAAGTATGCCAACATGTTTCGTAGTTTATCGAAGGATTTTAGAATTCACCTACCTACCTACCTACCTATTTATCACATGGATACCACTACCAACTAATGTGATATTCATTGTTTTATTCTTAAGTAACTCCAATAAAATTCGTTGTATAATGTACTAGCGACCCGCCCCGGCTTCGCACTGTTTTATTATAGGTACGTATAAACGTTCCTCTTCTATTAAAAAAACCCCATCAAAATCCATTGCGTAGTTTTAAAGATTTAAGCATACAAAGGGACATAGGGACATGGGGACATAGGGCCATGGGGACATAGGGACAGAGAAATCGACTTTGTTTTTTACTATGTAGTGATGAAGGGCCTACCTAGGTTTCCCCAAAAACCTACACACCTAAATATGTATGTATTTTAAATAACAGAACAGAGCTACCTATTTTTAACTTCCTGAAAGATTGCTAAAAGCAAACATTGACGAACTTTGCTTTTAGGTAGAGTTGATTTTATAAACAGAGTAGGTATATTCAACTCATTTTACACGAAAACGGCTTCGTCAAGATGCCATGTTTACGCCACTCATGTTAGCTAAGAGTCCCTGTACCCTGTACCTTCATAGGTATCTTGTTGCTCCCTTTCGGATGGTCGATCAAAGCTTATTACACAGGGGCATCCGACCCCGGTACCTAGATTTCCCTAGGTAGGTAGGTATAAAGTATAAGACTATAGAAACATGGCCTAGAAAATCTGTACGTAATTTTACTTACAATACGTAGGTAGGTTCGTAATTTACAATTTTGACCCGTGCTCACCTAGGTTTTCCACGAGTTTAGCATGGGGATCAAAAGTAAATAAATAAAAAAATCAATACCTGTGTGGGTACAAGTTATTCACATACATACGGTATAATTTATTATCTTTCCTATATTATCCTACTAATATTATAAACACGAAAGTTTGTAAGTATGGATGGATGGACGGATAGATGGACGTTTGTTACTCTTTCAGGCAAAAACTACCTACTGAAATCCTGGGACCACGACAAAACAGCGAACGAATATGGATGAAATTTGGCACAGATATAGATTATAGTCTGGAATAACACAGGCATATTTTATCCCGTAATTCCCACGGGCGGGAACGGGAATTACCGCGGGTGAAACCGCGAGGTGCTCCTAGTTAGAATATAAAGGTATGTACTACCAATGCACATGAATCAGGACCTGGGACCTGGAACCTGCAGTTCTGGTCGTCTTCTTTCATATAGGTTCCCAGGTATCCCATACCATGTCATTGCCACTTCCACCTACATTTCCCGACAATCTCCTGCTATCTGACATTGCCAAGAAACTATTAGGGTCCTACAGCATAAGAAATTTGCATTTAGACCTATTTGTCAATTGGCATAAGTGCCACTAGTTCTGAGCACTAGCTTACAAGAGCTGAACCATCATAGAGCAGCCTAAAATTCGTTGGAAATAAAAGAAATACTGGTTTGTAAGAAAGTTTAATAATAGAAGTATTGAAAAAATATCTCCAGTGAAATGTCAACAAAATATTAAACAATAAATTTAGTTACATAGGTACTAACATGACTTTACGCTATGCTAGGTTAAGTCTAGGAAATTAACTAAAATTTAAATATAAATACACTAGAAGTGAATCGCTAAGGGACCCTTAGCTACCGTCCGTGCGCTAAAACGCAGTGGGACCGCGAGGCTAGGCCTGCGCCGCGCGGCCCCGGGCCGCCCGAGCCACGCCCAGGGGAGGGAATGCAGGAGTGCGCTCAGGAGGCCCGGGGAAAGTCCATACACACAAAAACATAAAACTGATTGGAAAGGGTCTAGCCGCTTTTGAAGAGGAGGATGGCAACTTGTCCGAGATAGAAGTAGATGAAGTGGCGCGTCTCGTGAGTCACGTACGAGCCGAAATTGCGGCCCACGATGCAATGCCAGGTGGGGTTGTATTTCTTGTCGAACTCCTTCTTGATGAAGGCAGCAATGTCCTGGAAAAACATCAAAAATATTTCAATATCTCCAAAACTTACAATATATTAGAAAGTTCTGGAATATTTTTGGAATAGGTTTGATCTTCGACAGATTATTTGGGTAGAAAATAACCAAGATAGACGACACCTACAGTGAATTCAAAAATAGTTTTGTGACCATGAGAAATAAGCAGCTGTCTTATCTTCGAAACAGGATATGGTTGTAACCACAAAGGAAATCAAATTGTGAGAACTTTTAGTCAGTTTTGAAATTACTATGAGCTTTGTGAAGTCGGAATTTAGTTTTTGTAAACCAAAACCTATTGAATAATAAATTTATACCAGGGTTTTCTGTTATTCATGAAAGATTCAGTACAACCTTGAAATATTTATGTCTCCAAGCAAATCAGAATAGATAAAATTTATGGAATAAACCTTGCAAAAGTACCAACCAACTTCAACATTGCTAGGAACTGGGTACGTAGGTAGAAACTAAAGAGGTTTTTCAGATTTACCTTTTCGATGTTGAATTTCTCGAGAGCCTGGGTAGCGCAGTCCACAGCATCCTGCTGCATCTCCTCGCTCATGTCGGCATTCTTGATCACGGCCTTGCGATCGCACATCTTGACAGTTACTGGGCTGTCAAACAAATTAATTTATTTGACAAGTGGTTTTTTCTGTGTTTTACTTTCATGTGTTTGGAGAGAATATTGGCAGATTGATAGAGGAATGAAGGTACCGAGGAGTTCCTATCGTTTTACGATATAGTTTTCTATATATTTATCTGTTTACAGAATGGCATGCAGATAACACGGGTTATCCACCGAAGTTAGCCTTCTGCACATTTCAAATGTTTTGCACGCGCGAGGGGATATCGATTGTTTACTCACGTTTATCCTATAAATAAATCTACAAAGGTCAGGAGGCAAATCAAAGGGAAGGAGGCGCATCCCGCTCGATAATAAGGGAGAATTGCGTGGGCTAGTACAATACCTACCTCTATCTAGACGCCTAGATTCGCGAGATAGGTATATGTAAGCAGATATCTACATGTATCGCAATGCGACTGGAGAAACTAAATTATACCTGAACTCTACGACCTCAACAGGCTTTTTAGTGGTAATCCTCACGGAAGCACTTGCACTAATACCAGTCATCAAAAGATGCGAGAAAAATTTATATGAAACGCGCACATTGGCAGACTGAAGACCTCTAGAACGATAAGTGGAAAAGTGGAAAAACGGCAATGACGATTATTACCATAGGAACCCACTAGTTAAATCGATACATAGTCATTTGGAGCACATTTTGCACGAATAAATTCATCAATTATACTCCGCCTTGTATGTCTCGCACACCATTTTGGAAGAAATATGGGCAAAATAAAAACATTCACTGCTAATTGAGAATAATCCAGATCACAGGGGCCTTTTATAATTACAATTAGATTAAAATACTCACTTTTGCTTCGGGAAATGAACAAATTCTCACGAATAGATTTTGATAGCCGGGTACTCAGTTGCCTACTTTCCAGAGGATTCTTTCACAGGCTTCTTTCAGCAAAGATTTGTACTAAGTGCGCTAGAGGGCGTTCCAATTTCAAATACTTGTCTTTCGATGCGCTCTTTCTTTCCAGCCATTGCTTAATCGACTAGACTATTTGAAAAATCGATTTTACTGAAAATGATTTAATGTAAAATTTGTGTTTGTTTTGTGTTGTTTTTAGGAGATTTCAAAAAGGATATAACTTCGTATTTTTAAGAAACGGAAAAGATTGTTTAGTGCTGTCATTTATACGATAAAAAATTCAATAACTTTTTTGGTTAAATGAAAGTTTATCGTTTAGGGTTTTAGTCGATTTTTCCAAAACGTAATTGAGTTCACTACTGACCATAGATTCTAATCCGGCTGTGATTGGTTGACAGTTAAAATCCGTTTCCGCTTTTCTTAAATCTGACTTCTATGTTGCCAACAATATTTGAAAACCACAAACAACGGGACATTTGAAAATTAAGTGGCACAAAACATATTTTTCTCGGATCCTTCTAAGAAAATATGAAAAGAAAACTATTTTCAACAACTATTTCAAAAGTCCCGTTTTTTTGGTTATCATTGGTAGTGTCTGGTAGATTTAGAGATTTTTTAACACACCTTATTAACATAAAAAATTACAATCAAGGAATAGAAAATACATTAATTTTTAATGTTTTCTAACAGAAAACGTTAATTTTTAACATCCGTAAGCAATGTCCCGAATCTTGGGGCATATGTCCTCGTCTCCTGAAAAAATATTTCTCTAAAGGAAGTCGCCGATTGTTGTCTCTGTTCCTTGGAATTAAATTAATAAGCCCCACATACTATTCATATCAATCCTTATGACAATAATTAGGTATTTAATTTTAAATTGGATATTGTGAAAGGCCAAACAAAAATCGTGAGTTACACGAACACATTATTAATTTATTTAATAGGAAATCCGACATGAGATCACAAGGCGTGGTAAAAAACAAGTAATAGAAATGGTTCTTATGTTTATGTGTCTCTATAATATAGGACGTCTCAGCGTGCACTATAAAATCGACATTATTGGCAAATAACAAAATAAATTATAGTGGACGGTAGATAGTAGTAACTTAAATAAAAGAGAAATAATATATAGAAGTAAAAGAATATTCATCAATCAAAATCAAATCAAAAAATCAATGTTATAATTATTAATAATTAACAATGCGATCTTTGTTATAATAGGTAGGTACATTATGCCTTAAATATAAAATTATCTTTATTTATTTCTTCAATTCGAACTATTGAAAACAATATTTTTACAGCACACTTATTAGGTTTATTATGTCAGCTCATAAATAGAAGATTATCTTTATGTGGTTGGTATAAAAATTATTCTGTTTTTTTTAAATTTAGGTTGTGAATCTGTGAGGTCTACATCCTCGTATTTAGAAATCGAATTATAGACTCTGCAGGATCTATAAGAAGTAAAACCTAAGCCCACGATGATTTACTTTACGTTCGACATTTATTTAGGGAGATCTGCGTGAGTAATAAGGCAACACTTCCAAATTGACTTGGGTTTTTTTTACTCTCTGCTAGCTAAAGCTGAGAACGACGCCATATTGTTTTACCGAAGCCGTACTTTGCGGTACGTTGATGTTTTGATTTTATTTGTGCGACAATTGTTCTGTAACTTCAACGTTTGTAAGGTTATTTTTGATTCAAAAAGAATAAATACTGGTAGATAATGTCTGGAGGAAGCAGCAGCAACAGGAATGAGTGCAGGATATACGTTGGAAACCTCCCCCCAGATATCAGGACAAAGGATATCCAAGATCTATTTTACAAATTCGGCAAAGTCACATTCGTTGATCTGAAGAATAGAAAAGGACCGCCGTTCGCTTTCGTTGAATTTGAAGATCCAAGGTGAGTTGAGTTTTGTCCTTTTAGCGGCCCTCTCGTCGGTGGGTACATCGGAGTTATAATTGTTTCATTATGTACGTAAATCATGACGATCATGGCAGGAACCAAGTAAAATCCGAAAGCAACACAACTAGAACAAGATACCTACCTACGTAGAGTGTAACATATCTTGAATTTTTTGTTGAATTTATTGACATACTAATAGAGTTAAACTCTATTTACTATGTCAATAGTTCTGATACTGTGCCCATAGTTTTGTTGTGTAAGCTCTGGAGCATAATAATAAATCCACACGGCATCATCTAGCTCCAAGCTAAGCAGAGCTTTTCTTAATACTGAGCAGGATGTGAAACTCCTGAAGAGAAAAGGGTTAAAATAGCTAGCCTATAGTATAAAGTTCTACGGACTCCAGAAGGACTTTGATTCCTCGAAATTTAATCAAAATTTAACTACCAGTAGGTAGACCAATTTAGAGAAATGGAAAGGCTAACAAATAATGGAGGCAAGCGTTACAAGATTTGGACTTCACATCGACTATCTGTTATTCTCATGTTAATAATCTGTAAAAATCTTGGGTATTAATAAAGATACTTCAATAACTATTTACAGATTTTTGAGTATCTATACATTATGCTATGTCTTTAATGTTCACATGCGGTTGTCTTCTGAATGAGAACATTTGGTAAGGGTGAACATATTTTGTCATGTAAAGTCCAGTCCCTTGTTCTTATAGCTAGGTATAGAACCTAACTTATGAAAATGTCAATAAAGTTCTTATAAAATTTATCTAACTTTTACCCGATCAATAACTGATAACAATTTGTAGAATATGTGGAGAATATTATCACTACAGAAGTGTCTAGCCATCCTATACTCTATAGTTAAATCATGAAGTCAGATGTTCTAATTATCTTTAAATTTAATTTGACATTGAGGACTCTTAATTGCTCACTGATAAGAGGAGACTATGATAAGCTTTAATGAAACTCACCTATTCTAGGATTCCAAGCCCTTAGTTAATTAATGTAGAATTTCTAATACCGTATAAAAGCAATCTAAAAATTCTGTGGGTATATTTTAATGACTTATTTTAATGGGCTTCAGTTTCAATCTTTATTTCTTACAGGCACATTACACATTGCACTTAAAATCTAGAATTTCTAATACTGTTAAAATGCAATAGAAAATTCTGTGTATATTTTAATGACTTTGAATTTGAATGGGTTTCAATCTTTATTTCAAACAGGCACATTACACATTGCACTTAAGATCTTAAATAAATTAAAATAATGGCAGGCTGACTGACGGCGTGGCAGGGCAGATTGTGCTGCGTCATCCCGAAGGATGCCATTTCTGAAAATAATGCATTCTGTTGAACTTCCAGTCACTATTAACATCAACCAGTTATTACCACTGAACAAGTTTCAACCTTATTTCAATTAGCTTAATCGTCCTAATTCCTCCACACATACATCTTGCGGGATGCAGTAGCGCACAGCTGCAGTAACTCATGGAGTGAAATAACATGTCATGGACAGACAAATGTCATGACATCGTTGTACCAAAATAAAGTATAATAAATTCTAAGCTCATTGAAATAATAATCCAAATAACTCGATCAGTAATAAAATCCTTTCGTGCCATGCCGTGCCACGCCGTCAGTCAGCGCCGGCCTTAAAATGTGCCCAAAGTAGGTACAAAGTAACATAGAGTAAAGTACCTATACACTAGCCAAACTCGATGTAGAATGTTAGTAAACAAACCACGACACAAAAAACTAAAATTCACTTGCTTGGCGTCGGATTTTAGATATGAATGTACGAAATATTTAGTGAAGGAAGGATCTTAAATCGACAAGTAATGTAAATTGCATATAAAAAGGCGCGGCAACAGAGTGTATTTTAGGTTAAGTATGGGCGGTTTGTTTACTAACATTCTACATCGAGTTTGGCTATTGTATAGATAAAATTGATCTGAAGCGGTGTCTTTCCAAAAATTGTGGTCAAAAATTATCCAAAATAATGTCTAAAATTCTATATGTAAGGTTAGGATCAATATCACATCACAAGAAAGAATTCTAATGAGAATTGGCGAGGCATTTGTTCAATTAACATTAGCATACAATAATGTGATAATATCCCTCAAGGTGACTCAAGTATCAGAACTTAAGTGAGTAGTTATGTAAAATAATGGAAATCAAGAAGTCTATACTTTTGTGAATGTTACAAATGAGTATAAAAATTATTATTTTGATATAACAGCAGTTTTTCAATTTAATCAAGCAAGATCTTGAGGCTTGCTACATTCTATACTATCAAGGACAGTATTGCAAGCCCAGATTCACTACATATTTCATTTACTTTCCTTCTTCCATAGGTACCACTTTTGACCAACAGGAATCCTATACTCGCGAATATGAGGAGGCAGGCCATCCTGATGATTGGTTGACGAATTGACTGATGAATTTGTCTCTGTCCAAGCGGGATAAATAGATAAACGTTTATTTCTGAAGGGCTTACATATTAGTTTACATAATGTGTTTTAGACCTAGTTCACTAATTAAAGTTTCAACTCCTCGCTCCAACTAAGTTCTAGACTTGTGATGTGGTCGCGAGAGATCTCTACGAATGCTGCCTTTGCTTGTGAAACTGTGTGATATGAAGAGATAATTCTTAACAAAAATAAATGTAAACAAAAAAATAAAGTTCTCCACATTCACAACATGATATCAATCCCTCAGAGACGCAGATGACGCAGTGCGGGCCCGAGACGGCTACGACTACGACGGCTACAGGCTCCGCGTGGAGTTCCCGCGCGGGGGCGGCGGCGGAGGCCGGGGCGGGCGCGGCGGCGGCGGGGGCGAGCGCTCGCGGCCCGCGCCGCGCGGCCCGCCCGCCCGCCGCTCAGAGTTCAGGGTCACTGTCACTGGCCTGCCGCCCAGTGGCTCATGGCAGGTGAGATACCATGACTTAGATCAGATGGCTCAGATCAATTGCTTGAAGAAGCCTCTTGTGGAAAACAAATGTTGACTTTTGGGCTGCCGAGCTCACTAGATCTGACTGAATAAGACTTTACACACATAGAAAATGTAAAAACCTGTTTAGACCTAATTGGTTTATTTGGTACCCAGAGCAGCAACATAAAGTCCTTTGTGTCTAGTTTGCCATATATACTCCATCCATACTACCGCATAGGATTGAAAGAAGTAAATTAGGTGAAACACTAGCCGTGTATAGGCCTAACTTAACTGCTCTGCTGAAGGACAAATCACCAAAACCTTTGCAGCAACGCAAGCTTCAAGTACAAGCTATAGAAGAGAGCATCAGTGCTCTCACTGTATTCACGCCACATACGACTGAAAATTTACCAGGCACAGTGTAAATGCTGATTTTGAGAGATTCCAATCCTAAGTGATCATTGCCCTCCGGCACATCATCGCCACCATGTTCCCAGTTAGTTGCCTCACTAAGTCTCATTGTTCCAGGATCTAAAAGACCACATGCGCGAAGCGGGCGACGTTTGCTTCGCAGATACCTTCAAAGATGGCACCGGTGTGGTGGAATTCTTACGACACGAGGATATGAAATACGCCGTCAAAAAACTTGATGACTCGCGATTCAGAAGCCACGAGGTAAAGAGATTCTGACATCACAGGAATAAATAGTCATTTATTTAATAACTAGGTTTTACCCATGACTTCGCTAGCACTATTCAAGGATAAAAAAGTGGTATATTATGCTAATTCAGTTTATTTATTTTGATGCCAATATTCAGTCTGATTCATTCATTACCTTTGGTGTGAAAAACAAAAATCCAATCTTACGCATTTAAAATATTAGTATGATTGAAATATATATAGTTCGCGTCATGTAAGAAGAACGCTGGCGGTCAAGCTGCGCAGTAGGCGATTTATGGGTCTATTTGGAGGTATGCGGTGGGGCGCGGGGTGGGCGGCTCACGCGCCGCATGCTTGCCGGTGCGCTATTGGTTAGTCAGTTGACATTTGCTATCACACGACACGTTTCTTGTCAAAATACCATCGCGCACAAAAGTTTACGAAATGGTTTTACATTTTAATGGTTTTTGGAAATTATGCACAAACGTAAAGGAAATAGAGGCCGATTACTGTAAAAGCGATCATTTGGTAGACGTGATGACAGAAACATTTATTATTCGTGTAGGGGATAATGATTCTGACTCAAATGATGATGAAAGCTCAAGTGACGACAGCGACGATGATGAAATAGCCACCTCCAGTATCAATCCCGCGTCCTCATCTGGTTTTCACGTCACCCAAGACGACTTAATGGGTGGAGTTGCTACATTACATTATTTTTTTGTAATTAGATTAAACATTCAAAACTGAATCGAACTTGTTTTTAATTTTATCTAATATTATATTCTAATAACCAATACCAAGTCGCGAGTGAAATATTAGTTAAAAATAGGCATAGCAAATTGGCATAGCACTATCGTACGCGAGTGTACCCATGTGCGAACACACCCCTCCCACTTTCTCTCAGCGTTCTTTTTACGTGACGCGACCTATACAGTATTCATCACTTAACTATATCACTCCTCAGTCAAATACTAAGGCCAGTCCAGGGCCTTACTTAATAAAATAAGTCATGATGATCAATAGATTCCAATCGATTGAGGCCCTGTATATATTGGACTGAGGACTGTAATATTCCCAGCACAGCTGTGACTGATTATAATTATTAATGTGTTTGTCACCAGGGCGAGGTATCATTCATCCGAGTGAAGGAAGATTACGGCGGCGGCGACCGGTATGGCAGCGGTGGAGGCGATAGAGATAGGTACATTATAATTATGTTGATATCAGTTATTTTATTTGTAGTTTCAATATCATAACATTTCGAGATATAGTCTACTCTAGTCACTTGCTACAACACTATGTTTACGGAGTCAAGTTATTTCTCTTATCAGCATGCAAGTACACAACAAGCTGTTTGACGATAGGTACAAAACAATTATATGCATATCAGGGTTGTTGCTGAAGTCGTTTTTTGACACATTTATGGATGCTGATGCTGATTTTGGCCAAGTGAGAGATGGGCTCGTAAACCGAGTGTTCCACACTAACTTAATATAATAATTATATAATTATTAGTATTGTACTAATTATATAATTATTATTACATATTAGTATTTGTTTACATTATCTAAAACGCCACCGACTTCATTTAGGCTTCCACTCCATGTCCATCCAAAGGTTGTCTGGAAGAAATCGCTCATAGCGATAAGGCCGCCCATTGTACAACCTATTAATTGTTTTTTTCTGTCCTGTTTTAAATATTTCTGGTGTGCAATAAAGAATTTTTATATTGTATTGTAGGTGATTTTTCCAATAAGTGCCGAGTCTTGGAAAATCTTGCCTTTTTTGAGGATTCAGTGCACAAAGGGTAGCACAGGGAACACCATAATGTGTACAGAATCCAAAAAAACTTTCAGTACCCTTTACAAGACGAACGCTTTAAGCCCCGCCCCTTCGGGTCATGTCGCGACTCGAACATCAGCATCGATCAATACGGATTCTGATGTTTAAATCAATGCTGATCATCAGTGGTTGCTGATGCTGATTTCGCAACAACCCTGATTATTTCTTTTAACTATCATATGGACCGATTTATGCAAAAATGATCCAACCCACTACTGACTATGTTGTGGGTTGGATCATTTGTGCATAAAAACGGTCCAAGTGTCCTGTAAGGTCTTAAGCCGCGTACAGACTGCTGTAACGTAACATGCAATGTAACATGAAAGGAGCATTTCACAAGTGTGGACGCAGCGCGCGCGCGTACTGAGCACGTACGTGTTCGCATCTTTTCCGGCATGCGCGCGGCGAACATAGCTCAGTCTGCCGATAATCAATAATCAATGTCTTTATTTCTTTAGGCTTACAAAATAAGCACTTAGACAAGTCAAATTTAATTTTAAATTTAATTCGCCTCAATTTTTTGTCCACTAGTGGAAGAGGCGAAATAGAAACCACTAGCATGTGTATAACTTATGTGTCTAATACATGTTTGCCTTATAAATAATTACATACTATTGTCCATGTGGAACTGAGCGACATCTGGCCAAGCACTAACGTCATTGATGTAATCATTTATGGAGTAATATGCCTTCTTGATAAGATTTAGTTTTATGTACTGTTTAAATTTACGAATAGAAAGTTCAGTTGCTTCAGATGGAAGCTTATTATAGAAGCGCACACAATTACCCATAAATGATTTCCCCAGTTTTCGTAATCTAAATGAAGGGATGTGTAGTTTGTCCTTGTTTCTTGTATTTCTATTGTGAACATCACAGTTTTTCAAAAAGTTGCTCTTGTTTTTGTGTGTATACATTAAATTTTCATAAATATATTGCGAAATTACAGTTAGAATATTTATTTCTTTAAATAATTCCCTCAAGGAGTCACGTGGCTTGAATTTATAAATTGCACGCACCGCCCTTTTTTGAAGAACAAAGATAGTCTGAATATCAGCTGCCTGTCCCCACAGCAAAATACCATAAGACATAATACTATGGAAGTAACTATAATAAACTAACCTAGCTGTGTCCTGATCAGTGAGATATCTAATTGTTCTCACTGCATATGCTGCTGAACTAAGCCTACCCGCGAGAGCATCAATTTGCGGTTGCCATTGAAGAGATGAATCAATATGCAACCCCAAGAATACAGTAGAGTCTACGAAGTGAACAATCTCATTATTTAACATGATTTGAGTTGGGAGTTCTCTAAAATTTGGTAACATGAATTTTATACATTTTGTTTTTTTAGCATTAAGTAACAGGTTATTGGCGTAAACCAATTTAGTATTTGTGACAGCGAATTATTTACATCGTCAAAATTATATTTATTTCTGTCTACTTTAAAAATTAGTGAAGTATCATCAGCAAATAAGACTATATCACAAAGATCTTTTGCTAGAAAGGGAAGATCATTTACATAAACTAAAAATAAAAAGGGACCTAATATTGAACCTTGAGGTACGCTACGCCTAATTCAATATTTGAGCCCGTAGATCTTTCTTTACCAACTTCTACTTTTTGAACTCTATCAGATAAATATGATTTCATAAGATCCAGTGCCTTTTTCTTAATTCCATAATGTTTTAGTTTCTCAATTAATGTACTGTGATCCACACAGTCAAAAGCCTTAGAAAGGTCACAGAATACACCAATAACGTTTTTGGCTTTATCCCAGGCCTCCAATATATGCCTTAACAGAACTGAACCAGCATCGGTTGTTGATCTACCCTTGGTGAAGCCGAATTGGTTTTCATGGAATAACCTATTAAGGTTGAAGTGAGAAGTCAACTGGATGAAAATAATTTTTTCAAAAATTTTACTCATAGCAGGAAGTATTGAAATTGGTCTGTAGTTGGCCGGATCAGTGTGGCTACCAGATTTATAAAGAGGAACCAGCTTACTATATTTCATGAGATCAGGAAAAATTCTTGCGTCGACACAGCTATTGAAAATATAGGCCAAACAAGGAGCCATTTCCTTAATAATTGAACTTAATACTTTGGTGGATATACCCCAGAGATCCTCAGTATTTTTAATGTTAATTGACTTAAAGGTTTTCACCGAGAACACGTGGAGAGAATTTATTATACAATTATTACTGGCTACGATGACTGTCGATGCTTCAATGATTATCATCAATCATGTGAAAAAAACGTAACATAAACGGCTCTGCTGTAGCTGTGTTTTCTTCCATTCTTCCAACGTTCGCGCGCGTTCGAGTAAACAACCCGTCCACACTGGCGCTCCTTTGTGTTCGGCGAAAAAACCGACAAATGGCGGATCGCGGCGCGCACGAGTTGAAATGCTCTGTTCGTGCGCGTAGTGTGCGCGGTTCGTGCGCGCGAGGCGTCCACACTGTGATTTCTGTTACATTGCATGATACATGGCAAATTCTTTCATTGCGTGATACATTGCATGTTACGTTACAGCAATCTGTACGCGGCTTTAAGGAAATAAAGCACTTTGAATTTTGAATCATATGATGTTCTGTATCTGTTTATATGTGATATATGTTTCTGTTGGTGGTTCTAAACAAGTGTACGTTCCAGGTCTCGGTCGTACAGTCCGCGGCGGCGCGGCTCGCCCACTTACTCGCCGGTGCGCCGCTCCTACTCCCGCTCTCGCTCCCGCTCCCGCTCCGCGCCGCGCTACTGACAACTACGGTAATGTTACACTATACACTACCATACCTCTACTACGGTAATGTTACACTATCATACCTCTACTACGGTAATGTTACACTACCATAAATCTACTAGGGTGATGTTACACTACCGTACCTCTACTACGGTAATGTTACACTAGCATACCTCTACTACGGCAATGTTACACTACCTTAGCTCTACTACGGTAATGTTACACTAACTTACCTTTACTACGGTAATGTTACACTACCTTACCTTTACTACGGTAATGTTACACTACTATGCCTCTACTACGGAATAAAAGTCTCCACACACTGAAGCCGGAGGCGGAACGCAGGCGAAGGCGTGCGAGTTGTATTCTATTGAATTATATGAAAGCCTACACACACACCGCAGGCGGTGGCAGCGCGGTGCCGTAGGAAAAACCGGCACGCCTTCGCCTCCGGCTTCTGTGTGTTTTCAACTTAAGGGTCTCTTGTCTATACTCAGACCATTATCAGGATCAACTCGCGACACTAAAATACAAAATTTAAGAAATTAAACAACATCAGATAAACTTTCGACTTCGGTTTGACTTGATCCCTCAGTACGGGAATGCGCTAACCAACTGCGCCACGAAACCAAGTGACCACCTCATCCTAAATCTTTGCGACCTTCTACGGACTCTAGCGCCGTTAGCGATTTTATTAAATCCGTTTTCGTTGTTATTTAATTTCTTAGGTATTCCCTGAGTGCTAGGGCACTATAATTTAATAATCCTTAAACAATATTTATTTTTGGTTTTGAATAAGAAAAACATAGTCACTGATTAAGGACACAAACAGTAAAGGATACAAAGATTGTAGGAAATTGCACAAATGAACAAGTGCGTATTCTGTCAAAATAATCAAATAATTTTATTTGCCAAAGTATTTCTGGACATAGCTGCCGAGGAATCACAGAGGATATCACAATCTAGGATAACTGGACAACGGTTCGTCAATACTTTCTTGAGCATTTCCTAAGCCCACTGCTGAGGTAACCGAAACAAGAGTTTCAGTTGGCTTCTCGGACACTGGGCTATCATTTCTTCTTTGCTATTTTAAAGCTTACCTTTTTATTTTGCCTATCATTCCTGCAACCTTTTCAGTTTAACTAACATTTTACAATATCAGTCCATCGATATTTAACCTAAAATGATATTATTTGGACTAACTGGAAAGTTGTGTTCTGTACATAGGTACTTACTATCTTACCAAGCTCTAGGAAAAAACTTTTTACGTTACTAAAATGGAGCTGTGAAAGGAAGGAAATAGGACACCAAGCTTGGATTAAACAAAAGGTCTCCAACAAGTATCTTTTGCTCAAAACCTGACTGCATAGAAGTTCTAGATCAATCCACACCTCATTTTACAAAAATCGACTCAGATATTTCAATGATAATAGCCAAAATGCGTAAAATACACTTACCATGGTTCCTTCTACTAGCAAGGTACTCGAATAGGAATCTTCAACGGATGCTAATAAGGTATGTTTGTATTGACAGCTGCGGCGCGGGGGGCTCCAACGGCGGACGGCGACCTATCCATAAGATCACCTACTTGTAGACTTACACGCGAGCACGGTGGACTAAACGGCTAAATCGGGGGCGCGTTGTATTTAACTTCCCTACCTAATCCCTTTTACCAACCACCTCTCAAGTTTTAGAGCTTGTCCAGAAAGGACGAATTCGCCGCGATTCTCTCGCGCGTATTTCGCGCGACCGTTGCGTCCACAAGGTGCGTACGAACGCGCGAAAAACTCGCGAATCAATACGAGCACTCGCTCTTAGTTCGCGCGTTAACTGGACGCAACAAGGCGTCCGTCCTTAGTTTCTCGACTCGAGAGTCTGGCGTAGCGCACGCGATTAACGCGCGTATTTTGAATTCGTGCGATGCTTGTGGACGCGATGTATTGGTGTCTAGTATCTCACTAACGATGAACTCGAACTCGAAACGATTCGCGGCGAATTCGCCCTTTCTGGACAAGCTCTTAAGCAATATTGTTTGGGGTTGTTTATTATCTGTTGACATTATTTAGTGAGCAATGTAGGCTACATAACAAATGTTTAAGTTGAAAGGGAAGCAAAGAAATTCTCATAAGTTTATTAAGGAGGGCCTAGGAAACTGTAGGTAGTTTATTGGGACATTTGGAAAGGGCATGCTTGTAGAAGCAGGTTTAATCAATGTTAGGGCTTACTCAATTGTTACTATAGAATAATAACATCATGGCCCCTTTTGAAAGTTAGAATTATGTGTAATGTGAATAGAAATTAGTCAATATTTTAAAGACGCGTCCACTTTGCTCGCACGATCGCTTTAATTGACAGTGCACTTAATTATCATTTGACTGTACATATCGTCAATATAGGCGGCTTTTACTGTTGCACACGGAAATGTGGACAAACATAAGTTTTATTGGTATTTTTGTGGTACCTGTAACGCAAGCTGTGCTTCCATGCCGCTGAAGTGACCAGCAAAATAATAAAAATGAGTCTTCCTATAAGTAATTTTAAACATTTTACTTAATTCAATCAATTAGACGTAGTAATAATCGGGTTTGGTTTTCATAGCTTGTGTTGGTATCACGTATTTGGACTTACTATGGTTTAAGCGGGTCAACTACGAACCTAGTTTTTGTTGCGATAACATCAACGTCGGGATTCGTTGAGTGCTAGACGCATGCGATCGCATCCGTGCGGTTCTAGACGCATGCGTTCGCATTCGTGCGAGCACTAAAACTATTCGCAGATAACCCGCTTACGTTCATAATGCATTGGTCAAAATATGAAGTTTTAATATCCTTCGTGTCACTAGTTTGGTTTTTGTCCACGTTTGCTCTGCAACGCTATTGTATGTATCAATATAAAAATGAATTGCAATGACTTAATAAATTAAAAGGATTTTCTTTTGTTTCATCACTGTGGATTGGGATCTGGATGGGATCGGATGGAGTTGTGTGGCGTAGGATCGCGGATCACGGATTGTAAGGATCGGATCGGATGGATGTCATAAGGATCTCATATGGATCGGATCGCAGTAGGACGCGCGCACTTCTCACTGGATACTCGGATTTTGGATATTTGGATCGTACCAAAGGATTCTTGGATGGATATGGATTTTAACATGGATTTTTTTGGATTCACGGATCTTTGGGTATGGATTACAAATTTTTGCAAAATAACTTGAGTGCACGCTCGGTCGTTTTATAACTATCACAGCTTTTGATGTCCCTTCGAGTTGAACCTCCAGTGGAGCCCAGTGTTGGCCGCTGCTCTGAGGCGCGCACTCCACAAACAAATATAGGTACAATGTTTTCGTTATTCTCGATATCGTATATTCTTTGGCAACGATAAATAAACTTCCTCATTTTTTATATTAAAAAACGGTTCAAATAGTCAAAAGAACCTTGTGTGAATCACTTTAAAAAATATTTTACTTGGTCCCATTTTGCTAATGTTCCTAATCGCTAACTAAATTGGAAATAAAGTTCATGTAGATTAGAAATGACTGAAGCTAAGAATCTGCTTCATATCACCATATTAATTGCCAAACTTGTTGGCCTTGCTATCTCAGTGCGCGGTCGCCCGTAGTGTGTTATTTCTAACAATCATCCGTATTCCAACCTTTATTATGTCCCTCCTATTTAAATCTAGAAAATACCTTACCATTCAAATTGTATTTTATTTGATAAGAAACATTTTTACAAATAAATGATCTTTTAAGTTATTGAGGCATATTCATCTGGTACCCGTAACGCTAGTTCTATTTTGAGCTAGCTATATAAAATAACACTAAAATTAGGTACTTTCTAGATTTTAAGAGGTTAAATGAAGGTTTGAATACATTTGTCAAGTCATTTGGGTAATAAGCATGCTTCAGCTTGAGGATGAGTGAGGTGAATGAACGGACTATTTTATGAGGAGATAGTTATAATATTGTGAGCCGTTATTGTAGTATTTAGAGGCTGGATTTGCATTCCAAAGACCAACACAGTTTGATGGACTTAATAAAATTGCATATAAACATTTATTTTGTTTGATTTGAATCCTAAGCATCCCTTGAACACAATTCTATTTTAGTACATTTTTTATGTAGATATTTTTATTATTATTTTGTTTACTGTCCTAGATAGAATGTATGTAAATTTATAAAAGCGGACCTCTGCTGATAGATTGATTTCTTCATTTAAAATGCAAGCTCATTTATTGCATTGGTTACTGTTAAATTCGATCAATAAGGAAGTGATATTAAAAAATAGAAGTTAACAAGGTATAGTTTATTTACATCACAATATAATACAAAACAGTTATTCATATAATCTATGCTACACTAAGTATAACTGGCCGTTATATCTTGAACCCCGAGTGTATGGCACACGTGCCGAACGTGAGGTTCTCGTACGTGACCTGCCGGAAGCCAGCCTCTTCTATCATCGTCTTGAATTTCTCCTGGAATATACAAGTTAGATTTAGGGCTGGAAATAAACTAATACTTTTGGACCACATCATCCAGATCAGCTGTGCAATTACGCTAAAACCTCCCATCCAAATTGACATTCTTGAGTCATTTCAATGGCCATCGCGCGCGTTTTTTCCATACATTTTCAAATTACCAAGGCCATTAAAAGGGTGTGATGCTCACTAGCATTGTAAAGATCTAGATCATAGGTTATTTATACATGAAAAAATTGTACGTTTTAGGTTCGAAATTGTTCGTCTAATATAAAAAATTGTACGTGAAGTTTTCATTCAAGACTAGAATGTCGGTTTGGTACAACGCTAGGGAGCATGCTCCCTAGCGTTGTATCATATTTAGGCTTGTACCTAAAAAACTATGTATGATAGGAGAGGACTGTAATGTGTAAAAAATTGTACGAAATATGTTCATGCTGTAGACAAAAGATCGGATGCTCAACGTTGAGTTATAAATTTTTGTTATTTTCATCCAAATAACATGAATCTAACTTCGGGTAAGCTTCACGGTCCTTTAAAACGTATATTATCAGTGTGAGTGAGACTCGAGAGTTTTGATACCTACCAGATTTTCATCACTTTAGTAAAAATTGGCTTAATTAACTACGAAATTACAAATTGATTAATATAAACAAATTGAAACTATTTTTTTCAGTATATACAATTGAAACAATTGCGCTAACTGCAGACGATTGCAAACAGTCTAGAGGTAGCTCCACTGTTACACATATATATATGTATGTATATATATATGTATACCAGTCAGGAAGGATTAACATACCAATATACTGTTATATTTATTGCACCCACCCTGCTCGAAAAGGATCCCTTATGCGTCATGTAACCTTAACCGAAATTGAAATGAAATGTATGAAAATATACCAAAGAGATCCGTACAGTGAGAACTTCGATATTCAAAATAACCTCTTTGTTTCTACAGCCAAGTACAGTCAGAAATGTAAAATATGAGGTGCATAAAAGTTAAAGTTAGACATTTTGTGTAAAGTTAAAATCATTTACGAAATGTCATCAAATTCTAAAAGTTGATGAAATTCTATTTAAATGCCATCAACCCCGTATGAGATCCGACTGCAGGATTAGCCCGCTCATCGTTTTTTGCTTCAGGCCAAATTTTTATGTTTATTTGTAAGAAGGAGAACATATATAGGTCTGCCAGGTTGCTTATCAAAATTAGGCCACCAGTATTTTAAATTAAAAATTATTCATCCTTAACAGCTGGAAACCCTTATTTGCGGCCGGATTTTATAAAAAATACACATCATAACACATCGTGGATCTTTTGGTGATAAGTTGATTTTTAATAATGAATCTCTTATATTATTCATTTCTTTCATTTGAATTTCGCGAGAATCTGTGTCGAAGTCGAAGGCTCGGAAATGGAATTTCTGAATACCCCTGCACCCCTGATGAACAGAGGCAAGTTCGAATAACGAATAAAAAAAATCATACATTTTATTTTGATGTTTTAAATTCAATCTCATTATTCTTTTAAATTTAAGTACCTAGGTACTTACTTAATGTGTATGAAAATTTGTCAAAGTTGGCTCGCACTTGATCTTCTAATGTTATGATTTTTTTGGTAAAACCATAACCTTTTTTAGACAGTAGTGCTACAGTCACTTGCTTTCGGTTAGGTTTACATAACGCATATATACCCTTTTCGAGCAGGGAAGGTGAAATTTAATATTACAGTATGTTGGTATGTTTGCTTTATTATTATTAAATATCTGGTATCAAAACTCTCGAGTATCACTCACACTGATGATATACGTACGTTTTAAAGGACGGTGAAGCTTACCCCAAGTTAGATTCATGTTATTTGGATGAAAATAACAAAAATTGAAAACTCAACGTAGAGCATCCGATCTTTTGTCTACAGCATGAACATATTTCGTACAATTTTTTACACATTACAGTCCTCTCCTATCATACATAGTTTTTTAGGTACAAGCCTAAATATGATACAACGCTAGGGAGCATGCTCCCTAGCGTTGTACCAAACCGACATTCTAGTCTTGAATGAAAACTTCACGTACAATTTTTTATAATAGACGAACAATTTCGAACCTAAAACGTACAATTTTTTCATGTATAAATAACCTATGATCTAGACCTTTACAATGCTAGTGAGCATCACACTTAAAAGGGCTTTGATATGTCAATTTTGGATGGGTGGTTTTAGCGTAATCGCAGAGCGGACCAGAGAGTTGAACGTTCTTCGTAGTGCGGGTTTTGTTGCCGTAACAGCAAAGCTCGTCAGTCGGATTGGTGACGTGTTGAAATGCATCTCAGTAAAGCTGGGGGACGAACTCGTGACGTCACGCAATGCTATAAAATTTAACAAGGCGTGACGTCACGCGGAACTTTAACGGAGGATATGTTCATAATTTTTTTTATGTAGG
Source organism: Eupithecia centaureata (assembly GCA_944547425.1). Lineage (NCBI taxonomy): Eukaryota > Metazoa > Arthropoda > Insecta > Lepidoptera > Geometridae > Eupithecia > Eupithecia centaureata. Next base: position 1,010,616 of record OX155695.1, on the reverse strand, counting down.
ACAGAATAAATAATTAATGCTGGACAATCCACACAGCACCATCTAGCCCCAAAGTAAGCTTCTCAAAGCTTGTGTTATTGGTACTAGATAACTGATATATTTAATACATTATATACATACATATACAATGTGATTCTTCGAACCTTGATCAAAAGAAATGTGCGGATACACGACACATATTTATCGGTAAAAATCAAGATAAAAAAAATTATATGTTATTTATCTCAAAAACAAAGCAGTATTATTATTTTTAAAATGAAGACTACTTCATCTGGTTTTTTCTTCGTTTCTTTTTGAGTAAATGGTGTATTTTATTCGAAGTAGTCTCATTTGAAAGCTAGATAGTTTACCTAGCTAATAAAATAAATAAAAAATACAAATACGATACATAAGCGTAGTAAAAACAGTATTTTTTTAGAAATAAGACAAAAAAAAACGATTTTTATTTTATTTTTTCTCTGTAACTTTAAAACTGGGTAATTAAGGTGTACTTTTTTGCATGTTGTATTAAACTTCATAATTTATTCTACAAATCATTCAAAAACTGGGGGTCTATCTCTTTCCGTTGTCATGTTATTCACCATTTAAATTAGGTACTTTCTGCCATTTAGATTAAATCAGTTGAGATTCCTGTTGATATCTGTACTTGACTTGTGTTTAAAAAAAATAACATTAAATTTTTTTTATCTCGGTTTTTATCGATAAATATGTGTCGTGTATCCGCACATTTCGTTTGATCAAGGTTCGAAAAATCACATTGTATACATATGGCGCTCATTAGGGGAGGCCTATGTCCAGCAGTGGACTAATATAGGATGATGATGATGATACATAGATATTTTTAATTATGCATAGAAAACGCACAGACCAACGCAACACATTTCTGCAGATCGTACACAAATTTTGGTTGCGGGAATCGAACCCGCAACCTCTTGTGTCGCAGGCGGACTCGCCCGCTGCGCCTCTAAGGTCGTCATAAGAAAAAAAAACGTGTCCAATATTTTTCGAAAATCTAACTGACGGACTACTTAGATTTTTTAGGAAACAAGCTTGTTGGAGGGGTTAATTCGCTGGGCTGCTGGAAGCCTGAAATATGTGCTATCTCTAATAGTGTGTAAAGGTTTCTTGTAAAGGAAAGAAGAAAAAAACTCAATGTAAAGGTTTCTTGTTCGCTTCTTTACTTTACCTTAAATAGATCGAAGTGAACAAAAATCTAAGTGACCACTTATTTCCTAGTTTTTAATTATTTATAAAATGATTTTTATGACGTGTCCAAGTGTCCTGTAAGGTCTTAAGGAAATAAAGCACTTTGACTATTGACTATAAAGTGAACTGCGATCGGTACAGGTGTCTCGGGTGCAGTGCATTGAGTTTGTACCTGGTTTGGAAACTGGCGGATGCTCTCGACGAGGTACTGGTAGGGCTTCCACTGCCCCGCCACCAGCTGGCCCAGCACTGGGATCACTTGGAACGAGTACTGGTCGTACATCCTGACGAATTTATAATAATAATCACTACACACATAGTATAAAACAAAGTCGCTTTCTCTGTCCCTATGTCCTTATGTCTTTATGTCCCTTTGAATGCTTAGATCTTTAAAACTACGCAACGGATTTTAATGCGGTTTTTTTAATAGAGTAATTCAAGAGGAAGGTTTATATACTTAGAATAAAACCGTACGAAGCCGGGGCGGGTCGCTAGTAATAAATAATTCCGGACAGTCCACACAGCATCATCTAGCCCCAAGCTAAGCTGAGCTTGTGTTATTGGTACTAGATGACTGATATACTTAATACCAATACATTACATAGATAGATATTTTTTATTATACATAGAATATACCCAGACCAACGGAAAAAAATTCTGCAGATCGTGCACAAATTTGTTCCGAGGCGGAAATCGAACCCGTAACCGGTTGCGGGTTCAATCCCATCGCGCCACATCAGTCGTCACTTACTGGGTCATTTACTGGTTTTCAACTTCTATTTACTTTCACATAAGGTCCTTTAACAAACTTAAATATGAGACTAAGGAAGATAGAGCTGGGGCGTGGACATTGATCTCAAGGTAGGCTGTTAAAATATAGCAAGCTGATGTGCCAGGTGAGATTACTATATGCGAATGACTACAGGCAGGATACTGGATTATCTTTATATATCATCTTCTAGATGTAGCAAGCTATTTAGATTTTCGTGACTTCTGAGATTTTTAGTACTTATTGATAGAAATTTCAGAAATCATGAACTACTAGGTACCTACTCAAACCTCAGTCAGTCTAGTACAGACTTTTGTTCCTTAAAATTTCCAAAACTATTTTAAAAGATTTTGGGTGCTATTTATTAATTGAGTAAATTTTCTTTCGACATTTTTAGTACTTATTGATAGAAATTTCAGAAATCACGAACTACTAGGTACTCAAACCTCAGTCGGTCTAGTACAGACTTTTGTTCCTTAAAATTTCCAAAGTGCAATTTATTAATTGAGAAAATTTTCTTGCCTATGTACCAGGTACATTTTACAAAATTTGGAATGCTATTCAGAATATCTCGATAAATTATGGGTGGTCTCCTTGGAACGTTTTTCTGTTACCTACGTTATCGGATAATCAAAAATCCACTCAGTATTACTACGGTTCGGTACTAGGATTACCTACTAGTAGGTATAGGCTTTTTGTGAATTTTATATTATATTTCCACATCATCAAGGTAGGTAAGATAAATGTGTAGCAATGGAGTTTCATACCACTGTAAGGTGTCGTTGTTGAGCTGGCTAAACTCCAGACACATGAAGCGTCCTCCGGGAGTCAACACGCGGTATGCTTCTTCTAATACCTGAAACACAAAACAAATTTATACTTTATAGCTATTTCCACTGAACTTTAAACTGCTTATTCAAATTTTTAGCGTGTCCAACACAAGTCGTGTCCATTATATTCTGCTGCATGCTTTCCGATATCAAGTAATAATGCCAAATGCGAGATTGGTCTTTAAAAAAAAAAAAAAAAAAAAACTTTTAAAATTATAACTAAAGCTAATATTTTGAATAGAGACCAGTGTTAACGTCATGTTTGTTTCACATGATTACTTAATACGATCATACATTCAGAATGTAAGTAGTTTATTTACCAAACGCTGAAGCTACTGAGCCTCAGATTTGAAAAAATCTAAATTTCTTAAGACGGGTAGGCACGGCCCACCCGGCCCCCCTCTATATAAGCCGTCCCCATTAGAAATCAATCACTTTATTTCTTTAGGCTTACAAAATAAGCCCTGTCTTCAGCTTGGCATATCCAGCATCTTCCTGCAGTCTTTCGTAGATACCACCTTGCCAAATAGGCATTAAAACAAGTAAATTTTTAACTAGGTACAAATAATTATCAAAACAATAATATAAGAAATAAGGTGTTAATTATGTTTCTCTACGCTTAAATTTTTGTCCACGCGTGGAAAAGCTGAAAATAAACCAGTGGTACGTGTTAACTTATGTGTCAAATACCTCTATAGTCACCATACTAGGTTAGATGCCCGAAAAAAATCGAATTATTCCGTCAGTTAGATTTTCGAAAAATGTTGGAGACATGTTTGCATTTGTCAATCAAACAGAAAAAAGCCAAGATAAAGCGCACTTGAGACACTTCTCATCTCGTGACGTCAAGTCTTCCTATAAAATGTCACAAGACGTGACGTCAGAAGCCCCAGAGAGTTCTTACCTTATCAACATGCGTGCAGTTCCGGATCCCGAAGGCGATGGTGTATGCTGTGAAGCTCTCGTCGGGGAAGCTCAGCTCCTCGGCGTTCTGGCACGCGAAGCTGACGTCCACGCCGGTGGAGGCGGCCGTCAGGCCCAGTCTGGAGGCAATGGGCTGCTTTTCATAAACTAAAACTTAATTTATTATATCCATTCTATAAGACAGGGCGCTGTGGCGCGTGGCCTATGCTGGCCTATGCTCAGACACTGATGAAAGATTTTTTTTTATTAAGTAGTTCACCAACATCAAAAAACGGTAAGTACTAAAAACTAACTAAGATAAAAACAAGTGATGCTAGCAAACCAATAGGTCACTATACATATATTATATGTATAGGATAGACAGATATAGGCAGTGATCCTACTAATAATAAAAACGCGAAAGTTTGTAAGTATTGATGGATGGATGGGTGTATAATACTCTATCACGCAAAAACTACTGAACGGATATGGATGAAAATTGGCACAGAGATAGATTATAGTCTGAAATAACACATAGGCTAGCGCCTCGCGGTTTCACCCGCGGTAATTCCCGTTCCCGTGGGAATTTGGGACTAAAATATAGCCTATGTGTTATTCCAGACTTTAATCTATCTCTGTGCCAAATTTCATCCATATCAGTTCAGTTACCAGTCTGCCTGCCAAGGAAGGTGACTATGGCAATGCCATCAATACAATCAAACATCTTCAGCAGACGATGTGGTATGCTGGGATAATAAATTTATAACTTGTCCTGTTCATGATAAAACTTCAGAGTTATTGTTATGGACTTGGTACATCAGGAATGAAGATTGTGGGTACTTGTCATCAGTGTCTTTATCCAAGTATATGAGTACTAATAGTGAGTGATAAAAGAGTGTAAGAAGAAATTATACATATTATGTGGAGATAATTTGTTATTTCACTCTATCAATTACACTAATGAGTGCACTCACACATATGTTTATAATACACCACAGTTATTATGACTAAAGGCATTTACCTCAAGATGTTTACAACAATTTGAGTTGTTTTGAGTGTTCTGATATTTAGACAGTCTCATGTTTCATAACTTTATTGTAAATGATCTGTTTTTCCATGTATGTTGTGTTCTGTTCATGTAATAAAACTAAGTGCATAGCTACCTCGTGGCTCTCAGTTTGCCTACATCTAACATCGCCTGGTTGATGTCACAGATTGTGACGGATGACCTCTCATCCGAAGCACTCTTCTGGTTCTGCAGGTACTTTATGTATCGGAATGATATGTCACCTGGAATTAGTACTTTATTATTAATCTTTAGATATATAAATTATGCTGGACAATCTACACAGCATCAGATAGGTTTATTTATATGTTTAATTTAAGTGTCTGGTGCGTGGACTATTCTGAGGCCTTAAAAAGAGACTATGCCTGTGGCCAACACTGGCATAGTTTTAAATTAACTTATAGTAAAATTTTATATGTTGTTGTTGGAGTAATGTTTAGAGTTTGTGAATTTTCATAGTTAAATCATTATATGACAAAAGTAAAGTTAGTGCGTGCCAGCCATGAAGTTTTGCCTTATGATCAGTTGTTTTCAATTGGCTGTAAATCTACATGTCATAATGTAAAGTGCTGACTCGCAGGATCATGCAGCTCTTTATTATATGTAATTAGGTATGTAAACCTGCTATAAAGGATTATAGCAATAATAATAAACAAAACTTCAAAATACAAGAAAGGTTCTCAAACCTAAAGTGTTAGTTTCAACGCTGAAACTTAAACAACATTGCCTATTTTGCTTACCAGTTCCTCCAGCCATATCAAGCAGCTTCGTCCCAGGAGTGGGAGCTAGCCGGTGCATGAAGATATCCTTCCATATCCTGTGTACTCCTGCTGACATCACATCATTCATCAGATCATATTTGTTTGCCACTGTTTCGAACACATCGTGGACTGAAATAGAATAATAATCCTTATTTTATCTGTTTCTATTAGAGTGGGAAGGAGTTAGCTAAGATTCTAAACTAGAGGAGACCTTTCTTCCATTTCTCCTCTTCATCAACAGTTTGAAATCCAAAATGAGTCTGCTTTTGCTGATTTTCTTTCGGAGCTCCTTCTGTGCTGAAAACTCTATTGGAGAGCCGTTGACCCGGCCTTCTTGTATCGATCATTTTGAATATCGCTTTGCGAATAGCCATTCTGTGAAAAAACTACTTAATAATTACTATTTATCCAATTTCCTGATTCTGTTAAATCAAGAAAAATACAGGTTAGTTTTAAAATTTGTCAGTCAGCTGATTTTAGAAAATATCTGTCAATGTCAAATACGTTTTGTCCGTTCGGAAAATATTTTACTCGGACTCACACAGACTCTGCACAGGCTGATGCTGTTTGTCTGACTTTATAAATAACTAGCGATCTGCCCCGGCTTCGCACGGTTTTATTATACGTATAAAATTTCCTCTTGAATCACTCTATCTATTAAAAAAAACGCATCAAAATGTATGCTTAAATCTTTAAAAATTGCGTAGAGAAAGCGACTTTGTATACCTGGGTGATTCTACGAAAACTCGTTTTTTGTCTGACTTCTGTGGCACATTTTTTTTTGTTGAAATTGCACATCATGATAGTATATTCTAAATAAAGATTTAATTTTGAATTTTTTGGTAGTGAAGGGAACTTTATTGGCTTTATGGTTACGGAGTTATTCAATTTTAAAAATATGGTGTCCACGGAAATCAGAATTTATATCACCAAAATCAAATATGGGTTGGTTTATCGATAAAAATATGTGTTTTCGGTAGTAAGTAGATTATTAAGCTAAATACCAATTATTTGACGTTTGTAGTTTTAATCAGTTTTTACAAAAACACCTTTAAATCATTACTGTAAATACAAGTAACTTTTTACAAAAATCACACTAACAATGTTTATCTTTGTATTAAAAATATTATAATTATTCATTTTGTATTTATTATAAACTTTTATCCTAAAAAACATCATAAAAACTGTAAAAAAATATTATTGAGATGTTAATGAACCCGCAAAATCCACGGAAATCACACCACGGAAATCAAAAAAAATAACAAAATCTTAGAAATTTTCTTAATTTTCTGGTTTATTTTACATTGAAATATGCAGTCGAAATTAGGAACACAAAAGGCATGAATTATCATCATTAATAAAACAATAGGATTAGCATAAACAAATTTATAGTCAACATGGTAATCAGAATTTCTAGATACCAAGCCACGGAAAGTGATTACGTACCGAAATAACAGAGTGACGTAAAGACATACACCTTTGTTGTACACACCACTGATGGGGCGTGACTGATAGTTTCTCTCAATCTAACAACTATTTACGCAGATATTAAAGTACAGTATTTATGAATAATTTAGTGCGCACCAGGGAAATCAGAGCTAAACGACGGACGCGAAGTTATCTCGTTGTAACTTGTCAACTAAAGCTTAGTTTTGCGTAGTAATAGCGTCAAATAAGCAAGTAACTATCTGGGTTATTGTGAACCTATGTAAATTAGTACCAGAGTTTTTAGGAAATGATATAAAAATTTATTAACACCGGAACATGAGGTCCGGACGCACCACGGAAGTCATAATTTCCAAGGATTTTATTTATTTTTACTTATTTAAAATAAGAATATTAAAAAACTAAAAAAGGCCTCCCCTATTATTTTTGTCTAATCTACTATCATAAAAAAAATCAAAGGGCTAGGGATACTTTTTGTATGATTTTTCGAGCCGGACATGTATTTTTGAAGCCCGGGAGAATCACCCACCTATACATACTATGTAAGTACTAATTACTGTCATAGTCGAACACATTGATTTATACCTACCGGATCAGTGGTTTTATTCTAATTGTATCGGATATTAAACCAAGATCGTCGACTGGTCCAGCCTTAACAATAATTATTGCTTTGTAAATTATAAGTCTAAGAAAAAAAAATATCAAAGCTAAAAGATTTATTTTATAAATAATTTCTGGTTGCCTGGAAGATATCGCTCTAAGCGATAAGGCCGCCAATTCCATTGCCTCTATAGGATAAGACAAGTTTACTTCCTATTGGTTATTGTGTAAAATAAAAAATATGTGTTTAATTAATCACTCCATAGTTTATTTATACTTAGGTACTGACCGAGTTTTGAGTGAATCGAACCAAGGAAAAATATTTTTTCATACAAACTTTACCATGATATTCAACCCACTCAGAGGTTAGTTTTTGAAAATTTAGGTCTAATATATTTTAATAAGGCTTACAATAATAAGTAATAGTTAGAAAGTAGATACATTAGATTGAGATTATGATCGGTATTGTTAGATTATGTTATCGTTAATTTTCGATTCCCGGTGCAGCACCACGAATATTAAAAATCTTTGAAAGCAGTTTAAAATTGTTTTTCGACTTATTAGAACAACTATTCCCCTGTAACACTTTAAACCTAAACCTAGAATGACCCTTTTTATTTTCGACCATGGAACACATTTCACAACACATTTTTTCAGCAATCAGAACACACTGAAACTTATTTGCTGTAATAATTGGATTTGTAGTTGCTGTAATGTTCACATAACACTATAATAAGTATTATAAATGCGAAAGTTTGGATAGAAAGATTGATGGATGGATGTTTGTTACTTCACGCCAAAAGTACTGAACGGATAGGGCTGAAATTTTGAATAGATTTAGTTCTAGGCCTGGAATAAAACGTAGGCAGTAGGCTGCTTTTCATATTTGTACGCGGGTGAACCCACAGGGCGCTGCTAGTATAAGTAATACATATACGTTAGTAAGACTTATGCAAAGTTAAATTAGGTAGAAGCTACGTTTTTTATGGCCTTATAAGTACTAATTTATTGGTAGGTAGTTATTAGAGTATCTAGGTACTATTTGTTTATATTCTGTGGTATTAGTTAAATAAGTAATTAGTTAGGTACCTATCTAAGTAGTTACGTGGTTTGTACCTTACCTAAGTACATTAATAATTTGTTTAAACCATGGGCTAGCCAATAGCCATAATAAGCCTGGGCACATAAGCTATCATAAGTAGGTGAAATTATAAGAGTAAGTAGGTTTTGTATGAAAACGAATAAGAAAATTCGATATTTGTTTTCCGAAAAGGCTCCCTGAAGTGACGACCTTCGTGGTGCGGCGGGCAAAGGTCCGCCTGCGACGCAGAAAGTTGGTGGTTCGATTTCCGCGCCTTAGGACAAATGTTCGTACTGCTTACATATTGATTTACAAATTTATTTGTATTGGGTGTTTTCTGTGTGTAATAAATTATCTTTCTACGTTACTTAGTGTACCTATTCGATTAAGTACCTACCTACTTATATCTATCTGACGACCGATGTGGCGCGGTGGGCGAAGGTCCGCCTGCGACGCAGGAGGTTGCGGGTTCGATTCCCGCCTCGGAACAAATTTGTGTACGATCTGCAGAAATTTGTTCCGTTGGTCTGGGTGTTTAATATGTATAATAAAAAATATCTATCTATGTATATAATGTATTAAATATATCAGTTATCTAGTACCCATAATACAAGCTTTGAGTACCTAGCTTACTTTGGGGCTAGATAATGCTGTGTGGATTGTCCAGCATTATTTATTTATTTATTTATCTATCAGTTATCTAATAGCGATAAGTAGGTATGTCGCGTTTAAACCTACTCTATTATACGTTTAATTTTCTCACTTGGTGTTGTATTATATGTATAAAGTTGTGTACCTAATAAAAAGTTTCTACCTTGTAGCCATTTTTTATTTGAGAGATCTTCCTTTTAACACTGTGGCCATGATAGGCCTATTGTGATCGCCGCTTTGTGTTCACCCTTGAAGATGCGGCGTTCATAATTCGACATTAACCCTTGCAGCTGCTACGAACTGTAGGATTTTCTTCGGGAATGTTTCTTAGCAATTCTGGGCTTAGTACCTAGGTGTTTACGTTCTAGTACTTATTAGGTACTCATAAGTTCTGCTAAACTTGCGGCTAGAAGATACTTACCTTGTAAAATGTCCAGCATTTATCAATTACTTATCACTTTATTTCTTATTATTATTTTGATCATGATGTACCTACCTAGGTATAGTTTAAAATTTGAGTTGTCTAGTGCTTATTTTGTAAGCCTAAAGAAATAAAGATATTGATTTATGTACTTATTTAGACCATGCTATGCTAGGGCGTAGTACCTACATTTTTTTATGCTAATACCATAAGAATAAATAATAACTACTTAAAGTTTTTATTTATTCTTATGCACCTTGTGTGACCTTGTTCCATCCTTGACCTAAGGTCATTCATGTAGGACCTACATACCTATAGTCTCGAACTAGATGATAAAATTGATAAACTAAGCGAGGTTATTTTTTACCTGAATTTTAATTAACAGTAAATACGTGATGTTATCTCTACTCGACGATGCTTAAACTGGCACTAAAACGTTCAACAAGCCTGCTAACATATTCACTTATTCACCATAACTCACTGGTTCTATTAAACACACACTTATTTTCTTTAATAAAACAATGCCTGGTCTGTCTTTCCACATCGAGAATCAATTCAATCAAATGCGTCAAATTTAATCACACAGAGACACATTTTGTAAGTACTTATAAAATGGCTGAGTGAGTTAAAGTTCGAACCCAACGCATGGTAGGTAATGTAGTTTTACGATAAAAAAACATAAATATTGAATTAAATAAACTATTACAGTAACAGAACTAAGATGTTATAAATCAGCGACTATCTAGATAAGTGATAAAAATCTCCGCCATATTGTTTCAATCCACGGAGTGTGTTCCAATCAATTTGTTCTATTTGATAAAGGAAGTAAAATCAGGGTCACGCTCACGCATGGGTAACGCCTGGCTCTAGGCTTGTCTATGGTCGGGGAATTCTTCGAACGAATGTAAATAACCTAGAAAAAATATCTACAATGTTGTTGGCAGGTAGGTAGAAAACAAAGACACAATTTCTCAGATTTTGTTGCTTCATGAAAATCTGGTGGCAGAGCTTCAAAAAGGCTATTTTTAGGGCATCTGCTATATTTTTTATCAGAAAATGATCGTCATGCGTAGTGTTGCCACTGTCACAAAATTTCCCGACATACCTGTAGATCAAATTTTAATTTTATCTCTGGTCGGGGATGGTTTTGTTTTGTAGATTGAGTTTATTGATAATAAAATATCAATTGTTTAATTGACAATGTTATATTACAAGATAAACTTTGATAAACCCCAGTAGTCATAGTCAATACCTATTGTTGTGATCTTCCATTAGGTAGGATACTACGTACTTATTAAATACAACACGATCGCAAAGCAAAATTTTGGATAATCGTCTACGCAGATACTTGCTAGGATTTGACGATACCAATAAAGAATCTTGTCCGAATTACGAAAAAATAATCTAAGAGCTAGATACCTCAACTTACCATACTACCTACCTACCTACCAAACGCCTGCTCTTGCGTGAACTGTTCTACCCATAGGCTTAGATTTTTTTCTCTACCTAGCCTATGTATAAGTATTGGGATTAGGAAAGCCTCGTTTTTCCAGTGCATCAAGGATGTTTGCTGAGTATGAGACGGTAGATTTGCTGCCGTCTTTTGGGAAAAGAGGGCTTCCTCTTTACAATGTCTTTCTGTCTACCTTATCTAAGTATCTAGGTATCTTTCCCCGATCAGAGTGCATTACTTCGCCGATGGCTTTGGTTTTTGAAAGTAAATAAATTTTAACTTTTGACCTTTCATTAATTTTATTGTAGTATGTACCTACCTACTAGTAAGAATAGTTACCAAGATTTTTTTAGAAGTTCAAGGATACGAAAATTTAATTAAGTAAAGAACTTTTATGTTAGGTGCTAGCTATAGTAACAAAACAATAAGTAAGTCCGGAATAAAAGAAATTGATTTTTATTTAACCCTTACTTGACCATCTTACCAATAGAAAACATACCACAGTTAGGTTGGTAGGTAGATAGCTATCACTGAATCCGTTAGGGTTTCTTTTAAAAACATCATCCTCATCAACCTTTACCTTACCATTAGTCCACTGCTGTAGGTACATAGGCCTTCTCCAATGAGCGTCATCATAGCGCCCTATTTAGGAATAAGTGACACACTAACAAAACCACAATTTTTTATTTACTAGCGACCCGCCCCGGCTTCGCACGGTTTTATTATACGTATAAACCTTCCTCTTGAATAACTCTATCTATTTAAAAAAAAGCATCAAACCCGTTGCGTTGTTTTAAAGATTTAAGCATTCAAAGGGACAAAGGGATATAAGGACAGAAAAAGCGACTTTGTTTTATACTATGTATGTAGTGATTAAGATGTCAAGATGATATAAGCAGAAGAGTTAACTTTACTGTCCAGTCTCTAAAACGCCTCCAAAAAATGTACGAGACAAGACCAAAATAACTCTTGCACAGTCCCTGCTTTTGCCAATCCTCGACTATGCGGATGTCTCTTTCTTAGACGTCTCAGAGGCACTTCTGAACAAACTAGAGCGTCTTCAGAACTTGGCTATCCGGTTTATATACGGACTGCGCAAGTTCGATCACGTTTCTCAGTTTCGTTCCCATCTAAATTGGCTCCCCATTCGTCGTCGTCGGGATCTTCATATCGTGTCTTTTCTTTTCTATACCCTCTTCAATCCGCTCTCTCCTTCTTATCTTCGGGATCGCTTTGAGTTTCTGGTTCCTCGTGGCAAGCCCTGTAGAACAATCAGAGCCCTTCTTCTAAAAACTCCAGAGCATAACTCGTGCCGGTATCGTGATTCTTTCACCATGATGGCACCTAGACTTTGGAATTCCCTCCCACATACAATACAAGCTAGCACTTCACTTAGCGTATTCAAGTCAAAGGTAAAAGAGCACTAGGTATCTCTCTTTACAGTAATAGCAGAATATATTTTTATTATTAAATTCAATACATTTTTAATGTATAGTAAGTACCTATATATGTATTGGGTAGGTATTTATAATATTAAAGTATTGTGTTTTATATATTTACATTATTTATGTATTTTAAAGTATTTTTTATTTTTATTTTTGAGCATAAACTTTTTTTATTACTTATTTAGTTATATTTTTATTTAAACAAAAGTTTTTCTACACTTGTTTTTCTTACTTTACTTTGTATGTACACTTATCTACTATCCATATTCACTGTATTTATCTTAATTACCAAGGTTTGCTGTAAGAAAACTCTGTTAGGGTTAAGCTCGCCTTTGTACATGTCCTCTTTTGTTATGTTTTATGTATTTTATTGGTGTACAATAAAGATTTTTATGAATCATGTTCAACAATGTATATGAAGAGTGAAAACATATGACAAGGACTAGGCCAGTGTGCGAACACCATTTCAATCCCAAATTGGAGTTTTTAGTATGACAGGGGTCAGATTTGGATGAATTTTAGCTTTTTTAATTAACATTTCTCTCTTACACCTTTCAAGTAGGTAGTTAATGAAGTTGGATTTGGAATAATCTGATGAGATTGGCGCAGTAATTACCGTGTGGTTAAAGTGCGGAGGATGATGGACGTTTTGATTTGATACCCAACAGTGAGGGAAGATGGGTTGCATTGAGAGTGATGATAAAGAAAGAAAGATTTTTTTATTCACCTTAAGATTAAGTCAGTACAAAACAAAAAAAAGAAATATCTATTTGCAAATTGGAAACAAGATTAGAACTGTTTTAAGCCCCTAAAACCGATTTTGTTTGAATGTTGACTTGATGCATACAATGTTAATTAGGTATGTAAGACTGTAAGTACCTACAATAAAGTTTGTATGGTTATATACCTACTCACAAGTTCACATGTTTGATGAAATCGGTGCATTCAATCGTTCTATGTTATTCGTCATAAAGTCATAAGCACACACACATTCGTCCACTGTTGAACGTGGTTCGCGCAATCAAAGGGGAGTTTTGCTATGATCACCTGACGAGCTGCTGAAGAAAGAAAGAATACCTAATAATTGAGAACGCTACGTACGCGTCGTTAAAAGCTGTGAGAAATTTTTGAAAACCCGTATAGCCCAGGGGAACCAAACTGAATTCCGGGATAAAATGTATCCCATGCCCAATCGTCCCGAGTTCCATTCGAATTTATTCACTTCCGTCGTGATGCGTGGTTAAAGATTTTTTTTTTCACCCTCTCTCCATATCCCTAAGTCGTCTTAGGTACGTGCAGAGGAAGACTAAATAAAAGATAGATTGTTGGTCCGACCCCACTTAGTGTGGGATAAGGTACGGAAGAAGAAGAAGTCCTCATACGACGTCCATAGCTGGAAGGACTGAGTTTATTTATTTTTATTTAATTATTTCTTAAACAAAATCCACAGCCCTTAAAATTAAAATTAACAAACTTATTCATGAAACATAAGGCATGAAGGATTTACATTTTTAAATTTTTAATAAATCGAATATCGATCATTAAGCTAAAATAATTAGCGAGCGAAAATATGTAGTTGGCGAAGTCGATTCTAACGTGATACCGACGCGGTCAAAATGATATTGAGAAAAGATCAAATTTATTTCAGTACTTTTAAATATCGGGTATTTACCCTATTCTTATTCTCACTGACACAAACAAAAACAATTCAATGATAAATCAGAAAATAAGGCTAAGTAATAAAATATATAAAATCCGATAGACATTCGTCTATCGGATTTCAGATAGAGCAGTCATTAAAAATCTGTATCTGTTCAAAAGATTTATATTGTTTACAAAGAGATATAGTTAGTTTACTTTATTAGTTTACAAGTCCTTCGATAAATAATAAATGTAAAAATATTTGCCGCTAGAATTCTAATAATATTATTTGACCTTTTACTTTGACTTTTGACCATGAAGATATTTTTTGTAGTGATGTGCGTTATTCTAAGTGAACGTGGAATGTGCCATATGCACGTAAGTACCATAATAATATAAATATTTTTCTACGAATCGGTTGAGTGCAAACATGAAAATTAAGTACAAGGTAGATCTATGTAGACCAAGAAACGCTGACGTGACTAGGTATATAAAACTATAACTTACGACTGGACACCTTCCTCACAGGATTGTGAATTGTGTGTCGCTAAGCTTGGACCTTTGGACCCTTTGACGGAGCGCTACCCCTATGGGTTTTGCCAAGTTTGCGGTGTCTTACGGGGCCACGGGGGCGGAGGGCTGTTTAGGCAGCATCGCCCCAGAGGGGTGGAGGCTGGAACGGGAGAGGATTGTCGGTCAGTATTGCGCTGCTCTCCCTGCCTTTCGAGGCCTTGGCGGGGTCGCTCTTACGGTGATAGAGGAGGAGAGTCGGCATTGAGAGCGCGGCTTCTCCCTATCCTCTACGACCGTGTGGCAGGCGGCGGCGCGGAGTGGCCTCTCGACTAACCCGTCCTAGGGGGACCTAGAGTGTTCGGATCGGAAGCGGGTCGTCCGACGCCCATTCGGCTCGTAAGGTCCCACCCAGAGGTGGTCATCTGTTTCTAGCACGTCGCGAATGGGGAGCTCCACACCTATTGAAGGGCTCAAATTTGGTCAGTAGCGGTGGGTTTGTTGAAGAAAGTGAAAGCGTCCCCACGGAAACATCCCGAGTATTTTAGTGGTTTAAAGTCTCGATATGGAAGCTCATTTCCCTCAGGACAATAAGAAAAAAAGGTTGATGATCTGCAACAGCGCACTTCCGGGGCATAGCACTTGTTAGGGGAGTCTTTTGATGTTAACTGCTAGTAAATCGTAACTTTTAATGAAGTTACTAATCCTTATTTTTCCCAGCAAGACGGGTTTTTGAGTTTTGTAGATATCCGATAAAATATATCGGATAACCGACACTCTTTTTATCACAACACATCCAAACGACAAGCTATTTTGAAAAATGAGGCAACAATCTACTCGTCTGGTCTCCAATATACCTAGTAGTATTTTGTTGGTCATAGCCCCCTTCATTTTGCCAAAAAAAGTGAAAAAACGGCAACGATTTGTTTTTTTGTGGTACTTGTTACCTAATGATTTGTAGGACTTAGTTTATTAGCATAAAGATAAATTATAAGATAGGTAAATCACTAATTTTAGGTACCTAATAAAATAAACAAAACAAACAATACGTGTCTCTACGTACTTTTTCTGGGGGATTTACCTGCGTATGCTGGCAGCCCCAATTTTCCCTGTATTTTCATAAAGCTTTGAAACCAAATTTTCAAGCTCATATAAAGGAGAACATGTTCGAAATCTTCCCATTTTACTTTGTGCTACTATCTAAAGGGGTTGTTTTTTTTGTATTTTTTCGAGTCTATTATTTAGGTAAGTCTTAATAAAATAAGTACTTTTTAAAACCTAGCTTGACTCGGCTTGAGCAGGGTTAATGGTTAACAAATATTAGCATGTGTTTCTACTCATTAGCCTTATACCTATCTATCTAGGTAAGTTGATACAAGAGTGTTCGTTAAACTCTTAAAAAAGAAAGAAAATTGCTGCAGGTTATCTCAGAAAACGAGAAAAAGCTGGGAATCACTTAAATTAATAAGTACTAAAATATAACCAAATGTGAAGCATCTAAGAGAAATATGGAATTATTTGTAATTTTTGCAATTTACTAGTGAGATAGAAAAAATATTTCTTACCTCACAACAGGACAAATGTCTGTGTAAAATTGTAGGTATTAAGTAGGTACTCACCACTTACCTAGTGCTCAAGGGATCCATTCACACACTTGGCCACGTTTCTTGGTTCTTTCTTTAGTTTTTTTCAAGGCAAGCTTAATTAATTGCGATGCTAACGCATGAAGAATTAAATTATGTACGTAGATGGATTTAACCATGCTAGTGAACGGGGTCGTAAGGATCGAACCTGCCAACTCTCTTCGTCAGTTTAAATTTGTTCTATAACTTTACGGTTTTCCAGGGGGGCCTATTATGTTATTCCAGGATTAGAACTACACCAACGCAATAGTTCACTTTGATCAATCCAGTAAATTGTTAAATAATACCTACTCGACTATATCACACAGCATCATCTAGCCCCAAACTAAGCAGACATTGCGTTATGGTTAGGTATTAGATAACCTATAAATGTAATGTACCTACCTATCTATTACTTATAGATACATTATTTTAAATTCCTGAAATTAACAGATATGTAGACGTATCTACCTCATAGGCGCGCAACAATAGGCGTGAAGAAAGTAAAAGAAATTCCAATAAATCTTAGGCAGAGCGCAAACGTATTGTGTCTTGTGTCAGATTTCAAGCTACCGATGAATAGGTATCTATTTGATTTCTATAGAACCAGTTTGAAGTCATCCACTCCTTGCGCATACGTGAACATTGTTTGTGTCCAGTTGCTCCCAATAACACATCAGTGACGAACAAAAAGTGTTCGGTTTAACTGGAAACTAAAAGTCTTTGAAGACAAGCGCCATCTACGTTTTCGCAGCGCCATAATAGTGCGTCTTTCTGTTTGCAGCCTTCCACCATGGTGAAGACAGTCCTCAACTCTGAGTACCACGGCACGCTGGTGCACATGAATATACCCGCGGAGGTGTTCACGCGAGCTGACGGGAAGCAGTGCACCAGAGTCGGGGCCGCCGTGCCGATACACTGCTGTGGTGATGAGGAGGTGAGTTGATATCCACCTATTTAGATACACTTCGACGTATTTACCTACCTACCTACATGGGCAAATAGTTTAGGGGTGTCAAGTTGCGACGATCACCAGTCGCAAGGGGACACCGAGCATCGTTGTCAGCTGACACCGTGATACAAGTCGTGATAACTAAACGTGTACTTATCTAATTAAAATAAATTAATAATGTAGGACAATCCACACAGCATCCTAGGTCCAAGCTAAACAGACCTTTTTTTATAGCTATATAGTTGATAGCTGTGAAATAATTACTATATACAATAGGTACATAACACCTATAATTAAGTCATCCAGAACCCCAAATATTTGCAAATCGTACTAACATTTACTCCATGGCGGGAATCGAACCCGCAACCTCCTAAGTCGCAGGTGGACCTTCGCCTGCCACGCGACCGTCGGTCGTCAGTTTCAGTTTGATTAAAATCAGTCCAACAGTGAAGACCGCCCACAGACAGAACGGAAATAAAATACCCGAAAAACCACATTTTAAATCCACAGCCTGAAAACATCTTCATAGTTGGGCAATGAGGCTGGATATTTTGTTTTTCTATGTATTTAAATATAAACTTTACGTGTAGTTAGATAGGTAATGTTTTTACTAGATAGTATTATTTTTAGTTAGGCGCGAACAGTCCACATAGCATCATCTAGCCCCAAGCTAAGCAGAGCTTGTGTTATGGATAGATAGATATTTTTTATTATACATGGAAAACACCCAGGCCAACGGAACGAATTTAAGCAGATCGCACACAAATTTGTTCCGAGGCGGGAATCGAACCCGCAACCTCCTGCGTCGCAGGCGGCCCTTCGCCCACCGCAGCACATAGTCGTCATTATAAAATCTGTGCATTATCTATTTGCCAGCTGGAAGTCTTATAAGTAAACAAAATACAGATTGATGTTCAAATTGTTTTGACGTTTTTTTTCTAATCCTTTTTTTGGGTTTTCAGAATAAAAACAAATATTAATTAATTAAATAATTTGTCCAGGTAAAGGAACGTTCGAAGACGACGCATCACTACGCCGACATCTTCACTGAAGACACGTTGGCCCCACTGGAGGAGGTGGCCTACGTCAGGGTCGACGATGAGACTGCCGAGAGGGTAGGCTACGTCCTTCTATAGTCTATGTTTAATTTGATGGCTTCTGGGAGGTGGCCTACGTCAGGGTCTACGATAATACTGCTGAGAGGGTAGGTTACGTCCTTCTATATCTATAGTCTATGTTTAATCTGATGGCTTCTGTTGGACTCTTTTAAGAGACCGAGTATAAGCCCTTCGAGTCTTCAGGAAAGATGGCTGATCAGTAAAGACGTGTAATTTTACACAAAACATTTAAGAATATACAATAAACATCAGACAAGGCAATATGGCTGTAATATGGCTTAAGCCTGTTCATAAAAAATGGACAAATTAAAAAAAAAAAGTATAAGCCCTTCGCACGCGTTGTTCCTGTGGAAACGTTGCAAGGCTACTTTTATCCCATGGAAACTGAATTATGGGATGAAGAGTAGCCTGTTTTATTCCAGGGCTAGAACTAAGTCTAGGTAGGCATATAAAATTTCTGCCCGATCCGTTCAGTAGGTACCTAGATAAGTTCCCGTTGAGTACCAACTTAAGCGAAGAGTAACAAAATCCATAAATCAAACATTCATTCAACCATAGCAAATATGTTAAGGCATCAACTCGATTGTTCAAAAAATAACTGTTCAAATGTCTTTCTGTTCAAGAGAATCCATCACAAACAGAGCAAACAATCGGGAAATAAATGTTTTTGATAGGGAGCGCCCCTGAATTTTAATTTACAGCCGCTCATTAGGGGAGCCCTATGTCCAGCAGTGGACAAGTATCTGTTGTTGATGATTATAACCTTTTCCCAGGTGGTAATAAACTACACCCGCTCGGTCCTAGTGACGTCATCGGACGGGCGCCTGGCGCAGTGGCGCTGCGCCCCGACCTTCCGCTCCCACAACCAGTTCCTCGGCGGAGCGCCCGTGGTCTCCGCGGACGGCAGACTGCTCTCGCTGCTCACGGCTAGGCACGCCCGCGACTACGCTCTTGTTAATATAAAGGTTTGTTGCCCGTTTGTTCTACTGTCATAGCTCATCTTAGATACTACTTCTGTTTTGTGTGATCTCTAAGGTTAAAATAAAGCTCCTCTTTTTTCTAATTAACCCTCTCTCTGCTTTATACCTATGCACTATCAACTCTAAAATATAATTATATCTAATAAGTATTGTTTGTAATAAGGTTGCCCGGAAGAAATTGCTTTCAGCAATAGGGCCGACTGTTGTACCGTTTTACTATTTGATAAGATTTAGATATAGTAAGTTAATTTAAGTATTGTTTTATATTTCAAAAGGTACTCACAATGAATGAACACATTCATTCATTCTTTATATGTACTAGTACCTATCTGCGGCCTCGTACGCTTTGTTTATATGGAAACTTCTCAAGACTGTTTCTAGCTATATGTATAGGCGCGGGCAGATATACTAAAAAAAACAAATTAAAAAAAATCTAATAAAGTTGATAACTGGGGGCTCGTGACGTCACGCCATGATATGTTAGGTACCTACTAGTCGTTTTACCCTAATCCGCCATTGACCTGTATGTAACCCCCAGGGTGTAGGCGGCTACTTCGAGACGCGCGCTCCGTGGACCGTGATCAGCTCATCATCCGGCCTTCTGTACGCGGACCGCGTGCTGCCCTCTCGCGACGCACTCAGGGACTACGTGGACTCACTGCCCCCCGGGTTTATATCTGACGGTACTTTATTTATAACTAGAGCCCCGCCCCGGTAATTCACGATTTCGGGATAAAATATAGCCTATGTGTTATTCCAGACTATAATATATCTCTGTGCCAAATTTCATACATACTTATCCGTTTAGTAGTTTTTGCATGAAAGCTAAAAAAAAATCTATCCATCCATCCATACTTACAAACTTTCGCGTTTATAATAGGTATTAGTAGGACTATGTCAGAATCAGAATTAATCATTTATTTGCAGAATACAATAAATTACATGTCAAGATCTTATAGCTATTTAATGTCAGTGTATTCAACCCGCAAGCGTGTGCAAATGTTAAATAATAATATGTAATTGATTAATATGAGGTGAACAAGATCATTAACAATTTGAAAGCAACCAAATATCTAGCTTTTTTTAAATAAGTTTCCATTCAAGTCCTTCAATACTTCAGGTAGTTTGTTATAAATAATTATACACATTAAAAACATTAACTTGCTATTGTCACGCCTAAAGAAATAGTCCTCTGGTCCCCCCCAGGAGCCCTGACGCTTCGGCCGGTGCTTCACGCGCGCGCTCCGCCGCGTCTCGCACTGGTGGCGTCCACCGGCCGCCAGGCCGCGCACCTCATACTCGGCGATGACGTCTTAGCAACCGACGTACACTATCTCTAACACGTGTAGGTAAACCTAGACCTAGAGATCCAATGTAATTTTGTTTATAATTTAGGAACTTACCTAGATCTAAAATCGATATATCTACCTGTATGTTTTGGTTAAGCTTTTTGTATGTACTCTGTTTTGCTGCTAAATAAAAAATTATTTTATTTTATTTTTACCTACTTGTCCATCCAAAGGTTGCCTGGAAGAGATCGCTGTTAGCGATGAGGCCGCCGATTGTGCCAGTTTAGTTTTAATTAGTATTAAGATGCTCTGTTTATTATTTTGATGGTACAATAAAGTTATGTATTATCTATCTACCTATCTACTGCTGTGTCCGCGTGGAATAGTGGTCTATGTGACTTTGGGCAGTCACATAAAACTAACATAAACATTTCCATACAAACTTTGAATGCCATTTTTGTTTATATTTTAATCAAAAGCCTAAGAAATATGTTTCAGTGTTGTAGCTTCAAAAATTACGTAACCTCAAAACAAACTTTCATACAAACTTTCAGCGAAAAAAGTGTTGTAAGACTTTAAAATAGGGGATTTTAAAGTCTTACAACACTTTTTTCGCATTAAGGCGCAAACAGCACCTAAAGTGGCGCCCCCACTGGTTTTATCATTATAATTCCGTTAAACAAAGGAATTTCCAAAATTCACTCGTACAGTTTGTTATACCTATCATAAGCTATTTTTAATGCATCTGTAGTAGTTTCATTTTGTCTAGTTTAGGTGGAGATACGAAGTTGCCTTTGGTGGCCACCAAACTCTGTTTTCGTATCTCTTCCTAAAATAGACAAAATGAAACTAGTACAGATGTATTCAAATTTATGATAAAATAAGTGGGGGCGCCACTTGGTGCTGTTTGCGCCTTAATAAGTTTCATGCTTCTATCTTCGAGAATAACGAAACTTCTATTCCAACCCCTTACAACCCTTTTTTAGCGTTAAAAAGTACCTAGTCTTTGTATGATCTTTCTCAGGCCCTAGATAGACTATCTCCGTTCCAAATTTTATTTAAATCTGTTCAATAGTTTAGGAGTGAAAGCGTAATAGACAGACAGACCGAATTACTTTTGCATTTAAAATATTATAGAAGGGAAGTAGGGATGTTGAGCTAATTTCAGGGCAGTGAAGCCGATGCGTAAAGCTAGTCTTGTTTAAAAGCAAAAATCTGTCATAACCAGAATCTGACCAAAACAGATTCTTAGTCTGAACAATGTGAATACATGTATTGAGAAATAAGTCAGATAATTATTTTTATCCATTTTATTTTTACATTATTTATGAATTATGTAACAATATAAATTATGTTTAAGAATACAAAGATTATCTTAATCCACAGCCTTATTATTTACAACCAAACAATATTCCAGTCCTGAATACAAATACATTTTAACAATACATCACTGTATACCCAATAACATAGGTATTGCCAATTTTAAATAATAAAAAAACCCTTCTAAAACCTCCTAGACTTTATTGACACAATTTCCTGGGAATTCTAACCCTTCTACATAAGTCCACTACTTGACTTAGGTTTACCTAGTAACTTACTGGCTCTATTATTAGGAGGCAGAATACCTAGGAACCTAGGTTCACATTTAGTATATTTAGCAAGATCTTGTCAACATAACCTTTTTACCTGACTATCAAGAAAAAGGGGTTTTTGAATATACATACATACATTAACCTTTATTTCAGTTCTAATTCTTCAAATAGCTTCTTCCAAAAATGGCTTAGATATACAAAGTTCTATTAAAACTAAATCTAAAAAACAGCACATCCTTGAAAATCTTTTAGTATTTGATTTTTTTTTCAATATTATAAGATTTTATGAATAAATCACTGATTTTTTGTATAATGTCAAGCCACATAAAAAGCTTTGGAGACAAAAAGCCATAAATAAATAAATTTTTATGTATCAGTAGTAAGATTCTACGATTCCATGTCAAATCAAAACCATGCACATAGGTAGGTACTAATACAGATAAGCTTTAGTCTTCTTTCTTAGGCGTCTATAAAGTCAAACTTTGTCAGTCAGTCAGTCTTTATAACTTTATCCTAGGTACCTATTTAGATACAGTAAGGCTTAGGCTGTGTCCCCAGTAGGCAAACTGTGAGCGGCCGACTGAGTGAGCCGCAAATTTGTGGCGAACAGCTACAAACTCAGATCAGTTTGCGTGCGTATCGCAAGCACTGGAACCTGCGAGTCGGCCGCTAACCGAGTCAGTGAGCGCCAACTAGCAAACTGTGGTCACTCAATTTAAAATATATGGAAGGGCGTACTGAACTGACACGCCGCAAACTCAGTCGGCTGCTCACTGTTTGCCTACTGGAGACACAGCCTTAGTGGCAGTGTTTCCTAGGTGTCTAGATACCTTTCAGGGTTGATGTGAGTGTTTGGCTTTATGTCACGACTCCTAGGTGTCTAGATACATCCTGACGAGGTCCGTCTCCGCGCACGGCCACCGCGACACGGGGCACGCGCCGTGCGCCCGCACGTGCCGGGATATACACACGTAGCAGAATATGTACCTGAAACAACAGTACAGTACAGTTACTACCCCTTCGACTTTTCAAATTAGGCATCACAGACAGTCCCCTATGAGATGACCCTATAGAGGATGCAAGAATGCAGAGGAGACGGCCGCGTATGATTCAGATTCAGATTCTTTATTCATAACGGTTGTTACAAGTCACAAAGTTTCAATGATCATAAAAATGTTCTTACATTATATGTAACAATAAAAAGAACAATAATAATTATCAAATTGAACAGGTATCGTCATTAATCTAATAATAAAATAATTAAAATAATAATCAATGTAAAAATTAAAATAAATTAAATTAATTAAATAATTCGCTACAGTTACATCGTAAACTTATTGTCATTAAAGAACTCGTCAACCCTATATAGAGCTTGCTCGGTTGCATGTGCTTGTAGAGTGCGATAGCATAGCGTCTCAAAGACAGCTTTACCTTGGGACACCGAGGACGCCTAGGGAAGCATGCACCGGCGTCAGCGAGCTGCTGGCTTTCCTGGAGGATCTCGGGATCTCGGGTGGTTAGACTAGCAGCCCCCCACCCGACACGCAAAAAAGGCCTACCTGTGGCCTAGTTGCGGAAACCAGTCCAGAAACAAGTAACAAGTACCTTTTCGACTGGTAGCGATGAAAACATGTATTAGATACATAAGTACCTAATACATAAAAGTGTGAGTGGTTGGATGACTATCTGCGAAAGACTGCTCGCAGATGTTTGCGGCAAGCTGAAGACAGGGCGCTATGACGCTCATTAGGGGAGGCCTATGCCCAGCAGTGGACTAATATAGCGATGATGATGTCGGTGGTTTATTTTTTCACTTCTTTAATCTTCAACTAGTGGATCAGACAAAATACGGGACTGAAAGCCTCATCGAGGCACCAACCCCGTCCACACAGACAAGCTGAGACGTAGCTGTCAATCAAGAAAAGTCCTGGTCCAGTTCTTCAGGAGCTGGGCTGATTAGGGCCTGGTTAGTGCGGGGGATAATGCACAATACATTCCAATGCGAGATGTCAGGGTAGATGACAGTTCCCCCACTTAGAATTAGGACAAAACATTTAAGTTCGAAACACACTGAAGCCGGAGGCGGAGCGGAGGCGAAGGCGTGACGGTTTTTCCTCCGCGTCGCCACGGCCTGCGGTGTGTGTATAGGCTTTCATAGGATTCAATAGAATACAACTCGCACGCCTTCGCCTCCGCTCCGCCTATGGCTTCTGTGTGTTTCGAACTTATAGGGAAAAGAAAATCAATTAAGGCTCGAGATACACCAGCGCCACCTATTTTATCATAACGTTACGTTCGTAAGAAAACTAACTCTGGAATTAAGTAAAGTGGGTAATTAGAATGAATAAACTTACCCCGACACGGGCAGCACTGTGGGAATCTTCCAGGACTGCAGGCAAATGGGACATCGGTTCTTCATGCGAGTGGAAACCTCGTCTTTCTGAAAAATAAAACCCTGGATGAAAAAAGTTCAGAATTGAGTAAAATCTTTGTACCGCGACGAGCTACGTAATTTTTTAAAGTAAATGTGAAAATCTCAGCACAATCTAGTAGTAGTTAGATACACAGAATACAAATAACAAATACAATAATTATTTGCTCAAGCGCAGCGAAAAAGATGCAAGTTCGAGTTTGATAACGAATGAGAGACAAATGGAATGATGAATGAAATCTGTCAAGACCAGGTTTTTTTTTTAACGGATTTTGATGCGGTTTTTTTTAATAGATAGAATGATTCAAGAGTAAGGTTTATATGTATAATAAAACCGTGCGAAGCCGGGGCGGGTCGCTAGTTTATTATAAAAGGTACGAAATTATTTGTTCTTCGCGACTGGACTTTACTTTATAGGATCATTGTATATAGTAATGAGTAGAGACTGACCGGCGGCGGCGGCGGCGCGGGCAGCGCGGCGGCGTCGGGCTGCGCCCCCCGGCCCTCCCACCACCGCAGGAACTGCACCGCGAAGGCCCCGTACTCCACGCCGCGCAGCACCGCCGTGCCCAGCAGCGGCAGGCTCAGCATTGCTGACCTGCTCCCAACAGCACACCATCATCACGAGACCTCAGCCAGCATTATGCTGAGTTAGGACCCTTTTATGACAACTTATTTATGTTTCTTAAATGTGTGTCTTGATCAATGTTTGTATTGTTGTTTTATATAAATGTACTTCTATTCTATTCTAAGAAACTGGCTCATTACATACTTATTACATTTCCTGATTTTTCGGGTTGTTCCCATCCGATTACGCTAGAACCGATCAATGTGCATCCGATCACGACAATCGGCGTCAAACAGTTTCATCCGATCACGCCATACAAACTGCCTTACTGTTTGATTAAGTTTGTAAGCATAATAAACAGATTTTCAGTATTCACTCACAAACATAATTTAAAAGTAAGGCACTATTTGTATGGCGTGATCGGATGAAACTGTTTGACGCCGTTTGCCGCGATCGGATGCACCGTGATCAATACATACATTATGTATATCTTTATTATCATTAATTGATATGCAAAGAGAAAATCAACTAACACCTAATTTTACATTTACTTTATGACATCAGACAGATCATATTGTGGAGGAGTAACCCCCACCTGTTTCCGCGCATGTCAGACGAAACGCAAAGAAATAGACGTGGAGATCGGCTCTGTTTATTAACATGCAAAACTGCACTACTACATAAGAGCATAGTATCAATGGCACCGAAAATCTACAACAAAATACCAAAGAACTACCAGAAACTTAATGATTGTGAATTAAAAAATAAGTTAAGTAAAGAATTATTGTTAACTGAAAAATGATACTACAAAATTGACGACTTTCTAAAAGATAAATTTTATTTTTTTTGTTTTTGTATTTATATGTTCGGTTTTATGAAATATAGAATTATTATTTTAGTTAACTACTGACATAAAATATGTTGCATGCCATCGGACAAAATTTGTACACCGAAATCGGTATAACATGTTGATACCAACATGCCTGAAAAATCTTATACCTACATGTTTCTGCAAATAAATGATCTTTATCTTTATCATAACAGATTAAAATAGTTAAGGTGATTTCTGGTCCAGGACTAAGCATAGCTCCGCTACTAGATGGCACTGACTTTCAATTTTGAAGTTTTTCACTATTTTCTAATTAAATTGTGCATAATTGTTTAATAGTAATGTATTTGCTGCAAATGGTATGTTGTTTTTTATGTACCAAGCAATTTTTCAAGTGTTGAAAGCATCCATGGAGCTTGTATTTGGGAAGAGCAAAAAAGATCTTGCCTGTGTGAGTGATCGGCCGCTACGAGTCACTCACACAGGCAAACCTTATAAATTCAGTTGAACTAAAATAACTACTGTTTGAAAAATAACAGAGATAATTGGAGACGGCTTAGGACTAAATATTTTTCGGAACAATATTTCCGTTTTCGGGACATTACTAAATTACATCTAAAATTAATTCAATAAATTCGACTCTTGTTTTTTTTAAGAAAATAACAGGCTTTATTTACATTTTAAAAAAAAATTGGAGGTAATTTTCTTTTATGATTTTGAAAAATTTAAGTAAAAAGGCGCAGAGGGTAATGTTATTTACAAACTAGCTTATTAGCTAAGGAATATCTTACAAATTATAGGTAAAAAAAATACTTTTCATTAACTTACTATTTATTAATTTCGTTAAATCATTGGAATTGACAAATAATTTGAATAAGTCCACAATAACAATCATTAATTTTAAATGTACGCACTGTGAAAGTTGTTCCAATCTATATACTTATAATAAAACTGTAACAGGTCAAATTCTGTACATTGAAGATATTTTGAAAATTTTTTTTGGAGGGCACTCTATTATCGTTACTCAAGCCAAAACTGTAATTTTTTTCATTCATGTCTGTCTGTCTGTCTGTCTGTCTGTCTGTCTGTCTGTATCGTAAACGCGCATCACGCCGAAACTACTTGATGGATTGAAATGAAACTCGGCATGATTATAGATCATACTACGAGGAAGGACATAGGATACTTTTTATCCCGGAATTCAGTAAGGTTCCCCTGGGAGAGAGGGTGAAAGAAAAAATTTTAACCACGCATCACGCCGAAACTACTGAATGAGTTGGAATGAAACTCGGGACGATTTGAGTTCATAGTACAAGGAAGGACATGGGATACTTTTTATCCCGGAATTCAGTAAGTTTCCCCTGGGAGAGAGGGTGAAAGAAAAATTCTTTAACCACGCATCACGACGGAATTGAATGAATTCGAATGGAACTCGGGACGATTGGACATGGGAGACATTTAATCCCGGAATTCAGTTTGGTTCCCCTGGGCTATACGGGTTTTCAAAAATTTCTCACAGCATCTGAACGACGCGTTGCACACGCGAATCAAACTGAATTGAACTGATAAACGCGAAAGTTTTTAAGTATGAATAGATAGATGGATGGATGTTTGTTACTCTTTCACGCAAAAACTGCTGAACGGATCTGGATGAAATGGCACAGAGATAGATTATAAGCTGGAATAAGAAATAGGCTTTATTTTATCTCGAAAATCCCACGGGAAAGGGAAATACGCAAGTAAAATCGCGAGTACTCCAAATACTAATCATGCGCAGACGAAGTCGCGGGTACCAGCTAGTACTTATAATAAAACTGTAACAGGTCCAATTCTGTACATTGAAGATATTTTGAAAATTTTTTTTGGAGGGCTCTCTGTTATCGATACTCAAGCCAAAACTGTAATTTTTTTCATTCATGTCTGTCTGTCTGTCTGTCTGTCTGTCTGTCTGTATCGTAAACGCGCATCACGCCGAAACTACTTGATGGAATGTAATGAAACTCGGCATGATTATAGGTCATACTACGAGGAAGGACATAGGATACTTTTTATCCCGGAATTCAGTAAGGTTCTCATGGGAGAGGGTATGAAAGTAAAATTCCTTTACCGCGCATCACGCCGAAACTGCTGAATGAGTTGGAATGAAACTCGGGACGATTTGAGTTCATACCACAAGGAAGGACATGGGATACTTTTTATCCCGGAATTCGGTAAGGTTCCCCTGGGAGAGAGGGTGAAAGAAAAATTCTTTAACCACGCATCACGACGAATTCGAATGGAACTCGGGATGATTGGACATGGGATACATTGTATCCCGGAATTCAGTTTGGTTCCCCTGGGCTATACGGGTTTTTAAAAATTTCTCACAGCATCTGAACGACGCGTAAAGCGTCGTTCATGCAGTGAGAAATTTTTGAAAACCCGTATAGCCCAGGGGAACCAAACTGAATTGAACTGATAAACGCGAAAGTTTGTAAGTATGAATGGATAGATGGATGGATAGATTGATAGATGGATGGGTGTTTATTACTTTTCCACGCAAAAACTGTTCAACGGATCTGGATGAAATTTGGCACAGAGATAGATCATAAGCTGGAATAACACATAAGCTTTATTTTATCCCGAAAATCCCACGGGAAAAGGAATTACGCAAGTAAAATCGCGAGTACTCGAAATACTAATCATGCGCAGACGAAGTCGCGGGCACCAGCTAGTATTATAATAAAATTACAATAAAATTGTTGGCGTAAGGAAGTCTCCACTTTTTTTGACTCTGTTCTTTGTGTACTTAGGTATTTTAGCTCCGATTTTACGACCACTTATAATAGATTAAAAGTAATACAAATTTTCACCGTATTTCAATAAGTCACGTTGGACTAGCGGTTCGAACAGTCGGGTGGGTGCGACGATGTATAGTCGTACCTGGGATCGAAACCACCGAAAATTTAATTTACTTTTTGCTTTTTGATACAAAATTTTGATACATCCCGTTACTAGGGCTCGAATCCCTTCAACACTACCTAAATTTTTGATTTTTATCTTTTTTATTCTTTATATTTTGAACAATGTCATAGACCTAGTACAAACAAATTCATGTTTGTCATAAATTACTTATTGTAAGCCTTCCTAAGTCTATTTTATTGTTATATAAAACTTTGGTAGACTGTTCTGCGTACATCCCACAAAGGGACCTGACCTCGTTTCTAACGGTATGACAAAAATAAAATGAAACAATTATGTACTATCAACACCAACTGATTTTTATTTTATTTTAGCTCTTTACGTCAGCTAATGTTCAGGCATTTTTACAAATCGCTCATTGAATGCAAAACGGCCTCATTTCAAAAAATTTAGAAAATGTTTTATTTCTTATAATGTATATTTTCTTTTGAAAACATTTCATTTAAATATTTATTTCTTATTATTGGGATAATTATCTTAACTTTGCTTCAAAATTTGAATGCAAAAAGGGCTTTTGTAGTTTTTATCAAGTTGGGTGATAGTTATAACAGCGACCATTATTTTAAAAAATAGAGCAAAAAATTACGAAAACAATGATGAATGTGATGCATGAAAGAAAAACATTAACTTTTTCAAAAAATCATGTTCAAAATTTGGTTTTGGCTCCTGTAAAAAGTGACGATTAGTCCAATAAAATAAAAAAAACATTTATCATTCCGGACAGTCCACACAGCATCATCTAGCCCCAAGGTGAGCAGAGCTTGTATTATGGGTACTAGTTGACTGATAAACTTAATACAATACATTACGTAGATAGTTATTTTTTTTATAAATACTTACATAGAAAACACCCAGACCAACGGAACAAATTTCTGCAGATCGTACACAATTTTTTTCCGACACGGGAATCGAACCCGCAACCGGTCGCAGGCGGACCTTCGCCCACCGTGCCACATCGGTCGTCGCTGATGAATGAGCGAAATGCTTTGCATACACTCTGACACGTCTAATGCTGGGGCCACACTACCGTGATATGCCGATAATTATTGCCATAACTTATACAACACCTAGGTGTAACCACGATTTATGGCCATAATTTTACAATGCCAATCAATATGGCAAATGGCGGTAGGCAATAGCTCCGGCGGCGGTCTTTTTTCGCACATCAAAGAAGATTACCGCAGTAATTAATGCGTTTGTGGCCACTACCGTTTGTCCAGTGTGTAATATGAGCTCACCGGCGACGCACGTGATATTTTTACCGCCTTATTTATTGACATATCTAGGTAAACTCTAGTGTAACCACACCAGTTCATGCAATAATTTAAACGGTAATGTAATGTCATAATTATTGCGGTAACAGCCCGGTAGACGGTAAGGTAGTGTGGCCCCAGCGTAAAACTCTCTAAACTGGTTCCTATAAACAAACATTTTATCTGTTTACATAGTGTCATTTATTGTTGTCATGGGAACGGAACGTAAGCTTCCTAGATCTTATTTGACATGCAACAAAAATAGATAGGAATAAATACTTGGACGATGGAAAAACCCTTTGAGAACGGTAAACTATGGTATTATTAGATGATTCTTTAGATAGCACAGAGATGGCGATTCCGTCGCCGCCGTCACACTCACAAGTTCAAGTAAGCGGGCGTACGACACTATCCGTGTTCACTCACTCATTGACAGAAATGGCCTAAAATTTTCACGTTATTTCTAATTATACCGAGTGTTTTCATGAATCAAACACTATTTGCCGCAAATAATGACCAATAACAAAGCCAAAAACAGTTATTTATTTGTTAAATTATGTCCACATCGCTCATATTTGGGAAAATACAAACGTATGCAAATCGAACGACCTTAAGCTTTTTAACTATTTTTACGAAACTACCCCTAGGAGGCGTGCAATAAATTTCTGAAATTTGACAAATAAATTTCCATGCGAAGCCGCGGGGCACGACTAGTATTCTAAATACTTCATCATAAACACATTTCGATATCTTCAGACATCAAAAAAGCAAAAAGCCAACATCACGCGGTGTTCCCAGGCGGTCACCCATCCAAGTACTGACCGCGCCCGACGTTGCTTAACTTCGGTGATCGGACGAGAACCGGTGTTTTCAACGTGGTATGGCGACAGCATATTCTAAATACTTCATCAGTACAACATTTCAATATCATCACTATTATTACTTAACTCTACGATTCTATGAAATTGTTATTTTTATATTAACAATTGGCGATTTTGGCCGACTTACTTAACTAACCACACTGTAAAATTGTAAAAAGTGTGACCTAAGGTATTTCTTAATGTATTTCAAAGCAACACAATTTTGTTTCATTTTATAAAAGTCACGTTAAAACTCAAACAAAAGTGCTTCTAAAGTACCTATAGCAAGATTTTCAAGAGTCATTGCAGCTTTGGATTGCATGCACATCAAAAACAGTTTTGTTGCTATGCTTGTCTAACATGTTGAAAACAATATCTGTGCACCTCGCTTGCACGCGTGAAGTTGGCAAGCATAAACCCGACATAACTGAGCATTGAAAATTCGGCCCATAATGTTTCAAAATGAGGGCAGGAATCGAACCTCCAACCTCCTGCGTCGCAAGTTGACCTACGCCAGGCGCGCCACTGATACAATACAATACAAAAATGCTTTATTGTACAACAGAAAAAGAACATAGTATTAAATTTGACTTGTCTAAGTGCTCATTTTGTAAGCCTAAAGAAATAAAGATATTGATTTACTGATTTAGTAGGACGGTAATTGACACAACTAACGCCAAATTGACACAACCAACGGCAAATCAATAATCAAATGCTGTATCTGAGCAGCTTATAAAAGTGTAAACACACTGAAGCCGGAGGCGGAGCGGAGGCGAAGGCGTGCGAGTTGTATTCTATTGAATCATATGAAAGCCTACACACAGACCGCAAGCGGTGGCAGCGCGGTGCCATAGGAAAAACCGCCACGCCTTCGCCTCCGCTCCGCCTCCGGCTTCAGTGTGTTTTCAACTTAAAGCTATCTCTCTCACCTGAAGTCCCCCCTCTTGAGACTGTCCCAGCTGTCCCCCCATCCTCCCTCCTCGTCGGGGGGCGGCGCGTCCCGCAGCGCCAGCCCCAGCCAGGCGAGGTCGGGCGCGTGCGCGGGGTGCCGTGACGTCATGTAGCGCGCCAACTGGACTAGCCGCGCGGCGGAGGAAACCAAGTGGATGGTGGAATACACGTGGATGGCTGCGCGACGTGCTCGGTCGCTTCGACTCTAGGGGTTCAGAGGGTTTGTTATGATAATAGAGTAAGCCTAAGTCAGGCAGTGGACTGATAAATGTGTGTTATTATTATTAATAGCTGTATATTAGCTATAATAATATAATAGCTCTGGAGGCATACAATAATATTTATAAGCATTATGTTAAAAGAGTTGTGCACAAATGTATCTATGTATATTTAAAAAGAGAATAAATGAACTTAGTAAAAGTAAAAGTAAAAAAAGTAAAATCATCTTTATTTTATAAACAAACTAAGTTAGACACGAGAAAAAACAATAATTATATACAGTAACCTCAGTCTGCTTACAAAATGGGCTCTGACTCAGCATGAGTTGGATGCAAGATTGCATCCAACGCTGATCTTCCGCCAGGGCCACTTGTTGGCGTTACGGACAAAAACCCACACCAATAACAATAAAATGAAATTATTATAAACTTTAAGCACTTAAACTACTATAAACACTTATAAATATAAATTAAAACAAAATAGGTAATATTCTACAGCAAAAATAAAAAATAGAAGAAATTATGATCTAGATACACTATCGTCGTTGTTGTATGAGTTGTGAGATTAGGTACTAACATACTACTCTACACTATGTTCTTAGTTCTACAACTAACGAGTGCCTATAATACACTTGTGTCGTGTCTTAGACTTTCCTGCTCCTTCTGATGATCAAACAGAAATTTCTTTAATTTTGATCTAAATGCATGTAAGCTTTGCAGGTTCCTTATCGGCGGCGGGATGTTGTTCCAGCACTTTGAAGCTGCATAGCGGAAGCTGCCTCTGAAGCAGGCAGACCTGTGCTGGTGTGTCTCGAGCTGCTTCGAGCACTGGCGAGAGCTGCAAGATCGAGAGCTGGATAACCATGACAACTTCTCGTAGAGATACGACGGCGACTTAAATTTGATTACCCCGAACATTAGACATGCAAGGTGCAGTTTACGACGGTGTTTCATTTTTAAGATGAAGTGTTTATTTAAAAACGGCGTGACGTGACCTCTAAATGGAATATCGAAGCAGAAGCGGGCGCAGGCATTTTGGACTCGCTGAACCAATCTTTGCGTTCTTGCAAGTAATCGGGGACCGAATACTACGTCCGCTTAGTTCAATTTCGATAAAACAATGGACTCTACAATGCGGATTCGTAGATCAATGCTGAGATACGGTCTCACTCTGTATAGGACCTTCAGTCTGTAGAAGCAGTTCCTAACAGAATCAGCAACATGCTTCTCAAAGCGAAGGTGACTATCCACCTGCAGACCGAGGTTCCGTGCCTCGTTGACACGCTCCACTGACTCACCCATAAGGACCACACTCCGCGTTGGACTAAGACGCTGTGTCTGATATTGAGTTCCAAATATCATATATTTAAATTTTTTTGGGTTCAACAAAAGACTGTTTCTTTCTGACCATAGAGCAATATTAGATAGATCTGTATTGAGCTTCGCAATTGCACTGTCAATTTCAGAGGGTTTGAAGGAGATATAAACCTGAATATCGTCAGCGTAAATGTGAAAATTGCAGTGCTTGATGACAGATTGTACGTCGGCGGAAAAAATAACAAAAAGAAGGGGCCCTAAATTGGACCCCTGTGGGACGCCTTGCCTGACTAGTTGAAAGTCTGAAAACAAGTCAGAACCGTCATTACAAACTATCTTTGTGCATTGATAACGATCTTTAAGATAATTGTTGAACCAACGTAAGGCCCCCTGGTCAAAACCATAATAATTTAATTTTGATATAAGTAGGTTTAAATTTAAAGAATCAAATGCCTTTGAAAAATCGAGCAGAACGAGCAGAGAGCATAGTCCTTTATCTTGTGCGCATAGTAGTTGATCAGTGACATCGAGCAGGGCAGTAGTGGTACTGCGTCCCTTTCTGAAGCCAGACTGTACGTCCGGTAGAATTTTGTTTTTTTCAACATAATCAGTTAACTGGTAACTTATGACCTTCTCTAAAACCTTTGACAAACACGGTAGTATGCTGATAGGTCTAAGCTCATTTAAAATGGTTGGATTAGGAATCTTAGGCAAAGGTAGAACAATAGCCCGTTTCCAAGCATCTGGAAATACAGAGGTAGTTATTGATCTATTTACCATCGCAGTTATGGTATCAAGTGCTTCAGGTAGAGTCATCATTAGCATGTCTAAGCTGATAAGATCCGAGCCCACAGCTTTGGATTTAAGACTACGAATAATTTTCGAAATTTGGTCCAAACTGACAGGTTTTAAACTAAAAATTGATTCGCTAAATTTATGAAATTCGAAATACGTAAGAGTGGATATAGTCACCGAGGTTATAGGCAACGTCAAAAAATGAGTATTTATAATACTAGCATCCTGTAAGTGAAGTGGAAGTTCAACATTATTCTTTGGTAATAATGTGTTTTTTAAATTCTTCCAAAGCTGTTTTGGGTGATTTATTTTATTATTTATATTTAAATTAAAATACGCTTTCTTCTCATGATACAGAGCTTGATTGACAGTACTTTTCATAGTTTTATAGTACAATCTTTTGCTTTCTGACTTGCATTTTTGATACTCAACCGCCGCATCGTCACGTAACCTCATCATCAATTTGACTGTATCTGTGATCCAAGGATGTGAGGTCGATTTAATCAAGACTGACTTAAGGGGAGCATGCCGATCTAGAAGAGCCAGGATACTATGATTTAAAACGTTAACTATGTCGTTAACATCGTCTAGTGACGCAATTAAATCCCACCTAATAGAGCGTAAGTCGATATTAAACTTTTCAATACATATATATTTTATAGGCCTTAGAACAAACATATTTAAACTTTGTTGTGATAGGGTAACTTGTGTGTCGACTGGCGTGTGTAGTATGACAGGATAACTTCAATGAAGTAATAAATGTTTAATTTATAAGGCAAGAATATAGACTACACCGGAATATAAGGGCCTTTTCATACTAGCGTATTGC
The DNA here is from genome assembly GCA_944547425.1 of Eupithecia centaureata. NCBI lineage: Eukaryota > Metazoa > Arthropoda > Insecta > Lepidoptera > Geometridae > Eupithecia > Eupithecia centaureata. The sequence goes on along the minus strand of OX155695.1, from coordinate 975,268 downwards.
GAGCGTCCGCAAAGCGGAGCGGGCGCACTTCGCGGCGGATGAGCAGGGAATTCGTTGCGGGAGCGCATTCATTAACTGATAATCGTACAAAGACGATGAAACCCTTAGGGCCTCAGGGCCCTTAAGGCCTTATAATACGACGCGTGGAAAATTGGCACCGTTTTCTGTTATAGGCCACACTACTTTTAACGTTGAAAAACGTGTGCACTGTCGCTAAACTAAAGGTTTCCACCTCCTCTCACCTTCCCCAACAGTCCATCATCCTCCTGGGCCTGCCAGCGCTCCACCAGTCCCTCCGCGCGGTCCCTCAGGTACGGCAGCAGCACCAGCACCGCCAGCGAGCCTCGCTCCAGAGCCACGGGCAGACGCTGGCCCGAGTCGAACTCATTGCTCGCTGTGGGCACTCGGAGCAGGCCGTAGAAACGTTCAGAGAATGATGCAGCTGGGGGTTAAGGTTTTATGTGCGGGTTAGAGAGGGGAAGAAGATTATGAAAAATATATGCAAGCTCAAGACAACATACATTTTATATTTTGTATGTTGCCTCCTGGATACCTAAGGCACTTAATAAAAAGAGATTTACGAATTCAAGATCATCTTTATGCATGCCGAAAGTCACAACTAACATTGACATGAGTTTTTTTTGGTTTGATCATTTAATCACTACATAGTATAAAGAAAAGGCTCTTTTTCCGACCTGTAAAACTCTTACCAATAAATTGATTATTCTGATTTCTGCCCCTATGTCCCTAAATCCCTATGTCCCTTTGAATGCTTAAATCTTTAAAACTACGCAACGGATATTGATGCGGTTTTTAATAGATAGAGTGATTCAACAGGAAGGTTTATACATACATATAATAAAACCGTGCAAAGCCGGGGCGGTCGCTAGTACTAAATAAAAAAAGATTTACAAATTCAAGATCATTATGTATGCCGGAAGTCACAACAAACATTGACATAAGTTTTTTTTAAATTAAATCATTTAATAACAACATTAAAAGAAGTGTTAAATAATCCCTATTCAATCTCATATGGCAAGTGGTGGTAGGGTATGCTTAGCCCATGTGGGACCATTATAACAGACAGATGAATAAAGAGTATGCGGCGTTACTCACTCATTGCTTCATTCAGGCCATACCACTAAACAGAAGTCTCCCCCAAACGAAGCGACTCCCTATTTACTTTTTAAAAAAGCACAAAATATTTCTGTTCATATAGAACACTCTTGTCCAGCGTGTATGTTTGAAATGCTTTTGAATTTTTTATTATGTTTACTGTTACTGTGTGCGTAAGACTTGATGTCCTTGATGTAAAGTACTTGTTTCGCAAATAATCTTGAATCTAACACTTACATCAACAAAACAAATATTGTGTGTATGTCAAACCTGTGCTCACAACATGCTTTTGATGAATTCCAAGAGCCTATTAATATTGCCTACCTGTTATTGTAGATCTATTAAACTGAGAGATAAACTGATAGATTTAAGCTTTTAAAACTCTTTAATAAGATATCTTAGTACAACAGATAACAAAAAAAATATTTCTGATTCTATACTAAGATTAATGTGCTTTACTTTGTCGGAACTTAGCTTTGTGATTCTGCAACACATCATTTCTTCAACTACTCACATCACTTCCTATTTTAGTTTTTGTTACATTCCTAAATCAAGACAACTTAACATTTATTCATATATCATAATATGAATTGAACTTTAGCTAGTTGCCTTTAGTTAGTGCATACTTCCAGGTAAAGAAACACTCATGGAGATTTATGTTATGACCGACTTGGTTTGACTTTTTTATATTTTTTGTGATTTTTGTGTTATTCCTTGTATAAATAATAAAAAGATGGAAGAATCTTACAAGGCTTAACTATAATAGGCCTAATAACCTTGTAATAAGGACATAATTACCATAATGCTTGAGGTAGTAGTATTGCAGAGCGAAGTCAAACACCAGGTACAACTCGTCAAACCATTTGATGCACCAACTACATTTGTTGGGGTAGACTGCTGCCAGATACTGAAAGTAAATAGTATTGGTATAAAGTGTGGCAATTTTATACAAAAGACTATTGCAAATACTACAGAAAAGATCATTAAATGCGATATGTATGAACAATGGGTTCAAACTACCAATTTATTCTGAGACCGAAGTTCATGTTACCACAGGCCCGCAAGTAGGAAGTAAAGTGAAACGTTGTATCTAAATAGAACACAAACCTCGACAAATTTCTTTAGGGCTGGCTTCACAGTAGCGCCAAGAGCCTCCTGAGCGGTCACTTGGAACACTGATGGGGTCCCCTGAAGGGTTCTAGTCAAATGCGCTGCGTATGCAGCCATGTTATAGCTAGCTTTGCATTTAATTTGTTTGTAAGACTTCTGCAGAACAGGGAAACAGTGGAAATTGTTTTTTTTTTGCTCAGAAATCTACAAAATCGACAAGAAATGCTAGTTTCACTTTCATTGGATTGGAGTTTGTTTATCTTTTTCACGTCACCAGCTGATTGTCAAAAAGAAATCTTAGAAACCATAGACAACTTTTTTTTGTTTTTTGATTTTTTCGTGAATCGGAAAACATTTCAGAAGGATAGTAGGACTACGACAACGATGGATGGCTAAAAAAATTATGAATAAAATAAACATCAGACAAGGTGTTATGACCGTAATGGCTTTCGCCCTATGATAAAAGATGAACAAATTCAACTAAAAAAAAAATGTAGGGTAGACGTAGACTACCTAAGGGGGTAGGGCGCGGCGTGCTCGTGCCCCGTGCCCAATGCCATGGTTCAACCAAACTACACGCGCGGTATTCGCGCAAGCAGCGAGCTTGTATAAATTGCACACAAGAAGCTCTCCGTCAACCGTTACGCTCGTCACGTATGCAAAGTTTGCGCTAGGAAAGAAAGTGTAGCCTAGAATGACCTTCTAATAATAGCCTCTAAAAACAACAGTACCTAGCTAGAGTATAATACCCTTTAACCAGACGTGAGATGTGAGAGACTACAGGCTCACAGGTTCCGAATGTGGCAAGCTGACTGAAGACAGGACACTAAGAGACATGGTGCTTCTAAGGCAAAGTTTAGCCTAACTAAGATCAAGTGGACTTGTTTAGCCTGATAATGTAAATATAATATTATGTTGGATGTATTGTCGATTGTCAGTATTCAATTTTCAAATTATCGTTTGATCAGGTACTTTGTGTACGCACTGGTTTTGTTGCGATGACCAGCCCAGCCCTTGGTTAGGTACACCTTCACGAATAAGGAAGTTTCCAATTTCACAAAAATAAAAACTAATTATGTAAGTTTTAGGGCATTTATATTACATTAAATATGGTGAAAGAATTATTTTGATAACTTGAAAAATGACAAAGTTATTCCACTTTTACTGAATCAAAAACGAAGTAGAAAATAAGCGTTAGGCATTTGGCCTGTGACGTCATAAGTTCCCGCGGGTCAACGGCACAGGTGGGGGGAAAGCGCTTTTCGACTGTTTCGAGTGTTTCATCGTTATTTTTCTCATATTAAGTACATGGAACGTGGTTTGGGCGAGTGTCTATCATGTAAAGTATATTGATTTATTTCGTATAGATACGATTTATTATATATTTATTTATTATATATAGATTTATTATCGACTTTTCTAAACATAATTTAAGTAATAAGTTAAATTATGTATATTATAAGTTATTATAATATTGATAGATAATATTATTATATTCTGTTTATATAAGTTTTTATTTTCCATTTCTATATTTAAGTACCTAGCGATAAGACCGCCCTTTATATGACGATTTAGTATGTAGTATTTTTATGTTCTCTTTTCTTTTTTTGTGTGGTAGGTTTAAGTATAATAAAGTGTTTTCTATTCTAATTTATGTAGATTACTAGCATCTGCCCGCGGCTTCGCACGCGTTTTTGCTATGAAAACGTCTAAAGGCTATTTCTATTGCATGGGAACTGATTTATAGGATGAAAAGTAGCTTACGTGTTATTCCAGGGCTAAATCAATTTAGCTCGATCAATTTAGTAGTTTTTTGTGTGAAAGAGGAACAAACATCCATACATTCATACATTTATAATATTAAGTTAGGATTTAAAAAGAAGCTTTTTTGTAGATCTGCTCGAGAAAGCTACGGTAATTTCTCTCATAATAATTTAAGTAGTCATTGGTACATGAAATAGGTACATAATCATATACTGCATTCGAAAAGTTAATCACTTGTACAAGTTTCGACGCTAAAATCCGGCCGTATACTTTTGCCTAATATTCGGCTATTCGGTCAGGGGGCTTGCCGAATATTCGGTACACTGCCAAATAGATTTGTCGTTGCAATCCTAGAAATAACTCTAATCCCTTACATTTAACCTACGCCGTCCTTGTCTTTTATTTCCACTTTTTTCCGGAACCTATATCTATCTCTGACATTCCCACTTGACTCTGTTCTTCCTTTCGATTCGTTCGAGAACCTTGGCATACCTACCTATGCTTGAAAGTCTAGAACGTTCATAAGATACTGGATTATTCTTTGGATTTCTGCTCATTCCCAAAAACTCTTCAATGTTCGACTATCAAGGCGAAGAAAATAACCCTTATTTACACAAAGGAAGGTAGGTAGGTACATAAATTGATCTAGGTAGGTATAACAAACAGATCGTTGTAGAGATATCGCGTAGGTAGGTATAGGTACTACCTACTCTATTCTGGGTATGATGATAACATTGATAACTGAAAATTATGTAGGTAATATTTTGAACTCTAGGTATAGGCATAAGAATAAATAAAAACTATACCTACTTATTCTTATGGTATAGGTAACCAAATGTTAAGAAAAATACAAGCTAGGTATATTAAAACTATGTAAACGTTGTCCTGCACAGATTCCACAACGGTAATAAATATCCGTTCCGTCTTGATTTAGTATTTTAGATTTGTTTGAGGTTACCGCGCATAGAAACTACTAGACTCGAGCGGAGTTATGACGTCATGACGTTGTTGAGCGGCCGCGCGCCGAGAAGTTTTAAAGCGGACGGGAAAAGTATCATAACTTCGTCATTTATGAAGATAATTGAAAAAAAAAACAGTGGGCTTTATTGCAAGTATAGTATTATTTTTTTACATATAAATAAAAAAATCGGAAACTTCCTTATTGCGAATTTTATTTCACCCAGTTTTAGTCGATTTTTCATCCCTAATTCGGATCCCTACCCTAGACAACCCTCGTCTATTATTTATATTTGTTGTCTATGGTTAGTCAAATTTGTGTTTGGACGACATATTGTTTTGCTTGATTGGTATTTTATATCCAAAAAAATCAGGCTGTTTGTGATATAATCCATCTGAATTATATTTGTGTGTGATTAAAAATCATCCACGATGTCCATCGGTGTTCCTATTAAAGTACTTCATGAGGCCGAGGGCCATGTAGTGACGCTAGAAACAAACACCGGCGAAGTTTACCGCGGTAAACTAATCGAGGCTGAGGATAACATGAACTGCCAAATGACGCTATGTACGGTGACCCATCGTGACGGCCGTGTAGCTCAGTTGGAGAATGTGTACATCCGAGGATCAAAAATCCGCTTCATGATATTGCCTGACATGTTAAAAAACGCTCCTATGTTCAAACGACAGGGCAACAAGTCATCCGCCGGGCGCGGAAAAAGTGCTATACTTCGGGCCCAAGGTCTGTATTCACGTATTCTGCAAGAAACTCGCAATATCATGCTTTGTTTACACGTACAGCTACTTGTTTACAAACATCCCAACTTCAACTTGTGAAGCTGGAGTAGCGTCCCTTTCATGATTCTTTTACACCAGCCAGTTTCATGATCTTACCATTCCTGGTATGACAATGAATCTCGACTAACAATTGAATCTCAGATTTGCTGACTTCATCTTGCCATTCATTATTACTTGTCTACTTTTATCACTAGATTTGTCCTATGCTTATTTTGTAAGCCTAAAGAATTAGTTATTGATTTCTGGTTAGTGAACGTCTAACAGTAGTATCTGTATTTCAGTGGCGGGCCGAGGGCGGGGCGGCGGCGGGCACCGGGGCGGAGGCGGCCACCGCGGCGGCTGGCAGGGAGGCTCCGGGCCCTCGCGACGTTAAGTCAAAGTCCTGCACTCTCCATAGACTAAGTTATGTGACTCAATGTCCTTCTGTGTTATTTAATTTGGACCTGTTCTGTTAAATTATGAGGACTTTGATTTAGTTAACTTGTTCATAATTTTAAATCATGGGCGTGGGACTTAGAAAATGAATTAAGAACTGATAAGCATAGAATTGATTGTGGTAGTCATGTTATGATATCTAAAAGTTACAAAGATCTAGTCACTTCATCATAAATGAATGTGAATATAAAAAAATATGTTATTTTGAGTCATTCAAGAGACATGTCAGAATCAAATGAAAGTACTGTCCAGTGTATAAATAAAAGCGCTATCCTATACGGATTTAATATAGGTATTGAAATCTATGTTTACTTATAATTAGGCATATTCTGCCCATAATCACAAAATACACATTAAATCCAGTAAAATGTTGAAGTTTTCTAATAGGTTATCAAGGATGTCCGAATATTGTGTTCAGGTTATTAAGTGCTTCCTTCTGCAGTCCTAGCCCAGCAGTTGGCATAAAATAAGCTATGACTTTTGAGTGATGTTCACCCACACCTGCATTTCTTAGCTTTAAAAGCACTGAACACCAGAATTATTATTTGTGATATTAGAGGGTAACACAGATGGACATTGACTTAATTATAAGTGTATGATAATAGCTTAGTAAATGAGTATTGGCTAAGTGGGAGGATGGTTAGGTTGAAAGCAGAAGCTTTGAGATTGGAGATTTGTTTGGACTATTTAGAGACGAACCCTAACCCTTAGTGGGAGATGTGGCACAACTGAACAGTTTTGAAGAACAAGCTTTAAAAAAAGTGGTAAAAAGGACATGGAATCTGTGCTAAATCTGTTTGTGTTGTTCTGGGGAAGGATCATGTTGTTAAATGAACATTCGATTCTGCATCACTCTCAACCTGATGCATAATGTTACAGTATGTTGTCTATAATATTAATGAATAACGGAATGGCAACACAACGGCGATCCAAATCTACGAGTGTATTAGTTTATACCTGTTACTCATAGCTAATACGAATACGAAATAACAAGGTAACGGAACGGGAACGCCGCGGTCGCGCGCGTAATAGGTACGTATATAATAATAGGTAGATGGTATTAGTCGTATTAGTCGCTCGCTGCACAGCGCGTAATAGGTACGCAATACGCATATCGTATTAGGAAGGTATTAGTTAGTTTAGTCAGTGGCGCACGCCATAGAAGCCACTGCGCCTACGCGTGAAGTGAATGGCCCTGATGTTTGACTATTATTGGATAACATACTGTAGTTTCACGTACCTATTACTTATGGGTATCTGGGTCCTCATATTATGTTCCTTATACCTGTTACGAATATATTAGTAACACCACTAGTACCTATTAGAATATGTTAGTCACATCTCTACTGTACGTCTCCCAAACTAGTCCAAACAAAGTTGAAAATGTCAGTTTCTACTTTCTACCTTGCCATCCTCAATAATTTTACCTAAACTATAAGAGCTCCGAATGATTTGCATTGGGCGTGTGAATGGTTTGAATGTTTGTGATATCTTTGTATTCAGGATGAATATACTCTTGGATTATACCTTGTGGTTTTATTTACAATTTGTACCTATTTATTATTCAGGCTTAAAGATCCTTCTACAGACTGATGGTATAGGATGCGACAAAGGGTTGTGAAATCTTGTGAAGGGAAAGGAAAACTAAAGTAACTATCTTTATATTTTTAATAGTAACCAACCTTAATTCTAACTATCTTCATCTTAGTTTTGTATATTACTTAATTATCACAAAATACATCACCCACCACAACAAAAACCTTAGAGAAATATAACATTACATTGGGATTTGTGGTAGGCATCTTTATAGCTTGATCTTTGCTCTTGCGAAAATATAATACACAATATACCCACCTCGTAAAGCATTTACCTATTTATCATATAGAAAATTGTAAATGCTTTTAAATCATTTTACTTCACTCAAAGATTTCGATGAAACATATCATAATATTTGGATCATGCTGCATAATGATGAGCCAAAAGAACCTTTCGACCCTAGCCTTAGGGCTTGGGATACAAAGCCAGCGCTGCCAACCGTGCAGTATCCATGACTGGACGATAAAAGGGTACAGATTCAACCAAGTTTGTAACCTCCCCCATTAGTGTAAGGATCATTCACTCCATTAAATATATCTCCCATTACATATCAGTCTTCTGTCCAGTGTGTCTAGGCGGCGTTGTCCTCTGCAGTGCCTTGTGAAGCCGTTGGAAAGGCAGCTCGACGAGTAAAGTGAGGGGCAGCGCCGCTAGGTACGATACGCTGGCTACACCGAACCATTCCAAGATCTGGAAAAGACATAATTTTTAGCATATCCGTGCTAGGATAGTTGTAGGAACAAACCTGGGTTTAAATATTTGTTAGAATTTGCTCCGCTCTGCTTAGGTGGGAGCGCGATCTACGGGCCTTTTAATACCAGAGCCGATTGTAGCGACAAAAATCTACTTACATAAAGCATCATCCAATCCTACTTATAAACGCGAAAGTTTGTATGTTTGTATGTATTTACTCTTTCACTCAAAAACTACTGAACGGATCTTGATGAAATTTGGCACAGAGATAGATTATAGTCTAGAATAGCACAGGCAATATTTTATTTCGAAATTCCCACGAAAATACCTATAAATTAATACACATACAGGAACGGGAACAACGTAGATGAAATCGCGAGGCGTTGCTAGTCTCGAATACATGTGATGCTACTTTGGCAATTATTTTTACATAGGTATACTACTGTTCAGCTTCGTTATTTATCTTTGTTTATGAAAGTGCAATAATCACAACGCGTTGCAGGCGGATTAGTGATTATGATTATATAGTAAAGACGTTAAAAATACACAGAAGGAAGCTTCCCTTCTGAAAGTTCGTATAAAATCCTCGAGCTGAGTTGCAGGGGTCGATTCTTACATATAATTAAACTAGCGACCCGCCGGTTTTGCACGGTTTTATTATACTATCAACCTTCCTCTTGAATTACTATATCTATTAAACGCATCAAAATCACAGAGAAAGCGACTTTGTTTTATACTATATAGTGATGCAATGTCTTACACCACGGCTAATGAAACGTCTATGACCAGCTACTAGATAGATAAGCCTACCGCAGACTGTCGGTCGAGCTGGCTGGGGGCTAGCCTGGCGGCCACCAGCGACTTGTTGATAGGCATGTGCAGCAGCAGGGCTCCGAAGGAAAGGCGCGCCCACACTGACCAGCCTTGCCAGGATAGCAGTGTCGCTACCGGCGCTGGAACAAGGTAATTTATCACATGAACGAGCGTGGACATAGGTAGATTGGTTAGTGTCTTCTAGCTATACCGCGATTCAAAAACATAGATATTATTCAATAGAGTTCCAAACCAAAGGAATATTGATGTAACATATTTTACGATATCATCAGAACAAGCTGCAGGAGCTCCAAACAATTCGTAGTTTTGACAGTTTTCATTCATCATTCCATTATTCCATTGGTCTTTCATGCGTTATCGAAAACGAACTTGCATGTTTTTCGCTGTGCTAGAGCAAATACGCTTTTTTGAATATTTTATTTAGGTTTTTAGTTGTAAGCTTGTTGTAACCTTGCTGTTGTCTGTTATAAACATGTTATAAATATCAGTTTTTGTTAAGTTTTCATTCGTTAATGCCATTGTTCACAAAAAATATCTATGATTCAAAATCAGAGTACCTACCTATAGACAGACGTTGGCAGCAGTAATAATAATTCAGTGTTGGCAGCGAGTAAACTTACAATTTGACAAAATGTCTGTTTTGTGGCCGATTGAGTGTTATGTAAATTTTAAGGGCATATTTTGGAATAGGAATGGGACAGATAACTACGCATTCACTGCAGAGTCTGCTATCATTGCAAAACACGCGAGCTTCTTATGGTCACGGGCACCAAATGCACAAAACTTCATAGAACTTAGGCACAGAATCGCTTGCTTAGTCTACTTCGCTAAAAAGGTTTACCGACGTAGGTAGTTTGAGTTACAAAATGCACTTAGGTCACGGAGACTTTCCACTTATCTGATAGGGTACCTAAGAAACCTGTCAGTTAGCCGTGCCGTAACATAATAACCAGTGCTTGCATTGTATAACAGTAGGAAGAGGTAAACTCTGGTATTTAGGCGCCTGTTATTTCAACAGCTCCTTACGTGTTTTATGCTCAGACTTTATGCCCTATTATATTATTATAAGTGAAAGGGTTTTTACAACGTTGTAGGTAGGACCATACTGATCAACCCGGAATCTAAGTCAGTTACGGACAAATCGAAATAACAAAAAACTAATGTGCTTTTCCTAAAAAGAAGCTTCTGTTTATCCAGGATTACACTTACAATCTTTAAGCTTCAGAGTTACACCATGGTTTCGTAGTTACGAATTTATCCCCGATTATAAATATCCTACGTTTATAAAAGACATAAAAAACCAAGGTCGCGCCCCTACATTATTTGGTGAGTAGGTTTTAAAATTTTTATAGTTTTGCACATAATCGTGAAGAAGTATAAATATTTAATTCACCTCTCCAAGTTGTATACTTACAAGGCACCCCATTCATAGCTCCTAACAGCGCCAATGACACAAAGGTCGCGAAGACAGGCCTCTCGAGAGCGGCCAGCGCCGCGGCCCCCGCGCGCGGGCCTCCGTCGCGGCCTATCAGCAGGGGGGAGGACACCACCCACCACACTGCGGCGGGTACCGCCAGCACGGCTGTCCATCTGAACACCTGGAGGATAAATTAATAAATATTGCTGGACAATCCACACAGCATCATCTAGCCCCAAGCTAAGCAGAGCTTGTGTCATGGGTACTAGATGCCTCTGATATACTTAATACAAAACATTACACAGGTACCTAATATAGTAAATCAGTAAATCTTTATTTCTTTAGGCTTACAAAATAAGTATTTAGACAAGTCAAATCTAATACTATTATACACAGAAGTAAGCTTATCGAGCTGCCCTTTCTCTGGTAAGTACCTACCTAATCCTTTTTTCATTTTCACGGGCTGTGTAGGAAGGACCTTCCTACCTATAATTAGGTATAGGTAGATCTACGCCGCTACCGCCAGATTTCTTAATGATTATGAGTAGGTAGGTATATTAGAGAGTATTTATGACATCCATTTATTCTTCGTGAATCAGTAAATCAGTATCTTTATTTCTTTAGGCTTACAAAATAAGCACTTAGACAAGTGAAATTTAATACTATAGGTACATAATTATCAAAATAATACAAGAAATAAAGTGATAATTGATTTTCCCTTCGCTTCAATCTTTTGTCGTGATCACGTATCGTAGGAGATCGATCATATCTCAGAGAAGTCAAGGAGCTTGTATCCTTTGACATCGCTTATGCTACATTTTATTCAGGTTAAGTAGTCAGTTCGAAGCCTGTAGTCGTCTATAATAATCGGACTTATAACATAGGACTTTAAACCTTCATCGCAAAGGGCTTTAACCTGTCCATAGTTCGAGAAGGCTCTCGAGTCTAGACTTTCACTTAGGCCTAGGTAGTCTAGTTAGGCAATACTCTAGCTAGACATTGCAATGAATGTTTACGTGATTGCTTTGAGGAAATAGGTTAAACGGCTGTGTGTGAATGTCCTGGTTTTCAGTAGTCGGTCAATCATAGATAATATTAGCTGGTCACATAACAATTCGCCTACCAAGCGTGGTGATTCTGGTAAAACCCTCTCATTTTCGGAGGCATGTAAATTGTTCTGATGAAGAAGCCTACTATTTCATGAGCATTTTCTCAAATGAGGGAGTTTTGCCGGAATTTATTAGGTATTAATGTCACGCGTGGTTATTCTGGCAAAACCCCTCATTTGGGGAGGCATGTACAATGTTCTGATGAAGTAGGGTACAAATGCCTCCCAAAAGGAGGGGGTTTGCCTGAATTAACTAGGTAGGTATGGATTTTGCGGTGGTAATGGAATTGATGGGTTTTTGTCAGGATTCATGAGGTATAGATGTCATAAATAGTCCGTACCTTATAGTCTGCCAGGCGGATCCTCGAGGCCTGTATGGAGTGGTGGACGTGCGCCAGCAACAGGCCGGCCAGCGCGCCCGGCGCGTTGCCCAGCGGCGACTGGTACAGGATGTTGAAGGACGCGTCGCCGCGGTACGTCACACGGACTGACCTGGGGAAATTAAAGGTGGTTATTCGATTACGTAATAGTCCCTTCTGGTTTAGCCATAGAATAGCTAAATACCTCGGATATCACGGGGATCATTCCATTGGAGGTATATGTATATTTCTGTATACTCTTAGCGCAAACTTTGATTTCAGTAGGTAAGTACAACTTAATGATTGTGGTTCTACTTTGACTAAAATGTCCAAATTCAATTGACTATTTGCAAGACTTATGTCAAATTTAGTGATTTTAATCCCATTATTGTCAACCTAGTTATATTTAAGCATTTAAATACTATTTCTTTTCATCATTGTTTGGGTCTCTTTGATCTTGTTCTACTTGTTTCCGTTTGTTGACCTAGTTGGCAGTCAGACATGCTGATCAAATTCAATATTGGAGACTAGATGCTGATCATAAGTCATAAAAGTTCTATGAAACTCACTCCGGCCGATGCATCACGAAGTTAGGCACCAGCCGCCACTGATAGGCCAGCACTCCGATCAGCACTATGGAGGCCGCCAGCAAGGCCGCCAGCACCGTCAGCGCGCCGCGCCGGAGCGGGCGCAAGGCCAGCGTCAGAGCCAGGCTGACGGCGTACAGCTGCATGTCGGCGGCTAGATACCTGGGAAGAAGAGGCTTATTAGTTCACTCCAGTTCCCCCCTACTTGCATGGCATGACACCATTCAAGTAGGTACCTATTATCTTTGTGGGGAACAACTAAAACTTGAGCTGCCTTGCTCTTGAGGACGAGTAGGCGTACGGCGCATTACCACCCTTACCTTGTGGATATTCCATCCACTCGAACTAATCGGTTCTCCTCCACCTTTATCATTCGTACCGGTACGGAATGGAATGAAATTCTATCCAGCATCAGCCTGCAGTCTTGCGCATACTTGGCCATAAGGCGATTTTTTTTATATAATATTTTATTGTCCTTCATCCGTTGACAGAGCTGACATCTCAACTCAAGAACCGTTTTTCCCCAGCGGTTGTCGTTTCTCCGAATATAACTACCCGGCATACTGACACCTTTAATCACCTTTGCTAATTCTTTATAATAGATAATCCTTAATTACCTTATCATATAGACTATGGAATTGGCAATATGAATTAATAGCAGCGCCTCGCAGTTTCACCCGCGTAATTTCGGTTCCCGTGGGAATTCCGGGATAAAAGAACCTTTGTGTTATTCCAGACTATAATCTATCTCTGTACCAAATTTCATCCATATCCGTTCTGTAGTTTTTGCGTGAAAGAGTAACAAACATCTATCCATCCATCCATCCATACAAAATTTCGCGTTTATAATATTAGTATATATACCTATTCTCTTGATGTTAACGAGTCTACACGGTGATTCTTCACATGTTCAACTCACCAAGTCTGTATAAGACACTTGTTGTCTGCATCCAGCACGTTGTTGAGATAAAGCAGCTGCGTCCACCACTTGTTCCTGCAGATAGCGGCCTCCGCCCGCACCAGCGGCCCCCAGAGAGGCCCCGTGTCCAGGCGCTCCCACCAGCTCGCCGCGAACCACACCACTACGAAGTAGCTGGGGCTTATCCTGGGGGATTTGTAGAGGTTGAAGGGGAGATTGGATATGATGGTGGTAACTTAACACATTGTGTGATAGGCGCACACACGTGCTGTTTGAAAACAGCTTCAAAGTTTTCATCTAATATTAAATCAGTAAATAAATATCTTTATTTCTTTCTTACAAAATAAGCACTTAGACAAGTCATATTTAATACTATAGGTACTTAATTATCAAAATAATATAGAAATAAAGTGATAATTGATTTTCAGTTCGCTTCAATCCTTTGTCCACTAGTGGAAGAAGCGAAATAGAAACCACTAGCACCTGTACTAAAACTGGCTTTTGTCTCTAGCAGTAGAAGCTGTGTACAAATCCAACATTAGGTATTTAGATAGTACAGCACTTATAAAAGAGAAATAACTTTTAGATATTGTAGGAGTTATTTAGATGTACCGGATGTACCACTGATAATAGAGAAATAACTTTTAGATATTGTAGGTGGTTAAGATACAGCACTTATCTAATAATAATTGATACATTACTTTTAATTATTGTAGGAAAGTTCTCTTGACTCGGATAGGGTACAATAAACGACTTGCACGAAATTTTGATAGCTTTTTAAAGTTTATATACAATTGTTTTGTTTCATATACTTATTGATTGATTGATTTTGTATTTTACCTGATGATCCTATTAACCATAGTGTCCCAGAAGGTAAAGACCGCTGACTCCTGGCGCCCCCTGTCCCGCTGCAGCAGTAGCTTGTGTGCGAGGAGGAAGGAAGACATCAGGAAGAAGATCTGAACCATCAGGGTGCTGTTAGCCATCGCCATCGCGTCCGGGGCGCGCCTCGTCTGCAAGCGAATCATAGATAGAACACAATAAAAATAATAGGGTTTTCTATGTATAATAAAAATATCTATCTATGTAATGTATTTTATTAAGTATATCAGTCATCTAGTACCCATAACACAAGCTCTGCTTAGCTTGGGGCTAGATGATGCTGTGTGGACTGTCCGATTATAACTTACATCGCAATCGTAACAAACGTAACTGAACTATTGAAACATTCAAAAAAGTAAAGATTCTTAAATTTAAGTACAACGTGTGTGCTGTATGTGTGTGCTGCCTAACAAAAAGGCGTAAGGAATAAATTTATTCTTATGACAATAACTCAGGGCATAGCTTTACTAGAGTCTGTCAAACGAAAGTAGACACTCGAATTTTTTCTTACCTTTTTACATGGCAATACTCAGTGTTTCCACCTGCGGATGCTATGCTCTACAACGGGGATAATTCAGGGAGGTAAAAACAAAATTGCGCGTAATAACAATAATAATAATGAATTGCGACTCACTCTTTTGAACCTCACTTGATTTCAATTAAACAATTTTTTTCGGAGTCAGAATAATTGGCATTATAATTATGTAAGTATGTTTCCCGGAGGGAACCAAGGATCGCCATTTTCAATCATTCGTACTTGTTTCGTTTCAATTAATATTCTTCTTTGGTCGTTGTCTTATCTCTTGATTTTTTTTCCAAAAGATTAGGGAAAACCAGAATCGGTGTGCGGCATTACTAGTTCCCAATGTTTTGGGTTGCCCGAATAATATTTTTTGAATTTGCCGCAATTTTTCAGTGACTACTTTCATTTGACAGACTCTAGCTTAACTGATTTTCAGTATTACCCGTAACTGCTGGATTAAAGATATTTTATCTCGAAAAAGACAGTCAGGAATATAATTATTTAGTATAAGTAAACAATATACCTAACTAATTACAACAACAAGATGTAGGTACTAAAACTTAAAAAAAATATTAGAAGTTAGAATTTATGTCTTTATGTAGGAACTTACTCATTACAAATTACAACTTATATCTTTTGTACTTAGGTACTTACACATTACAAATTAATTAGAAGTTACAACTTAGGTATATCTTTTTGTACTTAGGAACTTACACATTACAAATTAATTAGAAGTTAGAATTTATGTCTTTATGTTCTTTTTCTGGTGTACAATAAAGAACTTTCCATCACAAAGCTAGATGTTTGATTATGATGAAATGCTGGATGGGCTTCTAAGGGCTATGAAATGGTTATTTTATATAGCTTTTAGTTAGGGCTTAGTACCCGAAGGGTGAAAGAAAACGGGACCGATACCTATGACTAAGCTCCACTGTCTGTCTGTCGTATATCAAGAGGATGCGATTAATATAAATATTAAGAACTTCTAAATATGCTTGCTCGAAAGAAAAGGGGTCTATTCGCATAGACCTCCGTAGGGTTTGGGATTCTTATGGTTTGGGGTCCTTTTTTGGTGTGTTTTTTCTTTAGGTTCCTACATTTCTTTATTTACCTATGTTGACGTTTTTACAGACAGATTGAGATATCTATCTGAAATAGATATAGCGACAAAGCTACTTTGATTGTTTAAACGTATTATGCGTGGTAATAATAAATGGTTCAGAGGTGCGTTTCACCACCCACCGAGTGTGGACTTAGGTCTATTGTCATCTATAAAAGGCATCAATCAATAGGGCCGTAAAATCAAAGACCAGGAGATTATCAGCTAAATTCTCACAGAACACAGATATTTTGCGCACACATGATCGATACCATTATTTTAACCCTTTAACGGTTAATCCAACCAAGAAAACAACTAGGAAGTTTGCATCTGACGGCTAATGGTGCTCATAATGTGCTGATTAGAATCATCGTGCATCGTACATTACATTTAAAACCTTGTCACAAACGCGTAGAGTCGATACTGTCAACTAACAATCTTAAACCCAGTGATAGGGTTTAAGATTGTACAGCATGTTTTACCTACAGATACAGATTCAGATTCATACTATATAGTTTAAAACAAAGTCGCTTTCTCTGTCCCTATGTACGCTTAAATCTTTAAAACTATGCAAACGATTTTCATTAATAGATAGAGTGATTCAAGAGAAAGGTTTATACGTAGATAGAACCGTGCGAAGCCAGGGCGGGTCGCTAGTTTATTGATATAACAAAATAGACACGTCAAAGATTTCTTTATGGTTGGGTAATTATAAGTTTATCTACTAAAGAATCTTAGATCTTCAGTCATTTATTAGATTGCCAAGTTTATGAACACCAATTTTCTTTTAATTAGAGGCAGTTTATCAAAACAATGTAGGTGTAATGATGATGTGATCTCATCTTATATTGTACCGACAACATTAAATTTATTACCGGTAGCTACATAGTTGCCTAAATAGATATCATAGACAACAGATCTCATTAAATGCACCCTGTTACTGTTATATACTATACTAGCGACCCGCCCCGGCTTCGCACGGTTATATTATAAGTATATAAACCTTCCTCTTGAATCACTTTATCTATTAAAAAAAACCGCATCAAAATCCGTTGCGTAGTTTTGAAGATTTAAGCATTCAAAGGGACATAAGGACATAGGTACATATGGACAGAAAAAGCGACTTTGTTTTATACTAGTAGTGATAGTGATGATTGCAAGTTTGTATATGCCATATCTACCTACAACATGAAATGTCATGTAATTGAGCATCAAACTTGAGATTGATGGGTATTCAATTTGCTATTACTTCAGATGATAGACTATTAAAGTACTTTGTCATTAAGTGGTCTGAAATAAAGGCTTATTTACTGAAGCTGGCTATCGATGTGACATACCCATGGGTACTTAACATACTCTGAACCAGATAAGGATCTAAGGCCGTATAATTCGTGCTCAAATAAGCATTACAGTAGCCGTATAAACGTCTATCTGTTATAGAACTAGCTCAAAATGCGAAAATGATAGAGAAATGATAGAGTCGGCCGTAATACTGCTTTCATGTGTTACTCGGGTACGCTAGGTGGTAACTTGAACTTCACTGAAGTCTTCGTAATGATGCACAGAAATCAAGGACCGTCGTAGGCAGGCAGGCTGGTGCGCTACAGATCCTATGTACATATCTACTAGATGAAAAGTTGTGGTGGAAGAGGAAATGTCAAAGCTACAAGCTGAGGACTGGCATGAATCTGCTAGGTCATGAGAAGACCTTGGGTCACTTATACCTAAAAGCCGCCACACCGTGCCGTGGCAAGCCGGAGGCGAAGGCGTGCGGGTTTTATCCTATTGGTACCGCACCGCCACCGCCTCCGGTGTATGTGTAGTCTCATATGATTCAATTAGTCCCTAACCCTAGCTTCGCATGCGATGTTTCTTTGGAAACGTCTCAAGGCTATTTCTATCCCATGGAAACTAACTTATGGGATGAAAAGTATCCATGTGAGGCTACGTCTATTCTAAATTTCAGCTCGATCCATTCAGTAGATTTTGCGTGAAAGAGGACCAAACATCCAGACATTCATACAAACTTTGGCATTTATAATAGTAAGGATAGGATACAACACGCCCGCCTTCGCCTCCAGCCCGGCCACGGCTTCTGTGTGTGACGGCTTTAAGAGTTAATACGTACCAGTTCGTATCTCCGGGTGTCCACTAGATACGTCTGCGAGGCGAGCCAGCACACGTGCTCTATGATGACGCACAGCAGGCACAGCACTCGCGGCCCGTACGTACCAGTTCGTATCTCCGGGTGTCCACTAGATACGTCTGCGAGGCGAGCCAGCACACGTGCTCTATGATGACGCACAGCAGGCACAGCACTCGCGGCCCGTACGTACCAGTTCGTATCTCCGGGTGTCCACTAGATACGTCTGCGAGGCGAGCCAGCACACGTGCTCTATGATGACGCACAGCAGGCACAGCACTCGCGGCCCGTACGTACCAGTTCGTATCTCCGGGTGTCCACTAGATACGTCTGCGAGGCGAGCCAGCACACGTGCTCTATGATGACGCACAGCAGGCACAGCACTCGCGGCCCGTACGTACCAGTTCGTATCTCCGGGTGTCCACTAGATACGTCTGCGAGGCGAGCCAGCACACGTGCTCTATGATGACGCACAGCAGGCACAGCACTCGCGGCCCGTATGTACCAGTTCGTATCTCCGGGTGTCCACTAGATACGTCTGCGAGGCGAGCCAGCACACGTGCTCTATGATGACGCACAGCAGGCACAGCACTCGCGGCCCGTACGTACCAGTTCGTATCTCCGGGTGTCCACTAGATACGTCTGCGAGGCGAGCCAGCACACGTGCTCTATGATGACGCACAGCAGGCACAGCACTCGCGGCCCGTACGTACCAGTTCGTATCTCCGGGTGTCCACTAGATACGTCTGCGAGGCGAGCCAGCACACGTGCTCTATGATGACGCACAGCAGGCACAGCACTCGCGGCCCGTACGTACCAGTTCGTATCTCCGGGTGTCCACTAGATACGTCTGCGAGGCGAGCCAGCACACGTGCTCTATGATGACGCACAGCAGGCACAGCACTCGCGGCCCGTACGTACCAGTTCGTATCTCCGGGTGTCCACTAGATACGTCTGCGAGGCGAGCCAGCACACGTGCTCTATGATGACGCACAGCAGGCACAGCACTCGCGGCCCGTACGTACCAGTTCGTATCTCCGGGTGTCCACTAGATACGTCTGCGTGGCGAGCCAGCACACGTGCTCTATGATGACGCACAGCATGCACAGCACTCGCGGCCCGTACGTACCAGTTCGTATCTCCGGGTGTCCACTAGATACGTCTGCGAGGCGAGCCAGCACACGTGCTCTATGATGACGCACATCATGCACAGCACGCGCAGCCCGTCGAAGGCCCGCAGGTCTGCGGCGGAGGAGGCGGGGGGCGGGGCGCGGAGGGCACGCCAGCAGCCTCGGAGTGACCAGGCTACGGCCCAACTGGCACCTGGCAATATGAAAGACTCAGAATTATAAATAGTAATCAATTCATTTATTTCAGACATAGACAGGGTCAGTGACTGACTTCGAATTCGAGACAAGTCAGCTCTGTCTGACCCGAGAAAAATCCAATCTAAATTTGATTTGAAGTCAGTAAAGTGGTTGGAGGTCAGCGCTGACTTATATATTCGCACACGAAATATCGGGTCAGCACTGACTTGTCTCGAATTGGACTCTGTTAACTATTTACCATGTGTAAATCCGGCTTTAGATTAGTAGATACATAGATCTTATACTTATTCTACGTCCATGCATATATTTCTGTATACTGCACATAAAATACTACAAGGTGCTGTGAAATTCTAAATTAACAAAAGTTTAATTTGAAATGGGAAGAAAACATTCGCCTTATAAAAACCACCAGATAAAGATAAGCTTAAACTTGTAAAAGACATAAAACCTTCTTGTTGACGGGAAGCTGTCGATTGCGTTGCGACACTCGGCGCGATGCGATGGCGTAACCGAGGTGAAGGTATCTGGCCACTGGCCTAGCTAGATTATAGCTTACCTAGGATTAGTACATTTTAAAACCATGCCTTTGGTATGGTAGAGTCGAGTCGACTCTGGTAAAAAGAAATAAATGTAGGTCGACTCAGTCGACCTACATTTATTGCTTTTTACCAATTTTCTGATAGTGACTTTGCTCCCCGATAAAATGAAACCTATGTATCTCAGAGATAAAAGTACAGTTAGGATAAATAAATAAAACTCTGTGACTCTAGAAGTCCACTGCTGGACGTTGTTACTGTTGAAGTTATTGTGTTGAAAAACTGCAGGATGCTCCTAAAATTTTAGGTAAGCAAATAGATGAAACCAGATAGATTTGAAGATTATCTTTCTGTCTCTAAAATATGTTTTCATAATTATTAGTTTAGTAATTTTTAAGAAGGTGAATACTTAGATAGGTAAGTACAAATAAAAACTCTCTACTTAGATGCTGAAATAAAATACCTACGCAAACAAAGAAGCAACCACGCAAATCTTTTATGTTAAAAACCGGTAGATATTCATTAAATTAAAACTAAGTGATTATAATAATTTCTGCTGCAATGTCGCGGCCCACATTTCAGTTATTTGCGATGCTTGCTAATGCGCCCACTTGCTGAATTTCACAACGTTAGTCCTATTATGAAATCGGTGAAATTGGTCACAAATAATTGGTAAGTAAACCTTTTGGAAATTTCATACGAGCCCTTTATTCATAAATTATTGCAACATTACATTACCTACTTACATCTATATTAATTACTGGTCCACAAATCATCAAACTGTAGGTAAGTAGAGTCAAAAACAGATTATCAGGAAGGACGGCTGGTTTTGGATTAGGATACAGTTTGCTTATTCTGTCTAAGGACCAAATCGAAGTGAATCCCTACTTATCCCTTCTATATTATATTATTATTTCGTACTGTCTGTCTGTTACGCTTTCACGCCTAAACTATGGAACCGATGTAAATTAAGTTTGGTAGAGATAGTCTGGAACTTGACAAAAGACAAGGCGTTGAAATAGGGTATGTAAGTTTCGTAATTTTTGTACCTTGAAAGTTATTTTAAAGGTTTTTTTAGATATAAATAAATATGGACATTCAAAGTTTGTAAAATTTACCCTTTAAACCCAAATTTAAAGAGGGTTTGGAAGTTTGTATGGAAATAAGTAAGTCAAATAAACTTTTTATGTGACTGCCCAAAGTTCTAGATACTATTCCGTGCGAAGTTGCGGCCGCAGCTAGTATTCTATAAAATCAATAACTTATTATGATCTCGAAAACGTGTCTTGTTGTGACAGTATTCATTTGACACCATGGCACTATTCCACTCCACTCTCAGTAGGTACTCCGCGCCGCCGCCTGCTTGGTAGTTGGTACCAACCATTGCGTCTCTTTTACATATTTCTTGGTTCTAGATACGAACGGCCGAATACCCAAACGCAATTCAGATTTAAACACATTTTGTCAGAATTTCAACGAAAACTGTCAAAAAACCGCGAATTAGATGAACTGTGAGTTCAAAATTCAATTACTGTGTACATTTTTGTACACAATGATTGATGTATGAAAAATTAAGTTCGAAACACACAGAAGCCGGAGGTGGAGCGGAGGCGAAGGCGTGGCGGTTTTTCCTATGACACCACGTCGCCACGGCCTGCGGTGTGTGTGTAGGCTTTCATATGATTCCATAGAATACAACTTGCACGCCTTCGCCTCCGCCTCGTCTCGAAACCGGAGGCGGAGCGCCTCCGGTTTCTGTGTGTTTCGCACTTTAATGATATTAAATATCAACAAGAACATATAAATCGATTCGATAAATATTCATATCAAACCGTGACAAGACAAATAGACAACGTTCCGATTAACGACGATGTTGTAAGTTTTATGGTTTAGGTGACATATGTACCAACTCAGAGGATGTTACATGTGGAGCCATATACTTTCACATCCGCCATGGGCTGATATGTTGGGTTGATATCAACGACTGGTCGGTAGAGATAGGTCAGTGCCTGCATGTTATCTGTTCCATATGACGTCACACTGATGAGATACAGGATGTTGTGGTTGCACGATCGATGATTATGAGGTACTTATCTGAATATCCCAGATGGTCCCGAAATATGGCTACTTTTACAAGGAAGTTTCCGATTTTTTTATTTATATGTACAAAAATAATACTATACTTGCAATTAAGCCCACTGAATTTTTTTTTCAATTATCTTCATAAATGACGAAGTTATGATACTTTTCCCGTCCGCTTTAAAACTTCTCGGCGCGCGGCCGCTCAACAACGTCATGACGTCATAACTCCGCTCGAGTCTAGTAGTTTCTATGCGCGGTAACCTCAAACAAATCTAAATTACTAAATCAAGACGGAACGGATATTTATTACCGTTGTGGAATCTGTGCAGGACAACGTTTACATAGTTTTAATATACCTAGCTTGTATTTTTCTTAAGATTTGGTTACCTATACCATAAGAATAAGTAGGTATAGTTATTATTTATTCTTATGCCTATACCTAGAGTTCAAAATCTTACCTACATAATTTTCAGTTATCAATGTTATCATCATACCCAGAATAGAGTAGGTAGTACCTATACCTACCTACGCGATATCTCTACAACGATCTGTTTGTTATACCTACCTAGATCAATTTATGTACCTATTTTCCTTTGTGTAAATAAGGGTTATTTTCTTCGCCTTGATAGTCGAACATTGAAGAGCTTTTGGGAATGAGTAGAAATCCAAAGAATAATCCAGTATCTTATGAACGTTCTAGACTTTCAAGCATAGGTAGGTATGCCAAGGTTCTCGAACGAATCGAAAGGAAGAACAGAGTCAAGTGGGAATAAATAAATAAATAATAAATAATTCTAGACAATCCACACAGCATCATCTAGCCCCAAGCTAAGCAGAGCTTGTGTTCTGGGTACTAGTTGACTGATATACTTAATACAATACATTACATAGATAGATTTTTTTTTATTATACATAGGAAACACCCAGACCACGGAACAAATTTCTGCAGATCGTACACAAATTTGTTCCGAGGCGGGAATCGAACCCGCAACTTCCTGCGTCGCAGGCGGACCTTCGCCCACCGCGCCACATCGGTCGTCAATGACAGAGATAACCGTGCGAAGCAGGGGCGGGTCGCTAGTTATATTATAAATGTATGAATGTATGGATGTTTGTTCCTCTTTCACACAAAAACTACTAAATTGATCGAGCTGAAATTCGGAATAGACTTAAGTAGTTTTAGCCCTGGAATAACACGTAAGCTACTTTTCATCCTAGTTCCCATGGAATACATAAAAACGCGTGCGAAGCCGCGGGCAGATGCTAGTAATCTATATAAATAAGAATAGAATAGAAAACACTTTATTATACTTAAACCTACCACACAAAGAAAGAAAAGAGAACATAAAAATACTACATACTAAGACAACAATATATAAAGGCGGTCTTATCGCTAGATACTTAAATATAGAAATGGAAAATAAAACATTATTTACAGAATATAATAATATTGCTAGTTTGCCAGAAAATCCAAAACCATAACCATGTTCACTTTTGGTAAATTATTTGACTGTCCACGCACAAAACCACACTCCATAGTCAAAATTTTACTTCAATTTAGTTATTACTTATCCAAACGATGTATCTAAACGAAATAAATTAATGTACTTCACATAGACACTCGCCCACACCACGTTCCATGTACTTACTATGAGCAAAATAACGATGAAACACTCGAAACAGTCGAAAAGCGCTTTCTCCCCACCTGTGCCGTTGACCCGCGGGAACTTATGACGTCACAGGCCAAATGCCTAGCGCTTATTTTCTAATTCGTTTTTGATTTAGTAAAAGTGGAATAACTTTGTCATTTTTCAAGTTATCAAAATAATTCTTTCACCATATTTATTGTAATTTATATGCCCTAAAACTTACATAATTCGTTTTTATTTTTGTGAAATTGGAAACTTCCTTATACAGACAGAAGATTGAATGGTACTGCCGCCCGGGGGTTTATGTTTGAAATGTCATTTTGTTATGGCATTTCCTTCCTTGGCAGCCAACCACTTAAGATTCTATCTATCAATCAATCTAAATACTTTTATGATCGTAATCATTGTTGCTTTGCTTCGGCTGACAGTACTAGAGGGAGTAGAGATGTGTTACCCTAAAGTCATTGAATACATACGGGATATTTATTATTTGATTTCTTTTGAGTTTTCCGATATTTCAGCACAGTTTCAAGCGCCATGTAACGAAAGAACGCGTCGCTTGAAACGGTGCCGAAATATCGTAAAACTCAAAAGAAATCAAATCATGGTAAAAATCCCTTATTCAATGATTTTAGTGTTAAAAACCATGATAGTTTTAAAAGCAGTCGCAAGTTATGAGTTACCTTTCTTAGCATGATCGCTCAGCGTGAGGTCCAGCGCGGTGCAGAGCGCCGACAGCGCGAGCAGCGCCGCCAGCAGGCCCGCGAAGGCGCGCTCGCTGGCCGACAGCGGCGCGGGCGGGGGAGAGCCGGTCTGACAGTACTGAGGGAGTACAGGTGAGTTACCTTTCTTAGCATGATCGCTCAGCGTGAGGTCCAGCGCGGTGCAGAGCGCCGACAGCGCGAGCAGCGCCGCCAGCAGGCCCGCGAAGGCGCGCTCGCTGGCCGACAGCGGCGCGGGCGGGGGAGAGCCGGTCTGGCAGTACTGAGGGAGTACAGGTGAGTTACCTTTCTTAGCATGATCGCTCAGCGTGAGGTCCAGCGCGGTGCAGAGCGCCGACAGCGCGAGCAGCGCCGCCAGCAGGCCCGCGAAGGCGCGCTCGCTGGCCGACAGCGGCGCGGGCGGGGGAGAGCCGGTCTGGCAGTACTGAGGGAGTACAGGTGAGTTACCTTTCTTAGCATGATCGCTCAGCGTGAGGTCCAGCGCGGTGCAGAGCGCCGACAGCGCGAGCAGCGCCGCCAGCAGGCCCGCGAAGGCGCGCTCGCTGCCCGACAGCGGCGCGGGCGGGGGAGAGCCGGTCTGGCAGTACTGAGGGAGTACAGGTGAGTTACCTTTCTTAGCATGATCGCTCAGCGTGAGGTCCAGCGCGGTGCAGAGCGCCGACAGCGCGAGCAGCGCCGCCAGCAGGCCCGCGAAGGCGCGCTCGCTGGCCGACAGCGGCGCGGGCGGGGGAGAGCCGGTCTGACAGTACTGAGGGAGTACAGGTGAGTTACCTTTCTTAGCATGATCGCTCAGCGTGAGGTCCAGCGCGGTGCAGAGCGCCGACAGCGCGAGCAGCGCCGCCAGCAGGCCCGCGAAGGCGCGCTCGCTGGCCGACAGCGGCGCGGGCGGGGGAGAGCCGGTCTGACAGTACTGAGGGAGTACAGGTGAGTTACCTTTCTTAGCATGATCGCTCAGCGTGAGGTCCAGCGCGGTGCAGAGCGCCGACAGCGCGAGCAGCGCCGCCAGCAGGCCCGCGGAGGCGCGCTCGCTGCCCGACAGCGGCGCGGGCGGGGGAGAGCCCGTCTGACAGTACTGGAGGGAGTACAGGTGCGCCGACAGGTTGTGGGAGCCAGAGATCGTGGAGTTCACACAGGATGCGAACCTGTGGACACGGAGTCAGATGTTATGGAGGCACTACAAAGTGCTGGAAACTGGAAAGGACTGGAAAGTTGATAGAAATGGATCAGCAAACAGTTTTCTCCCACTCAGTGCGTTGGATATAAAATTCCGTAGTATTTCCTCCAGCATACCATCTACGATACGAATGCAAAGATATTTCAACAAGAATCCATAATAATGCGATCTAAAGTTACGTTCGAAGGAAGGTACATAACCTTTCACTGTTGGCCATGAACCTCCAATAAACTAAGGGATTTTATCAAGATTAAAATGAAAGATTCTCCCCGCGATGTTGGTACTATCTACCCATATCTCTGCTGGACTCCTCTGTACTCAGTTCTTGGACGCCATTCAGTTCACGCCTCACTCCACCTGTCGACTGTCTCCTTGCCAAGAACGAACGAAGCATCAAACTATCCAAGAACCTGGATTAGACTGGCATAAGACCGTTTGTAGACAAGTTTTTTTTCCCTGCAAGTTTTTCTTCTATTCAATTGTTTTTTCTAATTTTAACTTGCAGCTTTTTAACCTTTGTATGCGTGCTTTATTATATGATTTTGGTCGCAGTAGAAATTATTTTTATTAGTTCCTAGCGACCTGCCCCGACTTCGCACGGTTTTATTAAACGTATAAACCTTCCTCTTGAATCACTCTATCTATTAAAAAAACTGCATCTAAATCCGTTGCGTAGTTTTAAAGATTTAAGCAGTCAAAGGGACATAGGGAAATAGGGACAGAAAAAGCGACTTTGTTTTATACTATGTAGTGATATTCTATTCTAATGTCAAAAAAGTTTGGAGGCAGTGTGTGAAGTCGGCTTGCAGATGATGATGATGAAAATGAAAGGTGAATGAACCTATCTAGGGCAGGTTTGGAAGCACTAACCATTGCTTGTGTGTCCCGCCCATCGCCAGCCGCTGGGCGGGCGCGCAGTCCGTTACGCACATCCCCCGGTGGAGACGCGTGTGGTTGAAGTTGTCCACCCAGTTGTTGGAGTACCTCTGTACACAAACGTTTCATTATTCTTTTTATTCTTTTTCACCCTTTATTTATTTTAATTCACACAATCAACACAAGATAGTGGTCAAACGCTCGACCATTTCCTATAAAAAATAATAATAACATTAATTAAATCAGGCATTATTGAATACAATACATAAATAACAAATTTGATATTAAAGAATGTCAAAGATATACCTAACGATCACAAAAATTCACTCTTGTGAATTTGGTCAAGCCGTCAGCGAGTAGATCAACTTACAAAAGTACACGTTAATGGTATCATATCTTATGTACAAAGGGAGGCTTCTGGGCGTGATAACGCTTGTCGTTCCGTTAACTTCTAATTCGTATATCTACATACCTTGTTTTACAATGGGTCTTAAATTTAAGGGAATCTAACATAGGGTCTATGTTAGATTCCCTTAAATTTAAGACCCTTTAAGGCTAGGAAACAAACAGTTTTTAGGTACATACTTTGTAATTTTTATTCGACCGATTAGATTTTTTTTTAAACCTTAGGTGCCTCCTTACTGTTGTAGGTCTTGTACATAATTGGCGGTTACATAACACAACCATAGATTAGCGGTAGCGACCGCAATCACTGAAATAATTCTTAGACTGATGTAACTATAACCGCAGGATCTCAAACTTATAAACAACTTGAAAATTCACGATGCTTCTGATTAACATTTTTACCATAATCGTGAACACATACTATGTGATAATCTTACCCCAGGTACAGATTTTATTTTACTAGTCCCTGGCAAAATGTATTTATTTTATTGAGGTAAATCGCAGCGTTACAATTTCAGTTAAAATACTTTAAATATACTTACCAATAAGGTAAAAAAGGATTACACAGAGTGAAATAGCATCGTACATAAGCAATAAGCATCGAAGTTATTTGTATGAACTTGCATGTAAAAAAAACTAGAAAAGTTGATAATATTACACACTGTAAATTTCCTCACGTAAGTCGCTACCGCTAAGAAGAAATACGAAAATAGAGTTTGGTGGCAACCAAGAGCAACTTCGTATCTCTTTCTAAAATAGACATAATAAATCAACTACAGATGCATTAAAAAAGCTTATAAGAGAAATAAGAAACAAATCGTTCGATTACCTAACGTAAATTCCTTTGTTTAACGTAATAATATGATCAAATAAGTGGGAGCCTTTAGGTAGCGCCTTTATCGATTTTTGGTAAATCTTTGAATCCGCATTACATAACCGATCACAACACTCGTTGACCGACATATTCAAGGCTAACGCCAAAGCTGTTAACGGTCAGTGACCCGTGTTGTTGTACCATTCCATTCCATTCATGTAGGTACTTCTGTGTGCGGCTTGGCTTTTCGCTAATTATGCTAATTATTGTGTAAGAAGAATTAATTGATTATGTGTTTGCCGCCTTAGTTGACTGATTTAAATAAATTTATTCGTTATGGTTTTTATTATGTAACTTTATTAGGAATTAATTGCAGTTTACGAGTTTTATTGGCCGTTTTTACTGAACAACGATTTGAAGAATAGAAGAGTGTATTATCTAGGAGCGCGTTTATGTCTTTTGTATGAGAAAAGTGAAATGCACGCCAAGTTAAATGTAATACAAGTATATAACTAACTAAGGTAAGTAACTTTTGTTTATTTGTTTTGTACTATCACGACCGATGTATGGCCGATGTGGCACGGCGGCCGAAGCGCGAAGGTCCGCCTGCGACATAGGAGGTTGCGGGTTAGAATCGAACCCGCAACCACCAGCATTGCAGGCGTACCTTAGCCCACAGCGCTACATCGGTCCTCAATATTCTTCCGTTGATAAGTAATGAGCCCGTAACACATGCGCTCAGTCGTCGAGTCTTGCAGGCTTCCCCCGAGTGACCTCAGGGGCAACTGGGGCAAGTCGTTACCTGCATGGTGGTGAAGAGCTGGTGATGCGAGTCAGCGGCCAGCTCGAAGGAGCCGACGCAGTAGGTCCCGCGGCGCGCCAGGCAGCTGGTGTACGGCTCCAGGTGGAACAGCGCCGGCATCGCGTAGTACTGCTCATCTAGAAGACACACCAGGTTACAACAGTCTAGTACTGAGGCATGTCTTCTTTGAAAAGGTTATTGGATGACTTACAAAGGTTAATAATGGCAAAAAAAAAATTATTACTTTCTAAACATCTTTTCAAGTTATACATATACAAGGTATATGATACAGCGTGGTAATGCAGCCAGTGTCTTGGGGACGCTTCCGACTGTTATTGACATGGATCAATTGAGCTACCTTTAGACTGTTTGCAACCGTCTGCAGTAAGCTCAATGGTTTCAATTGTAAATACTAGTTGTAATTTTTCTATTCCTTGCTTGTAATTTTCGTTGTTAATAAAGATAGATATATGATAAATACCCGATAAATAATCGTTATTACGATTGACAATAGTTTTCTGAGATACCTACCTACTTCATCGCTTAAATTAAACGTTTAAGCAATGAAGCTACGATTACCCGAATATCTTTTGAAGAACACCTATTTAGATAGTTACAGAATAATCAGCATTGCTAATGCTATACAGCGGGAAATGCAGCCAGCACCGTTTTGAGGCACAGAAGGACTCGATCGATCGATGTTGATTAGTTGAGCTACTCCTAAATTCTTTGTAACAGTCTGCATTCAGTAAACTCTTGTTTCATTTGTAAATAAGTATTACGAGTTCTAATCTGTTTAAATTGTTGTCTGTTTGTTTTTTTAATATTGTGCGGTCTTTATTGGTGAGTCGAATATATATCTATCTATTCTTTATTTTACTATTCTTTGTTAATAAAATATCTAAAAGGTCAAGGTAATGCCTGAGATGTTACGAGTTTACCGTGTGGATTGTCCAGCATTAGGTAGTAAACATTCATCTTTAAACAACTGCTAAACATTGATCCAAACTATCTTTTTATGCAGTTTATTACTGCCATCATAACCACGCTTAGCAGGCGGATAGCTGACCGCAGTGGTGGTATTAAAATACATCGAAGAAATTTGATGCCCTTCCTTTAGTCGGCTCTCAGGACCCTAAACTCAATCTACAGACTGCGTTTAGGGTTCAATTATAACTTGACCCTCGCGGGTTTGATTCCGTGATGACGACGTTTAGAAATTTGGCAAAACTTGAAATACATGAAGTTTGGAGATAACTACTACTTATAAACCCGGTGTGTATCTGCCCTGCACGGCCAGAAATCGAACCTACTATAAATTAATCCACTACACCACTGAGCTGTCCGATAAATACTTCAAAACGCAAAGCAAAGCAGGCCATATTTCCAAACGGTTACCAAGAATGCACACTTTCATTGTTCTGATTCATTTTATTTAGCATCACTAAATTACAATTAAGCGATCACTAGTATCTGCCGGTGGTTTTGCACGCGTTTTTTCTATAGAAAAGAGTCAACAAGAGTCCCATAAATCAGGAAATGTACCTAGTAGCCTATGTTTTTTTTAGTCTATTTAAAGTTTCAGCCCGATTTTTCCGGTTCCTTTTACATTCAAGAGTAAGAAACAGCCATTCATAGTATTAAACTTTCGCGTTTATCTTTCAAAAACTTAATCAAGTCTATGAAAAAAAGATTCTAGTAGCCAGAGTATGAAATTCTATGAAAATTAGCAACGGCTGCTGTCAAACTACGAAAATAAGTTCCTCTCTAGCCAGTAGAGCCACTGAAAGGCGCCAAATGTATGGGAAGAAACGAAAACTGTTGCCGTCGATGCCCTGTATGTAATCTAAATAGGCTCATATCATTCCACAGACTGGGAAAATTGGAATTATTTTCATGTTAGACATTCTATTTTACTCTACTAGCTTGTTCGCTAACCTTCACATCTTTTTGGATCAATGTTCAATAGAAAACTATTTAAGATAATCTTGTAGAGATCGCTTCTAAGCGGTAAGCTTTACCTTTCTGCAATTATGTCCATAGCTACACGTGACTCCCCTACAAGGGGCTTATTCTAGCAGTCTATTTAAACGTAGTCGATGTACCTAATTGAGTTACGCGTAATTTAGGAAAACATCGGAGAATTTAGGGAATATTTTTTTAAGACATTTAGAATTCAATATAAGAAAAAGAATAAACATTTATTTAGATGCAGTACAATAAAAAAACAGTATAAAATAAACAAATAGAAATATGGAGGTAAGTTACACAAAATGGTGGTAATAAGTTTAAAAAAAGAATGGTGGCTCTACCTCGAAGACCCTACGCTGAACATGCATTTCAGCGCATATCTGCAGTTAGCTCAACAGTTTCAATTGTATTTATAGGTATAGTTGTTTTAATTTTTTCATTCCTTGATTGTAATTACCGTTGTTAATAAAGATTTAGGTATATATTTGTTTATGACCTTAAATAATTCAATTCGGAAGTAAACATTATCATCATTACACCCGTTACGGGTAACTTCCGACTACATATAGGTGGTCCACGGCTCGTGGTTGGCACTGGTTGCGTAGCTGCGGCCCCGATGATCAGCCACCACGACGGATGAACTTGTGGTTGCAAGATTATTACAACCAATTTGTGCATTTATTCGATAAAAGAGAAGTCACAGGTTTTTTTGACACCTGGCAATTATCATTGCATTGAGCTGCGTTCAATTATGTTTTGTATGGCGCCAAATATATTCAGTAGGTGGAAAATATCTGGCTGGTGAATATCTGGCTCAGCGCATCAGTATTGCCATACAGCGTGGTAATGCAGCCAGTGTTTTGGGGACGCTTCCGACTGGTATTGACATGGATCAATTGAGCTACCTTTAGACTGTTTGCAACCGTCTGCAGTTAGCTCAATGGTTTCAATTGGAAATACTAGTTGTAATTTTTCTATTCCTTGCTTGTAATTTTCGTTGTTAATAAAGATATTCAGTAAAATATATTTATTATTTATTTATCTAAGTACATGTTATTTTTTTATTTATAAAGTTAGTTGTAGGTTTATTATTTTAACCAACGTTTATATGATCATGTGGAGACTAGCGATCTAGACGAAGTGTCATTAGTTAATTATTATTACCTGATGAATTGCCTTCTGAATAAGTTTATCAACATCAGTAGCTCTTTAAAAACATTCTTTAATAAGAAAATATAATCCGAACAAGGTGTATAGGTATAGGCAGTTTACGAGTAGTTTTATTTATTCTATTTCGCTGGATAGTTATTTATTAGACGTGTTTTTGCACACATTTATGTACCTGCTACACATATGGCCTGTCTCCTGTGTAATAGAGACAAGCCTCCGTGGCTGAAATTCGGCTAGGAGGATATTGAGCTACTTCTAGATTGTTTGCAACAGTCTGTAAGCTCAACTATGATACTTGTCTTAATTTGTGTGTATTCCTTAGCTATAAATAATTACCAAAGTATATTAAACTTTGACTTTGAATGTATTAGTTCATACGTATTATCTAGGTGGAAGTGTGGAAGTGCCGGCGCCTATTCCATTATCTAATGCAAATAGTCTGGGCCTAGGTCAAGTTTAACCTCATTAGTCCTGTGTGGGTAAAGTAAAAATACAGAGTCATTTTCCTAAAAGCTAAAACGAGTGCTAGATTTTTTATAATAGTCGTAATATCATCATAAAATAGATAATAATAATTCGTTATATAACTCAAAATTGGTATAATTTTATAATCATGTTGAATAATAGGTACATTTTAATTAGAATGTTAATGTATCGTAATAAATGGAATAAAAATTTATGAAATCCATTCAAAATTCAGAAATTATATTACAATTCATAAAGTTAAAGTAGTAAATATTAATATTATATTATTTTGAAAAAGGTTTGAGAAACAACTAACAAGAAATGTAATACATATATGCTATATAGGCATAATCATTTGCCATCGCATTTTCTTCTAAACTTTCCTTTTTTACAAAAGAGAAAAGTGTCATTTTCCTAATGATGAGATATCGACCAAGAGTGTTCGTTCATGTTGGTGGCGCGAATGATCTATTTTTATAACGTACTTACTATCTTTGTACTTATACATACGTAAGAGATGCTTTTGAAAAGATATGTTAGCAAGGCAAGCACCAGGCTGAGCTACATTTTATTGAAAACAGTCGGCTACCGCCGCATGCAGTGTATGAGGCCAGTGCCGAACAACCGCGGTACCTACCCAGTTTGGTGCCTAAACACCGGAAGGAAAAGTAAATCCACGGCGTGCGTAGAAATTACTAGTAGAAATTGAGCTACTTATGAAAGGCCTTAAAAATCTGCTTCTGCATTTGTTTGTATGAGCTCGTAGAGTAACCTCCTTTTGCAAATAAGTTTTTTAAATTTCCGTGGGTCGCTCAGATCGCCGTCTCATAGTGTTGTGACATAGCTTCCTAATTTTTTGACGTTATTACCAAGCCTTAACTCCCTTGATGAAAAGCTGGAGAAGAATAGCTCGCTCCACTGAGTCAGCCTCTTTCAATTACTTGTTTATAGCACGTCGTATTAAGGTTTACCAAAACATGATGAAATTATCGCAACTCGCTTCGATCATAAGACGATAACATTTTTATTCATTAAACAGCAGTGGCGTCCCACCTAGTATGATTGAATAATAATAATAACCGGTAACAAGCTAGATATTATGTCAGTTAATTTAATTCTAAGCATGCCCTAAAATTAGAAGATTTTTAGAGACGCAGGAATCTTGCAACGGACGCAACAAAGCTATTTACGGCTCAACATCAGGTGCATGCTATACTAGAATGCAACACAGGTTTGTGGGTTCGATTCCAGCCATAGAACATTAAGACATATTATATATAAAACATACTTTTACATCATGTGGACATTTGAGTCAGTTCTCTCCTATTATAGTGTTTTAGCACACGTTCAGTCTTCGGCTTTGGGTCATTAGAGGGTCCATTTTCACAAAAAGTTACCTAATAAAATTATAAATTACTGAAAAAGCGTTACCAGATTCGTTAATAAGTTGTACTACTCTACCAACAAACCCCAAAAACACAAAAATCACCACAAAAACCCTCAAGCGAGGTAAAATGACAACACAAAGTGAAACACCGTACCACTGATCTCATACAACACATCCTGGGGCTGTGCGGCAGTGAGGCACCCCAGGCTCGCGAGGCAAATGAGGCAAGCGAGGCACTTGAGGCACTTGAGGCACAGTGCAGTCATAGTGCAGTGCATTGCACGTTGGCACTGAGTGGAGGCGCGCGCGCTACTGCCGAGTGCCTTTCTAGCGTGCTTTCAGTAATACCAGACACTGATGCAGTGAAATATCTTGTAGTGGATTGATTCTGTAAGCTGTACCTTATTGCAATCGCTGGGATTTATTATTTACTAGCTGCGGCCCGCGGCTTCACCCGGTTCATGAAAAGTATCCTACGTTTTATTTTTCATCATCATCATCATTTTTTTCCTTTTTATTATCATTGTTTTAGGTTTAAAACAATGTTTCCCATGTGATGCTAGTCATCACTACATAGTATAAAATAAAGTCGCTTTCTCTGTCCCTATGTCATTATGTCCCTTTGAACGCTTAAATCTTTAAAACTACACAACGGATTTTGATGCGTTTTTTTAATAGGTAGAGTGATTCAAGAGGAAGGTTTATACGTATAATAAAACCGTGCGAAGCCGGGGCGGGTCGCTAGTAATACTTAAAGCGGGTATTACACTACACGTTATTCAGGGCTCGGTAGTTAGGGCGATAATTAGGGAGCAAGGCTTGCCGGGTCCGTCCCTTAGGGACCCTAAATCTTATTACACCACTCTTACAATAGTTAGGGTTAGGGTCCCTAAATAACGTGTAGTGTAATACCGTTTTTACTAATAATACCCACTTAGATATTACCTAAGATATAATGTGAAAACCTCCGTAACTTCACCTTTGTTATAATAAATTGTTTATCACAATAAATAATAAAAATAAAAAGTTTCTTTATTCAGACATTTTTGTATAATTCTTAATTGTAAAATTCTTTGTAATAATTCTTCTGCACATCACATCTAATTTTTTGTGTTGTTCCTACCATGATCCTAAATTAAAATTTAGTTAATATTTACTTCATCATCACTATACGCTATACTAGACTATACTAATCCACTGTTGGACATAGAACTCCCCTAGAGGCCGGTTTACATTATTCCAGTCTAGCGATCCAGTCCAGTGCTGGATTGCTTACTGGAAAAATGTAAACCGGCACTGGAATGAACTGAATCCAGTAAGCATTCCAGTCCAGTGACTGGATTCGTGGTCTACTTTAGAATCCAGTGCGATCAATCCCGTGGAACTGCAATAATGTAGACGGCCTATGCAGTACGTTTAAAACAGTTTCTAAATTGATCTCTTTTTGAAATCTTTGTGACTGTATTGTTCACGTTTCAACGGCTCTTAAATTACTGGAATAATGTAAACGACTGTTAGACTGTTTGCAACCGTCTGCAGTTAGCTCAATGGTTTCAATTGTAAATACTAGTTGTAATTTTTCTATTCCTTTGCTTGTAATTTTCGTTGTTAATAAAGTTATTCTACATCTTTATGTAGACGATAACGAATCCAGTTCAGCACTGGACTGGAATAATGTAAACAGGCTTTAAATATGAGCGCCATAGCGCCCTGTCTTCCGGTAATGTTTGTGTGCGCAGTGTGGTAGACAAAACAGTTTTGTTTGTGTCGTAAGTCAGACTTGTCTATGTGAGACAAAACTGACTCAAGACAGTCTTGACTATAGTGAGGGCAGTCGCTTACTCTAGATAAGCTTAAGTTTGCTGTTTGTGCATGCTGAAAGTCCTTTATTTACATAGATTTGGGATTTAATAATTTTGAAATTTGTTTTTTATTCATTATTTTGTGGTACGTATCTAGTTAAGTATGTCAATACAATAGTATACAACAAAGTCGCTGTCTGTCCCTCTGTATGTTTAGATCTTAAAACTACGCAACGGATTTTGATGCGGTTTTTTAATAGATATAGTGATTTTAAAGGGAGGTTTATACGTAGAATACATGCATAATATTAGCATTGCAACCGAGCGAAGCCGGGCGGGTCACTAGTCCTACTAATATTATAAACGCGAAAGTTTGTATGTATGGATGGAAAGATGGATGTTTGTTACTCTTTCACGCAAAAACTACTGAACGGATCTGTTTGAAATTTGGCACAGAGTTAGAATATAGTCTGGAATAACACATAGGCTATATTTTATCCCGGAGTTCCCACGGGAACAGGAATTACGCGGGTGAAACCGCGAGGCGCTGCTAGTTTTTTAATAAATACATCTGAATCTTATTTTAGGTACTAAAGTGTTCTTAAGCCCTAGTTACGTGGTAACTAGGTAGCAGTGGACGGACTAGCATGATGCTAGTTGTATACACCGAGTTAGTTCCTCTATCTGATTCCACCTTTGCAAGTGAACAAAGAAGGTCGCAGCACAGTATTCCCGATACATCGGTAATCGTTCTATTTGTACCTAAGTCTATGCAGGCGGTGCAGGGTACCTACTTGATTCCATTTATTAGTAGGTCATCATCATCATCAACCTATATTAGTCCACTGCTGGACATGCCTCCCCCAATGAACGCCATAGCGCCCTGTCTTCAGCTTGACGCATCCAGCATCTGCCAGCAGTCTTTCGCAGATCGTTATCCCACCTGGCCGGAGGGCGCCCTACGCTACGTTTACCGAGTCGCAGTCTCCACTCAAGAACACGATTACCCCAACGGTTGTCGGTTATATTAGTAGGTATCCAGGTATAAACCGTATGCTTTTAATCCCGTCGCGTCGTGTCGTAAAATATGTTTCAACCATAGACATATAATTTTTTCACTAAGGTTTCAACAATATACCTTCGGATATTTTTTTGAAACGCCGCCGTATAGTTGACAACTTTTGTAAAGTTGATGTTCAATATCAGCACACAAAGCCCACTGCTGAACATGGTTCCCCAAAGGATTTGCTAATCATCAGTACTCTTGCAAGCGGATTGGTAGCTGTTGAGGAAGAGGAAGAAGTCTCCTGCTCTTCCTCTCTCTTACCATTCACATGCAGAATATATATAATGAATGAACACTTCTTTGTCGTACTAAAAATAGTAAAGTATCATACATTTAAAAAATCTTATAAGAACCTTTATCTATATCTAATAAAAATAAATAAATAGTACAAAAGGACTTGCCTTTTGTACTACCATTTATCTAATGTAGGCGTCGATTCTCACGCTGCTGCGAAGACTTGCATAGTTGTCCAGGGTAGAATAGAGAAAGCGTTTCTATAGATACTTACTTATTAAAAGTCCTATATTAAAAACTTAAAGGGTAAAGTGCCTTTTTGAGTGCATCGAACAGCATTACAAAATCTTGATGCGA
This sequence comes from Eupithecia centaureata, assembly GCA_944547425.1. Taxonomy (NCBI): domain Eukaryota; kingdom Metazoa; phylum Arthropoda; class Insecta; order Lepidoptera; family Geometridae; genus Eupithecia; species Eupithecia centaureata. The sequence goes on along the minus strand of OX155695.1, from coordinate 938,088 downwards.
TGCGAATGCGATGTTGTAATCGCCATACAAAAAGGATGGTATCACTTTCCTTATCAGTTTAGGTAATCAATACAGACCTAATTATTAAATTTGCTGAACATGTTTTATTGAAAATTAAGACAAATATGATGAGCAAGTTTTGAGATGCTTATTTGAATATATTTCCACTTAGATAGTTAAATTGCTATGTGGATGAAAATTAGCTTTAGTGATGTGATAAACTAGGTATTAATAGTTTCTTAGGGAGAAAAACTAAGTCGCATTTTCATCGGATGCATAAAATATTTGGAAATCAGAAATCAATTACTTTATTTATTTAGGCTTACAAAGCCTTATCTACTTAAGAAAGGCTTACAAAGTCCAATTTTAAAATATACCTAAATAAAAACAAAATAATTTAAGAAACTTATTTCAAATGTTTAATGCCTATTTCACTACACGATATTCAGGGATCCTAACTAAGAGGTTAGCGTCAGGACCCCTGGACCAAGTGCAATATTTTATATTTGGAAACTATCAAATTACAATACCTTTTCAATACTATTTGATACCTCAGTTAAATTATTTAGTACATCGATGAGCAGTGAAATAATTTGAAAAGAAAGTGGTCAGACGTTCTGACGTCAGGTTGTCTGGACCACATCTTTTTCAGTGTGGTGTAATAAGATTTAGGGTCCCTAAGGGACGGACCCGGCAAGCCTTGCTCCCTAATCGCCCTAACTACCGGGCCCTGAATATCGTGTAGTGTAACACCGCTTTTAATTGATTTTCTCCTCGCTTAATTAATTTTTCCGTCATTATTATTAGCGGCTTAAGACGATGCGATGTCACTTTAGTCTATTCTAGGTACCATAGAGTACAATCCTTGTGCATTACCTACAGGAGGACGAATAAGTACGAGTAAGAACCCGCGGTATCGCTATCAGAGAGCACCCACCTCGCAACGTAACCAGTCAGGCGGCAACATTACGGAACTATTACATTAACTCGCCGACACACTGACCTGCACTGGACATTGCCTGTGTTGTACGCGATCGACATGGCACTTGGCCAGTTCTTAGCAAAACAGATGTTGGCAGATGCTGCTTTTAGGGATGTGAAGTTCAAAGCTAGGTTTAACATTTTTTTGATTGACCTATAAAAACGTTATTGAACTCTGCACCACATGTCGCGATTTTGAAGCGCGTCTTGTGTCGTGCGATTTCTTGTAATTTTGTAGCGCGATTCCTACAGCTGCTCAAACTTTCCTCACAGCTGGCGCCTATAGCGCGATTTCTAGAAGCCCGCGTGTCGCTGTACTTACGAACAAAACGTACCTACTGCAAACAAATATCGCAAGAAATCGCGCGGCACATATCCTAACTAGGTATCTATAAAGTAAGTAGTTCGATAGTTAGGTATACAATCACTAAAAGATTTGGGGCAATGCCAAATACGCAGTCTTTCGTTGAATCAATTATATCTACTTAAAAGTTCTTGTTTTTTTGTACTGTATGGTGGTCTGAAAGAAATAATTCTGTTATCTATTCTGAAACTCTAAGCATAAGAACTGTGATCTTCCTGCCTTCTCTTAAGCAACAGTAATGGTGTTTCCAAGTCATTAGCTCCATATCCAAATAAATAATCTATCTATCTCTCGGGTTAAAATGGCGACCAGCCCTCGGTTGACGTACAGCAACCCCAAGAGTCGAGCCTGGACCGGAGTCACAGTCTTCGCAGCATACCTGGTACTTCTAATGGTGGAGATCTACATTGAAATATACGAAAACAACACGCACTTCCGGATCTACAAGAAAGTATGTCATATGTTTGGTGATATGGGATATTAAATATACCACAATTATACTGGCTTTATTTTATTATAAAGGTTCGCGAATATTATAGACCAATTTCAGTTAAAGCGATCTGCTAAAAAGTAAACAAGCCTAAAAATAACGAATTAAAATCGAGCTTCTAGCATGAAAAATTACGAAACTTCCACACCATCTTTCATCCCCTATTTCAACCCTTTTCTCAGGCTTTAGCCTATCCCTTTGCCAAATTTCACTCAAATCGATTCAGTGGTTTAGTCTAGTCGTGATAGACCACAGAAATCAGAATTATTCATATTTCTGTGTGATAGACAGACACGAGTCACTTTCGCATTTAACATACCTACTAAGTTGGGATGTTTCCAATAAAAACACTTATGAGCAAGAGTAACGGAGTAAAAAACCCTAGATGAATATATAAGGAAAATATATTCTTAAAAATTAAAAAGGGTGATGAATTATAAAACAATTTCAAATTAAATAATGACATGAGCACCGACATAACGTTACTAGGTACAGTCAGCAACGAAATTCGCTATACTTCGTCTGTTTATCAATTTATGAAATACAGTAATTGTAACTTTACAACTTTTGGCAGTGTGTATACTTGACTACTTAAATAATTAGTTCAGTACCTTTCAGGCAATATTCAATTAAAAATCACTTCGTTAAAGTTAAAGTGACTTTCGTTGCCGACTCTACCTAGGGTAGGGTAGATTTCTCATTCCTTGAATTAGGACTAAGCGCGTACAAATCTAACTTGCAGCTTTTAAAATGACCGGGTACCTGTAGAACAATAGATTTTATATTTAAGGATTTTAATTTTATCTTATACCCTATTGTACCTGTGAATGTTATGATGTAAGTACTATGTACAGACCAGTGCCGGATTTATATTTGTTATGAGTATAGGCCACTTTTTTCCGCCGCCCCATGTACAGAGCCGTTCATTATTAGCCACCCCCCAGTAGGCATACAAGGTTCGAATCCTGCAATTGGTAAAAACATCTTTGTTAAATCATAAGGAACCCAAAAATTAAATAACATCAATAAAAATTGCAAAATCGCTCCGATTCAAACCAGAGAACGTGTTTCACTTTTATCGTCTGCAATCGAGTGACCGTCCTCTGAAATCTGCCGCCCCCCTAGGACGCTGCCGCCTCTAGGCCGCGGCCTATACGGCCTATTTATAAATCCAGGACTGGTACAGACATTGGATCAAGTAAGTAGTAAAACACCTATACTCGTCTTGAAGAGAATCTGATCCGCTAAAAGTCCTTAACAGGGTTTTGGAGTGTAACTGTTCAACGCATTTTGGCGGTGTCTGTACCCAGATAACAAAATCAGAAGCAGATTTATTCACAAATTAACCATAGCAATTTGAGAAACATTTAATACCTAGGCGGGATTCGAACCCGCAGTCCAAATATTCGCATCTGAATCAGAAGAAATGTACCTATACCGTGTATGTGTGTAATATAAATAATGTAATATAATATAATAATATAACCACTGCTGAGAAGCTAACAAGTGCCACAAAATGAAGTCTCTCTGCAAAAAGAAAACATACTTAAAAAAATAATCTATTAACGCCATATTCACCATCAAGGTAAGAACCATTTTTAATCAAACAAATAATTAAATAAGAATATGACTGCCATTAAAAACAATAAGTACTTTTTTCTCACAATTAAATAATGTTTAGCGATTTATCAATGAAGTTCAGCTAAGCGATTTTCAACAGGCTTACCTACGTATTTTTATGTGATGGTTTTTTTAAAGCTTATGTGGTCCTTAATAAATTGACTGACACACTAACCCGGGGCGAGCGGGGAAATGGGGATGAAATTAAAAGTAAGACAGTGATCCCAAATATATCTAAGTTGTTGAATATATTGTAATTGTATTATCGAGCTGATTATCACTACATAGTATAAAATAAAGTTGCTTTCTCTGTCCCTATGTCCCTTTGAATGCTTAAATCTTTAAAAGTACACAACGGATTTTGTTGCGTTTTTTTTTTAATAGATAGAGTGATTAAGAGGAAGGTTTATACGTATAATAAAACTGTGCGAAGCCGGGGCAAGTCGCTAGTTTCACAATAAATTGTAGTAATGTTTCACAGGAATCACTTAACTCCTCAGTGACCATCCACCCGAGAGGGGTAAATGTAAAAACAGCGCTGCATGCATACAAAGATATACTGCATGCAGCAAAAGCTGAATTTACTCCTTGTCTTAGTTTTTGTTTAAGTTAGTATGGTCTCTTGTTTGTTTTTAACTGTATAATTTGTATCTAAGACAATAAATACTTTTTCTTTCTTTCAAATTACGTTTGGTTTATAGGGCTTCAGCTATCATTACCAGTTAAAGGTTAGTATTACTCCAGTATTTCTTAAAATAGGTAGGTAATAGATTACTCCATAGTGGGTGAAATATAAGGTGTTAATCGTTTTTGTAAATAATGACAAATTTTAAACATGGCTAAAGGATTATTTGGGTATAATGAGGAATATTATCCAAAATGGGGTTAAGAAATAAAATATTTGTATTTTAATTTATAATTAACTTTATTTCCACATACGTTCCTCAAACAAAACAAATATACACGTATATACTCCGGTAACTTTGGCATCAGCGCTCAAACACAAATCTGACGCCAGTGTAGTTTGCATTACTTATCTTTTCTCACAATAGTTTAGAATTGTTCTATTACATAAATAAAATGTTTTGATGGTTTAATGACAATACAGATTAAAATAAATAAAAAATAAAGGTCTAACAAAATAAAAATGTAGGTAATATCACGATAATAACAGAATAACAGCCATCGCTCCGAGAGACGCGCAGTTTATGATCCAAGCAATGATCCACAACTAGTCAAAATAATATTAACAAATAAATAAATAAAAATAATAAAAAAAATACAATACATGGTTTGCGTGGAGTGTATACATTGACAAATACTCTTAAAATCTACATCGATATTCTATTTAACTATAGATTTACTACATAATTTAATAAGTTCGATCTACACTACATTGAGTTCACTACAGTAAAGAAGTTAATTAGGATTTTACGAATTTTACGCTTTTTTATGGATTTTGAAAGAGACTTCTCGGCGTAAAATAAGTAAACACTAATTAAAACCTCACTATCACAAGTCTACGCGTCCCTCTACATATTCTTAGTAATTCACCCAGACACCACGAATATATAAACCACGAATTCGTCACACTCTTTCCCATACACATACATAGTACGTTTTAATCTGTTAATTCGAGGTCCTCAAATTTAGTGGTTCATAATGCTTTTCCTACTAAGTATGTGCCATAATTACACCATAGATTATCTTATTAGGTTCATTCCTAATATTCAATCTCATTACCGATTTAGTAACATTTTACAGCAAATATAATTTTTGGTTACTTTTCATAATGTATACGGTATTGTAGCTAAATGAAAGTTATTTTATTTCAGTTTCAGCTGCAAGTGCCAAAATTTGAAAAATATAACAATGATTTTGGAAGGTTAGCTGTAGCACATATCGAAGTTTGTAGCAACATGTATTAGATTATACGTTTCCTAATGTATATGGCGCTCATTAGGGGAGGCCTATGTCCAGCAGTGGACTAATATGGGCCGATGATGATGGCATTTTAGCTCCTAAACGATTTTATTTTACCTACATGTGCCAAGATGAAAGTTATTATCCAAGATTTGGCTGTAGCACTTAAGAGAGAAAGGTCGCGGTGTCGCATCAGGTCTATACTAACAGCGTATTTACTTAGCCTTGTTGACGAAGTCGACGCCCTTCTGTATGTTCTTCTTGAGCTCTGGCAGCGCTTCCTTGAGAAGCTGTAGCTCGTAGGCGTTGAGGGCCCCGAAGCCGAGGTTGCAGGCGACTCCACCCGGGCCCAGCTGGAGAGGGTTGGCGAAGTACGAGGCCTCCGTTACGTTGGAGTGCACGTATGCGCATTCCACTACGTTGGGCTGGCCCTGGAATTATATAAAGGTAACGTTACAGATAGCCTTACTAATCCTTACTTCACATAGTATAAAACAAAGTCGCTTTTTCTGTCCCTATGTCATTATGTCCCTTTGAACGCTTAAATCTTTAAAACTACGCAACGGATTTTGATGCGGTTTTTTAATAGATATAGTGATTCAAGAGAAAGGTTTATACGTATAATAAAAGCGTGCGAAGCCGGGGCGGGTCGCTAGTAAATAAATAAAATAAAGGTCTTGTTACAGATAGCTTTACTTCTTCCACTAGTGGAAAGATTGAAGCGAACTGAAAATCAATTATCACTTTATTTCTTATATTATTTTGATAATTATGTACCTATAGTAATAAATTTGACTTGTCTAAGTGCTTATTTTGTAAGCCTAAAGAAATAAGGATATTGATTTACTGATTTACTCCTTACTAATATTTTAAACGTGAAAGTTTGTATGAATGTTTGAAAATTTGTTTCTCTTTCACGCAATAACTACTGAACGGATCGGGTTGAAATTTTAAATGAACTCGCAAGTGACATTCTGATTTCAGATTGATTTCCACGGAACATTTTGGACTAAGACGCATGCCATCATTCACACAGTTGCGTCTTGAGTTTTGCGATTGCGATGCTTGTGCTATGGGTACTAGATAACTGATATATTTAATACAATACATTACATAGATAGATACTTTTTATTAAACATAGAAAACACCCAGACCAACGGAACAAATTTCTGCAGATCGTACACAAATTTGTTCCGAGGCGGGAAACGATCCCGCAACCTCCTGCGTCGCAGGCAGACCTTCGCCCACTGCGCCACATCGGTCAATAAAGTGTTTGGTCTGTAATGAGATAAGTAGTCCTCACCGAGAGTCCCCTGAGCACTGCGTCCGCGATCCTGTGCCCCGCGTACGCCATGGACAGCGTGGCCGAGCCGCCGCCCGCCTTCGCCTGCACCACCTGACAACAACGAACACCTTACTAAACGGAACACTTTTGTCTTTTATGTGATATTCATTAAATATGTGTCGCATCGGTTCCAACGGAAGATCAGCGTTATGGTAGCTATAATCTATAGCTATCACAACACATGCTGAGTCGGACGCCTTTTTGTAGCTTTTAAGTAGTATATAAGTGGGTAATTAGTATATATGGTGTTGGTTTTTTTATAAATTTTAATATTTTGTATATTGTATATAATGCTACAAATAAAGAATATCTAATCTTATCTTATCTAATCTTGTTTTAAATTTTTATTAACAAAGATAATTGCCGACGTACGAACCTGTTCTTATATATTTCTTTCTTCTATTTCTCTATTCTTTTATTTCTATTTACCCTAGACTTGTCAGGCTAGGTGACAAGTGGCGCCCAACGTAGCGATTTCGATCAAGGAATAGAAAAAAATTACAACTAGTTTATACAATTGAAACCATTGACCTAACTGCAGACGGTTGCAAACAATCTAAAGGTAGCTCAATTGATCGATGTCAATACCAGTCGGAAGCGTCCCCAAGACACTGGCTGCATTACAACGCTATATAGCAATGCTGATGCGCTGAGCCAGATACTCACCAGCTCTCGGGTTTTTAATTGTATGTCAATGTAATTGTATGTGTAGTCAACGCCTTGATCTTGACCAGCTGTCTTATTGTCTATCTAGAAATCGATTGTCAGTTAAATTCAAATAGATTACCGTGGTACAATCGAAGTCCAGGCTTGGTTTCAAATGCCAAAAATAAATCAATCTCGATTATCAGTTGAGTTAGACAATAAGGCCCCTGGTCGCTCAGATTAACCGCCGGCTGACTCTGACTCAGCACGGTAACGATGGTGACTCACCTCAGTACCGGCCTCCTGGATCCTCTGAGTCAAGGCCTCGATCTGTGCCTTGTCAGTCAGCTGGACGGCCGGCTGACTCTGACTCAGCATGGTAACGATGGTGACTCTGACTCAGCACGGGGATGATGATGACTCACCTCAGTACCGGCCTCCTGGATCCTCTTAGTCAAGGCCTCGATCTGTGCCTTGTCGGTCAGCTAGACGGCCGGCTGACTCTGACTCAGCATGGTAACGATGGTGACTCTGACTCAGCACGGGGATGATGGTGACTCACCTCAGTACCGGCCTCCTGGATCCTCTGAGTCAAGGCCTCGATCTGTGCCTTGTCGGTCAGCTGGACGGCCGGCTGACTCAGACTCAGCATGGTAACGATGGTGACTCTGACTCAGCACGGGGATGATGGTGACTCACCTCAGTCCCGGCCTCCTGGATCCTCTGAGTCAAGGCCTCGATCTGTGCCTTGTCAGTCAGCTAGACGGCCGGCTGACTCTGACTCAGCATGGTAACGATGGTGACTCTGACTCAGCACGGGAATGATGGTGACTCACCTCAGTACCGGCCTCCTGGATCCTCTTAGTCAAGGCCTCGATCTGTGCCTTGTCGGTCAGCTAGACAGCCGGCTGACTCTGACTCAGCATGGTAACGATGGTGACTCTGACTCAGCACGGGGATGATGGTGACTCACCTCAGTACCGGCCTCCTGGATCCTCTTAGTCAAGGCCTCGATCTGTGCCTTGTCAGTCAGCTGGACGGGCGGCTGACTCTGACTCAGCACGGGAATGATGGTGACTCTGACTCAGCACGGGAATGATGGTGACTCACCTCAGTACCGGCCTCCTGGATCCTCTTAGTCAAGGCCTCGATCTGTGCCTTGTCAGTCAGCTGGACAGCCGGCTGACTCTGACTCAGCACGGGAATGATGGCGACTCTGACTCAGCACGGGAATAATGGTGACTCACCTCAGTACCGGCCTCCTGGATCCTCTTAGTCAAGGCCTCGATCTTTGCCTTGTCGGTCAGCTGGACGGGCGGCTGACTCTGACTCAGCACGGGAATGATGGTGACTCCGGAGTGCCCTCCGATGCAGGGCACTTGCACGCAGCGCGGGTCGCACTTGTTGATGGCTCCGATGAAGGCCGCCGAGCGCACCAGGTCGAGGGTTGTCACTCCGAGGACGCGGTTGGGGTCGAATACTCCGGCCTGGAAGTGTTAATAAGGTTCTATAAGCCTATTTTTGAACTGCAAATCAATTTTTAACAGTTAACAAGTTCTGCATTGAAGGGAAGAGGAGAAAAACAATTATTATTTCTATAAAGTAAAGTAATCATGTATATTTTATATTTGACTTGTATATGTGCTTATTTTGTAATCTTAAAGAAAAAGTTATTGATGAAAAAAGTTCTTTCAGTTCAGATGTCGTCAATACTAAAATGATTTACAGCGCTCGAAATAAGAATCCTTTATTTAGTAATATTATAAACGTAAAACTTTGTATGTGTTCCTATATCTTTCATTGATTCAATAAATATGGCATGGTACAAAAAGTAAATTCCGTGAACAATTCCCTTTCTGCTAACTATAGCACAGCATACATAGAAAAAACTGCATTGTCTTCTCGAAAGCTCAAATCTCAGTCAAGAACACAATAACAGAAGTGTGTATTAAGTAGTAAGTGTTAAATAAAAATCTTTAACAGATTATTATGTGGCGTCTAGTAAACTCGTCGTGGAGACAGATAATACCAATTAAATATGATGAATACCTATTTACTGCATGGAGAAGAGTTATTTACTTATTTATTACCTATTGCTTGTGATGAATAGTACAGTTAGTCGTAAATATTTATTATTTTCTGTCTCGTTCTTCATCATTTATTGTTCAGTCGGAAGATTTAAATGTCTGAACATTATTAACTGCATTACTATGTTATATCACTACATAGTATAAAACAAAGTCGGTTTTTCTCTGTCCCTATGTATGCTTAAATCTTTAAAACTAGGCAACGCATTTTGAGGCGGTTTTTAATTAGATAGATTCAAGAGGAAGGTTTATACGTATATAGAACTTACCTATAGTATTAAATTTGACTTGTCTAAGTGCTTATTTTGTAAGCCTAAAGAAATAAAGATATTGATTATTTGATTATCATTTGATTATATGTATAATACAACCGTGCGAAGCTGGGGCGGGTCGCTAGTACATCATAAACAAATGTCTTTAGCAGTCCACTGCTAGACAAAGACATCCCCTGACAAGCGCATTTTTATTATAAACTAGATGTGCCCGCGACTTCGTCCGCGTGGAATAGTAACTTTGGGCAGTCACATAAACCTTTCACTTTTTCATACAAACTTTTAACTTTCAATATTTCATATCATCGCCGTGGTCGAGTTAAAAAGTACAGAATTTATAGCTATTTTTGTCGTTAAAATTCAGCTTGAGGTCATGAATTTCAAGAGTTCAGCCATTAACGTCAATCAATAGTTGTCTAAGCGTAAACAACGTACTTCGTTTTATCAATTTACTACTATTACAACAGGGTGAAGCGGAGTAGGTACGTTGTTTTTTCTATTTTTGTACTCCGAGATAGAGTAAAATATTAATGCTGGCTCTTACGTCAAATTAAGATTAATAGGATAATAGTTTATTCCTTTTAGAAAACACCTTTTACTACACAGCAACAAACTGTTTATTGAATAACTAGCGACCCGCCCCGGCTTCGCACGGTTTTATTATACGTATAAACCTTCCTCATGAATCACTCTATCTATTAAAAAAAACGCATCAATACCCGTTGCGTAGTTTTTAAGATTTAAGCATACAAAGGGACATAGGAACAGAGAAAGCGACTTTGTTTTATACTAAGTAGTGAAGAGTAGAATGCCACTAGTCCTGGTTCACCCTACATGTTTACACAATGATTAATGAATGATCTATGTAACCTGTGAGTTACATCACATTACAGTGTCGTATATTTCTTAGTGATAAGTTCATTGTGCGCTGGTCATTAGATAAATTATCACAACGTTGGCCGAGTGACTTACTGAAACATTTAGATGAAAACATGCTTCTTATTCTTTATTTACTAATATTATACTTAAATGTGAACCGCTGTCTGTTATCAGATCGGAATATAACTATACAAACAGGCGACGCTGTTTTTTCTGAGCATGGACAAAATCAGTTTTAGGTTTAATGAAAAATAATGCTGGACAATTCACATAACAAAATATAGCACCAAGCTAAGCACAGCTTGTGTTAAAGTTTTAAATTATACTTCTCACAAACATCTTATTCTCAGTCTTTGATATCGATATAGTCCTCAATTTGACAAATTAATTGCCACATGAAGCCGCGGGGCGTAGCTAGTAGTTAATAAGGTAACTAAGGTGGCTTGTAAAAGTAGGAGTAACTACCTATAGTTTGTAATTCGTTTGTTTTTAAAAGATCTTTCTTACGCATTTTGCTAAAATGGAAGTCGACCATTTTATAGATAAGACATGAAGAGACATTGCTTATCAGTAGAGTGAAAAGAGATGTATAATTAAATAGTAATAAAATCGACGACGTATGATGATAAATACTATATCACTACATAGTATAAAACAAAGTCGCTTTAGCTGTCCCTATGTCCCTTTGAATGCTTAAATCTTTAAAACTACGCAACGGATTTTGATGCGGTTTTTTTTAATAGATAGAGTGATTCAAGAGGAAGATATAATAAAACCGTGCGAAGCCGGGGCGGGTCGCTAGTTACTGATATAATTATTACTAAAACATAAAAAGAGATACAAATTTAGTGAATTCCTTGTAATTTCTTTGAATTTGAATCTCAGCCAGATGTTAACATACCTTCTTCAAGACCTCAGCTGCGATAGGCACCATGGAGTTGACAGGGTTGGTGATGATGCACATGATGGCTTTGGGCGCGTGCTGCGACACGGCGGTGGCCAGGTCGCGGACGATGCTCGCGTTCACGTTGAACAGATCGTCGCGGGTCATTCCCGGCTTGCGCGGCACGCCCGCGGGGATCACGACCACGTCCGCATCTGGTAGGTGCATCAGCTTACTTCAGCATTTATTATTATTTACATCACTACATAATAGAAAACAAAGTCGCTTTCTCGACAATGTCCTTATGTTCCTATATCCCAATGTCCCTTTGAACGCTTAAATCTTTAAAACTACGCAACGGATTTTGATGCGGTTTTTTTAATAGATAGAGTGATTCAAGAGGAAGGTTTATACGTATAATAAAACCGTGCAAAGCCGGGCGGGTCGCTAGTAGAAGATCAGCAAACAAATTTGTGGCCTTAGGATATTCTTGGTTTAGATTTTAATGATCCTGTACCTATTCGCGGCTTGAAACCTCTTTTCCCAGGAGCGGAATCTGGCTAGGGAGTCACCTACCTCACGAAGACAGGTCAGCCCCTTCCAACTCAGATGGTTCCACTGATGGTTTGCTTTATCACTTTAGGCTGCCTGTCCATTGGAGCGGAGCGAGCTGGCGGAGCGGAGAAACGTGGAAATATTAACCAATATTGCATGAAAAAGCGGAGCGGAGATTTCATGGCAATCCCATTGGTTAATATTTCCTCGTTTCTCCGCTCCGCTGCCTCTCTCCGCGTCAATGGACAGGCAGCCTAAAGCATTTTCTTTGCAACAAAAGATAATAATGCAAGCAGATCCAGAGGTGCTTGGCTTATGCAATTATAAATAACTGACCCGTCCCGGCTTCGCACGGGTGTATTATATACATAAACCTTCCTGTTGAATCACTCTATCTATAAAAACCGCTATTAAATCATTTGCGTAGTTTTAAAGATCTCAGCTAACATAGGGACAGACACCGGGAAACGACTTTGTTTATGCCTGATTTACACTTTCGTAAGTATCAAGTGCAATTGTGACACTTGACGCCGCGCCGCCGCGCGCCAAATCGCAACACTCAAGACGCAGCTGTGTCAAAGATGTATGCGTCTTAGTACAAAATGTTCCATGAACAATTATCGGAAATCACTTGTCACTCGCACTTGATACTAAACAAAGTGTAAATCAAGTCGTTTCCCGCTGTCTGTCTGTACTTATGTTTGCTAAGATCTTTAAAACTACGCAACGGATTTTGAAGAGTTTTTTTTTATTAGATAGAGTGATTCAAGGGGAAGGTTTATATGTATAATTCACCCATGGAAAGCCGAGACGGGTCGCTAGTAATTAAATTTAAAACGGATTTTTGCCAATTCCAAGTCAGGTCAATGCAAATATACAGTAGCTGCTATTAAGATGTCAAAAACTGGAATGAGTTCCTCATGAATTTCTCTAGAGTTTCTTATTATTTTTTGATTCCCATATGACTTGTTGTGGAATCTTTAGGTGAAATCAGTAAGAAACTCACTACGCGTCGCATATTTTTATCATATTATGTAGGTATGCTATGCTAGTTTTGTGAGACTGGGAGTACTATTGAACACAAAATAAATTAAATAAGATCCATAACTGTTGTTTTGATATTTCAATTCAAATAAATAATTATAAGTATATTATAATTATCAGTGTATAAATTATTTCTTAGTAACACAGTGCACTAAAAATATTTATAATAAATTAAATTTTTAATGAACCTGTTTTAGAGATTAAGAAGATAGGTGACTTCGTATTTTACTTAACTCTCTTCTTGTTGGCAACTATACTATCAGTGGATGTGATATACATAGAACAATAAGAACCTCTGCAGACCCAATAGCAATAGATTAAATAGTATTATTGCAAATAATTCAAAGTTATGATAATAATATGACTAAGTTCATGAATGGGCATATTCTAATTGTCATCTTACCGAAGCTAGTATACTTATAGTATACATACATACATCTCATACATTACCATCTTAGCTTCGGTAAGATGACAATTAGAATATGCCCATTCATGAACTTAGTCATATTATTATCATAACTTTGAATTATTTGCAATAATACTATTTAATCTATTGCTATTGGGTTTGCAGAGGTTCTTAGTCCTTGCATTATTTGTTCTAAACAAATATCAAGAAATAAAAGTGTTGGTTTAGTATGTTTCCCAAATTAATAAATTGACTTATAATGAAAGAGATAATCCCAAAAAATAAACCAGTTCAAAGTCAACATAGCTTAACAGTAGGGCAACCTTGAAACTAAAATAGTACTGAACTTGATTTTATAGGTTATGTTATGCAATAGTCGGGAGTTATCACTACCAACGCACCTTTGATAGCAGCGTTCATATTTTCAGGGCCCTTGTATCCACAGACCTGGGCGGGGGTGTTCATGTGGGACAGGTCCACGGCGACCCCTTTGGTCACGGGCGCGACGTCGTACACGGCTAGTTGGGACACCAAAGGGTTCGCCTTCAACAGGAGCGCCAGGGGCTGGCCAATGCCACCTGACGCACCTGCCACCGTTACTTTGTAGTTGCACTAAAATAATAAACAATGAAAAATACAAGGGATTTTCTTAGAAACAGTTTTCTGTAAAGTCAGTAAAAGTCGGGAAAATTTCGGGATATACCTGGGATGACGTGGAAAAGTTCTTGCCATTCTGTACGGCAATCGTAGCAACTGGTTTTAGCACTCGTGAGAACATTTTTTGGTATTTTACTATTTAAAAGCCAATATGTAAAATATGATTTCGTCTGACCCCAGGGCGACCTTTTCGAATTTGCGATGAATGAAATGAGGGATGAACGTTGTGATGATAGTGTTGTAACTTTTTGCGTATACATGGATTGATCTGTCACAGTCATCGCAACATCAAGTTGAAAACACGCAGAAGCCGGAGGCAGAGGCTCGTTTAAAATGGGAAGTTTGAAATCTCTCAAAATCAGATAAGAGGCTTGATCTAAAATTGCTTTGCCAGATTTAGAGAACCTTGATTACTTGAATTTATTGATTCTTCAAAATGATTGATTTTTCGAAATATCTTCAGTAGAACACCACTATTCTTTTCAAAAGTATGTCAAAGTCAGCGTCAATTGTCTTTTTGACAGACGCCAGCTGTCTAAAATGTTACCAACAATGCCATTTCGAAAGTCAAATCTAACATTTTTTCAGCCTACATTCAGGCAAAGTTGGCTGCGAAACTATTCAAATTATAAACAAAGAAAATAACATCTATCAATTGTCATTGTAGACGACCGATGTGACGCTGCGGGTAAACTTCTGGCTTCGACGTAGGAGTTTGCGGGTTCGGTTACCGTTTTGGGTCAAATTTTTGTACGAACTTTAGATATTTGTTCCGAGGTTCTGGGTGTTAACTAGGTACCTACCTATGTATAGTGAAATCCATCCTTGTAATATATGGTACTTTTTAAATATTTCAGTAATCTAGTACCCAAAAACAATCTCTGCTTAGCTTGTGGCTATTATGGATTGTCTAGGATTACTTATTTTCAATAATAACTGATGTTTTTAATTATATTATGATGATGATAATCAAATTCATTTATATTAAGTAATTATAATATAATTAAAATAATATGAGATAATTTAAGTTGATTCATGTAGATATTTGATAAATAATGTCAAGATTTTAATTTATCATTTTAAACGACATCTGTGAGCCAGTGGCGTAGCGTGGGTGGGGCGGAGGGGGCGGCCCGCCCCGGGCGGCAGCCCGCGGGGGCGGCGGTTCGCCGCCGGAAAAAAAACTTGTTATCATTTATTAACTAAAAAGAAAAGAAAAGCACTCGTAGAATAATATCATAATTCAATATTACTTCATATAAGGCACAAAACAGTGTTCAAATCTTATTTAAAACTAAAACAGTCTCTTAATAGTCTTTGTGACTTATTGAATCTCACTTAGAACCTACTACAATAATCTCAAAATGGTGACAAAGGTCAGATTTCTCCAAAACTAAACTGTAGACCGTGTGCTTAGAATTGCACCACCCAACTCCTCCCATGAGTGTCGTAAGAGGCGACTAAGGGACACCGGGGGGAGCAGCAGCGCCACTGCAAAACAACCCCTTCACCAAACTGTGATCCCCAACCCGCATGCCCAGCGTGGGGTTTATGGGCATCACCCCAATGATTAGAAACCCCAAAAAATGGCACCCAGTTCCCGGTCGCCTCGCTATTCCTGGCTATGGTAGCGGCCATGGTAATGGCAGGGCTGGGGGTGCTAAGAATCACCGGGCCGTAGACTACCACACGATTCCAAAATTGACCCTGGCAACGTATTACGGACGCACTCTGAGGCTTGACCATCATCTAGCGCAGTTGGAAGTGGAGTTAGAGAAAATTAAATGGCATGTTCTCGGGTTATGTGAAGTCCGTAGAGAGGGGGAGGACACCGTAACCCTAGACTCGGGCCATCTTCTCTACTTTCGCGAGGTTGATAAAACATCTCAGGGTGGAGTAGGTTTCCTCGTCAATAAGGCTCTCTCTAGCAACGTTCAAGAAATCTCCAGTGTGTCGACCAGGGTAGCGTACCTGATCCTTCGGCTTTCCAAGCGGTATAGCATGAAGATAATTCAGGTCTACGCACCGACCTCGGCACATTCAGATGATGAAGTGAAGGATATGTACGAAGACATATCCAAAGCCTTACACAACACCACTAAGGCTCACTTCAACGTTGTTATGGGGGACTTTAACGGCAAGGTGGGAATCCAGACTGGTAACGAATCCCGAATAACCCCGCATGGTTATGGAGTTAGGAATCACAGGGGGCAAATGCTTGTCAACTTCCTTGAGAAAGAGGGGCTTTTCTTAATGAAACAGCCCCAGCGGAAGTGGACATGGCAAAGCCCCGATACTGTGACAAAAAATGAGATCGACTTCATCATGACGGATAGCAAGCACATATTCAGAGGTCTCAGTGATCAACAGGTTCAATCCCGGATCTGATCACCGAATGCTCCGAGGCACTCTGAATATCAACTTAAAGCTTAAAAGAAACTCTGCTCGTAAGGCCCGTAGAATCCGCTTGTAAAACCGCTCATCCTATTTTAACTTCAATAAAAAGTACCTCATTGCATGTGAAATTTAATTTTAATTAAGCACCTATAAAATGGGGGCGGCAAAATGGGTCTCCCGCCCCAGGTGCCGAGATGGCACGCTACGCCACTGCTGTGAGCATAAACCAACCTACACTCTGATTGGATATTTATTATATAACAACAGAGATGCTTTTTTAAGTGGTAGTAAGTAGGCAATACAATTTCTAATGTTTCTAATGGGACTAAACCTAGATCTAACGAAAAAGAAGAAAATCAGCCAAAACATTGTGAATTTTTTGAATAAGTACATAAATAATCCATTATGAACGTGGTACAGGCAGTGAAAATGTACATAACGAAGATGACTGAAGAAAGCGGGCCAGGAATGAAAGTTATACTGATGGACAAGGACACTGTAAGAATGGAAATACGCCCCGAAGCAATATTATTTATTATCACCCATAAGAAATAGAAACAGTATCCTGCTTTCACGCACGTAGTATTTAGATTAAACGAGGAGCCAGCTTTATTACAGCTATATATTAGTGAAATAACTCTTAGTAGGCCCAGCGAAAGCATTGTAAACAAACTGCTGTTTTTGAACCTTTGAAACGATTTACTTCAACTCAAGTACAAAAACTTAACATATAATCATATTAACATTTAAAAAAGACAATTCACACAGTATCATCTTAGCCTCAAGCTAAGCAGCTAAGAGTTTGTTTGTGATAACTGAAACACTTTTATTATATTTAGAAAACCTGGATCTGTAGATTAAGTCTATTCATCATCATCAGCCTATATTAGTCCACTGCACTGTAGAACAAGTGTAATATTAGTACCTACTTACCTATATTAGTACTTACCTAAAAGAGCTAAATATCAAAATCTGTCAATAATGAGAATTACAACTAGCCTGTTGTGTCCCACTGCTGGACGAATGAGAATTATGATTAATAAATTATATTTAGCTAAGTTTAATTAGCTTTGCTCCTAAAGTGCAAAATCTAACTCTTTCAGACAAGTATAGTGAGTATGGTGTACAGTCAGTCGGAAATACTCCTAAAAGAGGTATATCTATTTGAGAGGATCGACCGACTCTCCAAATGGGATAACTTAAAGCATATGAAGTGCATTGTGTTCATACGACCAACATCGGAGAACATTGCTCTGCTATCCAGAGAGCTGAGGAATCCCAAGTATGGGACATACTTCATTTGTAAGTATTCAATGCGCATCAGCGTTGCCATACAGTGTGGTAATGCAGCCAGTGTCTTGGGGATGCGAAAACTGGTATTGACATGGATCATTGAGCTACCTTTAGACTGTTTGCAACCGTCTGCAGTTAGCTCAATGGTTGCAGTATTTAATTATCTATTTTTACTGCTGTAAGAAAGATTCTAAACCTAAACCTAGTCTAAACCTATCCAATTGCGCAGAGGAGTGAGACAGGGGGATGTCATATCCCCGAAACTGTTTACGAGCGCATTGGAAGATATGTTTAAGACGCTGGACTGGAAAGGTAAGGGCATTAACATAAACGGCGATTACATCTCACACCTGCGATTCGCTGATGACATAGTCGTAATGGCGGAGTCGCTAGAGGAGCTGACCCACATGCTGGACGGCCTAGCTTCAGCCTCGCGATGTATCGGTCTTGGCATGAATTTGGATAAAACCAAAGTCATGATCAATGGCCACATTGTTCCGGGACCGATCGTCGTAGATGGTCACCTTCTTGAAATTGTTTCCGAGTATACTTACCTTGGGCAGATTGTACAGCTAGGTAAAAACAATTTTGAGAAGGAGGCCAAGAGGAGGATCCAGCTAGGCTGGGCAGCATTTGGGAAACTACGTCAAGTCTTCTCTTCATCCATACCGCAATGTTTGAAAACGAAAGTTTTCAATCAGTGCGTCCTACCCGTAATGACCTACGGAGCTGAGACGTGGACACTCACGGTAGGGCTGGTCCATCAGTTCAAAGTCGCCCAGCGAGCTATGGAAAGAGCTATGCTCGGAGTCTCTCTGAAGGATAGAATTCGTAACGAATACATCCGACAGAGAACCAAAGTTATCGACATAGCTCAAAGAATTAGCAAGCTGAAGTGGCAATGGGCCGGCCATATCTCGCGAAGAACCGACAACCGTTGGGGTAAACGTGTTCTTGAGTGGAGACCGCGACTCGGTAAACGTAGCGTAGGACGCCCTCCGGCCAGGTGGGATGACGATCTGCGAAAGACTGCTGGCAGATGCTGGATGCGTCAAGCGGAAGACAGGGCGCTATGGCGCTCATTGGGGGAGGCCTATGTCCAGCAGTGGACTAATATAGGTTGATGATGAAGAAAGATTGAAAGAAATTAAATGTGTTTATTAGTTCATTACAAAGTCCAGCCTGCACTATTACAATAAATGAACTGCACTGAAATTGAATAATCTTCCTCTTTAATCATCAGTGGTCGGAAAAGTACTAACTACTACTAACTACTGTTAGAAAAATAGCAGAGATAATTGGAGACGCCTTAGGACTTCACAATTTTCGGCCCAATATTTTTTTCGGGACATTATTACATTAGATGTAATTTAGATGTAATACTTACAACTTTATTAACAACAAAAATTACAATTAAAGAATAGAAAAAATTACAACTAGTATAGACAATTGAAACTATTGAGCTAACTGCAGACGGTTGCAAACAGTCTAAAGGTAGCTCAATTGATCCATGTCAATACCAGTCGGAAGCGTCCCCAAGACACTGGCTGCATTACCACTCTTATGGCAACCTAAAATTAATTCGGTAAAAAAACTATTGCACTAATTTCAGTTCTCTTTAAAAAAACAAAAACTAATCATTTTCAAAAAATTAAGAGGCAATTTTTTTTTTCTTCGTTCAAACAATTTAAGTAAAAAGGCACAGAGGGTAATTTATTAACATACTAGCATATTAGCTTTTGAATATCTTAAAAATTAAAGGTAAAAATCAGTTTTATACTTTTCATACCATTTATTCATTTCGTAAAATCATTTGAATTGACAAATCCAAAAAGTCATATTCTCCTGTTTCAGATTTCAGCAACGTGGTATCAAAAGCGGACATAAAGACACTGGCCGAGTGCGACGAGCAGGAGACAGTAAGAGAAGTGCAGGAGGTGTTTGCGGACTTCCTGGCCGTGGACAGACATCTGTTCTCCTTCAACATCGTGGGCTGTTTGAACGGTGAGCGCGTGGTCATGTTTACATATAACATTAATAATTACTTTATTTCAGGTAACATGTTTGGTATTCAAATTCTCCAGGCTGAAAAGAGAGCATCTCTGTCCTGGCGACTAGATACGCAGATAAAAATGGAGAGTTTACTCACTGGACTATACTCTCTCTATGCGACACGGAATAGATAGTATCAGACAAAAACATCCATACTACATACATCCTTCCACTTTTGCGTTTAAAATATGACAAAGGAAGTTGTCTCTCTAGCCTAGATTACTAAAGGTTATAGTTATGAATTTTAAAATGTAAAGGGTTCCTTGAAACTAGTTGAAACACCATAACACCTAAACTAACCAAATCTTATAAAATTCAAAAAACTCTAAAAACATACCTGATTAGAAATACCTTCTACACGTTACAGGAGTTCTTTGAAATAAAACATCCGTAAGTAACTATGTATCTTCATAATATTATATTAGGTAAAAAAATATTTTTGTAAGTGTTTTTGCAAAATATTGCAGTGCCCTAACAGGGTGCATGCTTGATACCCATATGTTAATTTAAGACCTATATAAAGGTCTGCGCACATTAAAACAACTCCATGCCAACGCGGCAGCAACTCTACTCACACTCTCGATGAGTAGTCAACTAGTTGATCCACCCCATGGTCACTCATGGTCATGGCCATGGTCATTGCCCACTGGCAATGCGTTGTCAACGAGTGGGTAATGCGTATTCAACAGACAACTCGTCTAACCTCAGTTTTCGGTTGAATTTTGTCCGTCACGCGTCAGTCGCAAACGCATAGTCGTTGCGTGGACAACGTGTGGTCGTTGCGTGGACAACGTGTGGTCTTTGCTTGACAAACGTGTCGGGGTTGACGATGCGTAGGCCACTCGTCGTACACTACTTTAATATCTTCTTCTTCCGGGCCTTATCCCACGCTAAGTGGGGTCGGCACAACATGAATTCTTCTTCCATTCTTCTCTGTTATTCGTCATCTCCGTATTCACACCTTTCTTAAGCATATCATTTACATATCGTACACTACTTTAATATCATTTTTTGAAATTAAACCTTGAACATATGACACAGGGCTTAAATTTCAATATTTGGCATAGAGTCGAGTCGCCGTTGAGTTGTTTTAATGTGCGCAAATCTTAAATGTACTACAGCATGTAGCAATAAAGAATGTTGAATCTTGGCCCCAGGTCGCTTGTGGAACCCGGCGCACCTGCAGCGCTGCGCCTCGGGGCTGCTCGCGCTCGTGCTGTCCCTGCGGCGCCGCGTCGCCGTGCGCTACGAGGCCGCCTCGGAGCCCTGCGCACGCCTCGCTGAGAAGGTACCTAAACCTTACTCCCTCCCTCCTTCATTTATCATTTTTTGTTTTTGCGAGTAATTTATAATGACTGTAGTTTTTTCTTTCAAATTGTTTTTTCAGTTTTACTGAGTATGAGTACTAAACCTTAGAGGTATCGACTCGCTCTAAGTAAAACTGGAAAATCAAATTATATAAGTACTACAAAAAAATTAAATTAATAAATAACGAAAATTATAATCGAAGAATAACAAAAATTACAAGGCTGGTACATAAAACTAAATGATGTTTATACTAAAGTCATTTAACACGGGATAAAAAGTTTTATCTAATTTTTATAATTTTGACGTTGTAATTGTTATTCACGTTTTATAGACATAACGAATTTAATAATCTGAAATCCTACAAATAGCACAGGCAGTTTTAGAAACAAAACATTTCGATTAGTACATAGCATATACTTACATGTATCATCAAATCAAATCAAAATCAAATCATATTTATTTCAGACATGGTATAAGAGTTACAAAACACAGTTCATCAGGGAATCATCTTTAGGGATAAAAAAACCTGTAACGATGTTATCCTGTTTTTCAAATAAATGAATAAATGTTCTCGTGTGTAATTGAATGTTAGTTGAAGTGTTTCCTTGTCAGGTGCGCGACCTACTGCGCCGTGAAGCGGTGCTCATCGACAACAACATCCCCTTCAACGGGGACGTCCCCATCCCTCAACTCCTCATCATAGACCGAAGGGACGACCCGCTCACTCCGCTACTCACTCAGGTACGTCTACTATTTACTATTGCTACATAACCACTATGTTACTGAAAATTAGTATACTTACGAGATACTGATTTTAAAACTAAGATAGCGAAGGGAATAGTTCTTAGACTAAAAAATGCAGAAAAAAATCGCGATTTTGATAGCATATCTAACTCAATTTTGGCCAAATAGTGACTTAGTGGCTCTCCGCTCTACGGCCACGATTTGCAAAGACATGCCCTGAGCTATTGCTTTTGTAAGAATGTATACTTGTTTTGCTTTAGTTGTTTAGTTTGGGTTGGGCATTGTCTCCAAAAACTCGCTTGTTCTTGATATGTAAAGTGCGTGTTGATTAATAAAAAAAATTACACACCCTTCTTTTAGATTACGAAAACTGGGGAAATCATTTATGGGTAATTGTGTGCATACAAAGATGTATTAGACACATAAGTTATACACGTGGTTTCTATTTCGCTTCTTCCATTAGTGGACAAAACATTGAAGCGAACTAAAAAACAATTATCACTTTATTTCTTATATTATTTTGATAATTATGTACCTATAGTATTAAATTTGACTTGTCTAAGTGCTTATTTTGTAAGCCTAAAGAAATAAAGATATTGATTTATTATTATATTAATCTTGCAGTGGACGTACCAGGCCATGGTGCACGAGTTACTGGGCATCCAGAACAATCGCGTGAGCCTGGCGCATGTTCCCGACGTGCATAAAGACTTCAAGGAGGTCGTGCTCTCCTCCGACCAAGACGACTTCTACTGCAAGGTATTATAATGTACTAGCGACCCGCACCCCTCTATTATACATATATACCTTCCTCTTGAATCACTCTATCTATGAGTTGCTGGGTATTATAAGTAAACCTAACGGCATTGCAATGAGCTCGTCTCCGTAGGTTGAGACACGTTTTTCCGGAGGTTTCGGCAACCTATTCGCTTCCGTACACTTCATGATCTTCCAACTTTCCAATCTTCCAAAAACAGATTCCGCCGGACGCGGAATCGAAGAATTCCCCGCTTCTGCCCATAGATGCACTCCTGCACCTAGTCGAAACCTCCCTTGCCCTATTGTAGCATCTGGCAATAGCCCAAGCCGAGGTTCGCACCTAAAAGCAGTATTACATACACTACACGATATTCAGGGTCCGGTAGTTAGGGTGATTAGGGAGCAAGGCTTGCCGGGTCCGTCCGGTCGCCGCTCTAAATCTTATTACACCTGTCTTAGTTAGGGTAAGGGTCCCTGAATATCGTGTAGTGTAATACCGCTTTAAGGCAGTTGTCTCACCGGCAACGATGAACGAGTAGCGAGTAGAGTTTGAATGTAGAAACAAGTCGGCGTGCAGCGAGGAGCGAGTGCGTAGTTCCGATGTTGTGTAGCTCGGCTATAAGCGAGTGTGAGTGAGAGGAGCGATTACTCTCATCACTCGCTCGCGGCGGCTGGCTACCGCTGCTTGCTCTCTCAGCGTGAGTTCTGATCGATGAGCGAGTGTTAATTTTTTGACTTATTCGTCATCTCGCGGGCGTGAAACCTGCAAATGCCCGCGAGTTGGCACCTTCCAATTTTACCTAATTTTTCTGTCGTCAACTCGCGTGCACGTTATAAACGGGGCTTTGTACAGTCAGATAAATAAACGAAAACTGCCAAGATCACTGTATTATTTTAGCAGAGTTCCTCATCCAAAGTACCAGGTTAGCAGAAACATAACGGAGGTTTCGCACGTGAACAAAATTAAACACAAAAATGTCAATTTATCTTTCTCATAACAAAACTTACGTTAACCATATTGCAGGACCTATGCGTTGTCTTAGACTTACCATGATGATAATTTTACTTGCCAACTTTATTATTGTTAGAGATTGACTAGACAAATAGGTACTTCTCACCTTAGCACCTACATATTATAAAAACCTCGGTCTGCCTTCCACTTGCTGATATGCCCGATAGGGTACACATTGTGTTACTTAACTCCTTATAATAATTACCTACTGCCAATGTGAAACAACAATAAATATATTGAGTATTGAGTGATATCTTTCCTGCCTCTTGTCGCTCAGCGGCAAACTAGTGAAGCGAGTCCTCGCCGGCAGTGTGAACAGTGTAAGGCCCCATTCTTGATGGATTGGCTCTGTGTAGAATAAAAAGCGTTACAACAGTCAGCGATCAACTATTAGTATATGCATCTCTTTTGTTTACATGGAATATATATTTATTGTACGTTTCTTGAGCGAGAAAATAGCCGATAGTTAGTCGTTTTCTAGCCGGCGGCGGTGGGACAACTGCCTAAAAGCGGTATTACACTACACGTTATTCAGGGCCCGGTAGTTAGGGCGATTAGGGAGCAAGGCTTGCCGGGTCCGTCCCTTAGGGACCCTAAATCTTATTACACCATTCTTAGTTATGGTTAGGGTCCCTGAATAACCTGTAGTGTAATACCCCTTTAAGTGGTGGCACTGTAATTGTGTCAAAATAAATGTACCTATTATAACTTTTATTAGTAGATAAGATACATAATAGTTTTTAATATTCCTTAGAACCTGTACTCAAACTTCGGCGAGATCGGTCAGACGATAAAGTCTCTGATGGACGAGTACCAGAAGAAAGCCAAGAGCCACCAGAAAGTGGAGTCCATTGATGACATGAAGAACTTTGTCGTCAACTACCCGCACTTTAAGAAAATGTCCGGTAAGTTGTCTCAGATTCTAATTCTTACAAAAGTTATACAGTTTTATATATGACAAGCGACCCGCCCCGGCTTCGCACGGTTTTATTATGAGAATATAAACCTTCCTATTGAATCACTCTATCTATTAAAAAAACCGCTTCAAATCCGTTGCGTAGTTTTAAAGATTTAAGCATTCAAAGGGACATAGAGATATAGGGACATAAGGAAAGAGAAAGCAACTTTGTTTTATACTATGGCTTGGTTTATATGGATGAAAGGTCTGAAATGAACTATTTATATTTCTCTAGCTGTGCCCGCGACTTCGTCCGCGCGGAAAAATAATTTTGGGGAGTCACATAAACCTCACATATTTCCATACAAACATTCATTCCCTAATTCAACCCTGTACAACCCTTAAAGCTAGCCTATGTCCTTTCTCAAGCTCTCTATCCCTCACATGATAACACAGTAAGTATACAGTTTACATACGTCCACTACTGGACACGTTATCCGAGAGTTTTCGGTTCTTTGCGAAATATGACCGGCCCATATCGATAAGATAACTTTGGATGAATTGTTGGTAGCAATAAAAGCTTGGGGCTAGATGATGGTGTGTAAATTCTCCATCTTTATTTGTTTCTAGTTTATTATTTACTAGCGACCCGCCCCGGCTTCGCACGGTTTTATTCTACGTATAAACCTTCCTCTTGAATCACTCTATCTATTAAAAAAGCCGTAGTACTTATCAAAATCCATTGCGTAGTTTTGAAGATTTAAGCATTCAAAGGGACATAAGGATATAGGGACATAGGGACAGAAAAAGCGACTTTGTTTTATACTATGTAGTGAAATACCGACGGAGAAGTTTTAAACGGTTGAAAAATGGTGCAGATTCCGTTCGACTTCAACTTCTTGTAGAATGGCTCTGCGTCTGGTAGTCTGGTTTGACGCAATTCTCACAATGTCTGCCTCCTGATGGCTTCGCTAGCTTTATACGGGAAAATTATCAATAACATATTGAAAATCGGAGTACGGTTCTTAAAAATACACCTGCGGAAGCTGCTAATACGCTCTGATGGGCACGGGCCATTTGTAGGGGCGTATTATTCAGTTTTGTCAGCCTTTTACCGCTCCATAGTAAGTAGTTAACTTGCGGATGACGGGGCTGGTTACACTTTTAGAATTAAGTTTATTAAAGATCTCTTATAGTTAATATTGAAGTGTAATTGTTTGTTATCCCTAAGAAATAAAAAAAAAAAAGTAGTAAAGCGAGAGTGTCCCCCCAGGCACGGTGACGAAACACGTGACCGTGGTAGGCGAGCTGTCGGCGAGCGTGGCGCGGCGCGCGCTGCTCGAGGTCTCCGAGCTGGAGCAGCAGCTGGCCTGTCACAGCGACCACGCGAGGCACGCACAGGTACACCTTATAGTTACTGAGGCGCGGTGACCGAGCACGTGACCGTGTGGGCGAGCTGTCGGCGAGCGTGGCGCGGCGCGCGCTGCTCGAGGTCTCCGAGCTGGAGCAGCAGCTGGCCTGTCACAGCGACCACGCGAGGCACGCACAGGTACACCTTATAGTTACTGAGGCGCGGTGACCGAGCACGTGACCGTGTGGGCGAGCTGTCGGCGAGCGTGGCGCGGCGCGCGCTGCTCGAGGTCTCCGGGCTGGAGCAGCAGCTGGCCTGTCACAGCGACCACGCGAGGCACGCACAGGTACACCTTATAGTTACTGAGGCGCGGTGACCGAGCACGTGACCGTGTGGGCGAGCTGTCGGCGAGCGTGGCGCGGCGCGCGCTGCTCGAGGTCTCCGAGCTGGAGCAGCAGCTGGCCTGTCACAGCGACCACGCGAGGCACGCACAGGTACACCTTATAGTTACTGAGGCGCGGTGACCGAGCACGTGACCGTGTGGGCGAGCTGTCGGCGAGCGTGGCGCGGCGCGCGCTGCTCGAGGTCTCCGAGCTGGAGCAGCAGCTGGCCTGTCACAGCGACCACGCGAGGCACGCACAGGTACACCTTATAGTTACTGAGGCGCGGTGACCGAGCACGTGACCATGGTACACCTTGTACCATTATCAAACGACAAAATATCAAAAAGGAGAAAGCTCGTTTTCATCCCAGAAATCAGTTCCTATATGATAGCTATAGCCTTGAGACGTTTCAATTACATTAACAGTTCCAATTAAAATTAACATTCATCTATTATCGTCAACCTATATTAGTCCACCGTTGGACATAGGCCTCCCCTAACGAGCGCCAAACCGCCCTGTCTTCAGCTTGACGCATCCATTACTCTCTACATTTCATTTATTTACATTAAAGCGATTAAAACCGCTTGGATACCGAGTATTATCTTGTTAACTATAGAATTATTGTTTTAGTTACCTACTGACTTAAAATATGTACCTGGCAATTTTTACACTGCAATCGGTAAAACATGTTGATACCAGCAAATAAATGATCACTCTGTATGTATAGTACATACACCTTATTATATCTTTCTAATAAGGTATATCTTTATAATAACGTGTACTAATAAGAGAACAATTAATTGCAGACTCTGAAAGGGCTGCTAGCCAACGAGAAGGTGCGGCACCACGACGCGGCGCGGCTCGTGGCGCTCTACGCGCTGCGCTACGAGAAGCACGCCAGCAACGCGCTGCCCGCCTTCATAGGTACGTACTCTATTGGATTCTACCCTCATTTCGTGACTTGTTAGAGTTGGGTCAATACTATTTAAGTATAATTTGTTTTTAGTCATTCTTTGAGCATATCTCATATAATCTTAAGAGAGACGTCGTCAAAAAAAGTATTTTTTAGGCCTTTTTTTGTCCCGGTCTCAAATAAATATGTTAATATTTTCAGAGAGTCTCAAGTCCCGCGGCTGTAGCTCGGCGCAAGTCCGCGCCGTGCTCAACATAGTGGAGTGGGGCGGAGCGCACGCGCGGCAGAGCGACCTGTACGGACTGCAGGACGCAGTGAAGATCACCAAGAGACTCTTCAAGGTATGTACCATCACCGGCTACCCTCCACTGCGGGACATAGTGGAGTGGGGCGGAGCGCACGCGCGGCAGAGCGACCTGTACGGACTGCAGGACGCAGTGAAGATCACCAAGAGACTCTTCAAGGTATGTACCATCACCCACAACCCTCCACTGCGGGACATAGTGGAGTGGGGCGGAGCGCACGCGCGGCAGAGCGACCTGTACGGACTGCAGGACGCAGTGAAGATCACCAAGAGACTCTTCAAGGTATGTACCATCACCCACATCCCTCCACTGCGGGACATAGTGGAGTGGGGCGGAGCGCACGCGCGGCAGAGCGACCTGTACGGACTGCAGGACGCAGTGAAGATCACCAAGAGACTCTTCAAGGTATGTACCATCACCCACAACCCTCCACTGCGGGACATAGTGGAGTGGGGCGGAGCGCACGCGCGGCAGAGCGACCTGTACGGACTGCAGGACGCAGTGAAGATCACCAAGAGACTCTTCAAGGTATGTACCATCACCCACAACCCTCCACTGCGGGACATAGTGGAGTGGGGCGGAGCGCACGCGCGGCAGAGCGACCTGTACGGACTGCAGGACGCAGTGAAGATCACCAAGAGACTCTTCAAGGTATGTACCATCACCCACAACCCTCCACTGCGGGACATAGTGGAGTGGGGCGGAGCGCACGCGCGGCAGAGCGACCTGTACGGACTGCAGGACGCAGTGAAGATCACCAAGAGACTCTTCAAGGTATGTACCATCACCCACAACCCTCCACTGCGGGACATAGTGGAGTGGGGCGGAGCGCACGCGCGGCAGAGCGACCTGTACGGACTGCAGGACGCAGTGAAGATCACCAAGAGACTCTTCAAGGTATGTACCATCACCGGCTACCCTCCACTGCGGGACATAGTGGAGTGGGGCGGAGCGCACGCGCGGCAGAGCGACCTGTACGGACTGCAGGACGCAGTGAAGATCACCAAGAGACTCTTCAAGGTATGTACCATCACCGGCTACCCTCCACTGCGGGACATAGTGGAGTGGGGCGGAGCGCACGCGCGGCAGAGCGACCTGTACGGACTGCAGGACGCAGTGAAGATCACCAAGAGACTCTTCAAGGTATGTACCATCACCCACAACCCTCCACTGCGGGACATAGTGGAGTGGGGCGGAGCGCACGCGCGGCAGAGCGACCTGTACGGACTGCAGGACGCAGTGAAGATCACCAAGAGACTCTTCAAGGTATGTACCATCACCCACAACCCTCCACTGCGGGACATAGTGGAGTGGGGCGGAGCGCACGCGCGGCAGAGCGACCTGTACGGACTGCAGGACGCAGTGAAGATCACCAAGAGACTCTTCAAGGTATGTACCATCACCCACAACCCTCCACTGCGGGACATAGTGGAGTGGGGCGGAGCGCACGCGCGGCAGAGCGACCTGTACGGACTGCAGGACGCAGTGAAGATCACCAAGAGACTCTTCAAGGTATGTACCATCACCCACAACCCTCCACTGCGGGACATAGTGGAGTGGGTCGGAGCGCACGCGCGGCAGAGCGACCTGTACGGACTGCAGGACGCAGTGAAGATCACCAAGAGACTCTTCAAGGTATGTACCATCACCCGCTACCCTCCACTGCGGGACATAGTGGAGTGGGGCGGAGCGCACGCGCGGCAGAGCGACCTGTACGGACTGCAGGACGCAGTGAAGATCACCAAGAGACTCTTCAAGGTATGTACCATCACCCACAACCCTCCACTGCGGGATATAGTGGAGTGGGGCGGAGCGCACGCGCGGCAGAGCGACCTGTACGGACTGCAGGACGCAGTGAAGATCACCAAGAGACTCTTCAAGGTATGTACCATCACCCACAACCCTCCACTGCGGGACATAGTGGAGTGGGGCGGAGCGCACGCGCGGCAGAGCGACCTGTACGGACTGCAGGACGCAGTGAAGATCACCAAGAGACTCTTCAAGGTATGTACCATCACCCACAACCCTCCACTGCGGGACATAGTGGAGTGGGTCGGAGCGCACGCGCGGCAGAGCGACCTGTACGGACTGCAGGACGCAGTGAAGATCACCAAGAGACTCTTCAAGGTATGTACCATCACCCACAACCCTCCACTGCGGGACATAGTGGAGTGGGGCGGAGCGCACGCGCGGCAGAGCGACCTGTACGGACTGCAGGACGCAGTGAAGATCACCAAGAGACTCTTCAAGGTATGTACCATCACCCACAACCCTCCACTGCGGGACATAGTGGAGTGGGTCGGAGCGCACGCGCGGCAGAGCGACCTGTACGGACTGCAGGACGCAGTGAAGATCACCAAGAGACTCTTCAAGGTATGTACCATCACCGGCTACCCTCCACTGCGGGACATAGTGGAGTGGGGCGGAGCGCACGCGCGGCAGAGCGACCTGTACGGACTGCAGGACGCAGTGAAGATCACCAAGAGACTCTTCAAGGTATGTACCATCACCGGCTACCCTCCACTGCGGGACATAGTGGAGTGGGGCGGAGCGCACGCGCGGCAGAGCGACCTGTACGGACTGCAGGACGCAGTGAAGATCACCAAGAGACTCTTCAAGGTATGTACCATCACCCACAACCCTCCACTGCGGGACATAGTGGAGTGGGGCGGAGCGCACGCGCGGCAGAGCGACCTGTACGGACTGCAGGACGCAGTGAAGATCACCAAGAGACTCTTCAAGGTATGTACCATCACCCACAACCCTCCACTGCGGGACATAGTGGAGTGGGGCGGAGCGCACGCGCGGCAGAGCGACCTGTACGGACTGCAGGACGCAGTGAAGATCACCAAGAGACTCTTCAAGGTATGTACCATCACCCACAACCCTCCACTGCGGGACATAGTGGAGTGGGGCGGAGCGCACGCGCGGCAGAGCGACCTGTACGGACTGCAGGACGCAGTGAAGATCACCAAGAGACTCTTCAAGGTATGTACCATCACCCACAACCCTCCACTGCGGGACATAGTGGAGTGGCGCGGAGCGCACGCGCGGCAGAGCGACCTGTACGGACTGCAGGACGCAGTGAAGATCACCAAGAGACTCTTCAAGGTATGTACCATCACCCACAACCCTCCACTGCGGGACATAGTGGAGTGGGTCGGAGCGCACGCGCGGCAGAGCGACCTGTACGGACTGCAGGACGCAGTGAAGATCACCAAGAGACTCTTCAAGGTATGTACCATCACCGGCTACCCTCCACTGCGGGACATAGTGGAGTGGGGCGGAGCGCACGCGCGGCAGAGCGACCTGTACGGACTGCAGGACGCAGTGAAGATCACCAAGAGACTCTTCAAGGTATGTACCATCACCCACAACCCTCCACTGCGGGACATAGTGGAGTGGGGCGGAGCGCACGCGCGGCAGAGCGACCTGTACGGACTGCAGGACGCAGTGAAGATCACCAAGAGACTCTTCAAGGTATGTACCATCACCCACAACCCTCCACTGCGGGACATAGTGGAGTGGGGCGGAGCGCACGCACGGCAGAGCGACCTGTACGGACTGCAGGACGCAGTGAAGATCACCAAGAGACTCTTCAAGGTATGTACCATCACCCACAACCCTCCACTGCGGGACATAGTGGAGTGGGGCGGAGCGCACGCGCGGCAGAGCGACCTGTACGGACTGCAGGACGCAGTGAAGATCACCAAGAGACTCTTCAAGGTATGTACCATCACCGGCTACCCTCCACTGCGGGACATAGTGGAGTGGGGCGGAGCGCACGCGCGGCAGAGCGACCTGTACGGACTGCAGGACGCAGTGAAGATCACCAAGAGACTCTTCAAGGTATGTACCATCACCCACAACCCTCCACTGCGGGACATAGTGGAGTGGGGCGGAGCGCACGCGCGGCAGAGCGACCTGTACGGACTGCAGGACGCAGTGAAGATCACCAAGAGACTCTTCAAGGTATGTACCATCACCCACAACCCTCCACTGCGGGACATAGTGGAGTGGGGCGGAGCGCACGCGCGGCAGAGCGACCTGTACGGACTGCAGGACGCAGTGAAGATCACCAAGAGACTCTTCAAGGTATGTACCATCACCCACAACCCTCCACTGCGGGACATAGTGGAGTGGGGCGGAGCGCACGCGCGGCAGAGCGACCTGTACGGACTGCAGGACGCAGTGAAGATCACCAAGAGACTTTCTTTGCTAATACTGATACACAAGAGCCGCCGCGCGCGTATCTTGTCATGTACCGACTTGTCTCAATCTGTGACGCTTAGACAGAACTAAGAAGATTAAAACTGGAATTTTGCTTACTTTTTTGTATGGAAAAAAATCATTGAATTAGTCAAAATCGTAGAAAAAAAGTTGTTTGTCTTTATTTACTCTATTCGCCTTTTCGTATACCCGTTGTTCGTCGGTTGTAGACCGTGACGTCATATTATAGAGGTAGGTGTACCTAAACAAACATTAAAATCCGCGTGCGGTATCGCCGGCTGTGACAGCCCTACTGAATGAGTCCGCCCGCCGCCCGTTTAAAGTGCAGAATCACGTAGGCTAATATCTTGACCTTGAGCGCGTTCGGAGCGAAGTTTCCCTTCTACATTGTTTTTGTCTATTCTTATGCTATAACCCTGTACGTTTATAACATCAGTGATGTTGTATGCACAGTCGTCGTAGCCGAAATCGGCTTGGAGGCCATCATCATCATCATCAATGTCGTTTCCAGGGTCTGAACGGAGTGGAGAACATCTACACGCAGCATTCTCCCTTACTGAAGGACACTCTGGAGGAGCTCGCGAGGGGGCGGCTGCGCGCGCAGCTGTACCCGTGCGCGGGGGGCGAGGAGCTGGCGGGGGGAGGAGCCGGGGGGAGCGGGGGAGCCGGGGGGAGGAGGCCGCAGGACGTCATCGTGTTCGTGGTGGGGGGAGCCACGTACGAGGAGGCAATGGCCGTGCATCAGCTCAATGCGGCCAACCCGGGGATCAGGGTAACTATACTATACTCTTCACTATTAGATAGATAGATAGAAAATAACTTTATTGCACCATCAAAGTTATAAACATAATTATTTTTCGCTTTTCCACTAGTGGACAAAGGATTAAAGCGAATGGAAAATCAATTCTCTTTATTGCTTACTAGCGACCCGCCCCGGCTTCGCACGGTTTTATTTTATTTTTTTATTATACGTATTCACTTTTCTCTTGAATCACTCTGTCTATTAAAAAACCCGCATTAAAATCCGTTGTGTGCTTTTAAACATTTAAGCATACAAAGGGATATAGAGGGACATGGGGACAGAGAAAACGACTTTGTTTTATACTATGTATATTAATTTGACTGTACCTTGGTAAACGTTTAATAACTGAGAGATAGGCACAACATTTCCCGCCATATAAATAAGTATTGGCTTTGACTTTCTGTAAAAAAGTACTAGCCAATCAGTAACCTCGTCCAATGAGCAGTTAGCCAATCCGGTGTCTTCCCGCCACCGGCCGCTACGTCAAATGTGCGCTGTAGCGCCGACATCTTGTTTCTTCATTGGCGTTTAGTTTCCCGCCGAGTACAGACGTGCTACCAAATACGTAGCACGCTTTGAAGAAAGGTTCCAGAAAATATTTCAAAGTGCATACATTTCGCAAAGAATTATTGCAAAGTACATATAATATTCTAAAGGTTTGGTGTTAAATTGCATTACTGCGTAAGTACATTTTTCTTTGTCTACACCACTAGATACCCACATTTTTTCAATAAAATGATAATTTGCGAAATAAGTTTCGTAATTTGTTTTTGGACTAATGAGTCCATTTTATTTATATTTTGTTGGAGAATCACGGGTCGCACACATGTCGCATGGTTAGTACGAAAGCATACGCCTTTTACTACCTTGCACTAAGACCGTGACATTTTTCTTATTATATGTGCTCGCAAGCACGTGGTTATATTTGTTTTAATGACAAAAGCTGAGGCTTTTTACAACTACCTGGCATCCCATGTGCCAGTGACGCTAATAACAGCGGTAATTTTTCTTCTATTACTCCTAAGTAAGATTTGAACGGTATTTCCGTTCGATTTTTCCGTTCGATTCGTATGAATTTATTTTGAGGTTATATGTTGCTATGTGCTAAAATAATAATTTTTCTAGCAAGGATGTTAACACGATATAATATGCAAAATTCTGACCGATATCGTGAAAACGAGACTTGAAAGACAACTGGAGAAGGAGGTCAATATTGAAGGGTAATGGAAATAACATCGTGAGTACTTTAAAATGTCGTTGTTTTGTGTATTGTGGGCCACGCAGCCACGTGGGCAAAGCGTACGATTGCCGTTTGGTTTTCACCTGCCCGTAATTTATACGCGAATATACAAAATATGAAATGTTGAGTTTATTTGCACTGTGCAAATAACACGTGGCCTACACCCAACGTCGGGTGGATTAATCTAATAGGTTGCCTAACCTATTCACTGCCTAGCCATTGCACAGAGCAGCTGGTTTTGCAAGGGCACTGAGTGTTAATGTAGGTTGGCAAGAGAATAACTTTTTTTTTTCAGGAGCGGGTAGATTCATATTTCATTGCCTATTGTTTTTGTACCAAACAGAAGTGTTGAAAATGCAAATATAAAGATGTGTCTCAAGTCCACGATTGACAAGATACATTTCAAGGATAAATACTGATAGGTTTTATGTTCCTATTTTCGAAATGAGCTAAGTTCCTTGATTTTTAAGCAAAACACCTCGTGTATTCTTGCAAGAATAAAAACCCCCGCAGGGTTGTTTTAACGCCCTCGCAGGGTTACAATGGCTGGCGCATTGTCATCTCCTTGCAAGTATATAATAAAACCCTCGCAGGGTTCATAACGCACCCTCGCAGGGCTGCGATAACATAAATAAAATTCGGGCGCACCGAATATTTTTCAGCTTTAGATTATCTTGGACAAGGAATAAAAACCCTCGCAGGGTTGTTTTAACGCCCTCGCAGGGCTACAATGGCTGGCGCATTGTCATCTCCTTGCAAGTATATAATAAAACCCTCGCAGGGTTCATAACGCACCCTCGCAGGGCTGCGATGACATAAATAAAAATTCGGGTGCACCGAATATTTTTCAGCTTTAGATTATCTTGGACAAGGAATAAAACCCTCGCAGGGTTGTTTTAACGCCCTCGCAGGGCTACAATGGCTGGCGCATTGTCACCTCCTTGCAAGTAAGTATATAATAAAACCCTCGCAGGGTTCATAACGCACCCTCGCAGGGCTGCGATGACATAAATAAAATTCGGGCGCACCGAATATTTTCAGCTTTGGATTATTTTGGACACGGAATAAAAACCCTCGCAGGGTTGTTTTAACGCCCTCGCAGAGCTACAATGGCTGCCGCATTGTCAACTCCTTGCAAATATATAATAAAACCCTCGCAGGGTTCATTACGCACCCTCGCAGGGCTGCGATGACAGATAAAATTCGGGCGAACCGAATATTTTTCAGCTTTAAATTGTCTTGGACGTGATATGCATTATTCTCGAATATTCAACGTAAGTATGTGTTCACATAAGCTTCAGAAAGGGTTGCTTGTTTGGATAAAGGAATTCATCGTGGTGGTGTACCTTCACCAGCGATGAATTTCAGGGTATCGCGTACCTACTCACAACAACTTCCAGGAAGGCTAACTATAAAAGCATCGTGGTGCACCTCCAACAGTGATGAAAATAAAAAGTCCAGGGTATCGCGTACCTATTGACAAGAACTTCCGGGAAGGTTTAACTATTATTAAATAGAAGCATCAATCGTGGTGCACCTCCAACAGGGATCAAAATAAAAAGTGCAGGGTATCGCGTACCTGTTGACAAATGTCTTACCAATATATTATTATATGATTCGTGTATTGCATACCTATCAACAAAAGATCTGGGAGGTTCGATACCTATATAGACTTATTGTTAGACATTAACATTCAGAAGGAGCCGTTTAGCTGAAGGAATAATAAAATCTTCTGATAAACCGTACTTGTGACAAAAGTCATATAAAGATATCGTAAGAAACTCTTTTTAGCCAACTCGGGCTGATAAGCGGGTTGATAATTTATCGATGGGCTGATATTTTAATAGGCAAATTATAAATTGCGTATAGCAGCTGGTTTGAGGTGCCATTGTGGATGAAGTGCAAGCCTAAGCCTTCGAGCTGATTTACATTCAACATAGTCTAACCCAGAGTTACTATTTTTCACACTGTATGAATGTGAACGGTAGCAGATATAAGAACCCTTTTGGATTCATGAGATCGCAGGAAAGACTCTAAGGTTAACATATAAGTTATTCAGTCTACCTACAAAACTTCTCATTGACGAGACAAGTTCTTTAAAATGATTAACAATTGTAGGGAACCACGAATAATTATGGAAATGAATTATAATATAAATGCTGCCCACCCGCATTAAAAATTTAGTGCCTATTATTAGAACTCCTCCATCACGTATTTGGCTGTTGCGTGCGTGAGATAGTTGTTAGTATAAATAAGGTAGCTTCTACCAAAAACACAATATCTTGCACAAAGTTGCCTTCAGTATCAAGATACTGTCTGTCAGTGGATATGTCCACGCATATGTATGGGTCTAGCTCACTCACTGGACTGACCGTTATAAGAGTACATTGTATAAAAGATTTTACTTGTCAGACAAAAAGAAGGAGATTTGGTGAAAGTACTGGCGTTGCGTGCGGCACTAACTTAGAGATTTTACTATCTATAAGTGTCTAGCGTATGTCATATAGCTACCTGTATAGGCTCTGAATTGTACTCAATCCATGTCCGGATTTATGATTGTGGGAACGATAAGGGTGTGAACGATAAGAAACATTCCCGTGTTTATTTACAACTACCCTCTTCATACTTTTTATAACCGGTGGCATTTCTTGGTTATCTGTCCAAAGGTGTGTACGGTAATAAATGTTCACGCGTTTATTTACAACTACCCTCATCATACTTTTTATCATAAGTGGCATTTCCGTATCTGCTTTGTATGATAAATTGTTGAATGTATTCTCAACTGTATTAGACATCGCAAATACCAATACATTTTTAAAATTAAAATTTGAAACTGATGGAAACCTTGGAAAATCGTCATAGTCTTCTTTTTGAACGTCAGTAAAGGACAGGACATAAAGAACTGTTTATATTTTATAAAGTGTTACACTATTCTTTACAAGCAAGCGATCATTGTCAGCTTCTAAACTCTAGCACTCTGTGATCCTTAATGAGAGAATAAAGGTACATCCATATTATCGCTTCGTAAGCGATGACGTCAGAATTATCAGTAATTTGTCGTGAGATGTTTCAACATAACTACTAGTTAAGCGGAAAATGGTTCTTGTTTATTATTATATAAGCATTGTAGTACAACAGCCACTACTGCATCTCGAATGAAGAGCTTGTTTTCGAGGTACATTGACAATGGGTGACAATGGGTGACAATGTGGTATTCATGCACAATTCTAATACCTACAGTGTTACAAATAACGTTGGTTCTCGAAGTAAACTTGGTTTCACTGTCACAAGCTGCTTAGTAATCTAGGGTTTACTAGTTACCATTATTGGTCTTAATTTTATTGATGTCTCAATAGACCTCTCTATGTTAAGTACCTATATGCTCTCTGGTGAGAATTTGTAAATCTATTCGGTATGATTTTCGAATAACATTAGAAGGATATCCAGTGCGTATTTAAGAGCAAAACAAGTATAAGAAAAAAGAAATAGATATACCTGTATTTTTAGCTATGTGTATCGGATCTAAGATTTCTTACGCTTCTACAGTGGAAATGTACACAAGTCTTATCGCAAAACTTGTAATCTAGTCCAAACATTGTGGGGAGGAAAAACCAGTTATTCAAATGTATTATAAGAACTTCCCATAACTGGACATTTTAGATGGACATACAAAGCTTCACCATAAAGGTTCATAAAGTACCTACTCAGGTATTACAGCGCACTGCAATAAATTGAAATGTTAATGTAACTGTTTTCCGACATGCTTTAAATTGTTTAAAACGAGTACTATGTTCATAAAGCGGAGTTAAATACCTAGTACCTACTCATATTTTGGAGCAGATATTTTAGTTTTCAGTTGTGCAATGATTTATTGTCACCGAAGGTCGTACACAATGCAAAAGTTGCAAAAACTGTTTCTAAAAGAAGTTAAACTGCTGAAGTCTTATTATACAGTTAGGTATACTGATACAATACGAACATATTTAGCAATTTATTGTTATAAGTTTATCAGTCATCAGTACCCAATCACTCAGAACATATTCATGCTGAGCTGGGCGGCCCTATTGCATGATACTGCGTGGGGTTTTGTTCAGAATTATTTACTTATTATACTAGGATCGATGGCACATTCTATCATCATCGTGATAGAGTGCGATAAATCTGTTTAAAAATGGTATCTCTATGATATTGATTTTAGAACCAGTCGAAACAAGAAATAAATGTCATTTAATTATTTAAGCCATCTGTTTATATGAGGTTATTTTAATTGTGTTTTGGACCATACGTATTGCAGTTTTGAATGTCACAATGACTAATTTGCATTCAAAGCGATGTGGCTTACGATTATAACATTATTTAAAAAATAGTAAGTTCACATTGGCGTTGAGTGTCTTCACCACCACCAGGCGATAACAAACACGTCTCAGTTATTAAACGTTTACCAAGGTACAGTCAAATTAATAGAAGCGTTTTACATAAAATAAAACGCATATTAATTTACTTACCTTGGTAAACGTTTACATTTTAAATTCTGCCTGGTGATATTCGACGCAATGAAGAAACAAGATGTCGGCGCTACAGCGCACATTTGACGTAGCGGCCGGTGGCGGGAAGACACCGGATTGGCTAACTGCTCATTGGACGAGGTTACTGATTGGCTAGTACTTTTTTACAGAAAGTCAAAGCCAATACTTATTTATATGGCGGGAAATGTTGTGCCTATCTCTCAGTTATTAAACGTTTACCAAGGTAAGTAAATTAATATGCGTTTTATTTTATGTAAAACGCTTCTATTATTTTGATAAATATGTACCTATAGTTTAAAATTTGACTTATCTAAGGGCTCCCACACAAAACTGCGAACTAGCATCGCATCGCAAATATCTGCGAAGTCGCACGATAACGTCCGATCTCATTCGCATCGCGCATTCCTGCGATATTACGTCATACTTGGTGACCCCCCTTTTAGTCCGCTCTGAGACAGCTTTAGAGAAAGACGCGCAGCGCTTGGGCCACCTTCTTTGTGTTGTAAAAAAAACACGTCCGATATGGCTTGAAGGTCGTCGCTCCCGTGGACAAAAGATTGAAGCGAAAGGCAAATCAATTATCACTTTATTTCTTATATCATTTTGATAAATATGAACGTATAGTTTAAAATTGGATTTGTCTAAGTGCTTATTTTTAAGCCTAAAGAAATAAAGATATTGATTTAGTTGATTTACTATCATCATGCCGTGTGGTGCCGGCTTAGAATTGCACCACCCCAACTCCTCCCGTGGGTGTCGTAAGAGGCGACTAAGGGATATACCGGGGGGTGGGCAGCAGCACCCCTCTAGAACAACCCCACCACCAAACTGCGATCCCCAACCCGCATGCCCAGCGTGGGGATTATGGGCATTACCCCTTCATGATGGACAAAGCCAAAAAACGGCCCCCAGTTCCCGGCCGCCTCGCTATTCCTGGCCACGGTAGCGGCCATGGTAACGGCGGGGCAGGGGGTGCTAGGAATCACCGGGCTACATCAGGCTACCACACGCTTAATAAAATGACCCTGGCAACGTTTAATGGACGCACTCTGAGGCTTGACCACCATCTAGCGCAGTTGGAAGTGGAGTTAGAGAACATTAAATGGCATGTTCTCGGGTTATGTGAAGTCCGTAGAGAGGGGGAGGACACCGTAACCCTAGACTCGGGCCATCTTCTCTACTTTCGCGAGGGTGATAAAACATCCCAGGGTGGCGTAGGTTTCCTCGTCAATAAGGCCCTCTCTAGCAACGTTCAAGAAATCTCCAGTGTGTCGACCAGGGTAGCGTACCTGATCCTTCGGCTGTCCAAGCGGTATAGCATGAAGGTAATTCAGGTTTACGCACCGACCTCGGCACACTCGGATGATGAAGTGGAGGATATGTATGAAGACATATCCAAAGCCTTACACAACACCACTAAGGCTCACTTCAACGTTGTTATGGGGGACTTTAACGGCAAGGTGGGAATCCAAACTGGCAACGAATCCCGAATAGGCCCGCATGGTTATGGAGTTAGGAATCACAGGGGACAAATGCTTGTCAACTTCCTTGAGAAAGAGGGGTTGTTCTTAATGAACTCCTTCTTTAAGAAGCAGCCCCAAAGGAAGTGGACATGGCGAAGTCCCGACTCTGTGACTAAAAATGAGATCGACTTCATCATGACGGATAGCAAGCACATATTCAGAGATGTCTCAGTGATCAACAGGTTCAATACCGGATCTGATCACCGAATGCTCCGAGGCACTCTGAATATCAACTTAAAGCTTGAAAGAAACCGTCTGATGAAGTCCACGCTCCGACCAAATCCAATCCAAATCATGGCGGGCACCGAGAAGTTTCAGCAGCTTCTCGGGGATAGATTTGTTGCTTTGGAACCCACTGATGACGCTGACGAGAACCTACACAATCTGGTCGAAACGTTGAGGGACGAGGGCATTAAATTCTGCAGAAAACAAGGTACTGGCAGGAAGTCCAAACTCTCGACTGAGACTCTGGATCTGATGACAAGAAGACGGGAAACCACCCAAGCGACTTCGTCAGAGAGGTCAGACCTGAACAAGCGAATCGCGAAGATGGTACGGCGCGACCTTCGGAGCTCCAACATACGCCTCATTGAAGAGGCGATAGAGCGCAACCGAGGGTCCAAAGTATTCACTCAGCAGCTTGGCAGGAGCCACCTGACGAAGCTTAAAACGCACGATGGGAGGACCGCTTTGTCGAAGCCTGAGATCTTGGCCGAGATAGAGGATTTCTATGGCCGTTTGTACACTGCACATGCCCCTCGTTCCCGGCGAGATGACCATGATTCTAGAGCCACCCTGACACGCCACTATACCGACGAACTGCCAGATATCAGTCAAGATGAAATCGTGTTAGCTCTGAGGCAGCTTAAAAATGGAAAAGCCCCGGGTGAGGACGGTATTACTTCAGAGCTTCTGAAGGCAGGAGGAGCCCCCGTTATACAGGAGCTACAGAGCCTCTT
Organism: Eupithecia centaureata; assembly: GCA_944547425.1. Lineage (NCBI taxonomy): Eukaryota > Metazoa > Arthropoda > Insecta > Lepidoptera > Geometridae > Eupithecia > Eupithecia centaureata. The sequence goes on along the minus strand of OX155695.1, from coordinate 897,242 downwards.
TAATACCGTCCTTCACAGTGGGAGAACTCCTAAGGCGTGGAGCGGGGGTTTGGTGGTGCTCTTTTTTAAGAAGGGCGATAAAACGCTCCTTAAAAACTATAGACCCATCACACTCCTGAGCCACGTCTATAAGCTGTTCTCGCGAGTGGTCACGAATCGTCTCGCCAGGAGACTCGACGAGTTTCAGCCACCGGAACAGGCCGGGTTCCGCGGAGGATATGGCACCATAGACCACATTCACACAGTGCGGCAGATTATACAGAAGTCCGAAGAGTATAATCAGCCCCTGTGTCTCGCCTTTGTGGACTATGAGAAAGCCTTTGACTCTGTCGAAACCTGGGCTGTTCTGGAATCCTTACAGCGATGCCAAGTAGACTATCGTTATATCGAGGTGCTGAGATGTCTCTACGATGCCGCCACTATGAGTGTCCAAGTACAGGACCAGCAGTCTAAACCCATCCAATTGCGCAGAGGAGTGAGACAGGGGGATGTCATATCCCCGAAACTGTTCACGAGCGCATTGGAAGATATGTTTAAGACGCTGGACTGGAAAGGTAAGGGCATAAACATAAACGGCAATTACATCTCACACCTACGATTCGCTGATGACATAGTCTTAATGGCGGAGTCGCTAGAGGAGCTGACCCACATGCTGGACGGCCTAGCCTCAGCCTCACGACGCATCGGTCTTGGCATGAATTTGGATAAAACCAAAGTCATGACCAATAACCACATTAATCCAGGACCGGTCATCGTAGAAGGCCACCTTCTCGAAATTGTTTCCGAGTACACTTACCTTGGGCAGATTGTGCAGCTAGGTAAAAACAATTTTGAGAAGGAGGCCAAGAAGAGGATTCAGCTGGGCTGGGCAGCGTTTGGAAAACTACGTCGAGTCTTCTCGTCATCCATACCGCAATGTTTGAAAACAAAAGTTTTCAATCAGTGCGTCCTACCCGTAATGACCTACGGAGCTGAGACGTGGACACTCACGGTAGGGCTGGTCCACCAGTTTAAAGTCGCTCAGCGAGCTATGGAAAGAGCTATGCTCGGAGTTTCTCTGAAGGATAGGATTCGTAATGAATACATCCGACAGAGAACCAAAGTTATCGACATAGCTCAAAGAATTAGCAAGTTGAAGTGGCAGTGGGCCGGCCATATCGCGCGAAGAACCGACAACCGTTGGGGTAAACGTGTTCTAGAGTGGAGACCGCGACTCGGCAAACGTAGTGTAGGACGCCCTCCGGCCAGGTGGGATGACGATCTGCGAAGGACTGCTGGCAGATGCTGGATGCGGCAAGCTGAAGACAGGGCGCTATGGCGCTCATTAGGGGAGGCCTATGTCCAGCAGTGGACTAATATAGGCTGATGATGATGATGACTATCATCATATTTCGACGACCGATGTGACGCAAGAGGGTGTTAGATTCCCGCCTCGGAACTTTGTGTACGATCTGATCTGAAAACCGATGAAAAAAAATAACTATTTTTTTACAGATTTTTAAAACCACAATCCACGTAAGCCATAAATCACTAAGGTGACGCTCACACATATACACGAGGCACGCAAACTACTTTTAGCTGTATTTATTCTGTGTTCAGGCTCAGCTGACTGACCCAGTCCCCCCGATGACGCCACCTGCCTTATGCGCGCCGCACCTCATACGCCACCCGCATATCGCAACCGCAAATTGTTTTTGTAGGGTGACCATGACATCGCGTACCATTTCGAAGACATGAAATATCAAAATCCTGCGAAACTTAAATAGACATTAACCTTTTCTCATCGGTTTTGGACTCTACTCATGATACTGAACCTCTGGTTTCAAGGATAAGACTGTTCACACTAACATCCCTGTATATTAGGGTGGAGCGAGATTTTTATTTTTACATTTGCACTTCTGATTACCCCTCAAAAGTTGCATCTTGTTACACAGGCAAGGAAAAAAATAAAATAAAAATATTGCAACCCTTCTTCAGCCCTCTACTGCCCTTTGAATATTTCAAATTATGAAAAAATGGGACTGATTAACAAAAATCGTAACTAAACATTTAACTGTTTTTTTATGTTGAATATCATATTTTTGCATGTCTAAATATAAAATGAGTGGTAAATAATAATTCCTATATCACTAGAAGCTTGTAATGAAGTCAAATTATACATATCAGAGACGCCGATTTTAAACAAAATTCAATGATTGGTATCAGTCGGTACGTAGCTTTGCAAATTGAACTGTTGACGTTATAATCATTCGAGTTACCTATTTTTTAAATAACCTTCGTCTTATAAATTTATTTTAGTTGTTTTTTTCAGTAATCAATAGGATAAGCTATTAATTTCGTGGCCTAATGTGCTAAAGACAAAATAATGTCGAAAATAAGAACTCGAAGTGAAATAAACTGTTCTATTTATGAATATCCTTGTTTCTGTAGTAAATTAATACTACTAACTAAGGCTGATGGATTTAAACAAGTGTTTTTCATCAAAAAAACAGTGAAATGTCAGAAAAATGGTCAACAAGCCGCCATGCGAGTTTCGCAGGAATCATGAAAAAAATGCTCACTCGCGATGGTAGACAACAGCTGATATCTATATTAAGACACCCAAGCCTTATTTGAACCTTATAAAACTAAGAGCTTCCAACCTAATAAATCTTATTACATACTATATTAAAAGCTTATGCTCCTATTTGGTATCATTTACGGAACTTTGCTTGAATGAACTATTCATACAAGCAAAGTTTGGTGAATGTTCTTTGATTGATTGCATAATTAAAATGTTTTGAGTTCTGATGTACAGAAAATTGCAGACCGAGTTATTCAGAGAAACCTCTTTTTTTTGCACATCCAAAAAATCTGTTAGAGGCTATGCTTTACGATCAATAAATCACTATAATATCAGAGAACTGGGTTTGAGGATTTCGGATTTTCCTTGTCAGAATCAAGCTGTTGAAAATGTGTGAAAATGGTAACTGAGGCACTGATGACTAATTCTGGAAAGAAAGCCAGAGATGGATGCATTCTCGGTAATATACGATTGCGTGCTATCGTTCGATACTGAAAAAAAATCAAAGCTAAAAAGTCAACCTAAATTTTTTATTTTTTTTGATTAATTTTTTGATTGTTTGAGGCAGAGTATTTTTAAATGAAACTTTTGTTATTATCAAATTGATGTCTTATTTACACTATGCCACTAAAATAAATAGTTATTTATTGTTAGTTTCTGTAGAAGACAGGTTTTAAAAAGTAACGTAAATGAAAAAAAATACAAACTTCAAACGACGGTAGAGGGCCAAAAAATATATTTAAAAAATAAAATAAAATTATACTTATTATTGTCTTGCTATTTTGCAACTTTTAGCAGGTATTCGAAATCGATTATGTAACTTTATTTTTTTCCAGACATTGACGCTCCACCCTACTGTATATCAGCTATCTAGTACCCATAACGCAAGCTTTGAGTAGCTTACTTTGGGGCTAGATGGTGCTATGTGTTCCAGCATTATTATTGTTTATGTATTATTGTGAGACGGGCCCTAATCGTAAAATGTTTTACAGATAGTGCTGGGAGGCACGACGATCCACAACTCGGAGTCGTTCTTCGAAGAGGTGCAGTCGGCCATGCAAGGCGTGCATCGGACGCACACCCGCCACATCCGGAACGTATAACGTAACCAACACGACCCTTACTTCTTCGAGATACGACTCATTTTACGATGGCATCTCCACGTCTGTATACTAAGGTAGAACGTATAACTGACGTGAGCAATACGGTCCTTACCGCTTTGAGATAACACTCATTGTAAGATGGCAACTTCACGACTGTCAACGAAGGGTTTGACCACACAGTAGTATATTCTCGCTTTATCTTAGAAGATAAAAGTTATCAATTTATCACGATAGAAAGAAAGAAAGAAAATCTGTTTCATAAATAACAATAATATAAATAACACATACAACAGATTCAGAAACAAGAAGAAACATAAAAACAAGAAGAGTAAAGATTTCCTCGTTTCTTCTGGGGCTAGGTGATGCTGTGTGGATTGTCCATCATATTTCATTATTTATTCATAAATGAATCTTGCATTTTATGAAGCTGTTTATAAAATCCAGCTTATAAAAATTCCATCAAGAATATAAAACGAATATTCAATTTTGTGGTATCGCTGAATTAGCGATATGAATGAACTGCATTAGAAAATTGCCAATGAAAATCTGTATAATTTATTTAATTTAACTGTGATGTCTTAATTTTTAGTTTGATTAATGTAAATGTATATTATCCATCAGTAAAATTATTTTGTAAGTACCAGTATTTATTTAGATTGTAAACTTATTAATAAATAATAAAATCAGCTGACTTGTATTTTTTTTTCAAGTTTTTAATTAACCTATACGATCCTGTTAATAATAAAAAGTCGAACTTTTTTTGTAGATTTAAAGTTTTAGCAATGTTTATAAGCTACTGAACAGACTATGTATAAATTTTGCAGAGATGTAGTTCTATGCCTGGAATAGAATGCTGTTACAGGCATAGAGCATAATCATGATGATATTATAATACATGCAAATAAAAGGTTAAAGCATAAAAAATAAACAATGCTTATCTGAGTCCAAAAGCTTTATTACACTTTCAACTTATAGCTAGCTAGCTACCAGGCACCGTCAGTAGTAAGAAGCTTAACTAAGTTAAACCAGTCTAAAACTTGCCTCGTTCGAACATTTTAAGTCATATAGATGCAAAAGAGAAGTGCCTTTACGTTATACTCCGTTGGTAGTGGGTAATTACGAAGTGAATAGATGGATTAAGCAGGGAGCAATAGGTAGGACTGGACAGTACAATACTGAGCGTTATCAGGCTTGTAATAAAGTCTTAAATATATATTTGTCAGTTAAAACCTGGTAGTTATTTATCAATAACAGATGTTTAAATTGATGGGAAGTCAACAATGTTGACATGTCCTCTGTAATCTGGGTTGCTCTCATTGCTCTCGTTGGCCTCCTCGCTTTCGATGGCCTCTTCGCTTTCAATGGCCTCTTCGCTTTCTTTGGCCTCTTCGCTCTCTTTGGCCTCTTCACTCTCTTTGGCCTCCTCACTCTCGTTATCCTCCTCGCTTTCTTTGCTCTCGTCACTCTTGTCGGTGTCGATGTCAGCTTGCTTCCAGTCGAAGTTGATGCTGGTGACCTCGACGTACCAGTCGTGGTAGTGTCCGGGACGCACGTACGCTGAAATGAGATCAGATGTTAAGGTTTGATACAACTATAGTACCTACTACAAGGTATATTGAAGTGCACGCACGCCTAATGCCCACGCTGCTGCGAGCATTATGATAAAAATCTGCATGCCCTTAAATAGAAGAAAATTTTCTTTTTTTTTCTTAACATTTTTAGTCATCAAAAAAGCTTCTAAAACCTGCCAGCCAGAGATCAAAAAACCTTTGAAACTACACCAAATTTTTTTTTTTGAATTTGCACCATTTTAACTTGGAATTCCTGAATATAGCGAATTTTCTGAATTCCTTTCATGTAGGACACCCTAGAAGAAATAAACACTCACAAACAACAACACAGTCTCTAGTATCAGCTTAGTGGTGTTATTCGAAAGACAATCGAACCATTAGTTTAGTTATGTATTAAGGAATATCTAACGACTACATTAAACTTATTATGTATACATTTATGTTAGTACTTTACTATGTAAAGATAAGCCATATTCGCAATGTAGCCCACAGCGCTATCCACATGCGTTATATACAGAATAAAGAAAAACATGCAAAAAGAAGGCCCAACAAAAACTAAAAACTAAGCTCCTCTTAGGTTATTGAAGTAACTAGAAATGCAAGTAATTAAATTGTTTAACTACAATAAAAACAGGACTTAATGAATTATTAGTTCAAATACTTTCAAAAACGCCAATTAATATACCTTGAGGCATGAGTTCTATCGGACAACTAAAGAAGTAAAGTGAAGTGTAGTTACCAGAAGGGAAGGGACTGTTGCAGCCGGCGGAGGATCCGAAGCTGACGATGCCCACCATGGTGGGCTGTCCATCCGTGTCCACGATAGTCAGCGGACCGCCGCTGTCGCCCTGCCAACAAACAAACACCTCGTATGTGTACACACAGACAAAACTGGCCAAGTACGAGTCAGACTCGAAGGGTTCCGTTCCTACTACCTACCATTATCTAAACTAAACTTAAACACTTTACTATGTGATGGAAATAAATGTACATATCTTTTCCAAATTTTTCTTTTATCTGTGCTTTAAGACGTTGCTTCGTACCAAATTTTAAGATTCTGAGTTCACGGGAAGTACCCTGAAGGTTTTGATACCCTTGCGAGTGTCGAAAATTTACAGAATAAACGACTGATTCTTTTGATTGCGTTGGCTAGATTTTTGTCCTTCAAGAGACAGTACCTAAACCTGAGGATTTGATATGAATTTCAGCTTGATACCTCCAAACGTTCCTGAGAAAAAAGGCTTGATCTTGACAGACAAACGGACAACAAAGTGATCCTGTAAGTGTAAGGGTTTCGTTTTTTCCTATTGAGGTACGGAACCTTAAAAACAATAAAACCATTACGAAAATCCTACATCCACGCTCTGAGTTGGATAGGTGATTCAACCGCCACGGCATTCTGAGGTCTAACAAGCTTGTAAAAAGTCTGTCAAACCTGGCAGGAGGACTGGGCAGTGTCGTTGTAGTAGGCAGCACAGATGGTCTGTTCTTGGATGACGGTGCTGGTGGGGTACCAGGACCTGCACTCCTCGTTGGTGATGCCCAGGAGGTGCGTCCACAGGAGGATCTCGGAGGTGGTGCCGCCTGGGGAAGCATTTGGGGTGTTAAAGCGTTCACTGACTAGCTAGTCTCTGTTGTCTTTAATGCATGCTCTGCAGTTGTAGGGAAGCATAGATCAACAAGTTAGTGTTTAACTGTTGTATTTTCTATGTGTGTGCCTGAAGTTCAAATAAAATCATTATCCATTTAGGTTCTAAGTGCGTTATTAGTACTGAACGTGTTTGAGAGTTCGTATGAGGATTACATTTATTTAATACCAAGCAATTTCTAGGGTGCTGATACCCTTGGGTACTTTCAGCTGCGAAACACTTAGTAGAATTAGGTACTCGTAGAATTTGCTACTTTTGAATGCTTGTGCTTGATTGTTATTTCAGTGTATATTCATAAAATTAAATACATAAGTAACTAGTCTTATTCGATTTAATTCCGAAACGCAGCCAAGCATTGGTGTCATCGGATTAGATTGGAATAGGATTGTAGGAACAATGCAAGCGGCAGTGAGTGAACTCCAGGGCACTAAGGCAACAAAGAATGCCAGGCTCATAGGCCACGAATGCTAAAGTCATAGGGCACAAATGCTAAGTTCATAGGAAATGGAATCCAAGATCATAGGGCATGAATGCCAAGCTCATAGGGATGCCAAGATCATAGAGCACGGATGCCAAGTTCAAATAGCACTTACCGTTCCATAGGTCGTCGGTGCGTCCGAACCCGCTGACGGTGAAGCGCACGCCCTCATAGTTCACGTTCTTGGTCTCGCTGTTCTGGAGACGGCAGGGCTGGATGGTGGCTGTAGGATTGCAATAAGACTTGCTGGTAATTGTTTCTTTGGTGAAGAACATTGTCAAAGACATAGGTAAATGGTCACCAGAGTTGTGATATTTAGTGTATACTAACATTGTCGAACCTTGCTAAGGCTACGGATTAGGTTCGACGTTATCTTTCGAAGTTAGGTAGGTACTTTCCTACGGACTACTTCTAGTTTTCGCACGTTTTCCTGGTCCTAGTTAGTTCGATGCAAGCAATGATTGTAAATATTGTTGCTGAGTCACGTAGAACTTTCCTTTGTCCTTGACTGCGTGACAGCTCCCAAGTGCAACAATTTGCGGGCGTCTCGCAAGGCTCTGTTCGGTCTCCGAGGCTATTTTTGTTTCATATGAAAATCATAAGCGTTTATATCACATGCAGTTTAGTGACGATGTGTATTTTTCGACAGTATTAACATCATACTAATATACCTAGGTACCTATATTATAAAATAGGGTAACTAAAAGGGCTCATCCGAATAATAATGATCTACAATTATAATACTATACTAACGTCCATAAGGGATAAACTGGTCGAGTCCAAGCAGAGCGATATCATGGGTCTGTACTCCGGCTGAAGCCTCGATGTACCCCGGGTGTATGTGCTTCCTAGTGGTCTCGGTGATGGCGGCGGGCTGCGTCAAGCTGATCAAGCCGAAACGGATCACGAAGGAGATGCGGCTGGAACAGGTTAAAACTGGTTAGAAGTAGTCGATGAAAAATTTAAGTCGTATTTTTATCAGCACGACAAAGAAACCCTCCCTGAAATCTCTAGGGTACCAATGTTTTTGGTCATTAATAAGTACCTACCTATTCATCCTTAACAAATATTAAACACGAAATTTTGTATGGATGGATCAGCACTCTATCTCACTCTGTTACAGTATCACTCAAAAACGACTGAACTGAACGGATCAGGCTGAAATTTGTAGAGCTTATAAGTGTGTGTGTGTGTAGCTTATAAGTAGTACGCAAGTAAGTAGTGGTACTAACTTGGCAACGCAGTGAGCGGCCGTGATGACCCAGTGGTGGTGGATGATGGATCCGCCGCACGAGGAGACGCCCCCGACTGTGCTCACCATGCGCAGAGAGATCTGGTGAGGGATCTGACCTTCCTGTGCCGGCCATCCAGCCACTATCCTGCCGTTAGCTGGAACATAGACTTTACTTGTTAGTTGATGGCAACTTGTGTCTGGTTTGACTCTTTTCTGCCAGTGGCCAGGGGCGTGATTCACTATGACATAGGAGATTTCTTGCCCCGACCGACTCACGACACAACGTGTTCTGAATAAGATTTTGTCGGATTCCACGCCTCTATCAAGATAGACCAATTCAAGCGTGTTACACACCTGAGACAACTCTCAGGTGTGTAACACGCTTGAATTGGTCATCGAATATAGTTTAATGTTGAATGACGATTTTGCCAATGCTTGCCTATGCCAGATTTATACGAGTGACAAGTGCGAGTGGCACCTGCGTCTTGTAAGGGCCATTTCTAGACAAAATACTAGACAAATCGCAAAACTCATGACGCAGCTGTGTGAAAGACGGCATGCATCTTAATTCAAAATGTTCCGTAGGAACTCTATCATGGAATAGCATAAATACACCTTTATCAGGGAAGTATGCATACAAAGCCGGAGGCATATGATTATGCTGAATAGGACGTAGCCCAGAAATATTCAGTTTTACTGTCAATCAAATTTTTCTCGCATTGGGAATCGAACCGGCTCTTGTGCACCATTCGGATTTTCGACCACGCTTTCGGAAAGGTACTTACCACTGCGCAGATCCTCGATCTCGGCCGGTTGAGCATTTCTGCCAATAACGTCCGCCTAAAAACCAAAGTCATTTTCTGTAGTTAAATATAGGTAGGTATGTAGATGGACATGGTATACCTACCTATACATATTTTAGTAGAGCGTAGTTTAATGAAAACAAAATAACCATACACACCGGTAAACGACGCAACAATTCGAATTTCGAATTTCGAATTGTAACGTGGTGTGAACTAACATTATTGTAGAATACAGAGAACTTTTTTTTAGGTCGATAAGTAGATATAATTTTTTTCCATTATGATGAAGCAGTGACCTAACAGGGAGGATAAACTGCGAAGGTGGTTTTTGGAACATTGTAAAAGTATATGTCATAAAAGAACTTATTAATCATTTCAATAAATAACCTAGTTACCTAAAAGTTATATAAATTAAATATTGGACGTCCATAATTCTCGGTTTTACCTAGCTTGTCAGGACTTTTAGAACACAGTTTCAACAATATAATAAATAGGTAAGTATCATTTCATTTCAATTTCACGGCTTCTAAGAATAGATACTCCTAATAGCGTATAATACGTATGAATATACCTGGACGAATCCCCAGAGCAAGATAGCTCCCAGCACAAAAAACACGCGAGCCATCTTAAAACACCGAGAGAACTAAATTACCTAACTAATTACAATATTTAATTATTGAATGTAATCTTTAACTTATCTCTCTTAGTATTATCATATCAATTAGTTAACAGCTTATCAGTCTGCCTGATTGAATTGAAATGGATTAGATAGGGATTATGAGCATGACTTGTAGGTAAAATGGAAGGTACCTGCCTAAAAACCATAATTATGTACTTACCCTCCTATACTTCAGCCTTTCTGAATGTAAAATATATGCCAACAACTCTCGACATAACTATGAATTGTATACTTTCCATTTCTCATACTCGGAAAGTAGCTCTGAACATGCCTGAAGAGCGGGTTGAAAGTGATACTTTTCCGCCCTAGGGAGATTCGTTTTCAACTGACAGCTATAACGTTACTATTGAACCATCATAGAGGCAGAATAAATGCTGAAAAAAAATTCGCCTTAGCGACCATTCACTGAATTCAAAAAATACGAAAGACAAGGTAGTATGGCTTTATGGCTTTCGCCTGTCCTAGATGGATTATGAACACTGACCTGTATCTATACAAGCGTACTTGTATAGATACAGGTCAGTGTATCTATGTTTAAAAAATTAGCGGCAATTTGATTAATTTGTTTTCTCATGTTTTTATTTTTATTTCCTTGTATTCGTAATGTATCCAACTATCCAGGTAATGAAAAGCACAGTGTTTACCTCGGGTGTAGGTAACTTATGTAGTCCCTCGAACTAATAAGTTACTTTCAACCCTTGGGTAACAATGTACTATGTACATGTGTGTGTAATTGCTTTTGGCGTTATTTAAGTATTTTAGGAAGTAAGTAACTTAAATTGACAAGACTTATCGTAGGTACACAAATTTGTTCGGAGGCAGGAATCGAACCCACAACCTTTTCCGTCGCAGGCGGACAATCGCCCGCTGCTCCACTGATGTCGTCAAAAACTCAAATTCAATCTTCTATACACAACGACAAGACTAAGTAGGTATGTTTTAATTTAGCCAATACATTCTGTCCCAAAATTATCCAGGAAATGATTTTTTGGTTCTTTAAGTAGGTACTTACTAATAATAGTAATAATGCCCCGTATGTTTACAGACATTGTATAGGAGTTGAGTTTGGCTGGAATAAAGATAATGAAAACCCATACCTGTACCTACTTAGGTACCCAAATAATTTTAGTTTTTCTTCTTGTTTTAGTTATTGCTACCATATTAATTCTTTTAAACTAACGGTACTTACTTCGAAGCTGACTAAATTCCTACAAATGGATTTTTGGCCCGAGGGGTTGGTTTTTCGGCGTTATCGCCAACAGCGTTCCATCGCGAACGATACCGCTGAACCTACTAAATAAATATGATAGTACAACCTAAAGGAGAGTGTACATTGGTCACTTTTAATTGCCAGGGAGTTAAAAGGTCCGTTCAGCACGTACGAGATCTGTGTAAGAGTTCAGATGTTATTGCACTGCAAGAAACTTGGCTTATGCCACATGCCTTGGGTTTCGTAAACGAAATCGATAAGGAATTTGATTGCTATGCTAAGTCTGCTATTGATACATCGGCAGGCGTTCTTCGTGGGCGACCTTATGGGGGTGTGGCGTTAATGTGGAGATCCAGCCTGTTCACCAGTACTGAAATAATAGAGTGTCATAGTGACCGCGTACTTGCAGTGCGTTTAAAACAAGAAGAACGAAGTCTATTGGTTTTTAGTGTTTATATGCCTACTAACGACGAGGACAATCTGCCTGACTTTATTCAGTGCCTTGCACAGATAAGTGCGGTAATCGAGAGCTCGGAGACTGAAAGTGTTTTGGTCTTAGGAGACTTCAACGCGCATCCAACCACTCTTTTTGGAAAAGAGTTGGTGGATTTCTGTGGTGAGCAACTTTTACGCTGTGTGGACCTCGAGAGACTGAAACCTGAAACGTTTACCTATGTAAGTGACATGAACGGGGCGTGCCGCTGGCTGGACCATTGCATCGCGACGGACGCGGCGGCTAGCCTAATAACCGGTATAGATGTGAAATACGGCACATACTGGTCTGACCACTTTCCGCTTGTATTAACATGTAACTTTAAAAATGTTAGGTCAAAAATTATTTGTGAGAACAACCAAAGATTAATAAATAAGCAAATATGGGGTAATAGGGACGAATATCAGAAACGAATGTATACTAATTTATGTGGAGAGGCTTTACAGGGTTTAATTAATAAGTATAATTTAGAATGTACAGACAAATCAATCAGTAGGTTTGATGAATATTTAAATAACATATACCAGGACATGGTCAGTTTATTACAAGAAGCAGCCGAAAAAAGCTATGAGAGTAGGTTAGTTAGTAAGGGAAAGAAATTGGTAGGGTGGAATTTTCACGTCAGGCAAGCCCACCTTCATGCTAGAGAGAACTTTTTAACTTGGGTTCAGGTTGGAAGGCCCCGCTCGGGATATTACTATGATAAAATGGCTTCCTCACGCAGAGAGTTTAAAAAGGCACTTAGATATGTACAAAAAAATCAAGAGATGATCAAAATGGATATGTTGGCCCGGCATCGTAGTGCTGGAAACTTTGTAGAGTTTTGGAAAGAAGTTAAAAAGATGGATAGGAAAAATAATTTACCGACTAATGTTAATGGAGAGAAGAGTCACAAAAATATTGCAAATCTATTTCGTAATCATTTCAATGTTAATAATCAGGACGAAAGTAATTGTAGTCATACTAAAAACCATGTTCAGAAAGCCCGTCCGGTCCCGGAGACCGGACATGTCATAATCACACCACAACAAGTAGATGTAATTCTGAGAAAGATGAACCGTGGTAGGTCTCCGGGACATGATGGGTTAAGCATAGAGCATTTACTGTATGCGGGCCAACATATCTGTGATGTGCTGGCGCGTTTCTTCACTCTCTGCCTGAGGTATTGTTACCTGCCCCAGGAGCTTATTCGTACCGTAGTGGTTCCGATTACGAAAAACAAAACTGGTGATATCTCGAGCGTGGCCAACTACAGGCCAATTTCTTTGGCAACAGTAGTAGCCAAAGTGCTTGATCGCATAATACAGTCGCACCTTAACGTCTTGCCTTACAATGATGGTCAGTTTGGATTCCGTCCTCAAGTTTCGACTGACATGGCTATATTCTCCATGAAGCAGGTTGTACGCTACTACACACAAAGAGGGACGTCCGTGTACGCCATATTTCTCGACCTCAGCCGTGCCTTTGACACTTTGAATCACAGTCGACTATGGGGAAAGCTGCGAGATGGTTCGGATGTTCCACCTGATGTTGTTGATCTACTTGAATTCTGGTATCAGAATCAGACCAACAGCGTCAGATGGGGCACTGAGCTATCGGACAACTACCAGCTCTCTTGCGGAGTGAGACAGGGCGGGATCTCTTCTCCCGACCTTTTTAACTATTATGTCAATGGTTTGATCGAGGAGCTGAGCAGCACCCAGGTAGGGCTCAGATTAGATGGCAGGTACGTCAACAATCTGAGCTATGCCGATGATATGGTTCTGCTCAGCCCTTCGATTAAAGGGTTGACAAAGCTGCTCGCGATCTGTGAGGAATACGCTAAGGATCACGATCTTGTCTACAACAGCAAAAAGACAGAAATGGTTATCTTCAGATCGGAGAAGGGGCCGGAGAATGTTCCTGAGGTCTGCATTGGTGGGCACCCTATAAAAATAGTTGAAAGTTTCAAGTATTTAGGACATATCGTAACGTCAAACCTGAAAGACGATGCGGATATAGAGCGTCAGCGGAGATCTTTGTGTGTGGTTGGCAATATGATAGCGAGGAAATTTTTTAACTGCTCGTCTGACGTGAAAATTACCCTGTTTAAATCCTACTGTCAATCCTTCTACACATGTCAACTCTGGACAGATTATACCAAAAAATCACACGATGGTATCAGAGTAACTTATAACAACGTTTTTAGACATCTTATGGGACTGAAGCGCTATTGTAGCGCTTCAGAAATGTATACAGAAGCTCGCGTTGACTCTTTTCCCGCCATCCAGAGAAAGAGAATAGCCTCGTTTATGTCCAGGGTTGACATGTGCAAAAACTCAATAATAAGAAGTATGGCTGATCGTTTGATCCAATCTCACATGTACAAACGATGGGTGGCTATTGCCACCTAGAATGTTTATATATATATATTCCATTTTATTTTTTGACATAGGTACCCTATGTACTTACCCCTTTGTGTATTCTTTTATTTTATTTTTTTATATTTTTGTTTCGTGTTAGTTTAAGAATATTATAAGTAAAATGTTTATAATTTAACTATATGGATCTCGTGTCTGGAAATAAAGAATTTATTATTATTATTATTATTATTATTAAACCTACCTAATTGGCGTATCTATAATAGGTTTATTTTCCAGAGGGGCCAGGCCGTCCTGAGGTTTTGCTTGTTTTGCTTCTAAAAAAACAGAAACATAACCAATCAAGAATTCTTTGAAGAAGTCGAAGTAAAAACTTTGACTTAACTTCATTGTTGACACAAGTACGAAACATTATAGTCAAAATAAAATCTTGATAAGAAAAGTGTCAAAAACCAGACATAGGTTGCCATCAACAGAGAAGTCAAGTCAAATCATGAATAAACTACAAACAAACTCCCAGATTAATAATATAGTATAAACTTTTAAGTTTTCCACCATGTATCCTAATGCCCCGGGCCACCAGAATAATCACTGCGCACACAAAAACTAATGACAATCATCATAGAACCCAAGCTCAAACCTTCAAAATGAAGATCTTCTCCGATAAAACCTATCCTTACTCGCGAAACTATGAGATCAGCCTCACAGATATGGCGAAATGGTGCATTTTGGTCCTCGCCAACGTGATGGTCATGAGTGCTGTGCAGTTTGTGATAATAATGCTGGAAAACGACAGAGAACTGGACTGGGCGAGTCACGGGATAGTGGTGAGCGAAGTCACCGCATATGACACTGGATATCTCGTACCGTATCTATGATGTACCTACCTATGTTGGAGAAATAGAAAAATAATCGTAACTAAAGTCTGTGACTTTATTTCCTTAGGCTTACAAAACACAGTCAAATTTAAACTTTCAATTATTACCTACATACTAGGTTTACTATATATTTCAGATTAAAGCGAAAGTTTGGATGGATTTAACATAATTACCTGTAAAACTATCCATCCATCCAAACTTTCACAATATACTTACATAATATTAGTGTGATACGATAAAGGATAGTAACTGACAGAGCACAGCCTAAAGTGATGGTCATCGAGACTTAGATTTGGAGTATTTATTTCTTTTCACCGTTGGGGTAAACATGTTCTAGAGACCGTGACTTACATACATACATACGCATAGGCATACGTAGTATAGGACGCCCTCCGGCCGGATGGGATGACGATCTTCGAAAGACTGGTAGATGATGGATGCGACAAGTTGAAGACAGGCTACGTATATTTTCCATGCGTAGCTAGGGCCTCTTAAAAAAACAGGGTCCGCCAAATTCGAGTCACAATTTTTTTGCATTAGGTAGGTACGTTACCTAACTTTATTGTTTTTCAGTTTGTTTCACATACCTGTTTACCCAATTCGAGCATACAATTTCGGAATTTAGGTAGTTTATATACCAAACTCTGAAGCTACTGAGGCTAATATTTTGAAAAAATGAAAATTTCTTTACCCTTTTTCTTCATACTGGGATGGGTGGGCACTAGACCATTCTAGAGTGGGCACGGCCCTATAAACGCCATGGTTAAATATGGATACCATAACGGTCCTTTATTAGTTTTAGTTTTTATAAAGACTGTAGCTAGGTGTCTTTCTTCTAGTCTACTTAGGTACCTATCTAGGGAGAGAAGCTAGCTGAGCGCGCGTGGAACTTCTACCAGAAAGTAATCACTTGGATAATTTTATATAAAATTATATTGCGATTCTGTCTGTTTGCAACCTTTTCAAGATTCAACGAAATAGTACATAGTTAAATCGTAATTCAGGCAACTTTAGACCTACTTTCCGAGTATGAGTAATGAAAACCATTTTTTTTAATTGTATTACCTAACATGATTACTTACTTGATTAAGTCTTTCAGTTTGTTTCACATGTTTACCTGATTCGAACAGTCTGAGATTCGAACATACAATTTTGGAATGATGTTGGTTGTTTATTCACCAAACTCTGAAGCTACTGAGCATAATATTTTGAAAAAAATCTAAATTTGTTCACCCTAGCGTGGATGTTACCACGGCCCAATATGGGCCATTGGTTAAATATGGTTACCATAACGATCCTTCGTCAGTTTTTGATGTTACAGCGACCCGCCCCGACTTCTCACGGTTTTATTATACGTACATATAAAACTGCCTCTTGAATCACTCTATTAAAAAAAAACGCATCAAAATCCGTTGCGTAGTTTTAAAGATTTAGGCATACAAAGGTACATAGAGACATAAGGACATAGGGACAGAGAAAGCGACTTTGTTTTATACTATGTAGTGATAAGATAAACAATATGTAGGTAGGTGCATAGTCTACTTTCCTATCTAGAGACATAGGCCAGCTGAAAGCGCGTGGAACGTATACCAGAAACGAAGATTCTCCCTAGGGCGGAAAAGTATCACTTTCAACCCGCTCTTCAGGCAATTTCAGACCTGCTTTCCGAGTATGACTAATGAAATAGTACATTGTTACCCAAGGGTTGAAAGTAACTTATTTAGTCCCGAGACGGGGTTGACGGGGTCCGAGGGACTAAATAAGTTACTTCACCTGAGGTAAGCACTGTGCTTTTCATTACGAATACAAGGAAATATAAATAAAAACACGAGAAAACAAATTAATCAAATTGCCGCTAATTTTTTTTTATTTATTAGTCCATCTAGGACAGGCCACAGCCATAAAGCCATACTACCTTGTCTTTCGTATTTTTTGAATTCAGTGAATTGTCGCTAAGGTACCTAATTTTTTTTTTAGCTTTAGCATTTATTCTGCCATTGTCATGGTTCAATAGTAACGTTATAGCTGTCAGTTGAAAACGATTCTCCCTAGGGCGGAAAAGTATCACTTTCAACCCGCTCTTCAGGCAACTTCAGACCTGCTTTCCGAGTATGAGTAATGAAAATAACATTTCGCATTTATTTAGATTGTATCCTCGGAAGAGGTCAAAGGCAGGCCAAAGTTCACAATGAATCCTAAATTTGGTTATTTACAAGTTATATTTAAATCATAATCTTTAGGTATCTTCCTAAGATTAGTTGTGACGCTAAAGTAAATCTACTGATTATATTTTAATTCACTGCATATCTTTAGGAAATCCGTGATAAAAGTAATTTGGTAAAACCACTGGAAACAAAGTTTAAGTAACTACCTACTTTCAACTCGATTCAGCAGATGTATTTGTTAGCGAGTGATGATCACATTATCTTAGCTGTTCTTTGGTTTATTTTATTTATAATAACTACCAGCCCCGGCTTTTCACGGGTATATTATACGTATACTTAACCCTTTCTTTTGAATCACTACAGTGTGTCCCTGGATAAAGTGCAACCCCGAAAGGGGGTGAAACTAGATTAAAAATTCACGACATGTTTTTTTAAATTTAAACTGTAATATTCCTTAATGATAAAAACCACATCAAAATCCGTTCCGTTGTTTCAAGGATCTAAACATACATAGGGACAGACAGACAGCGGAAAGCGACGTTGTTTTATACTATGTAGTGATTCCTTACTAGAATGCAGTCACTAAGCGGCGAAATAACATGAGTGATACACCCACGACAACATCGAGCAGCTAACAAGCAGCTAAATAACATAACATAAAAATATAGGAAATAAATAAAAATACATTTAAATAGTCAACATTATTTAATACAACTAAATATAAATATAACAGCATTTCTTTGATTACAGACTAAATATCACAACTTGCTTACTAAATAGACCTAACATCTTAAGTACCGACTGGCATTGATTCTAAAATGTTTGAGCTTTTGTATAAAAATATCAATTTAAAAAATAAGTAGGTACATACATTATGTTCGCCTGATTTGTGTTTAAATAGGTACCCAGGCATAAATGATCAGAACTTTAGATCGCAATTAGCTTATTTGTAAACACTAGTTTTAATTTATTTTTATTATCTGATTGTATGTAATAGAAAATACCCCAATGTGAAATAATATTAATTCAACAACAATATGTAGGTACCTATGTAGTTACATATATATTTATAAAATTATAAAAGGTAGGTAGGTATAAAAGGTACCTACTTATTTTTATTTAAATTTCCGCATATTTAAACATTTACTTAAAAAAATTTCATAACTGTAATTTTTTAGAAGGCACTAACATCAATTTACCTTTTACGTAAACGAATTAAATAAATAACATTATTTTGAAATTCGGTAAGTAAATTTAAGTTTATAGAAGGACCAAAAAATAATTGTAAACTTAGTAAAAGTAACTTGTTCAAAACTAATTTAATTTAATCTAGGATAACATTCCCGTAAAAGTTTATACAAAATAATAAATTTATAACCATTTGAGATACAAAATTGTTCTTTAGGTTTACCTAAATTCGTTCACTTGATACATCAAGTGGTTAAACCGCGCCAACAATTCCAATTCAGTAGAAAATTTACTGAAAATTAATAGAAATACATAAGTACTGTTTTTACTTAAAAGTCCGTGAATATTTACTTTAAACGTCCGTAAATATGGATTACGTCTTCTTTAAAGTTCTTTTTCAAGCCTTGATCGTCATAAACGTTTGGTTAAAACTTAGTTTTAGGCTTTAAGTATAGCGCTCAAGTAAAACCGTAAGTTAATCAATTTAAAGTAGGTACGTCAAACTTACAATCTGATTCAGATTCTACTTCTACTGCAATTAACTCAGTTTTCTTAAAACCCATAACTTACTCAGTTCTAAGTCCGAATATCGAACTTAAAAACCATATCTGATTTTGCGTTGTATACTACTCACAACTAACTAAACTAAGCTATTACCCAACGTCGTGAGCTCAGACGTATTAAGTTTTAAGTAAGACGCGAAACTTGAAACACCTAGTACCCAACTTCGTAAGCTCCGACGTATTAAGTAAGACGCCCAACTTAAAACACCTAGGTTTTAAGTTGCGCGTCTTACTTAAAACGTTTAGTGTAAGTAAGACGCGCAACTTAAAACAACAAACTCAGTTCTTAGTACCTATCACGAATGGGCCTAGTGTGACCGCGGTATGAGAATCAGACGTATTAAGTTTTAAGTAAGAAGCGCAACTTAAAACACCTAGTACCCAACATCGTAAACTCAGACGTTTTAAGTTTTAAGTAAGACGCGCAACACAACAAACTCAGTTCCTTGTATCATGAGCCTAGCGTGACGGCGGTGTGAGCGTGCTTCTTGCTGTCAGATATGTTGTAGAAGACGATGGCGTCGTGGATAGTCGGGAAGGTGTCCACGTGGAGCCGCTCCGACTCCGGCTGGAGGCTGTTGTACCGCTCTATCATCTCCAGTACGGGACCTTTAGGGGACATTTATTCTTTATTAAATATATAAAAATATTTATAAATACAGGGCTTATTGCTAGGGGTAGTCAAAACTTTTACTAAAAATTAAATATAAATTAAATTAAATAACTCTCTCTCCATGAAATCTTTCCACAGGGGAGAGGTTATTCTACCAGCTACAGTTTTAAGAATAGTGTTGGTGTTGTGTTTTTTGTGTTATTACACACAAAAGATATACAAAAAGTTTACGAATAATAAATAAATTTCGACATAGGCGAACTTAACCCTAAAAGAGTTTTCGTTTATTTATTTACTTAATTTTGGGAAAACTTACAGCTAGGTTTAGAATAATATAGGTTTGAATAAATAAATAATGCTGGAGAATCCACACAGCACCATCTAGCCCCAAAGTAAGCTACTCAAAGCTTGTGTTATGGGTCCCAGATAACTGATATATTTAATACAATATATAGGTAGGTACAGATAGATATTATTTTAAGGAAAACACCCAACGGAACAAATTTCTGCAGATCGTAACTACATAAATTTGTGCCAAGGCGGGAATAGAATGTAATTAAGTATATCAGTCATTTAGTACACTTGTAAGTTCTCGGCTCGTAAGTGTCTACTTCTTCTGTCTTAATCGATTTCGAATCTAGATGAAGCTGTGTGTATTGTCTAGCCTGAAGCTAGATGTAGCTGTGTGTATTGTCTAGCCTGAAGCTAGATGAAGCTGTGTGTATTGTCCAGCAGTAAGCATACCATTGGCCCCCGTGAAGAGCACGGTGATGCGGCTGGCGGCCAGGTCGCGATGCACGCCCACCAGCGCCTTCACGCCCGGCGCGTCCACGTACGACAGCGCGCTCGCGTCCACCACCACACACTGCACCTGAAGTAACACAACATACCACTTAATACAGTTGGAACCTGATCAATCCAGTTACATCTGATAAATCCACCGGTTGGATCTGATAAATCCACCGGTTGGATCAGATAAATCCACCAGTTAGACTTGATAAAACCACCAGTAGGACCTGATAAATTCAATAGGATACAAATCGTACGCCTTCGCCTCTGTCCCGGCCACGGCTTCTATATGTGACGGCTATCAGATCTGATAAATCCATCAGTTAGACTGGCAGTATTTGTTCGGCGCCACGTGTTTGTGGCGCATTTTGCTATAGATCACTCACCCGGTTGCCAATGGTGGGGTCCCACTCGTAAGTATCATTGCGCGTGAGATTGTCGTCGTCAGGAGCCGCCGTGTTGGTGACGCATTGTGCCCACTGCTCCTAGACACAGATCACTCACCCGGTTGCCAATGGTGGGGTCCCACTCGTAGGTGTCACTGCGCGTGAGGTTGTCGTCGTCGGGAGGGGGCGCGACGCTCGCGTGCCGCAAGTACCCCACCTTGCGGTACAGGGTGGCCCGGAACAAGTTCTTGGTCGCGAAGTTCAGGCCACCGCAGTAGTGGAAGATTTTGATTCCGGGGAGTTCTTCAGCCTGGAGAGGATTGGGTATTAGTTTTTTGAATCTTTTTGTTTAGTCGAAAGTTCTTTTTACCAAAGAATTAACATTTCTAATGGAATGAGTTTCGATGTTCTTCAAATCTTTTCAGATGTTTGCAGTGTTCGTTAAACGCATCGCAAGCATTATCTGGAGACTGAAGTTTCTTTCATGGAGGGTTACTTAGGTAGCGATTTTATTACGATACCATTGTCGTAGTGAAAGGAATGGTTAGGAGAAAATGGTATAGGATGAACGCTAAGATCAAGTACTACGTTCACGGAACGTAGTCATGCTTGAGTGCGCTAGTATTGATCTTAGGATGTACGCAATTACGCAATTGAACGTAGTGAAAAATCGATGTCTGCGGCCTCAACATCCAAGTTTTCAAACTTATTTTCCTTAATTTCAAAACTCTTCGGTCAATTTTAATATTAATATGATATTATAGTGCAAAGTTCTTCTAACCTTCTTGCTATCAATGTTAACATTATACTGATAATAACATTCACTGTCAAATTTTACTTCGACAAAATATCAAACATAATCAAATCCACAAGACACAAGTTGCCATCAACAAAGAAGTCAAGTCAAATCCATAAACACAAAAACAATCCAATATTATTTATAAAGTAACAAGTAACAATGTAATCTAATAAAATGTGACTTTATAAGTTAAAACCTAAAGTTTATTTCCCAGAAACCAAACCCAAAATGTAATTTACAGACCACCCCAAAAAACCCACAAAACCTCAAAACCCAATCATAGAGGAAAACCCAATAAAATGAATCAAAAGAATAAAATCACTCAAGTCAAAACCTTAAACAAATCATGTCACCACTGCCACTGCTCTGAGCCGCCGCTAACCGCCTCTCCGTTCGAAGTATCCCCGGCGAGGATCGTAAAATTGTGCATAATCCTAATTTTCGTCATACTATTAATGAATGCTGTACATATTTTGATAAATGACGATCAGTTCGTCTGCTGTGGAGTGGAACGAGCCAGTGCCTGCGAAAGATGCTGTGAAGCTGATTGTAATCGAGCGAATCGTCGATTGTCACGTTGTGTGCCTTGTAACGGGTATTAGGTCTACGAGAAGGTATTATCCTGAAATAGGTTGGTACAGGAAATTTCAGTATTTCCTTCAGACCTTATCTCTTCGATATAGAAATTAAAATTCTACGAGTTAAACTAGGAAATAAAGGAATCAGTTTGGTGTTCACTTCAATCTTATAAGGTTAGAGTAAGAAACCTTTTGTTAGTTAGTTTTCGAATTGGAGGAAAACTCGTCAAAAGTTATTCTCTAAATATCTCATATTTTGTAGTAAGATTGTTGACAAGGAATACCTACTTACTTATTTCGAAAATTTATATGAATCTATTTAAATATCATTTTTGCACCTCACTTGGAGTTTTTTCGTAAAAGCTTACGTACTTACGTATATGCCCGATAAGATACATATAACCTTGTTTAGCCCAGTTGTGGCCAAAGCGAGTTTATTTATATTTGTAGCAGGTACAACGTACCGCACGCGACTTCGCACGTCTTTGTTTCTATGGAATCGTTTCAAAGCTAATTCTATCTGGGAAATGATTTATGGGATGAAAAGTCCTGCCTATGCTTTATTCCAGGGTTAGACCTAATTCTATACAAAATTTCAGCTCAATCCGTTCAGTAGTTTTTGCGTGAGGATCAAAAATCCATAAATCAGTCTGTTTAGATCGTCATCCCACCTGACCAGATGGCGTCCTACACTACGCCGAGACGCGGTCTTCCCTAAAGAAAATGTTTACGGAAACGAAAAGCGCTAGGCTTTTCGTTTCTTCGCGAGATATGGCCGGCCCACTGCCACTTCGGCTAGCTAATTCTTTGAGCGTGGATATATTTCATCAAAACCTGCCGAAATTCATGCAAATGGCACAACTAGTCATGGTCATAACAACCAAGATATGTATTAGATCTAGCATTGCCTCAGACTGTGTCCCCAGTAGGCAAACAGTGAGCGGCCGACTGAGTGAGCCGCAAATTTGTGGCGAACAGCTACAAACTCAGATCAGTTTGCGTGCGTATCGCAAGCACTGGAACCTGCGAGTCGGCCGCTAACTGAGACAGTCGGCGCACGTAACGCTGCAAACTGCGTACGGTGAGCGCAAACTAGCAACCTATTTACACTGACACTCAATTTAAAATATAATGGAAGGGCGTACTGAACTGATACGCCGCAAAATCAGTCGGCCGCTCACTGTTTGCCTACTGGGGAGACAGCATAAGGGTTACAAAAAAAAAAACCTGTTAAGATGAGTCGTTGCGGGTTTGTTTCCCGCCATGGAACAAATTTCTGTACGATCTGCAGAAATTTGTTCCGTGGGTCTGGTTTTTTTCTACGTGTAATAAAAAATATCTATCTCTGTACATAATGTATTAAATATATCACTGATATATTACAGTAGTAACAGCTTGTGTTATGGGTACTAGATAACTGATCTAGTACCCATAACACAAGCTGTTACTACAAGCAACTACTGTACTAACTGAGTAGCTTACTTTGGGGGCTAAATGATGCTGTGTGGATTGT
This sequence comes from Eupithecia centaureata, assembly GCA_944547425.1. Classification (NCBI taxonomy): domain Eukaryota; kingdom Metazoa; phylum Arthropoda; class Insecta; order Lepidoptera; family Geometridae; genus Eupithecia; species Eupithecia centaureata. Next base: position 873,627 of record OX155695.1, on the reverse strand, counting down.
CCAGCATTATCATTATTATAATACATAAATACTTACAGCTCTGTACCGCTTGATGTCCAGATACAGGTCGGTGTCAAGGACGCGGCCCAGCAGGCACGTGTAGGGCTTCTGCGAGCGGCAGAACAGGGCTGCGAGGCTGGCCAGGAGCCCCGTGCATAGCCTGGCGATGAATTAACGCGTTACGCTTATCACTACATAGTATAAAACAAAGTCGCTTATTCTCTCCCTATTTCCCTATGTCCCTTTGAATGTTGAAATCTTTAAAACTACGCAAATACGTTTTTTTATAGATAGAGTGATTCAAGAGGAAGGTTTATACGTATAATAAAACCGTGCGAAGACGGGGCGGGTCGCAAGTTTTTACTATAATAACATTCGTTGAAAATGTAAATAGGACAAAGTGCTATGTGGGTATGATAGTTTTGAAATCAATGAATCAGAATCAGAAATCAATATCTTTATTTCTTTAGGCTTACAAAATCAGCACTCACACAAAATAAGTCAAATTTTAAACTATGCATAATAATTATCAAAATAATATAAGAAATAGGGTGTTCATTGATTCTCTCTTCGCATAAATTTTTTGTCCTCAAGTACTTTTCACGGATTCAAAAACTTGTATTAGATGCAAACTTACTAAAACCCACTATTTACCCACTATTATTCGATTCCAAGCTCTTAATGTTGTCCCATATAAAGGTAAAAATAAACTTGGAATCGGATCGACATGGCGCTGAAATTTAGGCTAGAGAGAGAGAAAGAGAGAGAAGTAATATAAAGAAAAAAGAGGCGAGACGTTGGCGTAACGATGATAACAATGATGGTTAGATTGACTCACCCGATGTCGATGTTGACGAGCGCGGTGGTGAGGAAAGTCACGAGCCACACCATAGCGTCCAGCTTGCTTAACTTCCAGAACCTTCGAACAAAAGGCTACGTGTAGGATTCAATACAGGCATTCAGATACGGCGATAAATAACAGGTAATGCTGACGGCCAGAAATTAGGTTGACCAGAACAAATGTGACAAGATGGGACGGCATACGATTATTGGGCCTTACTTGAAAAGAGTTGCAGAGGGCAGGCTTCAATGGAGGCAGTCGGAGCCCTATGCCACAGGCACTTAGAACGGATTTGTAGAAGTCCATTTTGAAGAAGCAACACAGAAACGGCTGCATTAATTAGTCAAGAGAATTTTAGTTCCCTCAGTTTTGGAAATAAAAATATTATTTAATGCTGCACATTTCACATCCCACGCACGATCTAGCCGTAAAGAGAAACATGAGGTAGAAAATATGCGAAGTAGATATCTTCGCCAATAAGTCTGCTGTTCAGAAGGAGTCCGTTAATCCCATCTATGTATGTTATGAATTTTCTATTCTTCTTCACAATTCAACAACAATTTTTTTTCACCAACCAAATCAAATCAAATCAAATCATTTATTTGCAAGAATACAAAATTATTATACATTATGTCAGATCTTATAACTATTATAGGAATTGTATTCAGCCTGCAAGCAGGCGTGCAAATGTTATGCGAGTCATATTAATATTATATTAGTCATATATTATAGTACATATAATTCAAATTTCTAAATATTCTTTTACAGTATAAAAACATTTTCCAAGTAGCCATTCTCTTAACTTTTTTCTAAATATATTTCCATTCAGTTCTTTTAATTCTTCCGGTAGCTTATTGTAAATAGTGATGCACATGTTGTAAACATTTCTTTTATATATATCTTTATGGCACTGATGTTTGTAGAGCAAATTGTTAAACTTAGGCCTTTTTTGCCGGGTTATTACATCGCCACGTTTTAGAAAGTAGGTCGGATGAGATTTTACAAAAAGACAAATTTCCCTAATGTACATACAGGCGAGAGGTAGAAGTTCTTGAAGAGAGGCTTGCAACTATCAAGGAACCAAGACCTGTTTATCACTCTCTTAGGCATCTTTTTTGAATTTTAAATATTCTTTCCACGTCCACTGAGTTTCCCCACAGTAACAACCCATACCCAAGGACTGAAGAGACATTATCATGTTAACCACCAACGTTATCATTGTCTCAATTCACAAGACTATTCTAGAATGTTTGGATCGGTACCTAATAATAATAACAATAAATTGAGCCTAGCTTCACGGCCGGTGATCCACCGTTTTAATATATTTTTTACTGTAGATTAGTTTTATATTTTTTTATATTTTCTATACTAAAAATATATTTTTAACGAGTATTAAAATAAATAAAGTGAAGTAATAATAATAAATATTTACAAAAGATAGGTTTACAAAGTTAAAAAGACTATTTAAAGCTTAATCTAACTTACTTTGAGAGTTCCTTGACTTGCATGAACATCCCCTTGAGCGAGACGACGATAATGGCTGCCAGCACACAGCGAGGCAGCTGCTCGAAGAACGGACCCACCCACAGTAGCACGCAAAGGATCAGCATCGCGCTCACCAGGGACGTTATACCGGTCTTACTGCCCGCCTACAAACAATCACTAATATAATTAACACGGTAAAGGTTGGACTGAATATAAATAAATAATTCCGGACAGTCCACACAACATCATCTAGCCCCAAGCTAAGCGGAGCTTGTGTTATGGGTACTAGATGACTGATATACTTAATACAATACATTACATAGATAGATATTTTTTTATTATACATAGAAAACACCCAGACCAACGGAACGAATTTCTGCAGATCGTACACAAATTTGTTCCGAGGCAGGAATCGAACCCGCAACCTGCTGCGTCGCAGGCGGACCTTCGCCCACCGCGCCACATCGGTCGTCATTATTAAAACAATACAAAATAAAAAATAATTTATTTACCAAAAGAAGAAGTACATGCACTTAATGTTAAGGACCATTACAATATTGTTACCTATTGATAAAATTGAGAACAATATTTTACCTATGGTCCCCGCACTATATAATCACTACATAGTATAAAACAAAGTCGCTTTTTCTGTCCCTATATCCCTTTGACTGCTTAAATCTTTAAAACTACGCAACGGATTTTGATGCGGTTTTTTACTAGATAGAGTGATTCAAGAGGAAGGTTTATAGGTATAATAAAACCGTGCGAAGCAGGGGCGGGTCGCTAGTAACTAATATAATTAACACGGAAGAAAGAGAAAAAGATTGGACTGAATATAGGCCTCCACTTATAAGCATCAGTGGACTTGTAAAGGCTGATGATGATGATGATGAAACGTCATCGTTTTAAAGTTAGTCCATTTTGAATCGAGTGAATAAAAGTGCCAACATGTATATAAAAGAAGAATTATGGGTAAAAGTACGAGAATAATCGCTGGTAAGCAAGGGTGTAACTGTGGGTGTAACAACTAGACTTCTCTATCGCGTTTGATTAGAGCACTCGAGTCTCCAGCATTTTTAAACATTATTCTTCTCTCATATCAAAGCTCTCATACTATGGCATCGATGCGATTGAATGTTTTGTTTACTACTTGAGTAATAATTCTCAGTTAGTTTGGTTCTATCTTGCTTAGTAATCTGATTACTAAGCAAGATGCAACAATATGTTGATATTGGTGTGCCAGAGGGAACAATTCTCGACCCACTGCTGTTTAACATGTAGGTATACTAATACTGATTTTTTTGCTGACAAACCGCAATGGAAACCTAATTACCCTTTAGCTAAACGGTAGATACCAGTGTAATGAGTAGTAAGTATAATCTACCTGATATTGAATATAAGATCTGGACAAACTAGCACAGAACGGAGCACAGCAAAAGAAGGAAGCAAACACATTACTGGCGCCCTGTAACAATAAAAACATGATTTATACAGTAATACAGTAAACAATTGATAATAAGCCAATGTCAGAGGTAGATCCTAGATTCGTATTTAGTCTCAATGATTAAAGGTTTTTGCTTCTTCACATAAAAAAATATGAACAAATCGAACTTTAATCTGATACGTGTCCAAGTGTCCTGTAAGATCTTAAGGAAATAAAGCACTTTGAATTGAATTGAATTGAATACGTTAATGCTCATAGGGGTAGATATCATATATAATAGAGTATCATCAAATAAGGCTCTCCTTCTATCACAGAAAAACTTAGGCGAAACCGCGGGGAAAAAGCTTGTAGAGAATAAACGACAAACCCAAATAGTTACATAATAGGTACTATAAGCAGTAAAGTCTGGAATAGTGTACCTTTTGATTTTTATAATCACTACATAGTATAAAACAAAGTCGCTTTCTCTGTCCCTATGTCCTTAAGTCCCTATATCCCTATGTCCCTTGGAATGCTTAAATCTTTAAAACTACGCAACGGATTTTGATGCGTTTCGTGATTCAAGAGGAAGGTTTAGGTATACGTATAATAAAACCAAATAATAAAACCGTGCGAAGCCGGGGCGGGTCGCCAGTCTTTTATAAACGACAAACCGAAATAGTTACATACATAATACTATAAGCAGTAAAGTCTGGACTACTGTACCTTTTGGTGTTTGTAATCTTTTGGCAATGAGCTGTTAGACTCACCAGAGCAAGCAGTTCCTGATTGGCGTCGATCTCATACTTGTCCTTGTTGGCGAAGATGAGCGCCATCGACATGGAGATGGTATAGGTCACCATGGTGATGGTCAGGGCATCCACCGCCACCAGAGGCAGAAGCTCCAGTGGGGGGACCGCCGGCTGCGGCAGCCTGGGGGGGGGGGAACATCATCATATCAGATGGCTTATTCGTTATCTCGCGGGCATGAAACTCGCGGGATCGCGAGTTGGTACATTTCGATTTTACCTACTTTTTTTGTCGTCAACTCGCTTGTTTGTAAAATTTGACGTATTTACGTACAGTCAACTACAAAAACGTTTAAAGAAATTTAATTTATCACGTGCACGCGAGTTGACGACAGATAAAGTAGGTATCTATGCAGATGTTGGATGTAGCTGTGGTCTGTCAAAGAGTGACGTCACACTCACCCGGTCGGTATGCTGCCCACGAGGTTGATGCCGTAGGTCTCCTTGAGGCGGCCGAAGCGCGAGGCCAGCGTGCCGATCACTATGGCCAGCAGCTCTATAGGCACAGGGATACGGGTTCTCTTGCTCACTATCTATGCAGATGTTGGATGTAGCTGTGGTCTGTCAAAGAGTGACGTCACACTCACCCGGTCGGTATGCTGCCCACGAGGTTGATGCCGTAGGTCTCATTGAGGCGGCCGAAGCGCGAGGCCAGCGTGCCGATCACTATGGCCAGCAGCTCTATAGGCACAGGGATACGGGTTCTCTTGCTCACTATCTATGCAGATGTTGGATGTAGCTGTGGTCTGTCAAAGAGTGACGTCACACTCACCCGGTCGGTATGCTGCCCACGAGGTTGATGCCGTAGGTCTCATTGAGGCGGCCGAAGCGCGAGGCCAGCGTGCCGATCACTATGGCCAGCAGCTCTATAGGCACAGGGATACGGGTTCTCTTGCTCACTATCTATGCAGATGTTGGATGTAGCTGTGGTCTGTCAAAGAGTGACGTCACACTCACCCGGTCGGTATGCTGCCCACGAGGTTGATGCCGTAGGTCTCATTGAGGCGGCCGAAGCGCGAGGCCAGCGTGCCGATCACTATGGCCAGCAGCTCTATAGGCACAGGGATACGGGTTCTCTTGCTCACTATCTATGCAGATGTTGGATGTAGCTGTGGTCTGTCAAAGAGTGACGTCACACTCACCCGGTCGGTATGCTGCCCACGAGGTTGATGCCGTAGGTCTCCTTGAGGCGGCCGAAGCGCGAGGCCAGCGTGCCGATCACTATGGCCAGCAGCTCTATAGGCACAGGGATACGGGTTCTCTTGCTCACTATCTATGCAGATGTTGGATGTAGCTGTGGTCTGTCAAAGAGTGACGTCACACTCACCCGGTCGGTATGCTGCCCACGAGGTTGATGCCGTAGGTCTCCTTGAGGCGGCCGAAGCGCGAGGCCAGCGTGCCGATCACTATGGCCAGCAGCTCTATAGGCACAGGGATACGGGTTCTCTTGCTCACTATCTATGCAGATGTTGGATGTAGCTGTGGTCTGTCAAAGAGTGACGTCACACTCACCCGGTCGGTATGCTGCCCACGAGGTTGATGCCGTAGGTCTCCTTGAGGCGGCCGAAGCGCGAGGCCAGCGTGCCGATCACTATGGCCAGCAGCTCTATAGGCACAGGGATACGGGTTCTCTTGCTCACTATCGGCTGAAAGGCACGTCACAATAATAATAACGCTGGACAATCAGCACATCATTTAGCCCGAAGCTAAGTAGAGTTTTTGCTATGGGTATTAGATGATAATCATCTAACGCACCGACTGCTCTGTATATCACTACATAGTGTAAAACAAAGTCGCTTTTTCTGTCCCTATGTCCTTATGTCCCTTTGAATGCTTAAATCTTTAAAACTACGCAACGGATTTTGATGCGGTTTTTTTAAAAGATAGAGTGATTCAAGAGGAAGGTTTATATACTTATAATACAACCGTGCGAAGCCGGGGCGGATCGCTAGTTATATAAAAAAGTAAAGTAAAAAAGGTTTTTATTGACACAACAATAATGGTTTACAGACAGTAATGAGTCCATAGGCTCCTGAACTAGTTAAAAACTGTGTTTCAGGACCCTGTTTAAACTTATTTTTTATACTAACTACCCTCAATTTGTAAAATGATAGTTGATGAACCATTGTGTTTCACTAAATAAACGATTATTATTATTATAATATAAGCTCTACAGTTAGTTAGTGGAGGAAATTAATCTTTCTAACGACGTAAAACGTCTTTCTATAAAATGTCCCATGTCACGAGCCCCCACTTCTCAACTGTAATACGCTTTATCTTGGTCATTTTCTGTTTGATTGACAAAAGCAAAAATACGTATCCAATATTTTACAATAATCTAATTGACGGACTAATTCCATTCTTTAGTTATTAGTAATGTTAGATTACCTTGAGCAGTTCGTTGTTGAGCGCTATGACCAGGCAGGTGACGAAGGAGATGCAGAAGGCGGCCCAGTTGGTGGCGTGTAGGCTCGACGCCACGTGCACTACTGTCTGGAACAACAACTCTTATAATGCAGATTTGAAGAAAGGTGTCGCGTGTTATACCTATCGGCTCTACCTAATTTGCCGACCTTCATGATCGCTTTATTTACCACATAAAATCAGTCATTTGGTGTACCTATACGGAAACTGATGACTGCGCAGGATTGCGGCACAGCGGCGCGGGGCGAAGCTCCGGTGTCGTATCGCACGTCACTTCGGTTCACACATCGAATCCGTTGACATCTTAGATGAATTAGATTATAAATTACCTATGTAAAAGTACTAAATTAAATTTATATTTTAAAAAACGGTGTTTTTGGGAAACCCGGTCGTCGTTCATATAATTCGCTAGAAGGGATCATATGCTTTTACCAAAACTATTTGTAATTCGAGCTTATTTGCAAATATACTTTTGTGTTGCGTTCTTCACGCGCTCGGGTGAATATTTATATTAGTATACTAGCTAGCGTCCCGTCCCAGCTTCGTACGGGTGGACATATTAATATTTCGTACCTATATATTTTAACCATTTTGGCATAGTTTTGGGCTAAGCGTGGAGTAAATGCTCCCTTCCCGCGTTGCCCACTGCCTTTCGGGGCTACATTCACACAGGGTTCAAGCTTATGCAATGCAATGTGTACAAAAAACTTCGTAATACCATTTATTTAGTTTTGCGAGAGTGAAGAATGAAAGGTTGGTTGCTTGATTTTGAAATTATTCTAAATTGTATTATTATTTTTATTGAAATATTATGAAAATCTTGTTAATTATCACAATGTATTCTATTTTTCTTATATTAATTTTAATTTTGTGGATATAAATAAATGTAAATAACTATAAATCTTAAATTTCTGTAAGCTAATGTAATTGGTTAATTAATCGTATTAGTTACTAAATAATATAAATAAATATAAGTATTCTAACGTTTTAGTTATATCACTTCGACTACTTTTTTACATATTAATAGTTAATATGGATCAGAGCATATTTTCCATACATTTTTATAAATCTTTATCCAAATAAATCACTCCGTATTTAAAATTATTTCGATACTTTAAGATAACTTTTTGAACTAATCAGATCGGACATTATAATCAAAAGATATTACGAATAAAAAAAACAGAAAAATAAACCACTAGCACGTGTATAACTTATGTGTCTAATACAATGTTTTTTACTGTCGGTGTGGAACTGAGCGTCATCTGGCCAAGCATTTGTAGAGAGGAGGCTGAAGTGTACTCACCATGACAAGTTTGTAGTTCCCGCTGATCTTGGGCAGCTTGACTCCGAAGAGGTCCTTGAGCTGCGAGGCTAGCACGAAGAAGGAGGCGGCCGTCGTGAAGCCGGAGACCAGTGGCTCCGACAGCAGCGTCGACACCGCGCCCAGGCGGAGCACCCACATTGACACCTGGGACACATATATTTATTTATTTATTTTTTCATTTATTCAGCAGTTAGCTTACAGTCTAACACCAAAACACTAACTACTTAACATCACTACATAGTATAAAACAAAGTCGCTTTTTCTGTCCCTATATCCTTGTCCCTTTGAATGCTTAAATCTTTAAAACTACGCAACGGATTCTGATGCGGTTTTTTTTAATAGATAGATAGATACAAGAGGAAGGTTTATACGTATAATAAAACCGTGCGAAGCCGGAACGGGTCGCTAGTAAAATATAAAAGGAAAATTAATGTACAGAAAGATAATAAAAAACATAACAAATAGGTAGCTTAGGTATACATATATTTACATACATTTCTTTTAAAAGTAAGGTAGGATCTTAAAGATAAGTATATGTATATGACATAAACTATCATTGAAAATATCCACATGTTGGAATTCTTGCAAAAAATCGTTGAGTAGTGCGAGTGCTCTGAGTGTGTGAGCGTTACCGGCGTGTCGTGTGCGCGCTGCTTGTAGAGCAAAAAACCGATGGAACCTGCGTCCCGTTCTATTGTAGTTATATTACATATACTATTGTATACTATACTGCACAACATTTGTACATGGGCGAGCATAATAACGCGCCGGCGACCCGGGGCCGAATTCCACTAATTTCAAAATAAAGGTCTCAATAGTGCTATTCTATCAAGATGATTAAAATGTCGTTTGTGCATTTGGTATTCTACTATTTTTTGCGCTTGAAGAGGCTTTCATAGTTAGAATGTCAAATTGGTAGTTATAAAGGTAATCGTCACAGCTATGAAAGAACCTCAAAAAGTTTGTGCTAGTAGAATAGCAAAGAGTTTGTAATAGTCATAAGTAGTCTAATTAATGATATTCATACACGATGTAAATTGTTTTTGAATAAATGAAATGAAATGAATGAAATGTTTAACACTGAGATTTTGACACGATACTATTTAAATGGTGTAGCGATTTATTTAACGGAATTCGGGCCCAGGCGTGTGTGCGCTGGCTACCGCAAACTTCCTAATTTGACCCTGGCGACGTACAACCGACGCATCCATCCATGACCATCATCAAGTACAGTTGGAAGTGGAGTTAGAGAGCATTAAATGGCATGTTTTCGGGTTATGTGAAGTCCGTAGAGAGGGGAAGGACACCGTAACCCTAGACTCGGGCCATCTTCTCTACTTTCGTGAGGGTGATAAAACATCCCAGGGTAGGTTTCCTCGTCAATAAGGCCCTCTCTAGCAACGTTCAAGAAGTCTCCAGTGTGTCGACCAGGGTAGCGTACCTGATCCTTCGGCTTTCCAAGCGATATAGCATGAAGGTACTTCAGGTTTACGCACCGACCTCGGCACACTCGGATGATGAACTGGAGGATATGTACGAAGACATATCCAAAGCCTTACAGAATACCACTAAAGCTCACTTCAACGTTGTTATGGAGGAAATCCAGACTCGTAACGAATCCCGAATAGGCCCGCATGGTTATCGAGTTAGAAATCACTTGAAAATAAATGCTTGTCAACTTCCTTGAGAAAGAGGGACTGTTCTTAATGAACTCCTTCTTTAAGAAACAGCCTCACAGGAAGTGGACGTGGCAAAGTCCCGACACTGTGACTAAAAATTAGATCAACTTCATCACGACGGATAGCAAGCACATTTTCAGAGATGTCTCAGTGATCAACTGTTTCAATATATATTTTGTGGCTTACCTGAAATATCCCGACTGCGAGGCAAACCACGCTGACCACTTGTAGCGGCGTGTACGCAGCTTCCACGAACACTGGACACAAACAAGATATACAGCTGACGGTATCAGCACAGATAAATAAATAATGCTGTACAATCCACACAGCATCTAGCCCCAAGCTAAGCAGAGAGCTTAGCTTAGACATAGAGCTTAGAACCCATAATACAAGCTCTGCTTAGATTGACTGTTTTCCACAACTGACTCCGACGTTTTCTTTGACAACATCGCTAAATTAAGACATTCAATGCTCTATACTTTCTGACCTTTATTTTATTTTACTATTTTGACTATCGAATTACTTTTTTTAATGTGAAATTTAATTTTAATTCTAATACATGTATATTTTTAATGGACATAGAAAACACCAAGAACCCAGGAACAAATATTTGCTGATCGTTAAAATATTTACCCAAAGCAGGAATCGAACCCGCAATGTCCTACGTTACGGGTAGTAGATATAGATTCGAAATTGAAGTCCTTTGAATGAGATAGTTACCTGGGTCTGTTATATTTGTACTGTTGAGGCTGGTATCGATGTGCGGCGAGCTGAACTGTGTTACCACCTAGAAAATATAAATACGTATATAATCCTACTAATATTATAAACGCGAAAGTCTGTTAGTATGGATGGTTGGATGGATGTTTGTTACTCTTTCACGAAAAAAAATACTGAATGGATATGGATGAAAATTTAACATGTTTCCCCGAAAAATAAACAACTGGGGTTGGATTTCCCATAATAACCACGCTAGGCAGGCGGACTGATGATTGCAGTATTGGTGTTTAGAATACTTAGAAAGAAGAGATTCCATAGCTTCCTATAGATTTTCTTAGTCACCTCTTCACCCATAGGTGGAAATAGCGCAGTCAATTCTTACGCTTAGGCCGCTACGGCCAAAACATTTCTGATCTTAAGAATTATGTAGGCAATCAACGTACTTCCATACTTCTAGAGCAAAACTAAACGCATTCAAGTCGCTGGTTCAAAATTTGCAAATGATTTTTCGTCTCTAGCAGAGCAAGGCCTTTCTATTCCCTTAAAAAATCATAACAAAGATTAAAGTTTACCTTTCCAGACATAAGACAGGCTACAGCGAATGTTCCCATGGAGATGTGCGGCGAGGTTCCGAAGATGAGGTACACGAGGACCGGGAAGAAGGCCATGTACAGTCCCACGATAGCGGGCACTTCGGCCAGCAGTGCGTATGCCATGCCTGGAACACGGGGTGACAATAAACCACGGACCAAAAGAGCATTACCCACCTCTGGATGCAAAGAGGACAGTCCACTTTAGGTGTAGAAAGTAGGTTTAAGGTAACAGTACACGTGTCGCAAAACATTGATCAAGACCACAAGACTAAACTTGTACATCTGGCTTTTGTATCATGTCAGCTCGCGTGCGAGACGCTACACGCTTATGCCTAGACTATTAGAGACAGAGAAATATGTTGGTTTCCGTTCTTGATCCCCAATATCTGCTGCGGCTATAACTAGTTAATGAAAAGCTGAAAAAACCGAGTTTCTGGGATATTAGAACTACCTCTACAATGGACTTAGCCCTTAGGCGATGGGGCATAGGTAAGATAGTAAGGAGATGCCAGGTGAAGCAAGCGACGACTGAAGCCGAGGTTGGGCGGCAAAAGCGTTGGGCACTCAGTTGCAACTTTGCAAGGGTTGAAATGTATTTAATGGAGGGTCAATATTACATAGAGAGTGGATCAGCATCACAAACATCGGAAGTCTTTTACCTAGCCTTGGACCCAGCTACCTTATACCCAGACGATAAAAACCCTGCGAAAGACTGCTGGCAGATGCTGGATGCGTCAAGCTGAAGACAGGGCGCTATGGCGCTCATTAGGGGAGGCCCATGTCCAGCAGTGGACTAATATAGGCTGATGATGAACCTTACCCTGAGGTATGTGCATGACGGCAGTAGTAGCGCCCGCCACCAGGTCTCCCACCAGGTACTCCTGGGGCTTGTACTTTGGCAGCCATCGCGCTATAGGCACTGCGTGAAGAAGGCAGTCACCGATGCCGCATGCGTAGATGATCTTCTTGCAGAAGTAGCTATCTGGAATAGACGTGTTGCAATTATAGAGCCTGATATACCATGTATGGCAGGGGTGGCTAACTGGATTAGACGTAAAATCTACTGTCTACTACTCTATCGAAACCCTGTGCGATCTACCACTTACATACTTCTTGAAATCTTAAATGAAGCAGCATAGTTTAGGTCACAATCATGTAGTATTTTTAATTTGCCAGATTTCTAGACTTTTTTTATTTTAAATGAACTTAAAATAAAGAAAACAAAAATAATATGAATTTATTGACTTCACATAAATTATTCTATGAATCTCTACTTAAACTTTAATGACCCGGAAAAAAACCACAAACCAACTTTTTTTCTTTTACATTCTATCATCGTTTGAAATTTTTATTTTTACTTTTTGCCTTGCCACGATCGACTGGACTAATAGTCGCGATCGACCGGTTGGCCACCCCTGATATATGGCATCATAGCCATAGATGAAGCAGATCCTATATTATCATATATGGATGGATGGAAGCATAAGTGGTGAACATCAGAAGACCGTAAGTAGTAAACATTAGAAAGACCATAGGTGATGAACATTGGAGAGCGATGTTGTTGACTCACAAGGTCTGTCCGGTGCCTGGTAGTCAGCGTCCTTGTTGAGCCGGTCCTGCTGGTACACCCGTCGGACCACGTTGAACTGCTGCCGGGACGGGGAGGAAGACCTGGGGACAAGGGAGAGGAAACAAATGAATACTTGATAAAATTAAGATACGTTCAACTCAATTTGTAACTTGGATTTCTTGTGTGCATGCAAATTCCATAATTTTCTCCTAAATTCCTCCCAATTTTTTTCCTTTGGGATAAAAAACATACTGCCGAATTACGAACGACCTTCTTTTGTTTTTCGTCAGTTATAAAAAACTTACGAAGCTTTTTCCTCGAAAAATTCAAAGAGAGGTCAAAAGATCAAGAGAATTTGAGTAAGCGGTCAAAATTTAGCAGTTTATAGTACAAAGAGAAACCGGGCTGGTAACAATGTGGCAATGAGATATTATTATCGGTTCCTATGGCAATTAGCTTGTGAAATGGCGGCAAGGTCAGCGGCGATAACTAGTTAAAGCAATCACTGACTGATTTATTTGACGACTGGTTTGGCGCGGCAGGCGAATGTCAGGAGGTTGCGGGTTCTGTTCCCACCTAGGGACAAATGTTTTTGCGATCTACAAATATTTGTTTCGGGGTTCTGGATGTTCTATGTGAAAAAATCTATCTAAATTGTATTTAGTACCTATTATATCAGTCATCACAACACAAGCACCCATAACACAAGCACTGGTTAGCTTGGGGCTAGATGATACTGAGTGGATGGTCCAACATTACTTTTTTATTTGCAATCGATTTCAACAAAAGGAGGAGGTTCTCAATGCGACTGAATTTTTTATGTCTGTGACCAGTGACTTATTATTGCTAAGGTAACCAAATTTGAAAAAAAAAGTCATTTTTTTCATCAGAGGATGATTGCAGCATCACCCGAGAGAAATAACTTCACTCCGATATCCAACTCGCCTGACAAAGTGGAATCTTCGGTTTGTGCAAGTACAAAACTCGTGTGATATCAAGCGTCATTTTGTAAAAAGGGGCGTAAGAATCCTATTATAATCGAGAAGAGAGAAGTTCGATAACCCCCTGAAAAGTAGAGTCCCTATCTATTGGCACTCAAAAAAGGTCCTGCCAATATGTATGGTTAAGGTTCGAACTATTAGGCAACTTCGTCGGTTAATTGTAACGTTTAATGAAAACTTGGGTCAAAAATATTCAAAAAATATTAACTATTTAACCAAGTCGGTGAACTTGGGGTCTAAGCCGATTAGAGAGAGTAGGAATCACCGAAACCATTACTTAGGAGACTTTCCGTGCCCGGGGCATCGCTCGCCTTGCCCAGTTCACGGCACCGGGGCCAGGGGTGCTCATCATCAACCTATATCAGTCCACTGGTGGACGTAGGCCTCCCCTTATGACCGCCATAGCGCGGGTGAATGCGGCAAGCTGAAGACAGGGGTCTTCAGCTTGCCGCATTCAGCATCTGCCAGCAGTCTTTCACAGATCGTCATCCCACCTGGCCGGAGGGCGTCCTACCCTACGTTTACCGAGTCGCGGTCCACACTCAAGCGCGACCCAAAATATCATATGTTTTTGTACAAAAAAATCTATATTATAAAAATAAATTCAAAAGGCTGCAACCCAGGTTACAGCGTTATGTGACAATAGAGCTTAAAATAATCCACTCTATATAAGCAACTGTTGTCGGTGCTTCGATACGGCCGGCCAACTGCCGCTTCTGCTCATTCTTAGAGCTATGTCTATAACCTTGGTTCTCTGGGGGTGTCCAGGTCAGCTGATAATAGATATAACTTGCCACTCGCGATCGCTGTCAGCATCATCCTGCAGAAGCGGCTGGTTCTCCGTGTTCCTCACTGTATCCATGACCAGATATGTCTTCTTCAAACGCATTTTGAACTTATTGATATCACTATTAAGATCTTATTTCTGTGTTATTGCTTTCTTGATAAACACGGTGGTTTGTTGATTATCGGTCCATGAAATGCGTTAGTTTGCATTTTGAGATAGAAATATTCTAATAATTAAGGAAAAATCATTGTAGCGAGATTATTCAAAGTGCACGAAACAATCTTATTTTATTAAAATCACGAAATTATGTTTCATTTCTCTTTTAACCACTTCACATAAAAGAGCCAGTCTTAAAAATAAACGCTAAATAACATTTCACTTTCAAAAATGAATTAAAATTCCACGAATCGAACGAACACTGAATTGTAAAAACATTTCTTTTATAAAATCCCGGACACAAACTGTCACGTTTTCTGGTTAAAAGTGTATTTAATAATACCGACAGTAATCGATCCGTCGGTAGGTACGTGCGATAAACTATTGCGAGCGAGCGATCAACATTTTACGACTTTGTAAATACAGCCTTGAAAGAATGTAGAAGGGGAGATTGGGGTAAGAGATACTTCAAACACTGTCTAAAAATTATCTAAAACTAGATGCGCCCCGCGGCTTCGCCCGCGAACCAGAGTTTTTTTTCATATAAATATCAGAAATTTATTGCAAGGGGGTGTGCAATTTAAGCATGTTTAAATGTATGAAAATTTGTGTCAAAAACAATCAAACAATAACTGTTTAAAAATAAAGTATTATCATTAATTTAATAAGTAATTTACAATAAGATATATATTTTAGTAATGTAAAGCAAAAATAAGAAAACGACAAATCATAACTAACTAGCGTCCCGCCCCGGCTTCGCTCGGTTTTATTACAAGTTCCTCTTGAATCACTCTATCTATTAAAAAAAAACCACATCAAAATCCGTTGCGTAGTTTTAAAGATTTAAGCATACATAGTACAGTGTAATCAACCTTGTTTTACATATAATATATACTATGTAGTGATGATGAAGTGAAATAACGATAGGTGATTCGTCAACGCATCAAATGTTGAACACAACTGTCGCACTATCAAAATGTATAAGTTGCTCCAGTCATGTGATGTTTACCTACTTAATAACTTACGCATTAAGTTATTTAGGTACCTATCTGAACTGTAGATACTTACAGATAGGTGAACTGTCATTATTATTGTTTTTGTTTACTTCCTTTCGTCGCTTATTGTGATAAACAAAGACAAAATGGGACTAGTTAACTAAACTTATTCATGTAATGTCTAGCTTTTCCCGCCGCTTCATTTGCGTAAGTTTAACGATTCGTCATTAGAAAATAAACATACTTATTCGAATCTTTATTTTTATGATGACTTATCATTGTAAACTGTGTCCCACTGTTGGGCAAAGTCCCCCTATGTGGTTCCTAGGTCAATTGAGCCCAAACTACGTTAGTTCGTCAGACCATCGCTTCTATAAAACAAAGTTGCTCCCGCTGTATGTCTGTCCCTATGATTAGATTTAAAACTACGCTACAGATTTAGAAGCTGTTTTTTATGAAGATAGAGTGATTACTCTGTGATACACCTGTGGAAGCCGAGATGACTGGCTAGTTGATTACAAAACTATTATCCCTAAAAATGTAGAGCTGACAGGCTCAGACTATAGAACTATCTGACAGACGCTGCAGTAGTTGATAACGTACCTTTAATGAGTATGCCTCATCATTGCTAAGATAATGTACTTAAAAACCATTTGTGGGATTAAAAGTAATTTAAAAATAAAATAAATAAATAATGTTGGGCTATCTACACAGTATTATCTAGCCCCAAGCTGCGCAGAACTTGTGTTGTGGGTACATCATACTAGATGACTGATCATTAATGAAATACTTACTGTAACAAATTTGTTCCACGTATTATTTTTTATGAGTTAGGGTGAATGCTACAGTTATTGGCCACTTAAGGAAAAAAATATTTTCAAAGCTCAGTAAAAAAATATTCAATAGAGATACAGGTTCGTATGATATACCAATCGAATGATAATATATCTGACTAACAGAAAATTAAACCAATTATATTAAAAACAGATATTTATTATTAAAAAATATTATTTATATCAAAATAGGCAAGGAATTCAGTAATTGACCATGAAAACGCAGTAATTGTCATACTGAGATTCAGTTATTGACCATGCATTATATAAACATTAAAAATTATCATAACTCCAAAACGGCTGAACCGATTTTCATTAACATAGATTAAAGTACGTAAAAAACATTCCACTAACATTAAAATGCAACTTCTATAAAATAGGTTCATTTGTTTTGGAGATACGATGACACGAGTCTAGATAAAAGAGTTAATTTTTTATCATCCTCGTCTGACATAATTTGAAGATAACATAATAACAAAATTATGGAGTTTTTAAATATTATTTAAATTAAAGATACCTCACACCTAATTCTCCCTTTCTTGCTTTTATTATATTTAAAAAAATCTTCATTTTCGTCACTGCCTTCACCGTCTTCGTTGTCATAATCATCGTCATCATTTTCAATTCCAATTGTAGGCAATACAATTTATCCATAAACTTTTCCGGATGATGGACAGGTCTGAAAACCACTTTCGTCAGCGTTTAAGATCCTGGCAGGATTATCTAATATTTGATAGATCACAGCTCAATTATTACCAACGATTAACTCAGTCATTACCAACCAATTTCATATATCTGAATCTGATACATAAGCACTGGCCTGTGGAACTGCCTCACCAGTCCTTTCAGCTATCCTAGGATATTGTTTCAGAAAGCCTTTTAACCGTCCTTTTCCTGGTCTGGTTTTGTGGAATGAAGTGTTCGTTGAGAAAGGTTTGTACAGAATCTAATATATCTTCTGCATTTATTGGAAATGCTCTCCTACCCTTATCAAATACAATACAATACAAAAATCCTTTATTGTACACCAGAACAAGAACATTACATAAGGACATTACATAAGACAAGTACAATGGGCGGCCTTATCGCTTAGAAGCGATCTCTTCCAGGCAACCTTTGGATGGAAAGAATTATGTTAAATTTAAGAAAGGCAAATATCTATGCTTCTAAGAGTTTTTCTTTTTCTATAGCCACGTAGCCAGGAAGGGTAATGGACCTAAATTGCTCTTTGTGTTCGGGTTTATTATCTTAAAATGTAATGTCGCTCTAGGTAGGCTATATTTTTTTGCTCATGCCCGAACAGATACACCTCGGCTTACGTCTTCTAGAGCCTTTTCCAATAGTTCTTTGGTATATGGCGATACTTTGGGCATGTCTGAAAGAAAAATAATAGAGCGATGTAGTAATTGACCACCTGAGATTTAGTTATTAGCCACCCCGGACAATAACTGATCCGATGCAGTTAGGAAGCTGAGATTTTGAGAAGACCTTAATAATACCATGATGAAGCAGAAAATGCATTAAAAATACCTATTTCGGAAATTCAGTAATTAGCCGGGGGTGGTCAATAGCTAAATTTCATACAAATAAGATTTAGTAATTAGCCGCAGTTTTTTTTAAAGGTTATAATTAATTTACGAACTTTAAAATCACACTAAATTAAGTACTATTCAATTATCAACATATATTTAATAAGTTTATAGCAATAAACCGACAAATTACATAAAAAAATATGGATTTATAAAACTCTTACCTTAATTTTTTCGTAACGAACACCCGCACTTATCACCACTTTTTAGAACTGACCTCACGAAGAAAAAATAACGCCGTCTAGGTCAAATATTATGAACTAATACGAACGAAGATGAATTAAGGTATTGTTTTTGAATCTATCATTCACGTGCGATCTATCATTTTCTTATTTCGATCGATTTTTGTCTCAAGTGGTCAATAACTGTAGGGTGGTCAATAACTGTAGCAATCACCTATTTTTTCTCCCAAAAGTCAATGTCGATGTTTTTAAGTAGGTATTATGTGTAGGTATCTATATATGTACATCAATGCAATGTTTTATCAAAACCTACTTGGTAGTTTTAAGTCTAAGACACAATCATTAAATGATTGCGTATAAATTTTATATGTGGAAAGGTTTTAATTAAGGTTAATTCTATACCATGGGAACAGTTTTATAGAATAATTGTAGCAGTACTTAAAAGTAATGTAACTAATGTTCCTGATCTTGATCTATATCATTGCAAAATTTCAGATCGATCCCTTCAGTAGTTTTAGCGTGAAGACGTTACAAAGATTGATAAGAAATTTCCCATAAAACTATTGTTATAGTATATGGGGACCTTCAAGGGTTATTGACATTCCCATGGGAACTGGTTTGTGGGATAATTATTATCGCCTAGACCTGCCTTTACGCACAATTTTAGCCGAACTTATTCAGTGGTTTGTGTGAAAAAGTTGCACACAAACCTCTACACTTTCGTATTTGTAAGAATTTTGTGATAAAATAAGTGATTTTATCACAAAATTCCGTTAAACAAAGTAATTTACAAAATTCACACGTACAATTTGTTAAACCTTTTATAAGCTTTTTTAATGCATCTGTACTAGTTTCATTTTGTCTATTTTAGGAAGAGATGCGAATACAGAGTTTGGTGGCCACCAAAGGCAACTTCATACATTACTCTTCCTAAACTAGACAAAATAAAACTACAACCATAGAAATTGACTACAACAGACAGCATTAAAAAAGCTTATTGCATTTTTTGTTAATTATTTTTTACCCGATGGTTCAGTTATGAAATCTTGATTCACAACCAGAGCGTTCGCTTCTTCCTTATCGTGAGGGCACTACAACGAAGGTCTTTAAAAGGATGTCTTGACTACCATCTTGTTTATTATCTTATCCTCATTCAGTGAATTATTATATTATCTTTCCTCCATCTATAACTAAAAGCCAACAGTTTTAAGTGTTCCAGAAACTCGTCAGGCGCCTTCTGTTGTTTGTTGCCGGAATCCTCAGAGTAATTTTAAAGTATTGCTAACATAAAATATAAAGGCGCTACCCGAATTATTTGTATGTGTAGCCATGATGATGATGATTTTTATTCGATGATCAACGTTCGTTAAAGAAAGGGGGTGTCTTTAACATACAATGCTTGGGCACAAGAGGGGGGGGGGGGTTCAGCTTTTCGTCACGTACTTAGTCAAAATCGACTAGGGAAATCTTTTAAGTAAATTACACAAGTTAACATATACAAGTTCTCATTTAAGATTTTATCAACTTTGTGTCTGCAAAAAAATATTTAAAACCATACATTTATGACTAAGTACCTGAAAACAAGAGGGGATCCCCCCCGGTCTTGGTATGTAATACGAATGGTCACCGAGCAAAGGAAATGTATAACATGGGGTACGTAGTTTGTTCCCTTATTTAGAAGTAACTATAGGTACTCTAAAATACGAGTACCTAATATTCAATCAGTGGTAACTTAAAAGTGGTACCTACTCTAAAAAAATATTCAAGAACGTCAACTAAAGGCTTCTTAAAAGAAAACTTACCAATTTTCGTTCAGCTTTTCTTTCTCCCAGTCTGGCGCCGTCCGTTCACTGCCGCCGCCGTTCCTCATTTTGACACTTTTATTTTTAGATTTATTTACACGTATTTACACTTCAATTCTCATTATCACAGGGTTCAATTTGTCTAGATTTTTTATGTACAGCGCATACGTTGCCATTACATGCCTTGGTTGGTTTTTGCTTTACTTTTAATAATACGGTTTTCGTTTTAGTTACGGTTATAGTTTAAATGAGGAACTCCGAAACTAGTTCCTAGAACCCTCGATATTTTTAAATGGGGTTATAAACCATACCTACTTAAGTATAAATCAAGTAAGAAACTTTGAATGCAAAATGTTTAAATATCTGTAAGTTTCGGTTTTGTGTCAAAAGATCACTAACACTACCAATCACCATAGTGTAGGTACAGTACAATACACCACGCCAAAAGTTACACAGTTAAGTTAGTACAGTACGCCAAAAGTTAGTACCCAAGTTAAAAAAGTACGTATCGATGTTATTGAAACATTGCAAAGTAATAAGTACCTACTTGGAGAAAATAACTACCTTCCTGCGCATAATAGTCTATTCAATGAAATTTATTTTTTACATTAGTGTCATCTAATAAATAGTCAAAGGAGACACCAATTTACTTATTTTCCAAATGTTTTTAGTAAATTTATGCGACGAGGCACTAGTTGAAAGACAAGAACACGTATGAAATTTAAATAACCCAAATGGAGATTTTAACACTAGGTAACTAAACAAGATATTAAACACAAAGAACTTTTGTTGCATATCATTATGTATCTACAATTTAGGTACCTCTGCAAATAAAAATTAAGAGTGTTATCGGCCACAGACTTTGACATTGTCTATGGTTGACTAGGTTACCTTGGTACTCATTCCACGATCTTATTTTTTTCTGGCTTTTTGTCTCAAATAGTAATAATTGTTCTAAATGGTAATACATTACCGATTCGATTGTTAATAACAATTTATTTAAAGTTATTTATTTTTGATTTATAAAGTTGCCTGGGCGAAATCGCTCTCAGCGATAAGGCCGGCTTTTGCACTTTATTTATTTTATTTAATACTTATAAGATTTTATAGTAGCTCTATAGTTCCTATATCTCTTGTCTCTATGTCTCTTCGGTATTCCACGCAGAAGTAGGAATAATAGGTAATTCCATAAGGATAGTTCCAATAAACGTGGCATTTTAATTACATAGCCAATCACTACATAGTATAAAACAAAGTCGATTTTTCTGTCCCTATGTGACTATATCCCTATGTCCCTTTGAATGCTTAAATCTTTAAAATTACGCAATGGATTTCGAAGCGGTTTTTTTTATAGATAAAGTGATTCAAGAGGAAGGTTTATACGTATAATAAAACCGTGCGAAGCCGGGGCGGGTCGCTAGTATAACATAATGTGTTTATTACATACGAGTTGAATATAAGAACTGAGAACTTAATTCAATATCAAGTATAACAATGCTAAGAAATCGACACCACCCTAGTAATACAAAACAAATTCAGCGCTAACCTACTGTTTATTATAATAAGGCGTTTACAAAAAATATTGACTTAAGATGGCGGAGAAAGTTTATACCTTTTTCATATCCAAATAAAAGCGGTGAAAATATAAGACAGCAGCCAAATTAAAGTGACAAATACCACAAATTTAATAAATTAAAGTGGCCTATTTGCCACTTTTGGTATTTGGCCCGTTTTTTTGGAACAATTTTTTGACATAAAGAAACACTGTAATATTTGCAATGAACCGGGAAACGAATTGACTAAGTACTAGGAACCCATATCTATCGGGGTAAATTATTAATTTTCTTATCATGTTTCAATAAGCCGCTAGCTAGGTTGCAGAGTACTGCGGTGGCTATCATATAAATTATAAATACAGGTTTATTATTAATAAATGTATTTTTTCTTGATATCTCTCATTCCATGATCATTCCAAAACATAACAATTGCACTACGAGAGCTTTCCTGAAAAATTTCAACTATCTAGATAAGACGGCTTTCGTGTTGATTTTAATCAGTCAGCGGCATCCTAAGTTCTTATCAGATAGAATATAGAAGGGAATATTTTAGCACTTTTTAATACCTTTATGATAGATAAACCGTATTTTTTTTATTGCCATACTCTAGAGATACTCGTAGTTAGATACATAACTAAACCACAATGTCTCTCGTATCTTGTACCTATATTTATACTTATTAATTTAATACTTTGTCAAATGAATATTCGTTTCTTTACTAAATTGTTATCGTAATATGGCTCTAATGCATATTAATGCGTATTTCTGTATTTCCTACCGTAGTTGTAGGTATAGCTACCAACACAACATATATTTATGTATTTCCATCTGATATTTTATGTTTTGGGCTTTTAATCTTACTCATTCAACATTATCACGACCACAAGTGAAAAATAGATTCCAAATGCGGTTTTATGTCGATCGTTGTATTTACGAGTTTTAAAACAATGGCTTTTCAATGACCGTGTCTACAGACTATGTCTAGACGCCAGATTCAGTTTCAAATGATAACTTGGAAATTGTTTAAATCGGTAACTTCTATTGAAGTTATTATGAAGATATAATCGAAAATCTGTTCTACAGTTTACCATTCATTTCAATGACATTTAGATTGATTGATAAAATAACGCATCGGTATAATAAATAGTACAGATACTTAGGTACCTATCCACTTGGGCTCATTTCATTTTGCTCTCCTTCCTTAATAGGTAACTTAGTACCTACCTACTTATTTACTTACTATACTGAGAAGGTACTGTACTACTAAACTGGCCTGACTGTTATTGATTTATACGATCTTGTAGGTAAGTACCTATAGAATTCTGTATGATAAACAATCTACTATCATTATACCGTAACAACGTTGTTTGCAATTATGTTACTTAATTTGACTAATTTTTTTTTTACGAAAATAATTCAACACAGAACCGAACATAATAAAACGAATTCATTATAAATTAAAATCACTTTCGTAAAATACACTTCGTGAGTTATTAACGCATTTTTGTACTCACGTAAAGTGCCTAATGTCACTCGCGTATTATTTACGAAGACTTATTTTTTATATTTTTGCGTAAACAGCGCGCTAAAATCACTAGTGCTGAGGCGCGGTGTATCGACAAGCCATCGACTCGGCCACTGATGTATTTGATCCAAGGAAGGTCACGGCACGAGCAAGTCCTATCGTAGCACTATAAGTACGGATAGTGTCACCGTCATAATCAAGAGATTTTTACCGGTAAAGAAGGATTTGAGATTTGGATTATAAGTTTTAATTATTCTATGACAAGTAACTTCGAAGTTCCTCGATAGATGGCATAGATGGCCACTGGCAAAAATCAAACTGAAGAAAACTATTTTAATCAAAAAAGGATCGATATTGAATTATTTTTGAGCTCATCTACGCATACACTCTTTACAACTAATTTCTGAATATTGCAAAATATTTTTCTTTGTGCATGGTCTTTTTGAACTTCAGAAACTGGATACTTCAGGTTTGTTTTTCTTAAGTTTAACATTAGCGAAAAATCTCCATCCATCGAGCTACTTATTCGAAAACTCCTCATTCATACATAAATACCATAATAGATCAGTAATAAAATAGCAAATTCGATAAAATTTTAAAAATAGATATAAGTTAGTTAATAATCATTAATTCATCAGGATAAAATTACAATACTCGTATTCAAGTTAGTAGATCAGATAGTGAAAAATAGAAAAACCTAATATACCTACACTAGCATAGCAACTTAGCTAGCGAATCTATCTTAGATAAAAAACTTAGTTTCTCAAACGTTATTTTATGATACGTTAAAAACTTTACAAAGGATACATTTAAGAACCCAGGGGAAATATTATAACGTTATAAACTTATAAAACATAGTACCTAACCTACCTATACTCTGATTTAGAATTTTAGTTATTTTTTGTAAATAATGACATTTATGAATAAAAACTTACTGATCAGAATAACAAACAACAGCTGGGTATCAGCAAACAACTACCTACTTAAAAACTAAAACAAAAACTTCAACAACGCATAATTGCTCAAGCACAGAATAAGATGCAAGTTCGAGTTCGATAACTAGTGATAGACCAAAGGAAATGATAAATGAAAACTGTCAAACAAATGGTTTGGAGCTTCTGCAGCTTGCTCTGATGATGTCGTAAAATACATTAGTTACATTGCACACGGAACGAACCAGGGGCCAAATTCCACTAATGTCAAAACAAAAGTCTCAATAGTCCCATTCAATCAAGATGATTAAAATTTCGTTTGTACATTTGGTATTCTACAATTTTTTGTGCTTGAAGACACTTTCATAATTAGTTTGTCAAATTAGTAGTCAGAAACGTAATCATCACAACTATGAATGAACCTCAAAAAGTTTGTGCTAGTAGAATATAAAATTTGACACGATACTATATTTAAATAGTGCAGCGATTTGTTTAGTGGAATTTGGGCCTTGGATGAGACTGGCGCAAGACCGTGTGGAGGCACAAAAGTTTGGAGGCCTATACCCAGCTGTGGGTGAAGTCGGGCTGCGGATGATGATGATGATGTTACACTAATTAATTGTTAACAAAAAATATCCATGTTTTTGAATCGCGGTACCTAGTATCATCAGGGTATCATTGACGTCACTTATCGCATGACATTGGACACATGGCAAGCACGTGGATTTGACTCGTTGGCACTTGAGAACATACCAAGATAATCTCTTCAAATACTGTAGGTACCCACTTTATTCATTGTTTCGATGCTGCTATCAAACAATGAACCTTAAATTACGTTGTCTAAGGAGTAAGATGTGAATGAATGAACACTTTATTGTATTAGAATAGAAAGTATCATATAATTATAAAAACAAATTAACGAAACAACAAACAAACTAATTGACTGAAGACTCCTATCTTCAACGTGCATGCCAGGCGGCGCTTATAGGAATTGCAAGCACCGCCTCGCGGTTTCACTCCCGTAATTTCCGTTCCCGTGGGAATTCCGGGATAAAATAAAGCCTATGTGTTATTCCAGACTATAATCTATCTCCGAGCCAAATTTCATCCATATCCGTTCAGTAGTTTTTGCGAAAGAGTAACAAACATCCATCCATACTTACAAACATTCGCGTTTATAATATTAGTAGAATAATATGACACCCTACTAGTACTAGTACCTAAAGACGTGATGTGCTCAGCTCACCATTATTATTGATAATTACTTTGAGTGTTTATTCATAATCAGTAGGTAACCTTTATACACTGCCCGTTATGTTATGTAGGAAAGCAAGTTAATTATTTGTAATCAATGTAGTGTTATATATATGACATTAAACTCATTGTTTGCAATCAATACTTCGACCTGGACTTTGATATTTAAACAAAAGCTGAGTAATTACTTTATGATGTAACTAGTTATGCTCGCGACTTCGCCCGCGTGGAATACTGACTTTGGGCAGTCATATACCTTACATCATGCCATACAAAGTTCCATCCCCTATTTTATGTACATTCTTTGAATTTCATATTTATTAATATCGAATCAAATGCCTAAAACTAAGCTTACTACTAATGCTTCAGAATGACGAAACTATCATCACATTACAACCCTTTCTCACATTAAAAAGTTACCCTAGCTAGAGACTAGATGTCTCTGTATCAAATTTTATTTAAATCGGTTCAGTTACAGACAGACAGAAGACAGATAAAGACCTATAACTTCTGAAGTCTATTATTTTTTATTATTATAGTATGTAGTTATAAATCCCTTTTCACTACATAGTATAAAACAAAGTCGCTTTCTCTGTCGCTATGTCCTTACTTCCCTATGTCCCTTTGTATTCTTAAATCTTTAAAACTACGTAACGGATTTTGATGCGGGTTTTTTTAAAAGATAGAGTGATTCAAGAGGAAGGTTTATACGTATAATAAAACCGTGCGAAGCCGGGGCGGGTCGCTAGTTGTTTATAATTGGTTGGATGGTAGCATAGCCTCCAACAAGGTAAATGTTTAAATGTATTTGCTCAACTAGGTGTACCTACGAGAATCTGTTATTTCTAAGAAGCATCATCGAGTTTTTACTTTGTGGGATTTACCGCGGTTTGTAATAACTGTTTGTTTTTGCATTAAATGAAAAAATGGTAGGTAGGTAAGTAAATACCTACTATAAAATGAAGATGCTATGGAGATACATCTTTATTTTGTGAATATTCGACATTGTTAATAAGAGAAATTCAATTATGAATATCACATACATACCTAGTATAAAATAAAGTCGCTTTCTCTGTCCCTATGTCATTGTGTCCCTTTGAACGCTTAAATCTTTTAAACAACGCAACGGATTTTGATGTGGTTTTTTTTAATAGATGAGTGATTCAAGAGGAAGGTTTATACATATAATAAAACCGTGCGAAGCCGGGGCGGGTCGCTAGTTTTATATAAATAAAAATATTCAAGTGATTAATTAGCATGAGTTTATACATAGATGAAATATTTATGAATTAATCAAGTTAAACTTGGCGAGATCGAGTTACGTGTCTATGACAAAATAAATAATATGTATTTAGTGTTCTCGTTTTCTTGGTCTTGTGATTTGGAAGACTTCTTAGATCGAGTTACGTGTCTATGACAAAATAAATAATATGTATTTAGTGTTCTCGTTTTCTTGGTCTTGTGATTTGGAAGACTTCTTAGACTAATACTGAAATGTTGAAAGCTTTTAAGCGATACCCGTCGCGCTAATATTCGTTGTCCAAAATGGATTTCCTCTAGTTATATTTCTAGGTTATTATTGTACTCAATTCCATCATGACTAGTTAGTATAAATTAGCGAAGAGGTGATAAATGGTAGCACACATAATGTGATGTGACAGATCAACTTCCGTGACTTCGGTAGTATGATAATATTTTTTTTGGCTTGATGCTATCACTTATGATAATCTTTAAACTGTGTCACGGAAAATAAAGAGTAAAGTCATGATGATGAATCCGTAACATGTTTTTATTTTAAATGAAATTCATCGTCGTGTCGTGTGATTTTATTGACCATCAATGGAAATCCTAGTGCTGTGATGAAAATCCAAGGAAAAACTTTCGAACAGGGGAACAGAACTTTTATGGATATTTCTAATAAACTAAAAACGTATATAACTTTGAAAACTATCATGGTTTTTAACACTCAAGTCATTGAATACGGGATATTTACCATGATTTGATTTTCTTTTGAAAAACTTATAGGTCATTTTTTGACATTGCTGATTCGTATTCGTATGCTTTCGGGGGCGTGTAATTCGGTGTTCCGTTCTTCGGAGTAACGTAGCGCACTCTGCTGCCAGCTGTTAGTCCTTACTAAAACTATAAACATGAAAGTTGGTTTGGATGTATTGATGTATGAATTTATGGAGGTCTAGTCCTCTTTCACGCAAAAACTTCTGAACGGATTCGGTTAAAATTTTGAATAGACGTAGTTCTAGCCCTGGAATAACACATTAGATATTTCCTTTAACCCATAAATCAGTTCTCATGGGATAGAAATAACCTTGAAACGTTTCGATATAAACAACGTGCGAAGCCGCGGGTAGATGCTAGTGAACAATAATCAGTGACAAATGACAATAACACTTAATTGTAGAGTTCCAAGGTCTTCAGCGTGACACGGCAGAAGGTGAAATAATCAGAATTAAGTGTCACTCGAAGGTTCTTTTCAGGGTTCCGTACCCTAAGGGTAAAAACGGACCCTATTACTACGTCACACGGACGGATTGACAGCTAAGTCTAGCTGTCAATCCATCCGTGTGACTGTCACCAGGCTGTATCTTAAGAACCGCGATAGATAATTGAAATATTAACAAATTACTATGAATATTTATTTTGCCCCTCTAGGCCTATAACTACAAATACTAAAAACAAAATAAAATAATGGGGTTGCCTTTTTTTTTGCTTGAAAACAATAATGGCAACAGGTAGGCACGGAAATATTCACAAAAGGAACCCTTCGTTCGCGATGACTCACACTTGGCTGTTTCTTTTATTCTGCGTAAAAAACATAATAACGTAGGTGAGATACATGGATTTAATACACTGGTAAGAAGTGATAGCAATGACTACGAGAATACCTAAAATCTAATAGACTGGACACCGCAGACCTGAGTTTAGTTTGAAATTAAGCCTTTATTATTCACTACACTAGATTTAGATAGATAGATAGATCGTTGTGATTATCTTAGATTTCTATCTGAAACTGAAAAGATTGTATAGATAATACTGCAGTTTATTAATCTAATCCAAATAGTACCTTACTTTCGATAAGTAATTTAATTTTAGTTATCGTTGAATTAGATTGATTTTTACGCACTGACAAACAGCACTACATACATAGTATAAAACAAAGTCGCTTTCTCTGTCCCTATGTCCTACATCCTTATATCCCTATGTAATATTACATATTGTATGCTTAAAACTTTAAAACTAAGCAACGGATTTTGATGCGATTTTGTTTATAGATAGAGTGATTCAAGAGGAAGGTTTATACGTATAATAAAACCGTGCAAAGCCGGGGCGGGTAGACAGTAACTTTAAAAAATTAACGATATGAATAATAATTATGTCGCCTGAATCTGTCGACTCGAATAGGTGATAAATATCGTGATTTACGAAAGATTCGACTTATATCGAATCGACGGATTACGACTAGGTAGGTACCTACCTATCGAAGATTATTTTAGTCGAGTTTCCATGAAAAGTTATGTAAAATAGTAAACAAATTATAGTTTTGGTAGGTCGGTACTTAAATCAATCAGATTTTTTTATTTAGCTAGGAACAACGCGTGTAGGTAGGTAGAATGCCGCGTGCAGAAACACCAAATAAAATAAAATAATAAATATATTATTATTTTTAGCTATTGGATGTTCAGATTAAAAAATCATGTTAGGTATTTAAAATGATAGATGTTGAGTTAAAATTGGTAAGACTATCGATAATTTTGTGAACTATGCAGGCACATCACTAAAAATACCTAATCTTTCGTGAAAAATAGAGTATGATATACCTAGATACTTCGGTACTTAGGTAGTATAGGTACGTACCTTACCCCTAGTTAGGTAGGTAAGGAAGGAAGGAACTTAATCGGTTTGGTTAGTAGGTAGGTAGGTACCTCCGGTAGGTACTTACTGAGGTTTAGGTAACTACCTATTTCTAATTTGGTGTGAGACAAATCCACATTAATTATAACATATAGACAGGTAGGTACTTATTACTTTGCTGGGCAAATGCAAGGAGTAAAGTTATTAAAACAGTAAGAAGTAGAACTCCGTTCCTACTCTGCATATTGTACCTAATGGCAATAAATAGGACCTCTAGTACACTTTCACTTAAATCTTCACTACTTATCACACAAAATCACTCGCGAAACTCCATTTAGAGAATTTGCAAAGTAAATAACCTCACACTGCTATTTTGACAAACAGCTGACTGATTTGAGGAGGGGGAAGGGTGCGAGGGGCGATGAGTAAGGTGCGGTACGGGGGAAACGAAGGAGCTAAATGACCAGTCATTCGTTCATTCGTGAGTCATGTTGATATTTTACATGAGGCAACATTTCGTAACTGTCAGCGTCTGCTTATTGAATGAGGTACGTCAAAAATAAAATTTGCAAAAGTAAACAAACAACAACTTAAGAAATACCTTCCACCGTTAATAGTTTTATCCAATTTCATTATTACATATATGCTGGATACTAATATAACAAGGTAAGGATCATGTACTCCATTAATTACTTATGTACCTACCTAGCATTAACCATTGTGGTTGGTTTTCATAAACATATTTACTTAAATGAAAAGGTGTTACCTAATCGTAGCACAGATAACCCCTTAGCCCTACCTATTGTTTTAAAGATCAAATGATCACAAGTATTCTTACTACCTCCTGACTAACTAATTCTATCGTTAACCTTACGACGATGTACCTATATTAAAAATTACCATTTACCCGAGGCTTTGCCCGCTTAATTTCTAAGGAAACCTTCCAAGTCTATTTATATCCCATGGGAAAGTGATTTAGGGGATAAAAAGTACCCTAAATGTTATTCCAGGGCTAGAACTACATATATTCTAAATTTGAACCCGATTTAGTCAGTAATTTTCGCGTGAAAGAGGAACAAACATCCATATACCTATACATCCATACAAAATTTTACGTTTATAATATTAAGTAAGGAAGGATTTGCATAAATTTATTTATGCTTGCGTTCTTGCATAGCGCATAATTTTAATAAAGTTTCCCTGTTTTTATTAAAGCATTCAAGCTAAAACAAACTTCGAATCAATTATTATAATCAAGAAATTACATTGAAAAATGGAACAATTTTGAATTTCGCGCCTCTACGAGTCTTATTCATTATCCATCCACCTAGTGGAAGTGTTTTGAAAATAGTAACTAAGTATTGTATCTAACGAAAATCACTTTTAAATAAGACAATGTAATAATATCTTTTTATGATTATCACCCAACAGGAAACAATAGGAGATCAAAATAACTAAGACACGAGATGTTTAAATTTACCCACAGGGTAAGGAATATCTAAAACTGAAAAGTGAATGCTCCGCGAATCCTTTGGATCAGTATGTCCGATATATTCCGAGACACATGGGTTAGATATTTAGGTAAGTCTATGTTCGCGGCATTATTTTTTATTGGTACCTATAAAAAATAGTACTTATCCGACATTGATCTATTCTCGAACTGATTCTAGAATAGGGTTCCAGTTGGCGACCGTCTATTTGACTTGGCAAGGCCACTACTGTAGCCATGTCTCCGCTATTCTATCTATCACAGAATGATCTTTCAGGTTACGCAAATGAGGTCGGCGAGTCCTTCCGATTCATGGTCCCGTATAAGGTGGTCAAATGGAGCTACCAAGTGGCCTTCGCGTACATGCTAGCTGACACTCTGGACAAGACCATCAAAATGCAAAATGTAAGTGAATACATAAAACTGGACTGGATTATGTCCCGTTAATCACATTTTACTAAACATAGCAATATCATATTAAGGCTTTAATAGAAGCCCCGTAATCTTTATTTGTTTTTTGGAAATGTATATAAAATAAAATAAATTATAACCTGCTAAATTTATACATCCGTCTTATTCAGTCACGCACTATCTTTCTCTCTTTCGAGTGTAGGAAACCGGCTATGAAGCTCCTAAGTGACCTAATAAAGAAAATACTTGTATAAAATGGTCCAAACCCCTTTATCAACCGTTCGTAGTCCACCAACCAAGCCACATAAGTCAACTTGACGTATGTGGTTACTATGTTTTGAGAAATGATTTTAATTTTTTTTTAATGGAAGTTGGTATTTTCGTCTCTTATCTTTGTTTACCTCATTTACCTACTCCTTGTTTCAGAAAGGTGGAAGTACTAAGCAAATTGCCATAGCTGCGGGAGACTGTCTCATATGGCAGACCCTGGCTTCAGTTGTCGTACCAGGATTCGTCATCAACAGGTTACAATTAAACAAATTAAATAACCACATAGATTCTACTACCACTAAAAACCCATGTAGGTTATTAGCCTACAGTTTTGGGAACATTGGTATCACCGTATCGGTAACCGATACTAATGTACATACCTACAGGATGTTCGGGAGAACGTTGAACATCCAAAAATGGAAACAGGTGGGGTGGTCTGATTAGACTAGCCCAAAAGATTAGGTCTCAAGATTTTTAAAATATTTTTTTTAATTTTTCACTTTAGTTCCTTCCTTAAAACCCGTGTAATTTTTTTTCCAACGCCAGGTTATTTTTTTCGGTAGGTCATTTTAAAACTAAAAGTTGCACATTACTGTGAATAAAGTTGTTACGGGTCCAATTTTGCTGATTCTTTCACTGGTGTATTATAGCCGGGATGGTACCATAACAAATCTGAGGGATTCTATTATTATTACTATTTTTTTACTTTCATCTTCATAGTTTTAAGGAATCACTACTAGCTGCCACAATTTTGGTGCTTATGCCAATTTGTAATCGATTTTTATTTTTCGTTGTATTGTAAGAAAGATTTACAGAAGATTCCCGAAGACTTGCTATGGTCAGACGTAAAACTTGTGTTAATCATCATCGAATCAAATATAAATAATAATAATAATAAATATTTTTTCTCAACAAAAAGTAAGGATTCTTAAATCTACCTAATTGCTGCAGCCTAACAAAACGGCAATATCCAAGAGCCTAGCTTTGCTTGAAAAGCTGACACTGATTTTCAGTATTAGTACTGGTGACCAGAAAAATTCAATACCAACAGAAGAAACAGTGTGTTTACCATGCATATTATTTATTAAATTATTATTTAGATCATGAATGTTTTATTTTAGGTTTATGTTAATGTTTGAGCACATGGGAGTAGATATGGTTAGATTGTGTAGGTATAATTTGGTCATTGATGTAGTTACTTCACGCAGTAATTAAAACAACAACAAAGAGTAGAAGCAGCAATCCCAGTGTTACCTATTTCTGGCAATCGAATACCCTCGTTTTAGTTGTGTATCATTAAACGTTGAGTGAGTTGTGATTTGAAAGCGAATTTAGTGTTAAGATTCCGCAAGGGTAGACGTATGTTGTTCCCACACTTCGTTGCCAGATATCGAAATCTACCTTTGAACAATGTAGTTTAATAGCATGATATAGGAAGATCTGATTGACCGCAGGTCACGAGGGGTAGGTATTTGCAAATTCCAGCTTGGAGCGCTCATTGAATTTAAAACTCCAAGGTGTAACTCTCTGCGCGATTCCATATTGAGCATTGTCATTTTTTTCCTATAGGTGTATACTTATCTCCTTGACTTTCATTCAAATATACCTAGTCAGCTGATCGATCATGAAAAGATCAAACGTATAAAGTATCTTTCTTCATTACTAAGTTAGTATAGATTAATAGTTGTAGGAAATGC
Source organism: Eupithecia centaureata (assembly GCA_944547425.1). Lineage (NCBI taxonomy): Eukaryota > Metazoa > Arthropoda > Insecta > Lepidoptera > Geometridae > Eupithecia > Eupithecia centaureata. The sequence goes on along the minus strand of OX155695.1, from coordinate 840,410 downwards.
AAAATGTTTTATTATTTCAGATTATGCGCATTCACGATGTACGTACTTAACAACAAGGTGACCGTTGTTCCTCCAAAGATGCGTCCTCTGTTAGTCGCGTGCGTCGGCCTCGCTTCAATACCACTCATCGTGCACCCCATTGATCATGGTGTCGATGTTTTTATGGACTCCACTTATAGAAAAATATTTACCAATTGAAAATCATCCTATTAATGGCAAGTGATAAAAAATATCTCGTTTGTCATTTGTCAGATTAGATTTATAGGAATAATTTCAGGCTGAAGAATACTTTCTAAACAAAATAAGAAAAAAATTGAAAAGATATTGTGCAATATAAGTGGTTTATAGATGATGGAAATATTAAAATACCTATTTAAAAAGCCATTCCAAAGAAATCTGAAGTTATGTTTCCATTCCGATAGATTTAGTTTTAAATAGGACAAAATCCTAGCAAAATAAAACTATATTGAATATAGTTTTATCGCAACTAGGAATTTCGTAGCTGTGATTGTTAAATCTGCAATAATTTATGTAGTTCTTAGGCAAATGTATGTCCCTAGTTCATAAACAATGTTAGAGTTGAAATGTGTTATTGTGCTTGATATATTTTATTTTCATTTTACGACGATGTTTTTATACTCTCACTCACCTTCTTGAAAAACTTTTTTTTTTTTATTTAATGAAGTTATCCTTCCTAATACCTACCGTCAAACACCTTAAATTCGCCTACTTTTTGGCACATTTTCGTTTGCCATTCTAGATCTATGTACCTTAGAACAAAATCAAATATACAGCCACTTCCTTTTAGATCAGGTTTTTTAAAAAATAATATTTATAATTACTAATCTATCTATATATATATATATATATATATATAAAAGAAAGTCGTGTTTGTTACAACACTTATAACTCGAGAACGGCTGGAGCGATTTTTATGATTTTTGTGTTTTTGGATTTGTCTTCGTCGGGAATAGCATATTATGTTTAAAAATATGATATTTGACAGATAAATAAATTTCCCCGCGGGCGACGCTGCGGGGCGCAGCTAGTTACTAATAAAAAATCTATCAAAAGTGAATAATTTTACACTACAATAGCCTGCAAAGATTCTAGGCGAATTTGCCATTTCAGCCTAAATTCGCCTAGGTATCCTCGTTTTTTCGGTATCTGTGAGTAGCTAGAATTGCTTTGTTAGAGAAGTTTAAAAGTTATGCTTTAAACGAATTTAAACTCTAATTTCTCTTATCTCAGTCACAAAAAATGATGTAGGCGAATTTAGGCGCTTTTTTAATATTTTGTACATCAGCCAAGGAACTTATACCCAATCTGGAATGTACATTGTCAATTTGACACCAATATAAAATAAACCTTATGTGTATGACCCTAAGTCTATTACAGACAATCACTTGGTAAGAGAGAAATCCGGTCCGAGGGAGAAACCGCTTGGAAAGCCCTGTGTCCCTTTCTAAAGTGTTGCCAGGCGGTTTATTCCTGAATTTAGTAGAAGTGGTAGGAACAAATTTTGACATGTCATTCTAAAAAGCATTAATTTTCGTTCTTTATATTTCCTAATACTTTCCAAGTATCTGTTAGAATGATATCATTTTTTAGCAATAATTTGGACACTATTGAAATGTCAATAAAAAAAGAAAAGATTATAAGTAGAATATAATATAAGTTAGACTGGCAGCTCGTCAGCCATATTCATATTTTGTTGTGAATGGTGATCCATTCACAACAAATGATGAAAGGGACAGAGGGCTCTCCAAGCGGCTTCTCCCTCGGACCGCGTATCGGCAGCTTGTGCACATTCCAGATTGGGTATAAGTTCCTTGACATCAGCTCCATTGAAGTGCTGTGGTTAGGGCTGCCCAAATATTTCCTACTTTACGTACTATATTGAGACAAATATGTATCTACGTCGTCGTCGATAGGTATCCCTATCCTAAATAAAGGGTAACTTAAAATGAAACAACAACTGAATGTACATAATATTATTTAAAAAAACAAACTAAGACTATTTCATACCTAAAGTACCTTATCCATAAAAGTAAAGTTGTTCCATTAAGACTCCCAAAAATTTTATAACTTTCGAATCAATCACTTTTGTGTTTTCTTTCATATGATTGTTTTTACTTAAGTATAAGTTATGATATTACACTTAATTAAATTAAATCACAAAATGCGACAAAATTAAACCTTAATTTTGCAGTCGGTAAGGAAATCTAGTGACAACCAGACAGAAATTGTACCTCATATTATTAAAAAACTTTTTTGCCACAACCACAAGTTGGCATGCACATTAATATATTGTTAGAACACAGTTTCAGTTTAGATAAATAACGATGCTAATGGCCTTCGGACTTAACTTCTAAAGTTTCCAGGTGAAGTTTTGCAGACCACCAAAACAACTTGCCTTCTTACTTATAATGTTAGTGCAAAATCTTGACAATTTATTTTTTTCCACGAATAGGTTGATTTGGGAACCGTTAACTACGTTATAATCGATGTACCTAATTAAGTTTTTAAAATCAGGCGAATTAAGGTACCTACACTTGCCGAAATTAGGGTGTTCGACAGTATTATAAATGCAAAAGTTTCTTTGTATGTACGGATGTTTGTTCCTCTTTCACACAAAAACTACTGAACGGATCGGGCTGAAATTTGGAATAATCGTAGTTCTAGCCCTGGAATAACAGATATTCTCATCCCGTAAATCAGTTTTCATGGGACAGAAATAGCCTTGAGATGTTTCCATATAAACAACGCGTGCGAAGCCGTGGGCATATGCTAGTTTACACTAATTATCATCTTAGATAAAACACTTCAATAGAAATTTCCGTCTCAAATTATTTTATGTTTTTTTGTATATCTATTATTACTCGTATTTAATCTAAATTAAGCATAACAAAATAAAGGATGCCTACTTAGCATGCATGTCATTTAATTTTTTCTTAGTACAAGTAGATACAAGGTCGTACCTACAACAGGTACAACACCAATAAAATTAACGGGAAAGTAATTTGCTATGTACAATTCACAAACCATTATTGTAAAACTAATGCTAAAACTTAAATCCATATTATTATTAAATGCGAAAGTTTGGATGTATAGTTAAAATATTCTGTTTTTTTTCATCTTCACGCCAAAACGACATATCGATGAGCTGTAATTTTGTACGGGTGTAGGTAGTTGTAGACCTGTAACCAAACAGCACTTCTAGCTGTCTTATTGAATGAATAAACTGATGAATTATTCTAAAAGGCATGCGAAGACGCGCACGGAAGCTAAGTATTTAATAATTATAGGTTAAACTTTAATATACCTATCCAATTTTACCAAATCTTATATTCATATAATGTGTAGGATCATCTAATCGAAAGTCTGAATTTTTTTTATTGAAATCTGGTGGAAATTAGGTAGGTAAGGTACGTAGGTACTTTTCCGATAGATTTATCCATAGGCACAAGACAAGCAAGACGCTGAATAAATCGAAAAAAAGTCTCGCGGGAAAGTAAATCGCTGAAGTATCTTTATATTGCTTGTCCGATTTCTATACACTTTTGTAAGTATAAGGATAGGATATTATTTAATAATAGGTTGGAAGGAACTCTGATGATAAAAAAGGAATTATGGAACTCAAAGTTGAACATGGTCATAAGTTCTGTGTTGGAACTGAAGTCAATTTATGAATTCTCTTCGTTCTAAACTTAAATTTACATGTGGCAATATTTCTGAATCCCTCTCACTCATTCTCATTTAGTTCATTCATTCTCGTTTAGTTCACTTGTCATCGTTGCCAATGTCAGTGTCACAGGTACCATGTAGGTACCTTCGTAAATCAAAATAAAAGTAAAAATTCTAATTATTGCTAACTTTCAGTAGAAAAAGGAATCTTATTTTATCTACCCATTTGTTCTCAGCAATTAGTAAAGTATCCCAAAAACACAGAAACCCTAAATCCTGGTCAAATACTTATCAAGCTAATATCTCGCACATCTAGTAAGCTGGAACATTTTTGTTGAATAAAAATAATGTGTAGGAGGTGAATTCCTCCGCAGTGGCCTTGGTCAGCTATCTAACTTGTTTTTCTGTTGTAGCTAATGGTCATCTACTGTTCTGATTCAGTATGCCGTACGATATATTTAGACATTCTATTATACGCTATTTTGGTAAGTTCTATAATTCTCACAAACATATTTTGCTACAACGTAGTTATCCACAATCCTATGAGTCTGTTAGCGACACAAACCACTCCCCTAGTTGGTACATACACATTGTAACAGCTCTTAAACCCCCTGCAGGATATAAAACCTCCTTGCAGGATATAATGCCTTCTTGCAGGATATAAAGCCTCCTCTGACTTACCTTCTTACATTCAAGTGTGCCTTGCCCAATTCTACCATGACATCATGTTTTTGCTACTAATTAAAAAGTAAGCTCGCTCACCCCTCATCCCTGGTGATATAGCAATCGCTGAAGAGATCCATATTCCAGGGTACTCGAGGGAGATCGCCAAGGATGTCAGCGTCCTCGCCCCGAACCTGGCCACTCCGACGGCAATTAAGTACAGCTATCAGGCTGTCTTAGTGTATATTATAGCTGATACCGTGGACAAGAGCTTTAGGAAGCTTGCTGTAAGTGGAAAAATTAAATAATTGTACACAATATCTTGAGAACCAGCTTAGGAAGTTAGTAATAAGTGCTGGATATACACTCATTATAATGATAACTTATTATCTCATACTGTTAGGGATTTAATTACTCAAGGTATGAGATAAATCTCCCATAAATAATCATTATTATTAAAACAAATTGTGAAAGTTTTATTACACTCATCGCCATTAGGTGCAAACTAGTTAAAGCTACAAATAAAAATAACACCAAATATTTTATAAACCTTCAAACGTTTTTCCCATAGCCGGGAATCAAATCCTTAACCTCCTGCGATGCAGGACCTAAGCCCGCCACTGAGGTTGTCTCTGTACTAGTAACACCTCAATCACCTAACCTCCTGTCAATCTTATAGATTTTTGTAAAACCCCGTCTTGTTCGGGAGGCATGTCCAGCTGTGGCCATAAACGGTATACATGAGGATCAGGATTTTTATAAACAACTCGATCAGATATCGACGACCGATATATATATATATATAAAGACGACCGGTGTAGCGCGGTGGGCGAAGGTCCGCCTGCGACGCACGAGGTTGGGGGTTCGATTCCCGCCTCGGAACAAATTTGTGTATGATTTGCAGAAATTTGTTCCCTTGGTCTGGGTGTTTTCTATGTAGTATAATAAAAAAAAAACTATTATGTAATGTATTGTATTAAGTATATCAGTCATCTAGTACCCATAACACAAGCTCTGCTTAGCTTGGGGCTAGTTGATGCTGTGTGGACTGTTCGTAATAATTTATTATTCATTTATATAGCTTCGTACGGGTGTAATATACATATATACCTTCCTCTTGAATCTATATATTTATTAAAACGACCCCATCAAAATCCGTTGCGTCGTTTTAAAGGTATTAGCAAACATAGTGACACACAGACAGACAGCAAAGCGACTTTGTTTTATATTATACTAGCGAACCGCCCCGGCTTCGCACGGTTTTATTATAAGTATATAAACCTTCCTCTTGAATCACTTTATCTATTAAAATAACCGCATCAAAATCCGTTGCGTAGTTTTAAAGATTTAAGCAGTCAAAGGGATACAGGGACATAGGGACAGAAAAAGCGACTTAGTTTTATACTATGTAGTAACTAGCGACCCGCCCCGGCTTCACACGGTTTTATTATACATATAAATCTTCCTCTTGAATCACTCTATCTATTAAAAATAACCGCATTAAAATCCGTTGCGTAGTTTTAAATATTTAAGCAGTCAAAGGGACAGGAAAATAGGGACAAAAAAAGCGACTTTGTTTTATACGATGTAGTGATAGTAATTTGTTTGTTTCTGTTTCAGGCAGAAGGTCGTCCGACTAGGATGATTATAGCTGCTGGAGATGCTATTATCTGGCAGAACCTGGCTTCTATTGCATTACCAACTCTAATACTGACCCGGTAGGTCACATTTATTTTATAGCTTTAGTAGTTATGTTCCTTCTTTAGCAACAAAAATACCCTATTGAGAAGAGATTTATATATATTTCCGTAATTCAAATGAATATAAAATAAAACTGGACAATGACATAGCAGTATCTAGCCCCAAGCTAAGCAGAGCTTGTGTTAAGGCACTAAATTACTGATATACTTGATACAATTATGCGGCAAATCTGTGAGCATTATTAGTATTTAAGAAGGCAAGTTGTGATTTACTGCTTAACAAAAATAGATAGTAGCATAGACCCAGTTGAAGAATAGATTGAAATGACAATCTGTTACTCTCATTATTCTTCCTCAAAAGATCCCTAAAATCAATTGAGTTCAAATAAAAATAATATATAATTTATTTTGACACAACACTTTTACAGATAATATAGGATCTGTAGGATGCGACCATGCATAGCCATGCGGCCTTGGCTTCTCCTTTAATAATTTACAACATGTGTTGTGTATGTAACATGCAGGTACTTGTCATCTTATTTTTATAACAAGATTGACTAAGTGAGGGTAGTTACATATTTTAAGCTGTCAACTGTAGGTGAAATATGGTGTTTTATTGAACATAACAACATGTACTAAGATAAACAGGGCTTTTAATTTTTTTGAAAACATTTGACTAGTGATTATTTTACATTACTGTTTGTTATTAGGCATCCAAGACGAACTCCCTGACAATATAACTCGACGACCCCTATGGCATTGCGGGGGAAGGTCCGCCTATGACAGGAGGTTGCGGGTTCAATTCCTACCTCGGGACAATTATTTGTTTGATCTTCTGAAACTTGTTCAGGCTGTTTTCTTTGTAAACAAAAACTGTAGAAAACATGTTTTCTATTTATTCTATACTAGCGACCCGCCCCGGCTTCGCACGGTTGTATTATAAGTATATAAACCTTCCTCTTGAATCACTCACTCTATCTATTAAAAAAAACCGCATCAAAATCCGTTGCGTAGTTTTAAAGATTTAAGCATTCAAAGGGACATAAGGACATAGGGACAGATAAAGCGACTTTGTTTTATACTATGTAGTGATTAGTCATCTAGTACCCATAACACAAGCTCTGCTTAACTTGGCGCTAGATACTGCTGTGTAGCTTGTCCAGTATTATTTATTATTTATTTATAACATTGACAGATATGTGAAGACATATATTTGCTATTGCAACATACAATAAGACGCCTCAATTAAAAATAAAAGTAAATCATAAACATAATAATATAATGAAACAAAAGTCCCTTGAGAATTAAAGGAACAAGGCTAGGTAATTTGGTCGATACATTTAAGAACAAGTATGGATGCGTTTTTGTTATCTGGAGCCTAACTAAAAGGCAATAGCTCAGTGCTGATGTTTGCTCTTCGCGCAAATACTGAATTTCAGTATTGGCCTTTTTTGGTGTGTCGTTTTTCTGGTCAATTTGTACTGAAACACCAAGTAATAAAGTACGAACGAGTAGAAACTCCGTGCGAAAGAAAGCTAAAGCTAGTAGATGCCTAAAATATACTATAACTGTTTGTACTATACGTTGTGGAATGATATTCCTGCCGCTGTTTTCCCCCAGGACTATGACATGGGGTTCTTCAAAAAGGGTCTTTTAAGAAATTTAAAGGGTCGGCAACGCGCGTGTAATGTCTCTGATGTTGCAGGCGTCCGGCAACCGTTTTCCATCAGGCGGGCCGCATGCTTGTTTGCCACCTTGGTGGTATAAAAAAAAAAAAATAGTACCTATACTGTTTGTACCTAATGTTTTTACGTCTTTTTGGCTTAGGACCTACACAGAAATCAAAAATCAATCATTTATTTCTGACGAAACGACGACCGATGTGGCGCGGTGGGCGAAGGTCCGCCAAGGCTCCTGAGACGCAGGAGGGTGCGGGTTCGATTCCCGCCTCGGGACAAATTTGTGTACGATCTGCCGAAATTTGTTCCGTTGGTCTGGGTGTTTGTGTAGTAAAAAATATCTATCTATTTATATAATGTATTAAATATATCAGTTATCTAGTACCCATAATACAAGCTTTGAGTACCTAGCTTACTTCGGGGCTAGATGGTGCTCTGTGGATTGTCCAGCATTATTTATTTTATTTATTTAAGTATTATTTCTTTAGGCTTACAAAATAATCATTAAGACATGAACCCGCGACATCCTGCCTCGCAGAAAGACCTCCGTAAAGTACGTAAAGCGGATTACCGAGGTGATCAATCAAACTAAAGAGACCTTCATCCGCTTTACCGAGGTGATCAAACTAAAAGAAGGTATCCTTTCTTCCAGCCTCCGTTCGTTCACAGCGCAGCAGCTACAGAGCAACCCGTACGCGACGAAGCACGTGCCCGCTCACTTGCGCGGCGCGGTCACCGCCGGGATCAGTCTATTGTCTATGCCCATCATCGTGCGGCCCATAGACTTCGGCGTCAACTGCCTCATGAACATCACTTACAGGCTCTTATTGGGTTATTAAACGTGCAATGACGTGCGATTACAAACTGTCGTGGTGTTCAACAAAATACTAATAAAAAGTTTGAGAGCGTTAACTCAAGAACATAATATGTTTGCTATTAATTAAAAAAGAAAAGTGCTTAAATGTCAAAGTTGTAAAACTGAACTTAGTTTATAGTTGTATTTGTGAATAAATGTGATGTTAATATATCAACGTAAGTATATCTAGAAATTGAAGGAAACCACACTTGGTCTCTTTTTAAGTCGCGACGATATGCTCTTATAGGTGCTATGTTTATAAATGTATTAAATTATAGTTATGTACTAACAGTATTAAATTTGCATATTTCCTTAAATTAATTATTGTTTTAATGACTGCGTTAAACGTTTTTCTTTATTATTGTTTATAGCATTTAATCTATATTCATATCATTCCTCAAAATGTCAGTTTCGATGTATTTTGATTTTATAATTGGGGTCTCATCTTGGAATATCACAAATAACTATTAAAAAGCTTTATGTATAAAAGATCTCTATTTATAATATTAAAAAGATAGCGTTGCAGCTCTGACGAAGATATGTAGCCTATTATGTTTATTCCTTATTTTATTGTTAAGTAAATTTGTATTATTGTGCTTTGGCTTTGTGATTTTTATTATATTTTGCTTTATTAGTAAATGATTTTGCTACTTTGTTTTATTTCGACGACCTTCGCGGCACAAGTCAAAAGTTTCCGATATCGATTCCGAAGCCCTTTCCGATGAATTAAAATACTTACCCCTGCTGCAGGGGTTGTATTCAGAGCAATGTTTTCGTGTCACGGACACGGAATGACACGAAATTCAAATATTTTAGGGGTTCTATCTAAATCTGTCGCCCTCCGGCCAGGTGGGATGACGATCTGCGAAAGACTGCTGGCAGATGCTGGATACGGCAAGCTGAAGACAGGGCGCTATGGCACGAGGAGGCCTATGTCCAGCAGTGGACTAATATGGGCTGCTGATGATGATCTAAATCTGCGTTAGATTCCGAGTCGATAGCTCGGTAGCGGAGACCACTGCTGAATAAAATCTCTGCTGTAGGGGTATTTTTTTATTCATTCGAAATCTCGCCGCCGGACCATTTGTACCATGAGGCAGTACCATTAATGGTACAATTGGCACCGATTTGTCCCAATTGTACCATGATAAATGAAACTAGGATGGCACCCGGGTTTACATCTCTAGAACGTTATTTTGAAGGAATTCCCGATGAATTAAAATACCTCTCGATCCGCTTCCGACTTCTCGGATAGCAAGCCCTGAGTGCTCGGTTTGATAATTGACAAGGTCTATCCGTAATTTTTCTATTTGCTTGTAATTTTCGTTGTTAATAAAGGTCTATCCGATTAATAATTTTTCCCTATTTCAGTAGGTACAATAACTAATTCGTACACTACTGATTCGTGTAATATCGATTTTTTCCTATTTCGTGCAATGCCTTATTGATACCTAGTACTACAAGGTAGGCCATTGGTTACCTAGCGTAGGTAGGTAGGTACATGCAGAATCAGTGGTTCAAACCAAGAATCGTTACCGATTAATAAGTTGCAAGTAAATAATTAATGTAATGTGCATAGCCCTAATAAACATTTTATATCATATCTGTCCTGCGAACTGAAGTTTATAGAAATGATTAATTAAATAAATATTATCCAAATTCCAATAAAATTAAAAAAAGAAAGTGGAAATATATTCAGCTACGAAAACGTATAAAAATAATATTTCAGACGATCTATTACCTACCTACCTACCTGGTAAAAAAGAAAACAACGATTATGAATTCCTTAGAACTTTAGTGAAAGCGAATATTCGCATAACACGAATTTACGCAGGATTTTCAATATTCGCATTAGTCAGTCATCTACATACATTTGAGAGTACAGATGAGTACAAGTGTTTATGAAAGACGCCATCTAGCGAGTCTAGTTGCAATCGGAATCTAAACACTTTTGTACTCATCTGTTTTTTCAAATGTATGTAGATGTTTAGAGCTGCCTTATTCCTCGATGTTTAGAGCCTAATATCTTATAAACCACAGGGTCTCTATTTCTGAGCTTTACAGCACAACTAGATATTTATGGGAACAGTTTTGGCATAGTTCACAATTCAAATCTAGCTTTGGTTTCTTCACAATCAGTGGGGCTGCCAGCTTGACGTCAAGATAGCAGCCACAGTGAAATGCCTCAATATCTCCTAAACTACTGGAGCACTATTTATATGCTTTGCGGAACCGGATTCAGCATTGACGGCACAGTTAATTGGCATATTTATAATCTTAAAATTCCATGGTGTGGCTGCTAACTTGACGGACACAATTTATTTTGGTCGATTTCAGACTTATTGGGTAACAAAGCCCTGAGTCCGTTTGACGATAGTATCACCAGGGCTCGGCTTGATAAATAAAGGGAATTTAAAACCGGTTAGTGAAAAGTAAGGTAAAAGAGAGTACCTACGTAAGTGGCCTGCCTTAGATATTAAATTGCGCAGAGCTCGTCTTATACATATACAAAATGTATGTAGACATATTTATTTAAAGTTTATAATTAATACAAGTTGTTTTGAATAGATATTCTAAACGGTATCTTCACTCACCTTAAACTGCAAACTAGTAGAAACTCTAACTCAAAGTCTTTATTTCCTTTAGACTGTTAAGGACTCATGGACAGGTCAGAATTTAGAGCTTATATTAAGTACCTTATTAATTTAGAGCTTATATGAAAACTAATAAAAGTTATGATCATTTGATTTTGGTAGACATAAGCAGCGAAGAAGATAACATTTGTTTTATCTTTAAATATTCATTTTATGCTCATAACTATTGTAGCTCTATCCTTGCTACAACCCCTGCCTTTCTTTAATTCACATAATTCTTTCCATCCAAAGGTTGCCTGAAAGAGATCGCTTCTAATCGATAAGGCCGGCCATTGTACTTGTCACATGTAATGTCTTTCATAATGTTCTGTATCTGGTGTACAATAAAGTATTTTGTATTGTATTGTATATTCAAAATACGTAAACACTTAAGTTATCAAAACAGCCAGCTAGGGTTCCGCCAAAAAAATTACGATCAATTAGGGATCCATAGCCAAATAAAATTGGGAACCTCTGCTCTAGCTAGACTATAGATAATCTGATATTTTTAGTAAACCCTATTACAAAAGATAGTTTAGACAATTCGTTTGAATTTATTTTCTTATTCAAGTTTCTTTTTTTTTTGGACCTCGCTTAGAGTTGTTATAGAAACGTTTACCTACATTGCCCTTTGAAAGAACATTAACCTTGTTTGTTCTAGCGGAGCAAATTTTATTTTATGGTTAGTTTTATTTCTAGTATTAACAATTTATGATACCTACCTACCTATAAGAAGGTATATTACTATTTTTGGGTTATCCAATTTATATATCTACAAGTGTACAAAAAGTTTTATATACTTAGGTACCTATATATTGTCACTATATTCTTTGAATTTATCACTAACACGTATATCTCTGATACCCAGATTATAATATATGTGGACTAGCGACCCGCCCCGGCTTCGCACGGTTTTATTATACGTATAAAATTTTCTCTTGAATCACTCTATCTATTAAAATTGCATCAAAATCCGTTGCGTAGTTTTAAAGATTTACCTAAGCATACATAGGGACAGAGAAAGCGACTTTGTTTTATACTATGTAGTGATTGCACGAACAGCTCTCTTCTGCAGCATTATTACGGTGTTAATGTCTACAGCGTTCCCTACAGCAGTGTACCCTAAGACATAATACTATGGAAGTAGCTGAAATAAACAAGTCTAGAAGTATCCACGTCAGTATAACGTAAGGTAAGTTGACAGATTTTTTTTGACTACCTAACTCTGCAGAACTCAAGTCTCTACGATAACTTATAGGTACATTTATACCTACATTGTATATTTGAGGGCCCTATTGAAGCTTATGTAGGTACTACCTATCTAAAATGTTTTCTGAGAATACTGTAGGTATTTTCTATACCTAATGTTCGTTTCTTCATTAACTTTTAATATGTTTTACATTAGGTAGAATCACTCTTTCGTTTTGGTTCCTTTAAGCAAAAGATTATTGACACTAAACCAGTCGACAACTTTGAGATGACATTATTCATTTCGTAGAAATTTATAGTTTATTTTTCATCTTAAATAAATAAAGCGGTACCTACCTATCATCAGCAAACAATACAATCTCTTGTTTATTCTTGACAAGGTCAGGAATTGGGTTATTATAAACTAAAAACAGGAAAGGACTGAGGATAGACCCCTGTGGTATACCCATTCTAACTACAGACCCCGAAGACCGTTTCCCATTACCTAATGTCAAGTTTTTGCATCCTGTCACTTAAAAAGAAGAGCCAAAGAGGTGTAATTTACTCCATGGTGATGTAGTTTTTTGGTGTACATATACGATCGAATGCTTTTGACAAGTCGCGAATAACACTTAATCATCTTGCAACTTCTCACAAGCATCAAACATATGCGATACCATGTATACCCCAGAAACAGCTGTTGACCTGCCTCGAGTAAACCCGAAACCGCAAGTTAAGCAGATCTTGTGTTTATAGGTAGGTATAGGGTAATAGATAATTTTAAATCCATACTAATATACCTTTTACATTAGTTTTATAGTTTATACGTAGCTGCGTAGGTACAAACGGCTGAAATGATAAAATTTGACAGTTGGAAAACCCCAGGGACGTATAATGCTTCTTTTTAAATCGGTAAAGTGAAAGAAACGCCACCAAATAAATATTGTTTACTTAATTTATTCTAGAGATTTATACCCTAAATAAGAGGCGCGAATCGAATCTGCAACCTCTCGCGTCGAAGGCAGACCTTCACCCGCTGCGCCGCATAGGTCGTGAGAAAGATGCCTTGACAGCCTTGCTTATTTAATTTTCTATGTTCCGTTCAATTGTCAAAAGGTAACAAGAGTTACTTTGATGATATTAATAATAACATCGAAGCCTTCCTGAGTAGGTACATGATAGATAGGTGATTAGTCAATTAGACATCCAATTAGCATGTTCTGTCAAGTTTTTTTTTTGTTAGAAAGGTTTAGGGATTGCACTTTAATAGGTCTTAATATAAATAAATTAAACATACCATAATCTCTTCACCAATTTTTAAATCCACTATACAACTCTGAACTGAAACTCCCGTTATTAAAATAACCGAACTCGAAACTCGTAATTAGTAACCTATCATCAGTTTTAGTCGTAAAATTAATTCAATTGATTGAATAATTGTTTGAATGTGTTGACTGGCTCGCGATAGGTGAAACAGTGCGCGGATGCGCCGCGCGCTTGTGATGCTGCGACGCGCGGCCGAAGCGATAAGCGACAGCGGAGTCGAATAGTGAAATAGTGTTGTAACGCTTGGAACGATTTAACACATAGTCACCGAGAGTTTTGAAATAAGTTGTAGTAAGTACCTAACCCAACTTACGTACGTAGATAAATACCTACTGAACTTGTTTATATTTCTAAGTTTTATGAACGATTTTTTCGGAAAGTAATGTACTTACCTACATCTAACTTAGTAACTCAGTTTGATGTTCAGTTCCTCCTAGACGAATTAAGGCCTCATAGAAAATAAATTTACTCAGAGTTTCGCTTAATAAAAGGATTCGTAAATAAAATATCTGACGAAAATATCCAAAAACCAAAGTTCTCAAAATTTCTGAAATAATTATTTTATTTTTTATTTTATTTATTTATCTTAGGGAAACAAAAAGCATTAGAACTACAAGATAAAAATACTTAACATTAGAAAAATAAGCTAAGCAGTTTCCACAAATAGAGAGCGAGTAAATTATCCAAAAATACACTAAAAGGAACAATTAAATCAAGTTTATAAAGTGTAAAGAAGCCATATCAATCGTTTAACTGGGAAATGGATAGGTTTAAAGTATAAAATATATACCTACAGAATGTTATTAATGAATTAATCGAATAATTGTACCTGTCCGGTTATAAGTAAACGTTAATTTGTATAAATTGTAAATATAAATTAAATGTGTTTTATATAATAAAACTATATATAGTAATTAATTATAGCAGTAAATAGGTTGAGATTAGGAAGGTTTTTGTGATATACCAAAGAAATTGGTGTTAATTTTTTTTTTTAAAACATTAATTAGGTCTGGCTGTAAAAAGATCAAAATTAGCCGTGCTGTAAGTGGTATTGAAAAGAGCAGCAGTGCGATGTATAAATGAGTTCTTACGATAATTAGTCGCACAGGTAGGTACATGCAGTTTTAGATAGTTGCGTCTCGTGGAAGCACGGGTTGGAGCTGTGATCTTTATCTTAGAAAGAAGATGCGAGCAGTCAAGCCTATCAAGAAGAATATGAGGTGCAAGAATGTGAGGTCGGCGGCATCTCTACGAAGTTTCAAAGTCAGAAGATGGTGACGCTTGCAGCTTTCAATGTAGTCATGATCGGGAATGTATATTTTGTGTTTATAATTTAGGTGTCTTAGAAATTTTCTTTGTACTTTATCTAGAGAATTAATGTATTTGTTATACTGCGGATTCCAAACTTGCGAGGCATACTCAAGTTTACTTCTAACCAACGAGCAGTAAAGAATTTTAAGAGATTTTGTCAACTTAAAGTCTTTGGTAATCCGCAGTATAAACCCGAGCGTCTTCATGCTATTTTGCTTGTCGAACAGAAGCTTTGAGTCAAGTATCACGCCTAGGTCGACCACTTGATTGGTTTTACTAAGTGAATGAATATTAATTCTGTAATCGTGTGTAATGGGGTGTTCTGATCTAGTGAACGACACACTGTGACACTTAGAAATGTTATTAATGTTAATTAGCAAATTTAGCCGCCTATCTCTTGAAAAAACGACTACCGGTGGGTGGGATAAACGTGGTCTGGAGTGGAAATCGTGACTCGGCAAACGTAGTCTACAATGCTTCCTTCCAGGTGTGATGAAAGCCTGCAAAAGATTGCTAGTTCGCTGCAAGCTGAAGGCATAGCTCTATGGCATTCTTTAGGGTGGCCCTATGTCTAGCAATGAAGAAGGTTAACGAAGATTATTATAAAGCACAGGCATTGTAGAAGAGGCTGGAACCTCTAAAAATCTAGAGGAAGCTACTGTTAAATATAGCTCCTTCTTTCGATCCCTTTTTTGTACAGATAGTTTATTTGCTTGAACACAATGCAGGACACACACACAGTTGTTAAAAATATTCTAGTTTCAATTAGGTACGTTCTGCTTAGATTAGCGTGTAAAAGTGTAGATGATTACTTTTATCTTATCTTGTCTATTTGAAACCCGCGATCGGCCGTGACTTCGACCACGGTTGAGACCAGTCGATGTCCCGCAAGCTAGACTGGTTGTTCGGGTCGTGGGTTCGACTCCGGCGCCGGTCCATGTGACATTAAAACGTCTGTTTTTACCTTATTCCAGTTCTGCGGAACCTGATTCCTAGTCAGGTGACTTAGGCACAAGTTTGCATGGGTACGTATTCGAACATCTAAAATTAAAATATCTACAGTTAAAATGCCGATGTTTAAAACCCCTAAAATTACAATACCTAATACTTCAAATACCTTAATGATGAAACACCGACGTACAAAGAGCCTAAGTTTGCAATTCTTAACATCCAGTATTCCTAATGGTTCAAAATATATATATTCATAATATAAAAGTATACAATGTCGTGGTTTGCAACATAGAAAGTTAAAACACCTACATAAAATATGAGAAGACTAGAAGCGCCTCGCGGTTTTACCCGCGTAATTCCCGTTCCCGTGGGAATTCCGAGATAAAATATAGCCTATGTATAATTTTAATTAAACTATAATTAATCGCACTACCGAACGATTAATCCAATGTTTTTTTGGTTCCATTGCGATTCGCCATAGCTCCGCTTTTTAAATACACTCTAGGGGCGCCACGCACAAGACCACGTGGAGTCGGGGTACTCTGTGTCGGATCCATCACTTGAATTGAACCTAATCAACTCATATGGGAACGCTCTGTATCGGGGTAATTCTAAATTTTTTTTTGTGTTGTAAAATTATGTTATATGAACTTAGATAAAATACTCATTCGAAATTTAGAACTTTAGATAATACATGTGTTGCTATTGTAAAAATAAGTTTTATAAACTTCGATAAAATACTCATTTGACATTTAGAACTTTCATTATTTTGAATTTAGATCAAACAACCATTAGATATTGTAATTTTAGGGGTTTTAAACTTTGGCGTTTTAACTGTTGATATTTTAATTTTAGATGTTCGAATACGTTCCCGTTTGCATGCCTGTTTACTAATCTTATTTTAGAGTTTGTTGTGCTGCAAAGACTTAATGCGACTCGCAGTGTAGCACCGCGCCGTAGTCAGCAGATCTAAGATAAGAGAACGAACATGGATTTTCTGTGGGTCATGAATAACTCATAGGGTTCTTTATTTTATAAATATGATGCCTAAAAGAAGGTAAAGTCGCTCAGCGAGATATGGAAAGAGCTTATGCTTGGAGTTTCTCTGAAGGATAGGATTCGTAATGAATTCATCCGACAGAGAAGTCAGAGAACCAAATTCATCGACATAGCTCAAAGGATTAGCAAGCTGAAGTGGCAGTGGACCGGCCATACATCGCGAAGAACCGACAACTTTTGGGGTAAACGTGTTCTTGAGTGGAGACCTCGACTCGGCAAACGTAGTGTAGCAAGCCCTCTGGCCAGGTGGGATAACGATCTGTGGAAGACTGCTGGCAGATGCTGGATGCCTCAAGCTCAAGACAGGGCGCTATGACACTTATTATCTATTATAACTTAATAAAAACATTATTTTTATTATCGCAATGAAATACTTAATTAAAAATTAAGTAAGTTGATAAGAAAGAAAATAATGCCTCAAATTAAACAATACCTAACAACTTATTTTTATTGTGTCCTGTATCAGGTAGCAATTCGCATATTTAGTGGCCTCACCGAACCATGAAAGTTAACTTCCACTTTATAAGATGTTTCTTTGGTAATATGTACTTACCTACATTGTTAGGGCAAACAAATTATGCTATCATAAGTAAACTTACGTATGACAGTGGCATTGGGGCTTATATTATGTCGTATTTTTGTGTTATCTTTACGTGGGTATTGTTATCTCATGGGTAATCACAATCTAAAGAGAGATTTTCCGCAATTTTCCGTACTTTGCAACAGATTTTGTCATTACGTACCAAACGATCTTGAAGTGGTTCCTCTATAATTCAACTTCTCAAGATTCTTTTGATAATATAGCCTCCAATCGCATCACTATGACAATGCTACCCTGGCAGAAACATCACGTGGAATCCTTATAATCCTCCCTGGTTTTAAGTCAATCCTTGAACCCCTAAATGAAAGAATAACTTAAAAGTGAAATAAATAGGGGATAAATGATTGTATGGATATTTGCAAGGTTTATGCGTATGCCGAAAGTAAAAATAGTACATTGTTACCCAAGGGTTGAAAGTAACTTATTTAGTCCCGACCGTTTCGAGACGGGCTTTGGCGCCCTCGTCGAGGGACTACATAAGTTACTTTCACCCGAAGTAAACACTGTGCTTTTCATTACGAGTACAAGGAAATATAAATAAAAAACATGAGAAAACAAATTAAAAAAATTGTCTTTCGTATCTTTTTGATTCAGTGATTTGTCGCTAAGGCGAATTTTTTTTTAGCTTCAGCATTTATTCTGCCACTATCATGGTTCAATAGTAACGTTATAGCTGTCAGTTGAAAACGATTCTCCCTAGGGCGGAAAAGTATCACTTTCAACCCGCTCTTTAGGCATGTTCAGACCTACTTTCCGAGCACAGCATCTGGCCCCCCAGTTTAATTATTGGTGTCATTGGTGATACCCTACCTTATGTCATGGGTGATACTCTATATTTCAATATACTAATTTTTATAATTTCCCTAAGAAAAAACGACTAAACGATTAATTTCCTATAACTAGCAACTCTAGTAAGAACCTACTTACAAGTACCGCTTTGCTTCTTTCATTTATTTTTTCATTACTCATACTCGGAAAGTAGGTCTAAAGTTGCCTGAAGAGCGGGTTGAAAGTGATACTTTTCAGCCCTAGGGAGAATCGTTTTCAACTGACAGCTATCACGTTACTATTGAACCATGATAATGGCAGAATGAGAAAAATAAATGCAGAAGCTAAAAAAAAATCCGGTTAGCGGCAATTCACTGAAGTAAAAAAAACGAATGACAAGGCAGTATGGCTTTATGGCCTGTCCTAGATTGACTACGTAGTGAAAAAATTCTGTCTATGTATTGACTAATATAAATATAATAAAAAAAGAATAGCGGCAATTAGATTCATTTGTTTTCTCATTTTTTATTTATATTTCCTTGTATTCGTAATGAAAAGCACAGTATTTACCTCGGGTGAAAGTAACTTATGTAGTCCCTCGAACAACCCCGCCAAACCCCGTCTCGGGACTAAATAAGTTACTTTCAACCCTTGTGTAACAATGTACTATTTATTATACCTTCCTATTTCCTTTTCGATTTCGTAAATGTATTTTCGCTTTGCTTCAAAAATTCCGTAAAGTTTCATGTCTTAGTTTCTCTACCGCTATCAAAAATGTAAGTATGCCTAACAATAGGGCCACATACCAAAATAAAGACGTGTCTTAAGGCGATACTCCGATGCACGCTAGCACCTACTTTATCTTACTTTTATTTATTTATTACGTTAAACAAAGGATATTTTATAAATACTAACGATCGCTCACTTTGTATTACTTTGCCATTTTTATGTCAAGTTGTTTAATGCCTTTGTAATAGTTTTCTTTGTTTAGTAGGAAGGGATAAGAAGTTGCTCTTTGTGGCTACCAAAAGTTTGTTTTTGTATCTCTTCCTAGACTATAAAAAATAAAATTAATACCGAGGCTTTATAATTGCTTATTTTATGTACAAAAAAACACGTAACATATTTAGTTTTTTTTTGTTTAGCGTTATATATAACGCTAAATATTATAATAAGACAAGGTGGCGGTAGCGTGCCTAGGAGTAACACATTTAACATACTTAACTACTTTTAAAGAATGGCTTATTTTGTCTTGAGTAATGCAGAGTTTACTTTCACACCGTAATAAGTTTTAATTAAAATTCTGTAGGCATACCTACCTACTACATTCGTGAAGATAATGGAATGTAACTTAGGTAGGTAAGTAAGCAGGCTACTAAAAACTTCCATAGTTTCCCAAAACAAGATTTTTTTAACATACTTAGGTGAATTAACTTACATCATCCACAGGTGTATTCAATATAGACAGAAAAAAACAGACATGCCATTTTCTGTACAAAATAATTTTCAGCTTCAGCTATTAGATTTTGCCAAACGAATAGACACCGACGTGCCTAGTTTCTATAACTAAACATATTAAATAAATAACGCAGGACAACGCAAACAGTATCATATTGCCCCAAGCTAAGCATAACTTGTGTTATGGGTACTAGATGACTGATATACCTAACATAGATCCATATTTTTATAATACATAGAAAACACCCAGGGGCAAATATTTACAGATCTTACAAACATTTGTCCCAAAGCGAGAATCGAACTCGCAACCTTCTGCGACGCGCGACGCAAGCCCGCCGCCCGCTGCGCCGCGCCGCATCGGTTGTCGATTTTAATAACATGAAAATTCAATCAAATAATAGTAGCAAACATAAACTTTTAAAACGAATACCTACCTATTTTAAATTTAAACAATTGAGCTAACTGCAGACTATTGCAAACAATCAATAGGTAGCTCGACTGACCTATAATTAATTTACTTTTTATAAGGATTTCTTTGATTTTGAAAGCTAAATCATAGAATTTTTCACTAGGTAGGTACGCTAGACAATAGGTACCTAAGTATAAACCTATCTATGGACACAGTATTCTGTGAAATCTTCTCAAAGCATGTCGTTAATTGAAAGTTTAAAGTACTTCTGGTAGGTCACCGTTTCGTTTTAATTTGTAGCATGATAGCGATTTATAGGCCATAAACGCGATGCGATCAATTCAGTTTTTTGCAACTTACCGTGGAAATTGAAACTGCTGGAAATTTCCACGAATATTCTAAATCTTGCAGCACGCTACAATAAGACTAGTTTCATATTTTTTGACGACCGATGTGGCGCGGTGGGCGAAGGTCCGCCTGCGACGCAGGAGGTTGCGGGTTCGATTCCCGCCTCGGAACAAATTTGTGCACCATCTGCAGAAATTTGTTGGTCTGAGTGTTTAATATGTATAATAAAAAATATCTATCTATTTATAATTGTATAATGTATTAAATATATCAGTTATCTAGTACCCAAAACTCAAGCTATGAGTAGCTTACTTTGGGGCTTGATGGTGCTGTGTGGATTGTCCAGCATTATATATTTTTATATTCATTCACTTTTTACAACAAACTAGCATCTGTCCGTGGCTTCGCACGCGTTATTTCTATGGAAACGTTTCAAAGCTATTTCTATCCCATGGGAACTGATTTATGGGATGAAAAGTAGCCTATGTGTTATTCCAGGGATAGAACTACGTATATTCAACATTTCACTCCGATCCGTTCAGTAGTTTATGAGTAAAATGGGAACAAACATCCATATATTCATACATCTATACATCCATACAAACTATTACGTTTATATTAGTAAGGAAGTAAGGAATAGCTGTTGTGACAAACTAGCTATTGCCAGCAGCAATGTCTACGTGAAATTTGATAGGCGGTCAATCGAGTCCTCTATACCTGGTCATCCACAGCTCAGCGGATGTCGCGAAGGTCGGCTGCAGAAGGGAGCAGCCCTACTCCACCTATTTTATCTTTGGGTTGAGGTACCTACATCTCTTCCGAAAGAAAACTCATCCGCGGACAGTATCTCTACCATGAGTTTTGTCATTACAATCGCCTGACTTTACTATAGTTACGTAAATACGCAGATAGGATAGTATAGCGCATTTTTAGTACCCAACTATGCGCAAGAGGCGCTATTCAAGTTTTCATACATTTTTTTTACTACAGTCGCTAGCGAGTATAGTAAGCAAAAACTCATGGTAGACGTACAGGATGTCCTCTTACTTTTAAATTAGGATGCAATACATCTCGTCTGAGTCCCAAATCTCTTAGTTTTGGATTCGGGCGAGTTAAACAAATCCAGTGTCAACAAAAGAGATATTAAGATCTTTATAACATTGTATTTCAAGCAATAAATGAACTTTTACTTTTTACAACTCATCGGCGAGAAGATCGTCCTTACATTTCATTCTTGTTGGCAGTACCTAAAGTAAAGCATTTATTCTGTGTCACAAAAATATTAATTAATTTGGTATCAATAAAGAAATAATAATATACAACCGTGACATCAAAAAAGGTTGTTGCTCAGTATGATGCGCGTAGCGATGACGCTACTTACTCTACTTAGTAATAATACTTCAGCTGTGCGCTGGTTTTATTCGACACCTAATAGAGGTCACTGCAGCGAACACCCTTACCGGGTGAATAAAACACTCAAATAAAATCTTACTATTATTATAAATGGGAAAGTCTGTGTGAATGTTTGTAAGAAGTAATCTCCGTAACTACTACTAAATAACTTTTATTTAAATGTTTGGTATGTAGATAGTTTATGACCTAGAATAACACATAGGATAAATTTGGAAGTATTGACTTCTGAGGGGTTAAAATAAGGTGGTAAAGTTTGAATGGAAAATTATTATTCCTCGGTTTGATTCACTCAAAACTCGGTAGAAATAAACTTCAAAGTAAATAATTAAATACGGTTTTTTTTATTTTTTTACGAAACTACCTGTAGGACGCATGCAATAAATTTCTGAAATTTGTCAAATTTTCCATGCGGGCGAAGCCGCGGGGCGCAGATAGTAATAAAATAAAATGAATATACCTACGCAGTCTTCCTTTTATTGCTGATACTTTGTTATTTAGCAAAAAATAATCCTTCCAATCGGTATAATAAAGCTACAGGGTAATTATTATTTTCGTTTAGAGCCTTCGATTACCTGTTCAACCATGTAACTATATCTATGAATGCAGTTTAAATTGCTTTTTATTGTAAAAAAACTTCTTGTTTTAGTTAAATGTTCCTTTTACAATATTTATGGTAGGTACTTTCCCTCCATGTGGCATAGCCGTGGGTCACCCTGTATATTATAATATACATAATAACTAAAACATAATATCTAAAACAAGAAATTGTTTTAATTTGTTTGTCCTATTCCAACAGGGAGACCCAACACTAGTCGGCTGGACCAGGCCCAGCTAGCTCCGTGTTTAACCATGATGATGATGATGCTAACTCCGGTGTTTGCTTCTATCGGTAGGTTAATTAACTCATAGTTTACTTAACTGCTAGTTACTGTTTATTCAGATGTTTCTGATTGACCTTTGGTAATAAAAATAAAGATCTGTTATTTATAACTGCTCGTCCTACAGTAGTATAGACATACAAAGAAAGTCACAGTAATAAACTCCAATCCCTATAAAGATTGTCTCCATAAACATAGTGTTCTATTAATACCTATATAGAACTTCGTTGAATGCCATATTTAAAGAAATACAAGATTATGAATGTGCCTAGTTTGTATAGAATCTACTCATTAATGTTTATACATATTGTACATGCCAATGACCTGTTTTGAATAGTTACACTTGGGTATTCAACACATCGTTAAATATGTGTACGAATATACTTACATAACCAGTTATTTCTCGCGATGAAGACACATTGATTGTTCCACTTAATTATTAACGGTTTCTAATTTTTCTAAACACAATTCTGTGTTGATGAATCTATCTATTACATCTACAACAGCAGTTAGTATGGCAGTAGTTAGTAGTTAGTATGGCAGTAGTTAATATGACAGTAGTTAGTGTGACAGCAGTTAGTATGGCAGAAGTTAATATGACAGTAGTTAATATGGCAGTAGTTTATATGACAGCAGTTAGTATGACAGTAGTTAATATGACAGCAGTTAATATGACAGAAGTTGATATGATAGCAGTTAGTATGGCAGTAGTTAGTATGGCAGTAGTTAGTATGGCAGTAGTTAGTATGTTAGTAGTTAGTATGTTAGTAGTTAGTATGGCAGTAGTTAGTATGGCAGTAGTTAGTATGGCAGTAGTAAATATGACAGCAGTTAGTATGGAAGTAATTAGTATGGAAGTAGTCAGTATGTTAGTAGTTAGTATGGCAGTAGTTAATATGACAGTAGTTAGTATGACAGCAGTTAGTATGGCAGCAGTTAGTATGTTAGTAGTTAGTATGGCAGTAGTCAGTATGGCAGTAGTTAGTATGACAGCAGTTAGTATTGCAGTAGTTAGTATGGCAGTAGTTAATATGGCAGCAGTTAGTATGGCAGTATGGCAGTAGTTAGTATGTTAGTATGTTAGTAGTTAGTACGTTAGTAGTTAGTATGGCAGTAGTTAGTATGTAAGTAGTTAGTATGTAAGTAGTTAGTATGTAAGTAGTTAGTATGGCAGTAGTTAGTATGTAAGTAGTTAGTATGGCAGTAGTTAGTATGACAGCAGTTAGTATGGCAGTAGTTAGTATGTGAGTAGTTAGTATGTAAGTAGTTAGTATGGCAGTAGTTAGTATGTTAGTAGTTAGTATGGCAGTAGTTAGTATGACAGTAGTTAGTGTGACAGCAGTTAGTATGGCAGTAGTTAGTATGTTAGTAGTTAGTATGGCAGTAGTTAGTATGTTAGTAGTTAGTATGACAGTAGTTAGTATGTTAGTATGGCAGTAGTTAGTATGGCAGTAGTCAGTATGTAAGTAGTTAGTATGGCAGTAGTTAATATGACAGCAGTTAGTATGGCAGTAGTTAGTATGACAGCAGTTAGTATGGCAGTAGTTAGTATGTTAGTAGTTCGTATGGCAGTTGTTAATATGACAGTAGTTAGTATGTAAGTAGTTAGTATGGCAGTAGTTAGTATGTAAGTAGTTAGTATGGCAGTAGTTAGTATGACAGCAGTTAGTATGGCAGTAGTTAGTATGTAAGTAGTTAGTATGTAAGTAGTTAGTATGGCAGTAGTTAGTAGTTAGTATGGCAGTAGTCAGTATGTAAGTAGTTAGTATGGCAGTAGTTAGTATGGCAGTAGTTAGTGTGACAGCAGTTAGTATGGCAGTAGTTAGTATGTTAGTAGTTAGTATGGCAGTAGTTAGTATGTTAGAAGTTAGTATGACAGTAGTTAGTATGTTAGTATGGCAGTAGTTAGTATGGCAGTAGTCAGTATGTAAGTAGTTAGTATGGCAGTAGTTAATATGACAGCAGTTAGTATGGCAGTAGTTAGTATGACAGCAGTTAGTATGGCAGTAGTTAGTATGTTAGTAGTTCGTATGGCAGTTGTTAATATGACAGTAGTTAGTATGTAAGTAGTTAGTATGGCAGTAGTTAGTATGTAAGTAGTTAGTATGGCAGTAGTTAGTATGACAGCAGTTAGTATGGCAGTAGTTAGTATGTAAGTAGTTAGTATGTAAGTAGTTAGTATGTAAGTAGTTAGTATGGCAGTAGTTAGTAGTTAGTATGGCAGTAGTCAGTATGTAAGTAGTTAGTATGGCAGTAGTTAGTATGGCAGTAGTTAGTGTGACAGCAGTTAGTATGGCAGTAGTTAGTATGTAAGTAGTTAGTATGGCAGTTGTTAGTATGACAGCAGTTAGTATGGCAGTAGTTAGTATGTAAGTAGTTAGTATGGCAGTAGTTAGTATGTTAGTAGTTAGTGTGACAGCAGTTAGTATGGCAGTAGTTAGTATGTAAGTAGTTAGTATGGCAGTTGTTAGTATGACAGCAGTTAGTATGGCAGTAGTTAGTATCTAAGTAGTTAGTATGGCAGTAGTTAGTATGGCAGTAGTTGGTATGGCAGTAGTTAGTATGTTAGTAGTTAGTATGGCAGTAGTTAGTATGGCAGCAGTTAGTATGTAAGTAGTTAGTATGTAAGTAGTTAGTATGGCAGTAGTTAGTATGTAAGTAGTTAGTATGGCAGTAGTTAGTATGACAGCAGTTAGTATGGCAGTAGTTAGTATGTAAGTAGTTAGTATGTAAGTAGTTAGTATGTAAGTAGTTAGTATGGCAGTAGTTAGTAGTTAGTATGGCAGTAGTCAGTATGTAAGTAGTTAGTATGGCAGTAGTTAGTATGGCAGTAGTTAGTGTGACAGCAGTTAGTATGGCAGTAGTTAGTATGTAAGTAGTTAGTATGGCAGTTGTTAGTATGACAGCAGTTAGTATGGCAGTAGTTAGTATGTAAGTAGTTAGTATGGCAGTAGTTAGTATGTTAGTAGTTAGTATGTAAGTAGTTAGTATGGCAGTAGTTAGTATGTAAGTAGTTAGTATGGCAGTTGTTAGTATGACAGCAGTTAGTATGGCAGTAGTTAGTATCTAAGTAGTTAGTATGGCAGTAGTTAGTATGGCAGTAGTTGGTATGGCAGTAGTTAGTATGTTAGTAGTTAGTATGGCAGTAGTTAGTATGGCAGTAGTTAGTATGGCAGCAGTTAGTATGACAGTAGTTAGTAAGACAGTAGTTAGTGTAAGGTTTCCGCCTTACAACTTTAGATGATAAGAGTTGATAAATGATAGAAGGTATAAACTGATCTGATTTATTGATAATGATAATATAATGATAGGAATATACGGGACTGCGGTCGAACGTATACTGAATTGCTTAAGCTACGATTTAGGTAAAAATGCACCGCTTGCAGAGGTGCAAATGTGCGGTTTATACATTAATCGTACATGCTCCCGAGGGAGAAGAATATAAAATGATTAACACAATTATATAAAATAAAACAAGTAAAATGATAAAACAAAAGAGTAAAAAGTGTAAACAATTGATGCATGTAAAATGATAAAAACGAAACAGTAAAAAGTACTTATAAAAGCTTATAAAATTTCAAAAATAAAGTCTCTAATAATGTCCGGCTTATGATCACTGCACTTCACTTTTAATAAATCGATTTATGAAAATGGGCGAAGTAGTTGCGTTAACACAGCTTAAATTACTACGCGCACTTTGATTCACTTGATTGTCTTTGTCGATGCTGGTGCTGGTGCTCACTGTAGCCATCGGCGCCGGAGTCGACGTGTAGAGAACACGCAGGCTGGGGTGCTCGCTGCGGGGCGCGGGCGCGGGCGCGGGCGGCGGAGCGGGCGCCAGCGGAGGCGAGATTCGCGCAGAGCAGCGGAGTCGCCCTCGCCGCCACACGAAAAGTGCGAGAGCCAGTAGGCCTGCTCCGACCACGAGATAAAGGACTACATACTGATGCACGTCGTGATATGATAGATCTGATAGCTCTACGCTGTTTTCGGCAGATTTTAGCGTTTTTATCTGTGTGTCAATATTCTGTAGATCCTTCTGATAGTTTGGATTCTCCAAGTCATGTGACATCGTTGTATTGATAGGTATTGATAAGTTGATGATATTATTGATTGAAGGAATCTCTATTTGCATGATATCTGGTCGAGTGTTCAGTTGATTCGTTTGTCTGTTGTGTGCGAATATTTCATAGTTTTCGCCCTTGATAATACAGCCGTCTCCAAGTGTTATGATGCCGGCCTTGCTGACAGGTACAGCCGTTACTTGATGCTCACATATGATTTTAATGCTTTGTAGGTCGCAAATAAAATACAGGTATGTATTCAAGTGATTAAGTTCGGACCAGTAGGCTGTACATTTTTTGATATTGGTTGTGCATTGATTTGATGTTTGTTCCATAACACAAAGATTTTCGTCTGACGTCATTCGATGTATAGGTCTTTGTAATGGGCACAGACGTGATGATGAGTCATAGGGAAGACAGTTTTGTATTTCATTTTCTGTTAGTGTGATATACGAATCCTTTTGAATGTTCAGTGCTACATATTCTGATATAGGTGAGATTACGACCATCTCTCTTCCACGCTGGTGAGGTATTGGTATGAGCCTGTATATGTCATAACTATCTCTGGTGATCAGCGGGATTTTGATTTCGAAAATGAAGTAAAGTTTAGTCATTCTTGCTTTCACTTTCAGTAAATGATAAATGCTTGATAGTTCGGTTTGCATGTTTTTTATAGGTATGGTCAAATCCTTAGAAAGTTGTCCTGATATGATATTGAGTTCATTTCGTAGTTGCTTCGGAGTCAAAAGATGTATATTGAATTTCCCATAGTGAATATCTGTGATGGTATCTATAAGTGTTTCTTGTATGTTTTTTAAGTTCATCATGATGCTGTTGGCGATGATAGATGATAAGGTAAAATCGTTACTATTTGAAACTGATTCGATTTGTTTTGATAAAGTATTGGAATTTTTCTCTAGAGTGATAATTTGTTGGTGAAATAATTTGTGCTGATTATTCATTGTTTGCTCTACTCTTTTCAATAAGTTGTATTCTGATTCAATTACGGATGTTTGATTTTTCCACAAGAGTGCCAAATGCTTTTGATCATGCCTAATTGACTCTATATCTTGCTCATATTGCTCTGCGAACTGTTCGTCCAGTATTCCAAACAGACTGTGTGCTAGGGATCCGATTCCATTGATAAGGCCGCGGCGGCGTCTTGTTACGCGTTCCATATGATTGCCGAGCATCAAACTGTTGTAGTATAGAAGTTCTTCGAATCCGTGACGTAACTGTAGTAGTACTACGTCACATGGAGTTTGTTTTGATGTTGTTGTACACATGCTTTGTAAGTGATTAATATATTTTGTGAATAACTGCATTCCTTGCCAGTATGGATCCATGTCATAATAAACTATAAGTTTCCACTCATCTCGGACAAGGTGCATAGTTGATAATTTATCGAAATAAATGCTTTGATTGTTATTTATGTTTGATAGCTTGTAGTCGCATTGAACGGGCGTTATGAATAACATCATAGTCATCATCAATAGCCCTACAAAATTGATTGATTTTGATGTTTTTGATTTTGATTGTTTGCTTTGTGATTCTTGATCTTTTTGTATAGGTTTATTTTGTTCTGGCTGTTTCACTCCTGCTGATGACTCATTTACTGGCAGTTTTGATAGTTTTACTATTGGTCTTTTCATAGTACCATTTTTAGTTTTTAGCGTGACTACGCGAACATATCCGTCTCTGCCGGGGTGAAGCTCTATCACTCGTCCCATGGCCCATTTCCCGGCGGGTACATTCGCATCGTGAATGATTACGATGTCATTTAGTTTGATGTTTTCTTCTGATTGCTGCCATTTGCTTCTATTTGATAATTGACATAAGTACTCTGCTTGCCACCTCTTCCAGATATCTTTGAAAGTTTTCTGTACTAATTGCCATCTGGTGCGTTGATCTGTTTCAGTTTCGACAATAGTAAGAACTGGGCCGCTTGATAAAAAGTGTGATGGTGTTAGACAATTTATGTCATCTGGGTCTTCTCTCAGTGCGCATAAGGGTCTGGTGTTCAGGCATCCTTCAATCTGAGCAAGAAGTGTTGATAGCTCTTCGTAGGTGAGCTTTTGGTCGCCAATCACTCTACGAAAATGATGTTTCAGGCTTTTGACGGCACTTTCCCATAGTCCCCCAGCACTGGGCCAGGAAGGAGCATTAAAATGCCATTCTATTTGCATTTCAGCTATTGTTGAGTAAAACTCATGATCTAAAGTGCTTTTGAGGTTGATAGTCTCCTGCTCTAGACGTTTATTGGCTCCGACGAAATTAGTTCCGTTGTCACTGTAGATGTGCCGCGGGGTACCTCGCCGGGCTGCCATACGCCGTAGTGCTGATAAGAATGCTGTTGAACTTAGATCAGACACCACCTCCAAGTGTATGGCTTTGGTGGCCATGCAAACGAAGACTGCTACATATCCCTTCATGGTTTTTATGCCTCGACCTACGTTTGCTTTGACATCGATGAAACCTGTCAGGTCCACTCCAGTGTGATAAAATGGGCGTGTTGGGTTACAACGAGCTGATGGTAGATCTCCCATTAATTGCTTCAGCTTGATGGGTTCATGCTTCCTGCAAGTGATACAGCTGTGAACTCGTTTCTTGACTGCTCTGATTCCTCCAATAATCCATATTTCTTGTCTAAGATGATTTAGGGTTAGCCTAGCTCCTCCATGTAGGGTCACCTTGTGGGCGTGGTCAATTAAAATGTCTGTGAAGTGGTGGTTGTGCGGGATTATATAAGGATGTTTCATTTCGTTGCTGATATTGGCGTTTGTGATTCTGCCGCCGACTCTTAGTAATCCATCTTTGTCCAGAAACGGGTTCAATGAGAGA
This sequence comes from Eupithecia centaureata, assembly GCA_944547425.1. Taxonomy (NCBI): domain Eukaryota; kingdom Metazoa; phylum Arthropoda; class Insecta; order Lepidoptera; family Geometridae; genus Eupithecia; species Eupithecia centaureata. The sequence goes on along the minus strand of OX155695.1, from coordinate 810,577 downwards.
AGCTTACTTGTTAATGATAATTTCCTTTGTTTTTGTAATGCGTTGATTTCTTCCGAAAATGATTCCTGCTGAACGCATTTGATTAATTTAATTTTTGCTAGTTTGATTTCTTGTGCTGTTAGGCATGCAGGCCGGGAGCGATTGCTTTTGTAGCTCGATACACGTGATATCCACGCGACAATGCGCGTCACGCGAGTGAGACAGCTGTGTTTTAGTAAAAGCTCACGGATGACGTCACTGCCTTGACATTGTGTGATAGCGTTGGATTGATATTTATTTTTCACTTCTTGATTAGTGTCGTAAACCACTGATTGATCTACTTTCGGTGGCGATAATATCAATGTAGGCCCATTCCACCAAAGTTTATGCTCTTTCAGTTGTGTTGCAGTGATTCCACGACTCGCGCAGTCAGCTGGATTTTCAGCTGATTTGATGTACTGCCAATCTTTTGCTGGTATGATTGCATTGATTTTTTGGACTCGATTTGCTACGAATGGTTTCCAACGGTTGGGATCGCCGTTAATCCAACCTAAGACCGCTGTCGAGTCTGACCATCCATATGATTTGATATTGTGTCCTGATAGGTTTTGTTGGACGATTTTCATTAAATTTGATAGTAGGAGTGCCCCACAAAGCTCGAGTTTCGGGAGGGACACACCCTTTATCTTCGGCACTAATCTTGATTTTGCTGCTACGATCACAGATTTTTCTGTGTTTTTTATCTTGCTGTAGATAACACAGGCATAGGCGCTTTCAGATGCATCGCAGAATCCGTGTAGCTCTATGTTATCATTTTCGTAGCTTTCTAGCCACCTTTGGATCTGAAGCGTGTTGATAACTCCAAGATCTTGCTTGATATTAGTCCACGCATCGTTTAATGATGTGGGAATCTGCTCATCCCATTGAATGTTTTGATTCCATACTGACTGAAATAGAAGTTTCAGTTTGGTTGTTACGGGACACAGCCAACCGAGAGGATCGAAGATTGTTGATATTTCTGATAATAGTGATCTCTTGGTGGCGGGCTTTGATGATGATGATGATATTTTCAGTTGGAATGAAAACACGTCTTCTCGGGGGTCCCATCGAAGTCCAAGTGCTTTCGTTGATTCTTGATGTTTGAAGTCGAATGATGATGATGGTTGATCGTTTTGCTGATCCAATAATTCCCTCTCATTGCATGACCATTTTCTTAAGTTGAAGCCTCCTGATTTTAAGAGGTCAATTAAGTTTGATATGATATGTTTTGCTGATTGGATGCTGTGTGCTCCGCTGATGAGGTCATCCATGTAGAAGTCTCTATCTAAAATTTTAGCTGCTTCCGGATATCTTTGTCCTTCATCAAGTGCTAGTTGCTTGAGCGTCATCATGGCTAAGAAGGGCGCTCCCTTGGTTCCATACGTCACCGTGGTAAGTTTCCATTCTTTCAGTAATTGATCTTTGTTATCTCTCCACACTAAAAGTTGATATTTTTGATCTTCTTCATGGCAGAGAATCTGTCTGAACATCTTCTCGATGTCCGCAGTGAATGCTATTTTGTACTGACGCCATCTTAAAATTAATGATAATAGATCTGCTTGTAGATTAGGTCCACTGTACATAAGGTCGTTGAGGCTATAGCCTGATGACGTTTTAGATGACGCATTGAATACGACACGAAGTGCAGTAGTAGTGGACTCCGCGCGCTGCACACAATGATGCGGTAAGTAATAGCCAAGTTTCGAATTACTTCCGCTCGACCTCATGTGACCTAATTCCTGATATTCGTTGATAAATTGTTTATAATCTCTTGCTATATTTTCATACTTTTCAAATTTTCTCTCTAGTTGATGAAACTGAGCTACAGCTTTTTGTTTTGATTCACCCAATTTTTCTTTGATTTCAGGTTTCAGGGGCAGACGGACCACGTAGCGACCATCTTCCTGACGACGAGTTTCTGTCTTAAACTGCTGGAGACAGAAATGATCTTCCGTTGACATATTATTGGCTGAGCCGTCGGCGATATCTTCTATTTCCCAGAATTTACTAATTTCATCGATTTTATTGATTATAACGTTGCAATGATATGATTTCATGTTTCCACAGATAATCCAACCGAGGCGACTTTGTTGTATGATAGGGGTTGATTCACCCTCTCTGATTAGGCCGCCTAGGATGATGTTCGAGTAAACTTCAGCGCCTAATAAAATGTCTACGGGACGACTTATATTGAAATCAGGGTCGGCCAATTGAATACCATCAAGGTTGGACCAAGTCGGTTTTTGGAATGTTCTATTCGGCAAATTGTTGATCAAATTTTTCATTATAAGTACGTCAGTGCTGAATGTGTAATTGCTGTAGATTGATTTTGCTGTGATCGTGATAGCACCCTTACAGTTATTTTCTTTCGTTCCTATGCCAAAAATAACTCCTTTGCAACGCTGTCGTGCCAACCCTAGGCGTTGTGCGGCGTTTTCTGTTATCAGTGACGTCTGTGACCCTTGATCGATAAGGGCACGCATTTTTATGATGGAACCATCTTCAGCCACTACCTGGATTAGTGCTGTTGCTAAGATAATCTCTGCAATGTTGTCTTGAGATACGTGCGTCACATTATTTTTTCTTGATGTACTGGGTTCGGGCTGCTCTACATAGGCTGCGTGCAAAAGCGTGTTATGGTTACCTTTGCACTGCTGACAACGTTTTTCCGAAAAACATGCCTTGCCTTTATGATCATACAGACAATTTTCACATAAACTGAGTTTTTTAATTGATTTAAGTCGGTCAGCCGGTTTTAATTCATTAAATATTTTGCATTGGAAAATACCGTGCTGACTGTTGCATTGTGGGCATTTTTGTTGCGAAACTTGGTATGATTTTTTATTAGAATGATAATTGTTTGATTTTATAAATGGTTTTTGATTTGAGTTTTGATTATTAGATTTTTTGTTTGATTCTTGTTTTTGATTTGATTGATTTGATTTTGATGTTTCTCCACGACCACGACGAGACGCTTCTAATGCAGTGAATTTTGAGTCTAAGAACTTTAAAAAATCTGATAGAACTGGAATGTCTTTGGGATCTTGAACATACTCGACGTAATCATTGTGGGTGTCCGCGTCCAACTTTTGAGACAAAAGGTAGATGATGAGCGGGTCCCAGTGTGAAATGTTGACGCCTAGATTTTTTATTGCATTCAAACACTCGTTTGTTGTATCGTGAAGTTTTTTGATTGATGATGATGATTGTTGTTGCATTACCGGGATTGATAAAAGTATGTTTAAGTGAGAGTTTAGAATAAGTTTTTTGTTGTCATATCTCTGATTAAGAATCTCCCAGCAAACTTCATAATTATCTTGGCTAATATTAAGATGCTGTATAAGTTTTTCTGCTGCTCCCTTTACTTTGCTCTTAAGGTATTGCATCTTTTGCGAATTTGATAGTGATCTGTTTGAGTGAATGGTTTCGGTGAACAAGTCTTTGAAAGACATCCACTGATGATAATTCCCATTAAAGACGGGAATCTCCATGGCAGGTGTGGAATGTTCGCGATGTCGAGCTGACCACATACTGCTGTTGATAGATTTTTTGATAGTGCTGTACTTTTCCTCATACTCATTATACGTTTGCTCGTATTCAGGGTTGTCACACATCAGTTCGCTGTCTATTTCCCAATGTAACGAGTCGACGACGGACCAACGACCTTGAATAGTATGAAGAGCGTCCTCGAACTCCCATTTCTCTGATAGTGAAGACACATTGATGCTGTTAATTGCTCTTGCTAATGCTTTAAAATTGCTCTTCTGTTTTCTTAACATTTCGTCTAGTTTGGTAGAGTTACCTCGGTCAACCCTCCCTGACGACTGTCCAGAAGTACCTGCTTGATGCTGATTGATGATTGCTCCACGCTGCTGCGCTTGAGGGGTCGCCGTCCCGGGGGCGGGCCAGTCGAAGGAGCGTGCTAATACCGGGCTCGCCGGCTTCAGTAAAGGTTTGTCCTCTGCTACTAGGAAAGGTTGGATTTTACCTTGATATTCCTGGGCCATTTTCATGAAACCCTCAAAGTAGTTGTCCTTGAAGTAGGGGTGATCGGACTCGAACTCACACAATTTCTTATGATTACTGTCGAACTCTGCACAGTAGGCTTTGAGAGATTCTAGCCTTTTTTTTTGCGTAGTGCGGGGTTTTCCGCTCCGGTCCATCCTTGCCAAAATTAATTGACAGCCTTTCTACTTCGTTGATGATTTGCTGCTGATTTGCTAGTAGGTCTTCCATTTCTACTACTTACAGTGATATGCTGCACTGAAGTTCGCACTGAGCTAGGTAGAGATTGAGTAGTACCTACTCGCTGGTGCTAGATGCTAGGTAGTGATAATGATATGATCTGTCCCAGTGATCCCTTGTGCGATATGTGCACCTTCTCAGTTAAGTCGGTGAGACCCGCTGGTGGGAGGCCAACTAAACCGATTTGCTATCGCACTCGAGATACCCAGAACAGTTACCTTGATTCTGCAACGTCACGAAGGCTTCAATACTACCTTACTCGTTGCTAATGATGATGATGATATCACTCACAAAAAGTCACACAACACTTCTTACGAATGATTTTGATATTAATAGTTTGATAGAATGATTAGATATTTCCTTTGATAGTCACTTTGATTGCTAATGAACGTCACGTCACACGGCAAATTCACAGGAAACACGTGATTTCGTAACTAGGTCACTGCACCGCGTGGTCCTGAATTAAAACTTCTCCGCGCGCCGGCTTAATTCTCGAAGGACCATAAAGATGTAAGGTTTCCGCCTTACAACTTTAGATGATAAGAGTTGATAAATGATAGAAGGTATAAACTGATCTGATTTATTGATAATGATAATATAATGATAGGAATATACGGGACTGCGGTCGAACGTATACTGAATTGCTTAAGCTACGATTTAGGTAAAAATGCACCGCTTGCAGAGGTGCAAATGTGCGGTTTATACATTAATCGTACAGTTAGTATGACAGCAGTTAGTATGGCAGTAGTTAGTATCTAAGTAGTTAGTATGGCAGTAGTTAGTATGGCAGTAGTTAGTATGGCAGTAGTTAGTATGGCAGTAGTTAGTATGGCAGTAGTTAGTATGTTAGTAGTTAGTATGGCAGTAGTTAGTATGGCAGCAGTTAGTATGACAGTAGTTAGTAAGACAGTAGTTAGTATGACAGTAGTTAGTATGGCAGTAGCTAATATGACAGCAGTTAGTATGGCAATAGTTAGTATGTAAGTAGTATGTTAGTAGTTAGTATGGCAGTAGTTAGTATGGCAGCAGTTAGTATGACAGTAGTTAGTAAGACAGTAGTTAGTATGACAGTAGTTAGTATGGCAGTAGCTAATATGACAGCAGTTAGTATGGCAGTAGTTAGTATGTAAGTAGTTAGTATGTAAGTAGTTAGTATGGCAGCAGTTAGTATGTAAGTAGTTAGTATGGCAGTTGTTAGTATGACAGCAGTTAGTATGGCAGTAGTTAGTATCTAAGTCGTTAGTATGGCAGTAGTTAGTATGGCAGTAGTTAGTATGTTAGTAGTTAGTATGGCAGTAGTTAGTATGGCAGCAGTTAGTATGACAGTAGTTAGTAAGACAGTAGTTAGTATGACAGTAGTTAGTATGGCAGTAGTTAGTATGGCAGTAGTTAGTATGTAAGTAGTTAGTATGGCAGTAGTTAGTATGTTAGTAGTTAGTATGTAAGTAGTTAGTATGGCAGTAGTTAGTATGTAAGTAGTTAGTATGACAGTAGTTAGTATGGCAGTAGCTAATATGACAGCAGTTAGTATGGCAGTAGTTAGTATGTAAGTAGTTAGTATGGCAGTAGTTAGTATGGCAGCAGTTAGTATGTAAGTAGTTAGTATGGCAGTTGTTAGTATGACAGCAGTTAGTATGGCAGTAGTTAGTATCTAAGTAGTTAGTATGGCAGTAGTTAGTATGACAGCAGTTAGTATGGCAGTAGTTAGTATCTAAGTAGTTAGTATGGCAGTAGTTAGTATGGCAGTAGTTAGTATGGCAGTAGTTAGTATGTTAGTAGTTAGTATGGCAGTAGTTAGTATGGCAGCAGTTAGTATGACAGTAGTTAGTAAGACAGTAGTTAGTATGACAGTAGTTAGTATGGCAGTAGTTAGTATGGCAGTAGTTAGTATGTAAGTAGTTAGTATGGCAGTAGTTAGTATGTAAGTAGTTAGTATGTAAGTAGTTAGTATGGCAGTAGTTAGTATGTAAGTAGTTAGTATGGCAGTTGTTAGTATGACAGCAGTTAGTATGGCAGTAGTTAGTATCTAAGTAGTTAGTATGGCAGTAGTTAGTATGGCAGTAGTTAGTATGGCAGTAGTTAGTATGGCAGTAGTTAGTATGTTAGTAGTTAGTATGGCAGTAGTTAGTATGGCAGCAGTTAGTATGACAGTAGTTAGTAAGACAGTAGTTAGTATGACAGCAGTTAGTATGGCAGTAGTTAGTATCTAAGTAGTTAGTATGGCAGTAGTTAGTATGGCAGTAGTTAGTATGTTAGTAGTTAGTATGGCAGTAGTTAGTATGGCAGCAGTTAGTATGACAGCAGTTAGTATGACAGTAGTTAGTAAGACAGTAGTTAGTATGTAAGTAGTTAGTATGGCAGTAGTTAGTATGTTAGTAATTAGTATGGCAGTAGTTAGTATGTAAGTAGTTAGTATGGCAGTAGTTAGTATGTTAGTAGTATGTTAGTAGTTAGTATGGCAGTAGTTAGTATGGCAGCAGTTAGTATGACAGTAGTTAGTAAGACAGTAGTTAGTATGACAGTAGTTAGTATGGCAGTAGCTAATTATGACAGCAGTTAGTATGGCAGTAGTTAGTATGTAAGTAGTTAGTATGTAAGTAGTTAGTATGGCAGTAGTTAGTATGGCAGTAGTTAGTATGTTAGTAGTTAGTATGACAGTAGTTAGTATGTTAGTAGTTAGTATGTTAGTAGTTAGTATGGCAGTAGTTAGTATGGCAGTAGTTAGTATGGCAGTTGTTAGTATGACAGCAGTTAGTATGGCAGTAGTTAGTATGTAAGTAGTTAGTATGGCAGTAGTTAGTATGTAAGTAGTTAGTATGGCAGTAGTTAGTATGGCAGCAGTTAGTATGACAGCAGTTAGTATGACAGTAGTTAGTAAGACAGTAGTTAGTATGTAAGTAGTTAGTATGGCAGTAGTTAGTATGTTAGTAATTAGTATGGCAGTAGTTAGTATGTAAGTAGTTAGTATGGCAGTAGTTAGTATGTTAGTAGTATGTTAGTAGTTAGTATGGCAGTAGTTAGTATGGCAGCAGTTAGTATGACAGTAGTTAGTAAGACAGTAGTTAGTATGACAGTAGTTAGTATGGCAGTAGCTAATTATGACAGCAGTTAGTATGGCAGTAGTTAGTATGTAAGTAGTTAGTATGTAAGTAGTTAGTATGGCAGTAGTTAGTATGGCAGTAGTTAGTATGTTAGTAGTTAGTATGACAGTAGTTAGTATGTTAGTAGTTAGTATGGCAGTAGCTAATATGACAGCAGTTAGTATGGCAGTAGTTAGTATGTAAGTAGTTAGTATGGCAGCAGTTAGTATGTAAGTAGTTAGTATGGCAGTTGTTAGTATGACAGCAGTTAGTATGGCAGTAGTTAGTATCTAAGTAGTTAGTATGGCAGTAGTTAGTATGGCAGTAGTTAGTATGGCAGTAGTTAGTATGTTAGTAGTTAGTATGGCAGTAGTTAGTATGGCAGTAGTTAGTATGTTAGTAGTTAGTATGGCAGTAGTTAGTATGGCAGCAGTTAGTATGACAGCAGTTAGTATGACAGTAGTTAGTAAGACAGTAGTTAGTATGTAAGTAGTTAGTATGGCAGTAGTTAGTATGTTAGTAGTTAGTATGGCAGTAGTTAGTATGGCAGCAGTAAGTATGACAGTAGTTAGTATGTTAGTAGTTAGTATGTAAGTAGTTAGTATGTAAGTAGTTAGTATGGCAGTAGTTAGTACGACAGTAGTTAGTGTGACAGCAGTTAGTATGGCAGTAGTTAGTATGTAAGTAGTATGTAAGTAGTATGGCAGTAGTTAGTATGGCAGTAGTTAGTATGTTAGTAGTTAGTATGGCAGTAGTTAGTATGTAAGTAGTTAGTATGGCAGTAGTTAGTATGTTAGTAGTATGTTAGTAGTTAGTATGGCAGTAGTTAGTATGGCAGCAGTTAGTATGACAGTAGTTAGTAAGACAGTAGTTAGTATGACAGTAGTTAGTATGGCAGTAGCTAATATGACAGCAGTTAGTATGGCAGTAGTTAGTATGTAAGTAGTTAGTATGTAAGTAGTTAGTATGGCAGTAGTTAGTATGTAAGTAGTTAGTATGGCAGTAGTTAGTATGACAGCAGTTAGTATGGCAGTAGTTAGTATGTGAGTAGTTAGTATGTAAGTAGTTAGTATGGCAGTAGTTAGTATGTTAGTAGTTAGTATGGCAGTAGTTAGTATGACAGTAGTTAGTGTGACAGCAGTTAGTATGGCAGTAGTTAGTATGTTAGTAGTTAGTATGGCAGTAGCTAATATGACAGCAGTTAGTATGGCAGTAGTTAGTATGTAAGTAGTTAGTATGGCAGTAGTTAGTATGTAAGTAGTTAGTATGGCAGTAGTTAGTATGTTAGTAGTTAGTATGGCAGTAGTTAGTATGGCAGCAGTAAGTATGACAGTAGTTAGTATGTTAGTAGTTAGTATGTAAGTAGTTAGTATGTAAGTAGTTAGTATGGCAGTAGTTAGTACGACAGTAGTTAGTGTGACAGCAGTTAGTATGGCAGTAGTTAGTATGTAAGTAGTATGTAAGTAGTATGGCAGTAGTTAGTATGGCAGTAGTTAGTATGTTAGTAGTTAGTATGGCAGTAGTTAGTATGTAAGTAGTTAGTATGGCAGTAGTTAGTATGTTAGTAGTATGTTAGTAGTTAGTATGGCAGTAGTTAGTATGGCAGCAGTTAGTATGACAGTAGTTAGTAAGACAGTAGTTAGTATGACAGTAGTTAGTATGGCAGTAGCTAATATGACAGCAGTTAGTATGGCAGTAGTTAGTATGTAAGTAGTTAGTATGTAAGTAGTTAGTATGGCAGTAGTTAGTATGTAAGTAGTTAGTATGGCAGTAGTTAGTATGACAGCAGTTAGTATGGCAGTAGTTAGTATGTGAGTAGTTAGTATGTAAGTAGTTAGTATGGCAGTAGTTAGTATGTTAGTAGTTAGTATGGCAGTAGTTAGTATGACAGTAGTTAGTGTGACAGCAGTTAGTATGGCAGTAGTTAGTATGTTAGTAGTTAGTATGGCAGTAGCTAATATGACAGCAGTTAGTATGGCAGTAGTTAGTATGTAAGTAGTTAGTATGGCAGTAGTTAGTATGTAAGTAGTTAGTATGGCAGTTGTTAATATGACAGTAGTTAGTATGACAGCAGTTAGTATGTTAGTAGTTAGTATGACAGCAGTTAGTATGTAAGTAGTTAGTATGGCAGTAGTTAGTATGTAAGTAGTTAGTATGTAAGTAGTTAGTATGTAAGTAGTTAGTATGCAGTAGTTACTATATAGATGTCGTCCTTCACCTAGCCAAATTTCGGCTACGTCGTCGTCTCGTCGCGGGGCGGCTCAAAAGAACAGGGCTCAAAAGGCGGTATAGTTAAAGGGTTAAGCTAACGGTATAAAATTACGGTAACTTTTTGATTTAGAAGTAGACGTATACCGGTTGCGAATTACGGTAATAATATTGGTACAAGAACCTTGTGTGAAACTACTTTTCCGTTCATTTTATTCCTTGCAGAACATCCTTCTAATATTATAAACGCGAAAGTTTGTAAGTATGGATGGATAGATGGATGGATGTTTGTTACTCTTTCACGAAAAACTACTGAACGGAAGTAGATGAAATTTGCCACAGAGATAGGTTATAGTCTGGAAAAACACATAGGCTATACATATTTTATCCCGGAATTCCCACGGGAACGGGTTTGACGCGGATGAAACCGCGAGGCTCTGCTAGTAAACATATAAAGAAACCAGTAGTGATGCGGTAACACGTCGACTGCGGCTTACGTGTCCAGCTACAAACTGGAAAAGCAGCTGCTTTTAGCACCTCTACTGCGTTCGTGAATCTACCTGCCAAGAGTGGTGATAATGACAAAACAAACGCCTTTGTTTGGGGTTTATTCAGCTGTCGACGTAGGTGGTAGGATGAGTTGATTATAACTACCATCAGAAGAATATATATCTAATATGGATAACTAATCTATTGGAAAATAATAAGGAAAATAAAATGCTCAGTCGTGTCGGATGCGTTTATTCAGTAAAAATAATTGACTAAAAATTTACCTAACAAATCACTAATTTATACAAACTTACACGAGAGTGCAATATGTTTATTGATTGTACTTACAATGCAATACAATACAAAAATTCTTTATTGTACACCAGAAAAAACATTACAAAAAGGAACATAACAAAATACAAGTACAATGGGCGGCCTAATCGCTTAGAAGCGATCTCTTCCAGGCAGCAGACTTAGGTACTATACAAAACTTAAAGTACAACTTATGATTTTGTGAAGAAGATATTGAATGTAAGTAAGTTACAATATCCGATTATCGTGTATAAAGTACGTAAAATACGTCTATAAGTTAATCGAGGCAAAAATAAAGGCATATAATAGGTAGATTATCACGATCATAAAACAAAACATTTTCAAAATTTAGGCAAAACATTTTATTAAATACCAACTTATGATCATCAAAAAACTGGATAAAACTTAAAGCTTCACTAAATGTGGTCACCATCCGACACGTCGACTCAAGATTCAAATCGATCTGTACTTAATTTAGAACGTAGTTAGGTAGCCTAGTTTAGAAACCTCCAACAATTCGCAATATATAAATATATTATACAATAATTTATTGACATCTAGCAACGTGTTTATTACTTACGAAAAGGTAAAAAATACTAAATTGTAAGTGACATTCTGTAAATATATCTGATCTATTTTCACCAGCGCAATAGCATTGCTAGTTAACTGTTTATTGAATTTAACCTAATTAATATAATTTAACCAAAGTCATAACCAATTAGTTTATTCAACATTTTATTATATACTTTACTCTTATGTTATCTACCTTAAATTATAATATTTTATTCAGCTGGTGAAAATTAGCATTCTAATTATAATTATAGACTACATTTTAAAATCACATTACGGAATGTCAGTCACAAAGCTAAGCGAATTCAGACTAGAACCAAATCACAAACTTACTAAAAACTAATTGCAAAGACCTAGTTCATTCTGAACTTAGGAATCAGTACTAAGCATATTCATTTCATACAAGTACATTTTAGCGCAGTTTTAAATTAGTCTTATCAGGATTTTTTCATATTCATCAAGGGTTAATATTTTAAATAAGACACTGCATCATCTAGCCTTAAGCTAAGAAGAGCATTGTGTTAAGGGTACTAGGTACCTAATAGTTTAGGTGATTATAAATGTAAGAAGAAGGAATAGTATAATATAAGTAAAAAGAAATCTAGAAAAGGTAACTCACAAACGAAATAACCTGATAAGACTAGTTTTGAACTATCAAAATGAATTTAGGCACATTTAGACCGCAAATGAGTGACATTATCAGTGTATGTATACTATATACACAAGTATATTATGTTGGTACATGTTTGATTGATAACAAAATCTTAAATCAACATTACAAAATACTAAACGTACAAAATACAGAGAAGTGTGCTAACAAAATATATTTACTTTGTTTAGAGAAACGACAAAACTTAAAAATATGTAGGAAAATAAGATACCGCGTTTTGGACGTTCATTATCGCAAACGATTTTAATCATAAACAAAGACTACCTAGATTGGAGAGGTACCAATCAAACCGTGGGGTTTTTTATATTTAGAAGAGTTTCATCTATAGGTACCTTCCATAAAAAACACGATTAAAATTAAAACATGTACTTTATACCACAGCATATTTTGTGCAAAATATTGTAATGTCACTACAATGTACAATTCTGCGTCTTACTATATCAAATGATACAAACAAACAGACAAACATTTAACGCTAAGGCTTACTTTAGACGGCATTCTCTCTTAGGAAGCCAGGCAACGAGTTGGCGACATTTGTGTTACAACTTATATTTCTTTTAGAATAAAATTATAAAATACCCATTTTGTTAGCTCTTTTGTGTCTAGATTCGTCTTACCTATTTTGAATATTAGGTACTTATAGCTGTAGGCCTTCTAATAAATATCTACATAGAAAAATCCAATCAAGGAATAGAAGCAAATAGACGGTTGCAAACAGTCTAGTGGTAGCTCAACTAATCCATATCAATATCAGTCGGAAGCGTCGCCTTGTCGCTGGCTTCATTGCCCTTAGGCAATGATTGGCCATTTTTAGTTAAATGATTACCTATATCTTGATTGGTTAACCAATAACAATGATAACTTAAACAAGTAGGAAGGTATATACAGTACAGTTAATTTTGTTAATGGTTTTTGATTAATCAATTTGAGAAATAATACTTGTAACATAAACGTTCCAGCCATCGTGCCAAAGCTCGTAAAACTTAACAACAACGAAATTGAAAAATATTAAGTTTAAGCAAATACTTTACATCGGTATTATTGTACCTATTCAAAAAGCACTGTTTCGGGACGCGCTGCTTATTTGACTTTGTTTATTGGTTTTCGTTATGTTATATGATTAAAATATTGAATATTTTTACAGATTGCCTGGTAAACTGTACGGAACCGACCAGAGTGATGGTTTCTTTATAATGGACACCTGAAACACTTATTTTAAGCAACCTTTCATTAGGTAGATCTATTTTTATATGTTTCCTTCATAATATGGCTTTATGTAGGTATCCGTTTTCAAACTACAAAAGAAACCAGAGTTACCCCGATCGATACTATGTTCCATACAGTTTGTTCAAAAATAAATAATTTCATTTACTTTTGATGCACCTAGGTACGTGTTTGTTGAACCTAACTATAATCTATAATGGGCCGTAGTACTATGGGTTTAAATATATGTATTTTCTTTATTATCTAAGACTGAACCACATACTTCTTTAGAGGACTGACAGTACTAAGACATCTATCATGATATTTTTATCCAATTCATCATGAGATTGATGAAGTAAGTCAAATAAGCAGCGGAGCGGATTCCACACATCACTCCGGCTTAGAGTCATGACATCTTGAATTATATCCTTACATATCACGGCAGTAAGTCATGACATGACTCCTTCATAACCGCACTTTCTTACCCTCGCGTTATGTTATATTGTTCTTTGGTTTTCCACAGCGCGCCTAATACTTAAAGCCATGACTCCTTGGATTCATCTTATTGATGCCAGAGAATATAATCTAAAAACACCTCCTGTACCTATGTCAATTTTTGCTATTCAGTGAATAACCGGCTCAGACCATTTTCTGCTGCATTCTGAATTCACAGAAAAATATTATTGTACTATATTTCTGAAACTTTTTAAACTTTCTTTTCTTGTGTTATTTTTTATTGATCAGTAAAATAGTCTAAGCGTATTATTACTGAATGGTATCAATGACCAAAATCCAGAGTCAATACCGTGTAGGGAGACACATCTTTACTCCGTTTCTAAAGAGGCATGACTGTGTGAATTCCTCAAACCCTTTTTATAGTAAGAACTCCTAGAGTTCTTCCCGTAGAAACCCTTATCCCCATTCCTCAGAGTCATGCCTCCTTGGTAGTCCCTCAGCCTTATTACTATGTTCTTCGAGTAAAGACTCTTTGGTTACCTTGCTCCCAATCCTCCGAATCATGCCTCTTTGGATCCCTCACGAAGGTATCCTTGCTCCTGTTTTTTGAGTTAAGACTCCTTGGTTGCTTCCACATCCTGACTTCCAGACCTAAGAGTAAAAACTCCTTGGATCCAACAAGAAGGTATCCTCACTCTTTTTCTTGAAATAAAAAACTATAGTTGCTCCCCACATCCTTACTCCTACAATCCTAAGAGTCCTCCTTGGATCCCTCATAGTGACAATTACTTCAGTTCTTAAAAGTGAAGACTCTATAGTTGCTCCCCACATCCTGACTGCTAGACCTAAGAGTAGAGTGTTCTTGGATCTCTCACAGTAACAATAACTCCAGTTCTTCAGATTGAAGACTCCATGGTTGTCCCCCACATCTTGACTCCTAGAGTCCTAGGTCCTAGAGTCCTAGACCAAAGAGTCTCCTTAGTTCCCTTGTGACCCCTACTCCTGATCTTCAGGCTCGACGCTCTCAGTCTGCGCGAACTTGAGGAACACCTGTTCCAGCGTGGTCTGGCTGAAGCTGTACTCCACGATGTTTAGCTTCTCTTTCGCTGAGGACAAAACAACAATGGTGTCCAGTTTAGTTCATCTAAAATGACATGGAGACGGTTTATCAATGCCAAAGATTTGACAAGAGATTAGTTAATTAATCAGCATAAGAACAATCGGCTGTTAGTCGATTAGTTTTTGGTTTGTGTACGGCCTTAAAAAGTTAGAACCTGACCTTAGGCAAATGTTAACACGTTCCCTGTGCAGCCAAGATTATGGAGTCTACCATCTAAGTGCAAACGCTTAATGTGGATATTATATTGTAGGAGCATATAAATGACAGTGACAAAACATTATTATTTATTTTTCTGCCCCCCTTTATCAACAAAAAGAATATTTGTAAATGATCCACCCGTGGGTCATACACGTATGAGCTCTTTACTCCATGATCCATCCGTGGGTCATGCACGTATGAGCTCTTTACTCCATGATCCATTCGTGGGTCATGCACGTATGATCTCTTTACTCCATACAATCATCCGTTGCTCATGCACTTGTCAAGCTCATGTCACCATGACCCGCATAAATGTCATACTCGTTTGACAGGAAAATATGTTAAATCTGTCTTCTGCCAGTGCCTTTCAATGTCAGTCTCCAATTTGGAATTTCAAGGTGACGGTCAAAAATCAACGGGTAGCAGCCCGTAAGTCAAAAAAAACGGATATGGAGTGCTTGAACTGCCGAAAAGCTTTTTGTCTTAATTGTTTTAACAGTGTTTATTAAAAATAATGCTTAGAATACATAACAATTTTATTTTATTTTTACCCAAAATACTTCCACTTTTGATGGTTTGATGAAAAGGGTTGTGGTTTGTTCGGGGTTGTGTGGTAGGTGTAACTGGTTGAACCCCGAACTGCCCTTTGTTAGTGGTATGGTAGGTGGTCAAGGAAAGTCACTGGTATGGTTTGGTACGGACTATATTCACTTGACACACAATTATATATATAAACTATGGTACTTAAATTATGGTAAGAATGGTTGTAATGGTATTGAACCCGCGACGATGGCGGTCGATCGCGAACTGAGTATATTTGGGTAATCGCGAGCAAATACGCATTCAATGCAAGCGCAGCTAAAATGCATATTTGCTGCGTGGTCGGTTTACCCGAACATACTCCCGACGACAAGATGAGGATGCTGTGGTTTGGTGAGTGATGGTGATACATAATACCTACATCTTATAAAACATATAATATTTAAAAGTTAACTAAGTGGTATGGTATAAAAGCAAAATATAAAAGCACATTGGTTCTTAATCTAATAAATCTTACAAAACATAGAATATATTTAACTAAGAGGTATGGTAATAACAAATTATTATATTATTATATCTGTTAATAAACAAGATTAAAATATTGTCTCTTCCTCAAAACCGTTATTATCTAAGCCCCTGTCCGTTCTACCCCGTGTAACCGCTCTGTCCGGCCAACGATTGGTATAACTATTGAGCTGAAAACCGATTTCACTTCTCTTATTTTGGCGATTAGCACTGAACACTGGGTACTTATTTAGCTCACTAGCACTAATCACTTCTACTGGTGGTGGTGGTGGTGCACTGGTGGGCCTCGGCGGCGCGGAAGTTTCTGCATACTCCTGTTGACGGTGACTTCCGCGTCGACGCCGAGGTCTGGAAGGCGGCGAGGTCGCCAACTCGGCGTCCTGCGGTCGGCGACTCTCGCCGTGCCGCTCCGCAGCAGGTACCCGCCGGCAGCAACGTCCGCTCCTCCACATCCACGCTATCAAGGCGCTCACTATACCCGCTAATATGATGTAGCTAATGGCATAGTGGTGGATGTCATGGTATGATATTTCCTCGATTTCTGTGTTACTATTCTTTAGTTTATTGATGGACTCTCCTAAACTCGTGAAGGATGAGTTTAGGCTCCCTCTTTCATTCGTATTGTAGTCAGGTATTTTTATGTTGACTATATGGTTGATCTGGTCTAGTTCCGGAATGTAGATATCAGATGTTATGTTGACTTGATGCGATTGGTGACGAATGGTGTATAATGTAAAATCATTGCCTTTGATGACACACTCCTGGCTGGTCGCAATGACTCCGCTTCCACTCAGCCGGCGTACAAAAACTTGATCATTACCTACATATTATTTTTATTGTGTATGCGTCACAACAAAAGAAAAAATGCTGAGACGACGAACGGAGCGTGACCCAGTTGTTTACACAATTTGACCTTTCTATATTACATTTGTTGGTTTCTTTATTTATTGTACAGAAATTATCATCATTGTCTAACTTGCTTATAGGTTTGCGCTGGGGACATAAATATGCCAGTCCATGGTGTGAGCATTCCATGAGTTCATCATTGGTTACAGTGAAGTAGCAATCTCTTTTTAGGTTGACTGCTACATTTTCAGAGATCGGTGATATTTTTACCATCTTGGTATTTATTTGGTGAGGTACAGATAATAATTTATAGAGTTGGTAGCTTTCTCTGGCTATGAGCGGGAATGTGACTTCTATGATGACGTATGCTTTAGTAGCCCTGGCCTTGACCTTAAGAAGCTTGTAGATGTATTGGAAATCGGTATCGATATTTTTTATTGGTAAAGTGAGATCAGTAGGCATTTGACCGCTTATGGTTTGAAGCTCACTTTTTAGTTGTGTTGGTGTGAGTAAGCTCATACTTATTTGACCATGGTAGATGTCTGTGATTGTGTCGATAAGCGTTTCTTGTAATCTTCGTAAGCTTTGTAGTAAGTTATTACCAGCCATCGCAGTAAGAGTAAACTCTTGAATGTAAGAAACGTTTTGAAGTTCTCGTTGAAGAATGCTGGTATTTTCTTGGAAATCATTAAGTTTTTTATTTATTAACTTGTGTTGTTTATCGACTGTCAGCTCCATTTTCTTCATGAGATTGAATTCCGCTTCAATAACTGAGGTTTGGTTTCTCCACAAGCTAGATAAATGTTTCTCGTTATTTCGTAAGGTTGTAATGTCCTTGGCATACTGGTCTGCGAACCGAGAATCTAGTACTCCAAACAGTTCATTAGCTAGATACCCGACACCGTCGATGAGACCGCGGCGGCGCCGGCGGCGTCTAGCGTGGACGTTATAATGCTGATTTAGCAAAAGGTCGTTGTAGTAATTTAGTTCCTTGAACTCATGTTGTGATTGTTGTAGGATAATATTACAATGGGATTGGTTTTCTATGCTTGAGCACAACTTATCCAAATACTTAGATATTTTTTGATAGGCGTCTATTCCTGTCCAATATGGTTTCATATCATGGTATACGATCAGCGTCCATTTATCTCGAATTAATTGTAACTTCGAGATGGGATCGAAATAAAGTGTTTGGTTTTTTGGTAGTTCTCTCACACTGTATAGACCGAGAGCTGGTGTTAATAATGTCATAAAACAATATAGTGCTGTAGCAATGGTAAATAATTTTGGTCGGTATCTTCTTCGCTTTGGTTCTGGTTTGGTTTCTTGTTCTTCTTCTGATTCCCTTTCTTGTTTTTCTTTGGTTTCTGGTAAATTTTGGCTATTTTGGTTTACAGGTAGGATAGACAATTTAACGATCGGCCTTTTTAGCAAACCGTTTTTTGTTTTGAGTGTTACGGCTCGTACTAGGCCGTCATCGCCCGGGTGAGTGTCAATGACGCGGCCCATTGCCCATCTGCCGGCTGGTATATTGTCATCGTGTATGGTCACTAAGTCCCCAATGGTGATGTTATTTTGGGTATCCTTCCACTTGTTTCTTGCGGAAAGCTGGGTTAGGTACTCAACTTTCCACCTTTTCCATAAATCTTGAAATATCTTTGACGTTAAGTGCCACCTAGTTCTAGCATCCTTTTCGGTTTCAATCAGTGTCATCCCTGGACGTCCTGATAGAAAGTGGGCTGGTGTGAGAAAATCAAGATCATCTGGGTCTTCTGTTAGGGCGCAGAGAGGACGAGTGTTAAGACACGCTTCTATCCTGGTTAAAAGCGTGCTGTATTCCTCGAAGGTAAGTTTTTGATGACCGATGACTCGTTTTAAATGGTGTTTGAGGCTGCGGACCGATCTTTCCCATAATCCTCCCGCATTAGGCCAGCTTGGTACGTTGTAATGCCATTCTATTCCCATTTCAGTGATCTCTTTTAATCCATCTTGAATAAGCTGGTTGTATGCATCTTGAAGCAATCTGTTTGCTCCCACGAAATTGGTGCCATTGTCGCTGTAAACATGTCGTGGAGCTCCCCGTCGCGCAGCCATTCTATGCAATGCTGCCAAAAATGCTGCGCTACTCATATCAGATACAAGCTCTATGTGCACAGCTTTGGTTACCATGCACACGAAAATAGCTATGTATCCCTTTGTGGTTTTGACGCCTCGTCCCTTATTTGCCTTCACTTCTACGAATCCTGTATAGTCAACGCCGCAATGGTAGAATGCATCTTCAGGAACTACCCTTGAACTTGGGAGGTCTCCTTGAAGTTGGTACTGCTTTACGGGATCATGTCGCTTACACGTCACGCATTGACGTATGAACCAGTGTGACCAGATTATTTTTTGCGAAAATACCGAGGCACCTCCAGAAAATACGGAAATATACTGACCTATGCAGGGCAAATATACCAATAAAAATACTGATTTTCATAACAAATTTACTGTAATAATCATCTTCAATCATCGCTATAAATGATGGAGTTATAAGTATTTTATCGTTCTTTTCGAAGGATTAAAAATGATAAATGTTTTCAGTAACAAATAAATTTGTCTAATAAATTTATAAAATTAAAATGCAAAAAAATTACAAAATTTCCAGTGCATAAATATTTTTTTCTTACACTTTAAAAAAAAAACTTGACAGGTGTTTTCTCTTTAGTCTGTTCAAAATAACAAAAAAAACTTAGTTACAAAAATAATTGCATTCGATATTGATCTAATGACTAACTTGGTAGTATTACATAATGAAACCATCTTTATTAACAACGAAAATTACAAGCAAAGGAAAAGAAAAATTACAACTAGTATTTACAATTGAAACCATTGAGCTAACTGATAGTTAATCCTAGTACATCCATAATAGATGGCGATCAAAAGAATAATGACGTTTATTTTATAAAATATATATTTTTTCAGTTTTAACATCCATGACGAACATCCATGTTACGCGACGGGCGAAGGTCCGCCTGCGACGCAGAAGGTTGCGGGTTCGATTCCCGTCTCGGTACAAATATGTGTACGATCTGCAGATATTTGTATCGGTTGTTCTGGATGCTTTCTATGTATAATAAGAAATCCCATAACACAAGCTATGCTTAGCTTGGGGCTAGATAATGATGTGTTAATTGTCCAACATTGTTTAATTATTTATGTGCAACCGTCTGCAGTTAGCTCAATGGTTTCAATTGTAAATACTAGTTGTAATTTTTCTATTCCTTGCTTGTAATTTTCGTTGTTAATAAAGTATTTTTGTTTTATGTGTAATATTGAATCTGTGATATCGATGTTTTCTAACTATGTACTAACTAGCACATAGATGTTTATTCACCATCGATGAATATCAATCATCCATAAGGTAGACTGAATTCGGGGTTTATTTAAATAGTTGATATTCACGGGATTCCCCGAACATTGGTTCGCGACGACCGACGTTCGCGAGGACCATTGCTTACGGTGCTACCAACTTCATTACCAAAATATACCCAAAAATACCGACTTCCGGCAATATACCTACAAAAATACTCATATTCAAAATAATGAACAAAATATACTGAAAAAGTATTAAAATACTGAATCTGGTCACACTGGTATGAACTTTTTAGTTGCCATGTAGCCGCCGATTATCCAATATTTACGCCTTAAATTCGCCAAAGTTAAGCGCGCGCCCCCGTGAAAGGTCAACTCATGAGCTTGTCTGATGAATAAAGTGGTTGCTATATGGTTATGTGGCAGTATGATGGGATGTTTCATTTCTTCACTTATCTGTGCATGTCTCAATCTTCCACCAACTTTCATTACTCCATCCTCGTCAATAATCGGATTTAAATTTAAAATTTTACTTTTTGAGTGTACCTTTTTGTGTTTGTGTAAATAAATCAGGTCGTCACGAAATTGGATTGTTTTGATAATCAGCATTTTTGCGCGTTTCAGCTCGTGTAACCTGAGGTAAGGTTGGTGAACTCGCTGCTTGTTAGGTAAACGTAGTAGCCATGCAAAAATACGCGTTATTTTAGTTATGCAACTAAATTTATTTAATAAATAGTTTACTATGTTGGTAATGGTTGGCGAGTTTTGTTCTTGGACTATTACATTGGTTTGGCCCAGGAACGATTTCTTTTCTTCTAAATTGGTTTGGTAAATGGTTTGGTTTTTGTTTTGGTATTTATACGTATGTAGCCACGACGGACCTTCCCACCATAGAACGTGATCCTTAAGTTGTTGCACATAAAGGCCACGGCTTGCGCAATCGGCCGGGTTCTCATTTGACTTTACATAATGCCATCTTTCCGCTGGTACGATGTTTGTTATCGTTTTTACGCGATTTGCTACAAACTGCTTCCATCTTGCGGGATCACCCTGGATCCATCCTAGCACTGCGGTAGAGTCAGTCCAACAGTGTATTTCTATTTGGTAGTCAACTAAACAGCTCAGGACTTTTTCTAACAGTTGAGTTAAAAGATGAGAGCCCATCAACTCAAGCTTAGGCGTGGATATGATTTTATTTAGAGGGCTCAGTCTGGCCTTTGCAGCTACTAGTGTTACTGTGGTTTTATCATTCCTAACGACCTTGCAATAGATTATAATCAAATAATAATCAAATAATCAATATCTTTATTTCTTTAGGCTTACAAAATAAGCACTTAGACAAGTCAAATTTAATTCGCCTCAATTTTTTGTCCACTAGTGGAAGAGGCGAAATAGAAACCACTAGCATGTGTAAAACTTATGTGTCTAATACATGTTTGCCTTATAAATAATTACATACTATTGTCGGTGTGGAACTGAGCGACATCTGGCCAAGCACTAACGTCATTGATGTAATCATTTATGGAGTAATATGCCTTCTTGATAAGATTTAGTTTTATGTACTGTTTAAATCTACGAATAGAAAGTTCAGTTGCTTCAGATGGAAGCTTATTATAGAAGCGCACACAATTACCCATAAATGATTTCCCCAGTTTTCGTAATCTAAATGAAGGAATGTGTAATTTGTTCTTGTTTCGTGTATTTCTATTGTGAACATCACAATTTTTCAAAAAGTTACTCTTGTTTTTGTGTGTATACATTAAATTTTCATAAATATATTGCGAAATTACAGTTAAAATATTTATTTCTTTAAATAATTCCCTCAATGAGTCACGTGGCTTTAATTTATAAATTGCACGCACCGCCCTTTTTTGAAGAACAAAGATAGTCTGAATATCAGCTGCCTGTCCCCAAAGCAAAATACCATAGGACATAATACTATGGAAGTAACTATAATAAACTAACCTAGCTGTGTCCTGATCAGTGAGATGTCTAATTGTTCTCACTGCATAGGCTGCTGAACTAAGCCTACCCGCGAGAGCATCAATTTGCGGTTGCCATTGAAGAGTTGAATCAATATGCAACCCCAAAAATACAGTAGAGTCTACGAAGTGAACAATCTCATTATTTAACATGATTTGAGTTGGGAGTTCTCTAACATTTGGTAACATGAATTTTATACATTTTGTTTTTTTAGCATTAAGTAAGAGGTTATTGGCGGTAAACCAATTTAGTATCTTTGACAGCGAATTATTTACATCGTCAAAATTATATTTATTTCTGTCAACTTTAAAAATTAGTGAAGTATCATCAGCAAATAAAACTATATCACAAAGGTCTTTTGCTAAAAAGGGGAGATCATTTACATATACTAAAAATAAAAAGGGACCTAATATAGATCCTTGGGGGACGCCTATTTCAATTTTTGAGCCCGTAGATCTTTCTTTACCAACGTCTACTTTTTGAACTCTATCAGATAAATATGATTGCATAAGATCCAGTGCCTTGTTGTTTATTCCATAGTGTTTCAGTTTCTCAATTAATGTACTATGATCTACACAGTCAAAAGCCTTAGAAAGGTCACAGAATACACCAATAGCGTTTTTGGCTTTATCCCAGGCCTCCAATATATGCCTTAATAGAACTGTACCAGCATCCGTTGTCGATCTACCCTTGGAGAAGCCAAATTGGTTTTCATGAAATAACCTATTAAGGTTGAAGTGAGAAGTTAACTGGGTGAGAATAATTTTTTCAAAAACTTTACTCATTGCAGGAAGTATTGAAATCGGTCTGTAATTGGCCGGATCAGTGTGGCTACCAGATTTATAAAGAGGAACTAACTTACTATATTTCATGAGATCAGGAAAAACTCCTGCGTCGATACAACTATTGAAAATATAGGCCAAACAAGGAGCCATTTCCTTAACAATTGAACTTAATACTTTTGTTGATATACCCCAGAGATCCTCAGTATTTTTAATGTTAATGGACTTAAAGATTTTCACTACATAATTAGCATTTACATAACTAAAGATAAAACTCTCATTACATCTAGCAACTGAAGATTCTAAAAATTTAACAGCCATTGATGCTGAGGAGTTTAGAGACTGGGTAACAACTTTAGGAATAGCAGAAAAGAATGCATCAAAAGCATTGGCAATATCTTTTTCATGTATAAGAATTGAATTATTAATTTTTAACCTTATTTCTTTATAACGTGGCTTTGATTTACCTGTTTCGTTATTTATTAGTCTCCATGTTGCTTTTACTTTATTAGATGATTTTATTATAACATTCTTTAAAAACAGGCATTTGGCTGTGTTGCAGACTTTCTTAAATGTTTTAGAATAGTTGGTTACATACAATAGAAACGCAGGATCATGTAACATAGTTTCTCTAGAAGCATAAAGGTCATAGAGTCTATTCCTACTTTTATAAATACCCGGAGTGGCCCAATCAACAAATCCGACCCTATCTCTCACTGTGCATGTTTTAAGTTTGAATACTTCACTGTGTTCCTTGTGTATGACATTCAAAAGTGTGGAAAATAATTCATTGGGGTCATCAGAACAAGATATATTAGATACTGCTAGTTCTACTCTACTTTGAAAATTCTTAATACGGTTCTCAGTTATTGGCCTGCAGGTATATTTTTCTACATTATTTCTATCATTATAGCTAAAATTAACACTTTGACCATAATGGTCTGATTGGAAATGCCTAATTACTGCTTTGCTGGTTGGAGTTTGACTACAGTAAATATTATCTAAACAGGTGGCAGATGTTTGGGTTACCCTAGTGGGGTCATTAAAAAGATGTTGTAAACTGAAGCACTTGAATAAATTAAGCAATCTGTCGGCAAGGGGATTTGATAAAATATCTATATTAAAGTCACCGCAAACAATGAGATCCTTCCTACAAGTAAATACTTTCAGCAAAACTTCTTCCATAGTACATTCAAAAGCAACCTGATCTGCGTCAGGAGGGCGGTATACACACACAACGATATGTCGCTCCAATTCCACACAAGAAAGTTCAATAGTCCTCTCAATAGAAAGTTTTACAATATCTTTTCTTTCTTTACATTTACGACTATTTTTTACTAAAATAAGAGAGCCACCACGTATTGCAGCTTTTCTTTTATATGAACTTACAAAACAATAGTTATTATAAAACGGCAGTAACTGATTCTTTACAATCCAGTGTTCTGTTACACACATAACATCTACATTTAAATGGTTCATAAATAATTCTAATTCTAGGATTTTGCTGGGTAAGCCTTGTATATTCTGATGGACTATGTGAAACATGGCTTTTTGCTTTCCCATTGTCATCGCGGTCAGTTTAAATTTGAGTTTACTGACACTGTAGCTTTAATGCCCTCATTAGTACTATTACTAACTACATGTACAGGCTCGTCAGGTAACTGCGTTATACTACTTATAACGGGATCAAAAATATTGTATGCTAATAATTTAGCAATTATCTTTTTACATTGTTGGGTTAGGTCCACTGTGTCCCTAGTCAAAATAGTTTTACTAATAAAATTATTAGAATCAAAAAATAATACATCATTATGACGACATGTCATGTTGTAAATCAGCAAGTTATTTTTAAATAAATTGTCATTTTGTTTGAGTGTTAGTGACTTTGAGTAGGGGAAGGAGCAAATAATCAGTTTCCCCAGTCCATTCTCTACCTTTCCTAAGAGTACTTCAACAAGCCTAATCAACTGTGAACGTTTTACACAAGTTTCACCAAGCTGAACTATTAGGGTGGTGCTGTGATTTAGGGAGTTATCTTTCTGTATATAATCGGTAATTCTATTTATGTTACAATGTGGATAACAATTATTTACAACATTTTGTAAAAGAAGGTCACGCAGTATTATTCCCATCCCAGCACCCAACTTATCTGAATATATAACAGTCTTCCTAGTATTTTGATTGTCTAAATCTAAATCCTTAACTGAAGACGGTGCAGCTTGAACTGGACCCTCATTGGGTACAATCGGTGCTTTATGGCTACCACAGTGGGCCCCGTGCGAAGGCAATGGCGGCGCCGCCAGGAACGCAGATGGAGACTTCAGCGGTGATGGGGGCACAAGCTTCACAGCATCTTCCGTCATTACACAAGAGTACGCTAGGTTTGACGCGTCGGAGAACCCGTGCAGTTCTATAGTTTCATTTTCTCCTATTCCCAGCCATCTTTTTATTTCTATTGTGTTAATTAGGCTAAGCTCTTCCCGTAGCTTCGTCCACTCGGTGTCGATTTCTTTTGGTAACTTTTCATCCCAATCTAGCTTTTCTAGCCAAACCTTTTGGAATAAAATTTTCATTGTGGTACTTACTGGAGTTAGCCACCCTAAAGGATCGAAGAGCTTAGAAATGTCTGAAAGAAGCGATCTTTTTGTAGCCACAGAAGATGGTTTTGGTTCTATTCTTGACTCGAAAATAAACATGTCCATTTGAGGGTTCCAGCCTAGGCCCAGAGTTTTGGTTGAATCAGTTTGTTTAAATTCATAAGTAGGTTGGTTGCATTGATCGATGTCTAGTCCTGATAAAAGCTCTTTTTTATTCGAGGACCATTTTCTCAAGTTTAGCCCTGCTGTTTTTAGTAATTGTATAAGATCCGCCTTTAATTGGTTAGCTTTCGTAATAGAATGACTACCACCGCAGTAATCATCCATGTAAAAATTTTCTTCTAACTCTCGCGCAGCTTCCGGAAAACGTAATTTTTCATCTGTAGCCAGTTTCTTCAAACACATCATCGCTAACCAACCTGCTGGTTTAGTGCCGTAGGTTAACGTGGTTAATTGGTAAGATTGGATTTTTTCATCTGGGCTAAATCTCCAGTAAATCTTTTGGAAAGCTTGGTCGTCCTTGTGCACGAGTATTTGCCGGTACATTTTCTCTATGTCAGCGGTGAAAACAAATTGGTATTGACGCCATTTTAGAATGAGTCTCTGGAGGTCCTGTTGTAGGTTAGGACCCCTGTACATTACATCGTTGAGACTTAAGCCTGTAGAAGATTTAGCCGAAGCGTTGAAAACTACTCTGAGCTTTGTGGTGCTTGACTCGGCCCTGATGACGCTGTGGTGTGGTAGATAACACTCGGAAGGTTGGTTATTAGTAGCTGGTTTCATATGGTTTAGCTCAAGGTACTCAGACATGAATTTTCGGTAATCAGTTTTCAATTGATTGTTTTTCTCCAATTTCCTCTCCATGTTATGAAACTGGGCTAAAGCTTGTGGTTTGGTAGCGCCCAGCTTTTCCTTGAGGTCTGGTTTAAATGGTAGGTGAACTTCGTATCTTCCGTTCTCAAGCCTGGTGGTGGTTTCTAGAAAGTATTGCAAACACTCCTGGTCATCGCTTGACATTTCCTCTTGATTATTTATTTGGTTAATATCTTCATGTTCCCAAAACTTGAGTAAATCGTCTGTGTTATGTAGAACGACATTACAGTTATAGAAGGGCCTCACTGTGCCACAGAGTAGCCATCCTAGCTTCGTCTGCTGCGCGATTGGTTGCTCGTCTGAATCACCCTTTAATATACCTCCTAGAACGATTTTGCTATAAATATCGGCCCCAAAAAGCAAGTCTACTGGTCGACTTATATTAAATTCAGGGTCTGCTAAGCTTATATTTTGAATATGTGGCCATGATGGTTTGGCTAAGGTTCTATTTGGTAAGTTCAAAATCAAACTATTCATAATTATGACGTCAGTATTGAAAGAAAACGGTTCATAGATCGAATGCACGTCTATATTTATCATTCCCTTAGCATTGTTTTGGTTTTTGCCGACGCCGAATATTGTGCCCTTGCATTGTTTTCTTTTTAGCCCTAAGATCTGAGCGGCGCGCTCATCTATGAGTGATACTTGGCTTCCCCCGTCTACTAATATTCTCATGGTGTGTTTGGTGCCGTCAACTCCCGTGATATGGACCATGGCGGTTGCCAAAAGTATCTCAGTCGTGTCTTCCCATGATGCGTGTGAAGAGCCTAAAACTTGTTCCTTTTCTTTGTTGGTGGTCTTAGAAGTAGGTCGTGATTGTGAAAGTGAATTTTGCTTGATTAATGCGCGATGAAGCAGTGTGTTATGGCTCCCTAAGCATTTGCGACATCGTTTCGTTGACGAGCATTTTTCGTTAGAATGGTCGATTAGGCAGTTTTGACAATAATTTAATTCAATAATTTTTTGTAACCGCAGCTCGGGCGTTGACTTTATGAATAGCTGACATTGCCATATTTGGTGATCGAGGTTACACATTCCGCAGGGCGTTGACCTAGATGCGTGGAAGGCGTTCAAATTTGATTTATTTTTGGAATCATTGTAGGATCGATTATTGTGTCCTTTTTGGTTTAATTTTTGATTAGAGCTCGACGGCGGGTTTTGATGCTGGTTTTTTTGGTTAGGTGTTTCAGTTTTACGACGGGCCGCTTCTAAGGCTGTAAACTTGGTTTCTAAAAACTCCAAGAATTCCTGTAACGAGGGAAGGTCCCTGGGTTTCTTCACCGATTCCAAGTATTCCGTAAACGAAGTGTTATCCAGTTTCTGTGCTAGTAAGTGCACTAGAAGCGGGTCCCAAGTAGTTATGTTTATACCTAAATTCTGAATACCATGGAGACATTCTTTAGTAACATCATGCAATTTTTTAATCATGGCGTAAGATTGTTGTTGCATGGTTGGAAGGCCGAGAAGTATGTTGACATGGGAAGTAAAAATTAATTTTTTGTTTCCATAACGATGATTAAGAAGTTCCCAACACGCTTCGTAATTTTCCGAACTGATCGGTAGATGGTGGATCAGCCGCTCAGCCTCACCGTTCACCCTACTCTTCAAAAACTGCATTTTCTGGGCATTAGTCATA
The DNA here is from genome assembly GCA_944547425.1 of Eupithecia centaureata. Classification (NCBI taxonomy): domain Eukaryota; kingdom Metazoa; phylum Arthropoda; class Insecta; order Lepidoptera; family Geometridae; genus Eupithecia; species Eupithecia centaureata. The sequence continues at coordinate 782,872 of OX155695.1, read as the reverse complement.
GAGGGGTTGCTGTGAATAGCTTCTGTAAATAGATCCTTGAAGGATACCCATCCCTTGTAATTTCCATTAAAAATAGGAATGTCGATTTGTGGGGTTGATTTTTCGCGATGGGATACCGACCACATTTTGGTATTAATTGCTTTTTTAGTTTGAATAAAAATGTTTTCGTAATCAGTAAATTCCTCCTGGTATTGCCTGTCCTCACAACCGTTCTCTCCCTCTATTTCCCAATGTAATTTATCTACGGCGGACCAACGAGATTCCAGGGACTTCAAGGCGTCCTCGAATTCCCATTTCCTTTCTAACTCGTCAGTTTTTATCGCATTGAGGGTCCTCATGAAGGCCCTCATATTTATTTGTTGCTTTTTGATTAACTCGTCTAGCTTGCTGATATTCCCCGATGTGGCAAAGGATCTCCCTACTGGTTGGGGAGTGCCTGGTTGAGGAGTACTAGATCGACTTGATGTTCCTGGTCGGTTCGCCTCAGCTTCTGGTACGCGTAGGCTACCTTGTTGAGAAATTGGTGCCCTCTGCTCTAACTGGTCCATGGTTTTTTTGATGACGCTTTTAGTGGTCATATAAACTTCTTCGGCTGTTTCGTAATAGCCTTTTGTGTAGTAAACATGGTCATGTTCTGCTAGCTTACTTATTTTACTATGATTGTTAAGGTACGTTGACCAATAGGTCTCTAAAAGGTCATTTTTCCGCTTACAATACTCATACGTCTTTCTTTCCGCTCCATCTTTTTTGAAATTAGCCAGCAGCTTTTTTATTGCTTCGTAAATTTCAGTTTGGTTGATGAAAAGGTTGTCCATGGTGTAGAATAGACAACAAGTATTACAAGCTATAGAATAAAATGGTTTAATCTGACCTTATTTACTGCAACCTGCGTCTGTCCTCAATAATCACTGTAATCCAATGGTATGGTATCACTGTATCACTTGGTAGGAACTGGTAGGTTTTCTCGAAGGACCATGAAAAGGGTTGTGGTTTGTTCGGGGTTGTGTGGTAGGTGTAACTGGTTGAACCCCGAACTGCCCTTTGTTAGTGGTATGGTAGGTGGTCAAGGAAAGTCACTGGTATGGTTTGGTACGGACTATATTCACTTGACACACAATTATATATATAAACTATGGTACTTAAGTTATGGTAAGAATGGTTGTAATGGTATTGAACCCGCGACGATGGCGGTCGATCGCGAACTGAGTATATTTGGGTAATCGCGAGCAAATACGCATTCAATGCAAGCGCAGCTAAAATGCATATTTGCTGCGTGGTCGGTTTACCCGAACAGGCAACCCTAAAGGAAAAGTCCTCCGGTTTTCTTGTCAATTTAAATTTTAGTTCATTGGCTACACGTGTATGCCGATAAAAATGTATAAACTCATACGTGTAATTTTTTACGAGTCTCTAAACTTGCAAGGGCTCATGCCCCATATGTGTGTCATGCACGTACCTACGATCAGAACTTCAATATGCCCCACCGATGGGTCATACACAGGGAACGTGTTAAAAAATGAATTAGCTGTTGATGTACTTTTATTTATACTTAGCAAGATCTGCGTAGCATACGAAATGTTTGGACGCGCTCTTGCTTCGATACAACAATAATCTCTAAAACATTCTCCCTCTATTACTGAAACTAGCGGTCTTAGAGCGTTGCGGATTTGACCATTATTTTGATGATCTATACATATAAAAATTAATCCCTATTTCCCTTGGTCACGCCATCACGCGTAGACGGCTGGACCGATTTCGCTAATTCTTTTTTGTTGTGTTTGTTATTGTCAGGAGAAGGTTCTTAAGAAAGAATTGCGCTCAAAATTCGAATTAAATTTTCATAATTAAGATAGGACAACGTCCTTCGGGTCAGCTTATCTATCATTAAATTTAAGTTTACTTATATGTTTTCATCATCATCAGCCTATATTAGTCCACTGCTGGACAAAGGCCTCCCCTAATGAGCGCCATAGCGCCCTGTCTTCAGCTTGCCGCATCCAGCATCTGTGTCTTACGTGTCTTACCGTCCTCGATCTGCTGGAAGCACCTTGCGAGGCTGGACACAGCGGACTGCGGGACTGAGAACACGAGCCGGTCTGCGAAGTTCTCCTCCAGCACCGCCGACGGGAACAGACTCGCCACCAGCAAGATGGCCGCCTCCGCGCCCGCGCCGCCGCCGCTCGACTCCGTTCTACGACAACGAGGAAGAACATTAGAGTAGGTTTTTTTATATTTGCAATTTTCGTTGCTGATTATTATAAAGATATCTGTATCAACAACGAAAATTGCAATAAAGAAACAAACAAACTAGCTTTCCACTTGGCGTTTCGCTCGTGTAGACTACTATTAGTTGGTTTTCAAATAAAAAAACAAATTGGACCACATTGTTACTCAAAATATACATATCCCCATTTTAATCCTTTTTAAGGGGGCTGCTTTATCAATATACAGCATTCAATCAATAAGTTCACTCACCGCTGATGATGATGCGTGTGTTTGATCTCGCCGCCAGTGACCAGCGGCGTGTGGATGGAGACGTCCACCGCTTCGACCTCCTCAACATTCTCCGCCTCTACCGGCGGGGATGCGCCCCCGGAACCACCTGTGTATGAAGGTTGTGTAGACTTGGCTTTATTTTAAATATCCCAATTCTGCCACCAATCGACCTTATCCAACACCGCTGCCACACAAAACAAAATAAGCATTTAAATGTAGACTTTAACTCGTAAGTTTAATGTTCATTTTACAGTGACAAAATGGCAAGCTGCCACCTATCTGATCGTCAATATAAAATGTCTCTACATATTATGAGTAACAGCACAGGAGTATCGGCTCACCTTCATCCGCTTCTCCTAAGGAGGGCGAGTTCTGAGCGGACCGCAGCGGAGACGGAGACATCGACAGCTCGGACTCCATCATCTGGAAGACAAAAATAATTAAGGGGTCTTATTAAGTATATATTTCATCCTAAGACCTTCTTAGATGTTATCATCTCCTACTTTGCTGAGAAAAACTTCGGTGAAATGTACGAGTACGACGAAAAAAGGAGAAAGTAGCTGATCCAGAATGGTTACGTTCAGCAAAGAACAGAAATAAGTGGAAATAATTGGAGGAGGCCGTTGTTGGCTTTGTGGAAAGACTCACGAATCGAATGCCGAGAATACGATTTAAATTATTACTTTTTAACCTCGTTTTCTTTTACCTAAATGTTTTGTAAAATTTAAAAACTAACAGCAATATACTTATTCAATTTTTATATTTGAATACTTAAGGTGTCACCTGATTCCCACACACCACAAACTCTTTTTAGTCTAAACGTGATCCATTTATTCTTTTGCTGATTGTGATATGCAGAAGATCTTAAATTTAGCTTTCGTTCTACACACTCTACTCTTTCGAGCATACAAATAATGTTGTGAAATGAATGAATGAAGGAAATGAATGAATGTAAATTGTTGTTGTGTAAAATGTCCAACATAACTTTATATGTAGTCAAAATAGAAAGGCTGTGTATTTATTTGGGTCCTCCTTACCGTCGGTTTTTGGTTGGGCTGGCCGATCTTCATCTCCAGCGTGTAGCCGGCCCCGTACAGGTTCTTGAGGTGTTGCGTTGACCCTATACATCTGAAACATTATTACACAATGTTAATTTTACTTTTAAAACGTGTTCTCCTCATCAGTCAGCAGATAATTAATCATATTGCAGAGCCTGTTATAGCTCTGCTAAATGATTCAGAGTGGATTGTCCAGCATTAATAATAATTAACAGGTTATTAGTGAAAAATATGATTATGATTATACACGAATTGTTTGACAAGATTGATTGACTGGGTACTAGATGACTGATATACTTAATAAGCACATTATTACATCACAAAGATAGATTTTTATTAAAATTATTTATATGTAATTAGATAGGTCTCAGGTAACTGTGTATACAGTTTGAAATATGGACTTTTCTGGCAATACAATGGACTATTAACTATAATAGCAAAAGAACCTAAAGCAAGCTAGACAAAAGTTTTATTTATATATTCATTATTCAAAGATTGTACAGCAATCATTCCCGGTATAACCAATGCGATAATAAACTTATTTAAATAGTCTCAATCAAAATAATCTATACGAAAAGTTGTTTTTGTGTTTCTTCATCCCATGAGAACATGGTCAACAAATTTGCTGACCATGCTTGTTGACGACATTGCATTTAAGTTGAGTTTTGCTTATCTAATAACAAATGTGCATCCTACCTTAGTCCACCTTTGACCATGATGCCAACTCTGGAACAAAGTGCATCCGCCTCTTCCATGGAATGTGTTGTGAGAATAGCACCCTTTTTGCCCTGTGGATAACGTCTTGGTAAGAAACAGTCGCTTTTGATCTTAGCACTATAAAAAGATAGAGAAATCGTGCAATTTTGGGCGAAGGTACATCGAAAAGGCTATTTGTGGAGGAACCGCATATCGGTCACTTAACATGATCAATGACAAATGGCGGCGTTCTAGATCTAACATAGCCAATATCTTTAAATCTATAACTTCGGACATTCTATGAAGAGATGATATTGAATAATACCAAAGAATGATACACGTTACACACGAACACTATTAATAAGAAAGTGATAAAATAGATAAGTGGTAAAATTATCTGACAACCTAAGAAAGATTCCATAAGGATATCCAAGGAAAAGCCTAGCAGCGGTATTCGACTTACCTGAAAGCTATGTAGAATGGTATCCCAAAGGAAGCGCTTGCTCCTAGGATCCATGCCGGTAGAAGGCTCGTCCAGCAAGACCACGCGTGGACACCCCACCATGGCCAGAGCGAAGGAAAGCTTGCGTCTGGTCCCACCGCTGCACTCCTCCGCGTTTTTGCCCGCGTGCTCCATTATCTGCAGCCCGTTCAGGTACGCGTCTACTATCCTAGGAGGAGAATAGAAGCGTTAGTCTTTAACTAACAACAACTACTGACTACAAAGTTTAGTTGTAGTCATCATGGCCAAATAAAAGGGAGAGATAAGTTTTTGGCGCCCAACGTGGTAATCAGAAATCGATAAGTATTTTTCATTCAGCTTATAAATAAGCGCATAGAAAAGTGAAATTTTATACTTAACATAATATTGTTATCAGGCAAGGAAATAAAAATTTTGGATCCAGCTCAAAGGGCCACCTCATCCGGCTCGAAGGCCAAGTCATCCGGCTCAAAGGCCCAAGTCATCCGGCTCGAAGGCACTCACCTCGACGTATCCTTCCTAGAGACGCCGCGGATGTGCGCGTAGCACTCGATGTGTTCGCGGATAGTGACGTTCTTCCACAGCGCGTCGTGCTGCGGGCAGTAGCCGAGTTGACGGAACGCGTCCGCACGGCTGGTGGTGATGTTTTGGTTGCCTAGCATCACCTGAGGACAAGAGAGAGTAGGTTTGTTTAATTAAAATTGTTATCAATTTAACAATGCAAGTTCAAGGTAACTTCAAAAACAGTCGGAAAATGATAGAGATCACTTTAAAAATGTTAGTACTTAAAGAACCTTTATTCTAAAAGTTCGAAAACCTCGAGCTTAGCCATGCAGAGCCTGTAGTGAAACTGACATCATCTCTGGTTGGTTTAATTTCAGCATTAATTATCTTCATAATGGTAGTCTTCAGTAAATCAATATCTTTATTTCTTTAGGCTTACAAAATAAGCACTTAGACAACTCAAATTTAAACTATAGGTACATAATTATCAAAATAATCTAAGAAATAAAGAGATAATTGATTTCCCCTTCGCTTAAATTTTTTGTCCACTAGTACTTCCCGTCCCCGTTATACCCATCAGCCCAATGACTCGCCCAGGCTAAGCGACTGACCTGTCCCTTCTTCTCCCTCTCACTACCTATCAGTACTGACCTCACCTCTCGTAGGTTTCTCCTCAGCAGTAATGATCTTCATGGTGGTAGTCTTCCCGGCGCCGTTGTGCCCGAGCAGCCCAAATACTCGACCAGACTGACTAAAGGTAGCCAGAAGAAGGGAGAGCAATGCCCCTTCTCCCTCTTACTACCGATCAGTACTGACCTCGCCTCTGGTAGGTTTCTCCTCAGCAGTAATGATCTTCATGGTGGTAGTCTTCCCGGCGCCGTTGTGCCCGAGCAGCCCGAACACCTCGCCTCCCTCCACGGCCAGGCTGAGCCGCTGCAGCCCCGCCTTGCGACCGCCACCTTCAGACTCCCCACCGCAGCCGCAGCCGCCGCCCGTGCCACGGACTTTGTACACTTTGCGGAGATTCTGGAACGACATTTTTTAATAACTTAAAGGGTTCTTATGTGCTGCAAGGTTGAAACATATGGATTTAAAATCTTGAAAAGTACGAAATAATATTGGTGTATTTGAAAAAAAAATTGTAAACTGTGTAACCTCTCGCATGACGTGAGCTGAACCACAAATGACACCACAAAAATTCTGAGTGCAAAGAGTAGATCACGTGACCCATAATCCTAGATCGCGCAAACGCTGGTCTCAACAACATCTGGCCTATATACAACTATCCGACATCAACAGTCGGTCGAAAGACCCCGGGTATGTGGACCAGTTGGGCCGACCCGGTACAGGTGACATCTTCCCCAGTAACCTTGAGGGAATGGTACTTTTAACCCCCAAAAACTGTAATAGCTTTTCACGCCTGTCGGGTCAGGGATAAGGTTAGAGAAAAAGGCATTCAGTTCACGTTTGACTGATAAATTACATCAGTATCATCATCATTCATCAGTCATCAGTATCGTCGTCACCGATGTGGCGCGGTGGGCGAAGGTCCGCCTGCGACGCAGGAGGTTGCGAGTTCGATTCCCGCCTCGGAACTAATTTGTGCACACTCTGCAGAAATTTCGTTTCGTCTGGGTGTTTATTATGTATAATAAAAAAAATATCTATATATTATGTAGTATATTGTATTAAGTATATCAGTTATCTAGTACCCACAACACAAGCTTTGAGTAGCTTACTTTGGGGCTAGATGATGCTGTGTGGATTGTCCAGCATTATTTATTATTATTTATTACTATTTATCATTATATCAGCAAAAGACAAACATCTGGAGCCAACAGTATCCTCTTCCAACCGTCGTTAGTCCGTCAAGTTCCAAGTCACTCACATGAACAACCAGCGGCGGTGCGTTCGCCGTGGCCTTGCTGAGTATGGAGGCCACCCGCCGTCTCTCCTTCCTAACGTCCTCGTCTTCCCTAGCGTCCACTGAGGACGGCTCCGCTTCCACGTCAGCTTTCTCCGTTGACGATCTTCTTTTTCTTCGCTGTAAAATTATGTTCATTACGCAATTGCAGAAATCAGAAATAATGATAGGTACCATATGAAAACATATATTGCTTGCTTGCTATCAATGTAATGAAAATTACGCGAGGTCATGGTGAAGCTATTTTATATTTGTTTAGACCTAATATAAACGAAATGAAATCAATAAACAACATTGAATGAACACTTTCTGTAAGACTTCTCTAATCCATAATTTCAGTACATAACATTACATTCGCACCCATTCAAAGAAGTACTTTTTCTATACAAGGTAAATCTGATGAAACACTGGCATTACACATGACTGTCATATTTTGTCATTACACATGTCATATTGCGTCATTACACGTGTAATATTTTGTCATTACACATATCAAATTTTGCTATTACACATGTCATCTCTGTTTTTAGGTACTACTTGTACTTACATTCCTCAAGTTGAGAGAGCAGTCGTTGGACTTGAGCGCGTCAGCCGCCTTCAGCATGAGCCCCGAGACGGGGATGTGCCACAGCATGGCGCACACCAGCACCCACACCTCCGCGGTCATGTAGCTCCAGAGGGACGGGTTCAGGCACGGGTCGCGGAGATTGCACGTCACATACACCCTGACGTGGGAATATTACATTTGTGTGAAACAGATACAATTATCTTTACAGGCGTATTTCAGTCAAACATTCATGTTTTCAAAATGAATCAATTTTAGAATAGGTGCTTTTAATGGTTACCTAGCGGTTTCTTTATGGTTTATTTTTTAATTTAAAGTATGTGGTTGTATTCAAAAATCTATACAAATTTATAAAGTGACAAAAAGCAGTCTAACATCTACGAAAAAGATGTTTTATTACAGATTGTTAAAAGTCGTAAGAGTATTCGTTAAACCAAATAACATTCTGAGAAATTTAAAGTAGCCACTTTATGTCTCATAATCAGTTTTTGGACTAATTCTGAATGATTTTGGGGTGACTCACCTATCTACGTAGTAAATAATAGCGTAGGGTATATACATGACGTCTACGAAACTGAAGAACAAGTGCATGAAGAACGCGATGTCACTTCCTGAAAACATAAGAAACCAACTTCCATTAAGAGTCAGGATTTTCATAATCAGTTCATTTTTATTTATTTACAGTCTAATGTGCAGCCTAACAGAGCTCCAATAGGCCACTCATAGCGATCCGCTAGTCGCAAGTCTGATCCAGGCAATTCAACAAAAGTTAGAAAATATTTGTGATGAGAGCTATGTATACACATCTGTCAAACTGTTCTACATCCCGTTGTATGGCACTTTACTGGCCTTCAAAGTTCGCTTATAAATACTGATTTCTACAAACGATCTACCACCGAACTGCGATCCCAACCCAAATGCCCAGCTTGGGAATTATGGCATAACCATAAAATGTGCCTTTACCAGTTTACTTGACCTTGCAGGCTTCACCAGATAAGTTCCTTATTGCTTATCAGGTAAAGCCTCAACGTCAAGTAGACTGGTAAAGGCACTTATCAGATGAAGAATCAATGTCAAGTAGACTGGTAAAGACACTTATCAGATGAAGAATTATCGTCAAGTACACTGGTAATAGCACTTGTGAGATGAAGAATTATTGTCAAGTAGACTGGTAATAAACTTTACCAGTCTACTAAAGATGTTGAGAAGACACTTACCCCACTTAAAAGTATCCAAAACAGCGACCAGCACGAAGGGTATGACTCCCACCCAGGTGGTGATGTTGGGCATGATGCTCTGCGCCGAGTCCATCTTGTCGAAGATGTACGAGAGGGCCGTGTTGAAGAGGATGGCGGAGGGGGAGTACAGCGTCAGCAGCGTGCATAGCATGAAGATGGCGGACGGGTTGTTCAGGCTCGGGATGTCGTTCAGGATTACCTGGAACGAGAATGAATGATTGAATGAATTTATAAATGAATGAATAAATAAATGAATGAATGATGAATAAATAAATGAATGAACACTTTATGGTACCTTTTTAAAACAATAATCTGATTAATATATCTAAATGGAGAATGCACTTCGTTATATTTTGTACTTTTCTCGTCTCTCTTTACTGTCATAATTATTACATGGAGGCGTAAATTGATAAACGTATCAATATCATCATCATCATCCGCAGTCTTACTTCAACGTCTCTCTTTGCTCTTGACCGCTTTTTTTATAATGCATGCATAATGCATGCACACATGATGCTTACAATTAAAGAACAGAATCAATTTAAACCTAGTGTTGAAATTTGAAACAGTTGAGCTAACTGAAGACTGTTGCAAAAGGCCTAGTACGTGTAGCTTTACTGATTAATAGTAAGTATCTGAACGCGGTTTAGCACGCGTTGTTTATATGGAAACGTTTTAAGGCTATTTCTATTCCATGGGATTTATTGTATGAAAAGTAGTCTTCGTTTTATTACAGGGCTAGAACTGCGTCTATTAAAAATTAGCTTAGCACCTGCTGTTCTTACATCTTAACCCAGCGATGGTTTGGTGTCACGATTGGCGCTGTCATAAATAAACCAGAAGCGTAGTTAATTTAATAACATCTAATTGCAGTTATTATACAAAAGTGCCTAACGATATCTGTTATTCTTTAAGCACCTGATAAAACTGCAATAAGTAAGTGTTGATAGTGTTGTCTTAATATATAGTTGTATCTACATTCTTATTGAATAAAGCAGTAAATATCCAGATACGTTCATTTGATTACATAACATGGTGGCAGCGGTGGGATACGAACCCACGCCTCTGAAGATACTGTTGAATGAGTAAGCAACTTACCAATAACAGTACTCCAGCCGTTGTGATCATCATTATGAGGGTAAGGATTGTGAAGAAGGTCAGAAAGTACATGCTCATCGACAGGCCGTTTATCCTCAGTTGATTTCTTGCTTTTATCTGTAACATTATGGTATTTTTATAAACATTGTGATTTTGACATTATCTAAAATGTAAATCTGGAAACAAGAAACGTCATTATAAGTGATCAAATTTAACCCTTGATATCTAACTACAATTTTATTTATCATAAACTGGATCGGTGCTTAGAATTGGAAAAGTCACGGCGATCTGATAGAATTGACCTTTCCTACTCAGCCCGCCGTGGATGTTGTGATGAACCAAAGAGAAAAACCTGACAGAGGAAGACAGAAGGAAAGTTCCAGAGATATCTAGAGGAAACTACTGAAGTAATTGTAAAACCCCCTCAATCAGACACGTTCAGTATCTGTGGTGTGATGATAGCAGTTCTGAACGCCTTAGAAAGTAGAAGTAGAACGCCTTTTAAAAGCCATTGTCACCTCTCTGTCGTAAACGATGTCGACAGCCAGCGTGACGGGCACCAGCGCGAAGATCATCCCCACGAAGATGGCGCAGACCACGTTGCCCAGGTTGAACTCCTCCTGCTGCTCCGTCTGCTGGAACGGGTGCACCAGCACCTCGATGGGCTTGAACCCTTCCAGCAGCTTCGATGAGGACATCATCGCTCTAGAATATTTGAAGTTTGCGTTACTTATATAACATCTACCTTTTTTATACCACCAAGGTGGCAAACAAGCATGCGGCCCGGCTGATGGAAAACGGTTACCGCAGCCTATGGACGCTTGCAATATCAGAGACATTACACGCGCGTTGCCAACTCCTTAAATGTCTTTAAAGACCCTTTTTAAAGAACCCCATGTTGTAGTCCTGGGGGAAAACCTCAGCAGGGAGATCATTCCACGACCTGAGTGATCGCGTGTTCTACCTATATAAAAAGTGGAGTTGATTGGAGTTAATTATTAATGCTGGACAAACTCACACGGCATAGTGCAGCGATTAGTTAAGCAGAATTTAATCCCGACTTTGTGTTTCAGGAGAATACTCATTACGACCAAAATTCATTATTTGCTACTGTTAGTAAATAATATACGTCTAAAACTTACCTATAAAGGCTATTGTCCAACAAGTTGATGATGATGGGTAGTCCATGTGTATACGTACTATTGTAGTACGCCATTATATTCCCGTACGGAACCGAACTCTCTCTCATACTAAACGCACCAAAATTCTCCATATTTAAAAAACTACTAAAGTTCCCATCGAAAGATTCAATGGGGCTAGCACCAAGGGATTCTAAAGAGTCTTTGAGTTGTGATAGTTGGTTTAGATCGCTCGATTCACTGAACAGAGCAATTGGAGTCTTGTTGAAATAGGCGTTGGGGTCTAGTTTGAGTGGCTGCATTCGGAAGAATACGATTTGCCGGGATTTCACCCAGAGGCCGATAGCACAGGAAACTGGAACAAACAAATTATTTCACTAAAACAGTTTTAGCTTTTTACATCGTTTTTTAAAATTGTTTATTACATATTTATTGCATTAACATTTCCGGGAGATTAGGTGTAACTCTAATAAAATCAACAGTTTAAATTTCCAAAATCACGCTGAAAACGCTGAAATGATATGGTGACAATAGCGGCGGTCGTATGCCTTGTATGATGTTACACGTAAGTAAACAAGTCAATACCGTAACACTAGTTCTTTATTGAAAGGTTTTTAAATCTGTTCTACTTTTACCCATCAGAAGTTTCACTTCAGAAGACACTGAGATAGAGTATCTCATTGTCATTCTTAATGTAGTTGAGTTTTTTATTTTGCTAAAAGAATAGTCAAAGTCAAAGTCAAAGTAATTTATTTGCAAACATGAGTAATACATAGAGGTGTTGATTTATATAGAAGCACAACATGTTCTACCTTAATCTAGGGCATGCAAATATACAAAGTTTAATGTTCTCAAATTAATTACAATTCAAATATCTTATTAAAATTACAAATAAAAGTCAATTAAAAATAAACTGCATTACTAATTAATTATTTAATGTCCTTATCCGATAAAAATTCATTAATATTGTAATAACATTTTGACGTCAATATATTGTAGAGTTTATTCTTAAACTGTTGCAGCGGTAGCAATTTAAGGTTGCTCGGCAATTTATTAAAAATTTTTGGCGCCATTCCATAAAAACTTTTACTAAGTAGAGCTGTTTTTGCACTGGTCGAACACAGGCGTTGTTGGTCGCGTCTACTGCGGGAGTGACTTGACTTTTCAAATAAATTAATATTATTTTTAACAAAAACAGCTATCTCAAAAATGTAGAGTGCTGGAAATGTAAGTAAATTTAATGCTGTAAAGCAGGGTTTACAACTATCGGTTGGCTTCAGGCCATACATAGCCCTTAAACATCTTTTTTGTGACTTAAAGATCTTTTCTCTGTCCGTGCAGTTTCCCCAAAACATAATGCCGTACCGCAATTTAGATGACACGTAGCTGTGATACACGGTTTTAAGTGCATCCATACCAACGATTTTTCGCAGTTTGTAGAGCATGTATGCATATTTGCTGAGTGCCTTGCATACTTCATCAGCTTGTATTTGCCAGTTTAATTGCCTGTCGATTGTAAGACCTAAAAATTTAGTATTGGCGGTTAACTCTACTATTTGATTTTTATATTGAGTTTGAGTTTCAGGCATAGGCAGACGTTGCGAAAAATGCATTATTTTTGTTTTGTTTAGGTTAACACTTAAATTGTTGTTGTCTAACCAGTCTATTATTTTATGTAGAGCGTCATTAATTTCCGTTTGATAAGTTTCACGAGATGTACATTTCACTATGGCAGTGCTGTCGTCTGCGAATAGGACCATGGGATGTTTTATGATCGAGGGTAAATCGTTAATGTAGAGTAAGAATAATAGGGGGCCTAATATGCTACCCTGAGGCACGCCATACTTTATTATTCGTCCCTCGGACGTGTATTTTATTTCTGCTTTAGCTTTTGTACATATTTTTCTTATCTCTGTAAATTGGATTCTTTTATCAAGGTAAGATTTGAAAAGATTATGTGCGTTCCCTCTGATCCCATATCGAAAAAGTTTGTCTAATAGTATTTCGTGATCGACAAAATCAAATGCTTTTGTCATGTCCATAAATATGGCACATATAGGAGTTCTTTCATCTACTCCTCTTATAATTTTTGTCAAAAGTTTGAATATAGCTATATTTATAGATTTTCCCTTTCTGAAGCCATTCTGTTCATCTACCAGGATATTACTTTTTTCTAAGAATGAGTTTAATGCATTAAAAATAATTTTTTCGTATATTTTTGAAAAAGCTGATGTAAGTGCTATAGGTCGGTAGTTTTCTATGTCACTTTTTTCCCCTTTATTCTTGTAAAGAGGTTTTATAATAACAGGTTTAAGACGCTCTAGGAAAACGCCATTTGTTATACCTAAGTTTATAATGTGACTCAGGTGAGGAGATACAGAGCTGCTCACCGATTTAATAACTTGAATAGAAATGTCGTCGTAGCCTGTGCTTTTTTTGTTTTTTAGCGATTTAATAATCTTTTCTACTTCAAGGGGGATAGTGGGGGAGATGAAAATAGAGTTGACTGTTGAATTTATGTTTTTATTGTAATTCAAGGATTTATTTTGATGTGAATTTATTTGCTCTATGAAAAAGTCGTTAAATGCAGTAGCTATATCCAATGGTTCTTTATAAGTATTGTTATTATACGTAATATTTGTAATATTTTCATGAGGTGTATTTTCTTTTGTCCTCTTTATTATTTCCCAAATTGTCTTTGACTTATTAAAAGATTGTTTTATGTTATGGCTATTCTGCGAGAGTTGAGTAAGTTTTATAATTTTTTTTAATCTCATTGAGTATCTATTTAATTTTAATTTATTAGCTATATTTGAGTGTCGTCGATATGTCCAAAGGAGTTGTCTTTGTTTTCTACTGCAAAGTTTTATTCCTTTGGAAATCCATTTTGGTTTTCTTTTTATTGACAAATTAATTTTTATTGTTGGAAAACATAGGTCGTAAAATAACCTGAATGTTTCTATGAATAAATTATAGGCATCGTTAGCATTTGTAGTTTCATACAGTTCGGAAAAAGAAAGGCTTTCCATGCACGATTTGAATTTTTTCAAATTATCACAGCATAGATCTCTTCTAGATACGGTCCAGCTATTTATTTTGCAAACTCTACGGACAGGATATGTTAATAATTGAGCTGTATGATCTGAGAGTCCGATATCAAGTACCTGACTCTTACAATTTCTTTTATAACTAATAGCAAAATTATCAATGCAGCTCTTACTCGACATTCGTTGGTTGTCTAATTATTAAGTTAAGGTTATAACAAAGCAATAAGTTTTCGAACTCTAAAGAAACTCGATTGTTTTTTAGAATATCTATGTTAAAATCACCACATAGAATAACATTTTTTTTAGTGTTACAAATTTTCATCAATAAATTTTCCAATAGTTCATAAAATAAATTAAGTTTCGTGGGATTAGGCACTCTGTATATGCATACTAAAATAATATCATACTGTATAAGTTCTATGGCGCAGCATTCAAATACAGTTTCTACACATAGTTTTGTTACATTAATTTCATTAAATGTTATACCGTGACGGACTAATATGCATGCTCCTCCTCGGTTTTTACATCTAGAAAAGCAAGCAGCAAGATTAAAGTTAGGTAAACCAAGTAAGTCTTCTTGTCCTCTTGAAATGAAATGTTCTGTGATGCAGAGTACGTCTATGTCAATACGGTGTTGTTCATTTATGTCTTCTACATATAGGGTCAATAGGTCAGATTTGTTAAGTAATCCTGCAATATTTTGGTGCATTATGTGTATATAATTATTCGAGAAAAAACTGCTATTCGTTATTTTCTGTATCTGCAGGTTCTTCATACGTGCTTGAAGTACAGGAAAAGTTCTGCTCAGCTATCCATTTAGTTAGCTTTCCCAAGTCATGAAGAATGATTCGCATACCCTGGATATTCACTTTTCCGTTCACTTTTGAGAACATTCTGTAGTCGTAAGTTAAGTTTAGATTAGAGTCAAGTAGATATGCATATTGCTTGGATTCGGTGTCTAGGTAGAGCAAGTTGTTGAAGTTTTCGATTCGCCAATTGAACATCGTTGCATATGTATGGCATTTAAATGTTGGTAGGCATATAATAATATTAGTGAATTGAACGTTTAACAGCGTTTCTCTTATATACATAACTAACTCTAAGTTATTATTTGTGTTTTGAAAATCCTCTTCTCCTAGAAATATTATACAGAAATCCTGCATCGTATAATCTTTTAATTTCGCTTCTATTCCTTCCAATAAAACAGTTATGCCACAGACTGGTTTCCTGTAGTGACAGATATTGTACCTAATAATCTGCTCAGTTTCTACTAATGTTTTGTGCTGCAGATTATGTGATTTTTGGCTGCTTAATAAACAAATTTTATTCAATTTTTGGTTAGCAACTGGAGGTGTGTAGTTGGCTTTAGTTCGAGTTAGGTTGTTTGTCGTATCGAGTGAAGTAGAGGGGTCCAGGTTCAAATCTTGATTTTTTTTCTGTGTGATTTTTTCCATAGTTTGCGTTTCTTTTTCTTTTTTTTGAGTTGTTTGTTTAGCTAATTCTGTATTTGTTTGTGTTTCTTTATGCAATTTTATTCTTGATATTTCTTCGGTTTCTTTTATGATTATTGTACTGTCTGTTTGCGTTTTTTTATGGACTTTAGGTTGTTTAGCCTTATTATGAGGTGTTGACATTGTTGGAGATATAAATTTAGCTGGACTATTGCCAATTTTTTTGTACAGCACATTTTTTTCGTCAATTCCTTATTCGCTTTTGATAATTCTCTATTTTGTAGAGATAATTGCTCTATTTCTTCGTGAGCACTGTTGAGTTGTGTCTGAAGTTGCTCTATTTTTTGTGTTAATGTTTGAAGTTGGTCATCATTTTCGATTGAAACGTCCGGAAGGCTGTTGGTGGTGACATCTAGCGCGTCGATACTCATATCTGTTTCGTTTCTGTTGATAGTCAAGTGCGTAAGGGCTCTTCTGAAGGTGATATTTTGTTGCTGGTCCATTATTGAAGAAACGCTTCTGTTGTTCGCTAGATGGTGTTAGCGAAGAAATCTCCAGACAAAAATAATACCGATAGAGATCTGAACACGGTACCCACCGATCGTCAGTCCTACAGTGAGACCGCTTGACCAGATTGTATACACGTTGCAAGTCGAAATTATGATTCAGTTCGTAAGTGATGTGAAAGTTCGTGAATTGTTGTTAATGTCCGTTACTGCAATGAGTCACACTTTTATCACAACACCCTCAAAACATTTTTGACGAACGAAAAAGTTTATTTTATAACTTACTCTGATTTAACTTCTCAAATAAAATAAACAGATCTTTGTTATCACTTAGTCTCGGGTTAACACAGGTTGTGAGTGACTCTCTCTGTAGATATGACCCAGTGATTTCAGGTTCAAAAATCTTTATCACAGGTCGCACTTCGGATCATATTTCACTTTAAATCTTAGATTATTTAATTTTAGATTATTTCCTTGGAAAACACTACCACTAATAGTTTGAAACATTGTTGTTGTAATTATAGTTTATTCTTCGTAAGATGTACACTTAAACTATTTTTTTCAAATAAAAATATACAGAGCCGATGTTTACACTAGCAGCGCCCTCTTTCGAACAAATATATACTTTACAACGAAAATTACAATCAAGGAATAGAAAAAATACAACTAGTATATACAATTGAAACTATTGAGCTAACTGCAGACGGTTGCAAACAGTCTTAAGGTAATCCAATTGATCCATGTCAATACCAGTCGGAAGCGTCCCCAAGACACTGGCTGCATTACCACGCTGTATGGCAATGCTGATGCGCTGAGCCAGAAATTTTGCTTAAGGACATTGTTTGAAATAGGTAGGTACCTAGCACCTACCAGGACCTCAGAAATAAAGTAGAAGTGCCCCCTTTACTAAACATCGATCACTAGATTAGTGTCACTGGTTACATAACAGAGAACAAAAAGTATTTTTTCGTAACTGGTTACAAATCAGTGAAGAAAATAGTTTTTACGTAACTGGTTACAAATCAATTAGTTACCAAAGTGGCTGAAGGGGTTTCATAGACTTACTGATAGGCATGAAGATCATGACATACAGCTTGTAGGGATCCCTGATCATGCGCACGGTCCGGATGTAGACCATGGCGCAGAACGTGCGCCAGCAGTTGGGGCTGGTCTTCACCAGCTCGCCCAGAGCGTCCACCGACACTGTCACTTCTGGCACCACCTGGGATATCACAATATTATGGAATTGGTATTACAATATGGTCCAACAACAAACGCTGAGATAATTGCTGTAATAGTTCACTACGGGTGTTAAGGATGCTGCTTGCGCAGGACCGTGGTGGATAGATGAGGAGTATGAAGACACAAACATTGGGTAGGACTTCCGGTGTTTATGTTCCTAGATGAATCCTAATAGTTAGTAAAATCTGTCACCAAATGGTGCCAGATGATGATGGTGTAATCCCAATTTTAGGGTTCCTGGATGATTCGTAGCAGCTAGTAAAATTTGGCACCAAATGGCATTAAATGATGGCATTAAATAAGGTTACGATGGAAGTACAGTAGTTTTACCTTGACGTGTTCTACTCCGTGGTTGGTGGAATGCAGCGCGTGTGAGGCGGGAGGAGTGGGCAAAGAAGGCGTTTTCTCAGGCGCTTTGTCATTTAGTTCCTGGCAAATAATGTCACAAGTTGAACCAAAGTTTTTGTAAAAACATTATAAGGCAGGTGAAACTAACGTTCAAAGGATTTCGCGATTTACAACGAAATCTAGTTCGTAAGAACTGAGGGATTTTATAGCTCTAGCAGCTTGCTACAAAACTTTCCAGAATCTTGAGTAGAAACCGAATTAAAGAATTTTCTCTCAAATCATCTTGCATACTTGTCCGCTTAGACACATAGTTGTCAATTTAATTCCGTAGAATCTCTTGGCGTGTTCTGTTCAGAAGGTAGTCTTGTAATAGTCACCTGATAGCTGAGAGTCTTGCTCTGCAGACTGAGACTGCGGGACAGCGCGCGAGCCCGCACCAGCTTCACGGAGGAGACTCCCTCCACTGCGTCCGTCTCTTCCGCATTCTCTCCTTCCAGCGAGAGGAACACCTCTTCGAGAGTTGTCATGGAGACGCCGTAGCTGGTTATACCTGAAAACGAATACTTGGTTAAATAAATCCCGTGCCTACAATGAAAGGACAACGTCGTGTAGCGTTTTTTCCTTGACCTCGTGCTTTATGTCAAGAAATAACGGCGGGAATAATTGCATCAGCAAAAGGATTTATGACATAGTATTTGGCCGTGACAGGGAGGGTGATACTGGTGGGCCCACGACTGTCTGCGTAATCCCAGCCAGACGAAACGAACGAGAGTGAGTAAAAGCGAACGAGGCGGATTCGACGGTCGGTAATTCACTCGTTTTCGATGCTGTGTCTACACTGAACAAACGCATGTGAAAGCACAAGCCGAAGGAGCATGGCCGTTGGCGAACGAAGGGACTTGCTGGCTTTCGCCATGACGTTCACCCTGCTTCGTTTGCGTTCTTTTGTTATTCTTTGCTCGCTCTCGTTTGCTGGGTCTGGCTGGATCCACCACTAGATACTGTAGGTTCACACTCGATCGTAGTTAATGGGTCGACCTGAACCAAAACGTTAACTGGATATATCTAACTAATACTTGTCCGGGCGTAGTTGATTCATTAACCATATGTTATCTACTATATAAAAATAAGTCGGGTTTTCCTTCCTGACGCTATAACTCCAGAACGCACGAACCGATTTCCACGGTTTTGCATGCGTTGTATAAATAATAAAATGCATATATAATAAAACCGTGCGAAGCCGGGGCGGGCCGCTAGTATTATCTAATTTTATCTTGACCATGGCGACGACGTCAACCATAGGTTCCAAGGTCCACTAGATTAATTCTTCTCTACTCACCAAGCCTATTCGTCTTCTCCTTGATCTCATGCTCAATCGCGTGGAAGAGCGGCGGGAACAGATGGACGGCGTAGTGCGGCAGGATGTAGGACAGCTCGCGGCCGTGGCGGCGCGCCTTCTCCGCGCGAGGCACGTGGCCCCGGACCAGGCGGGTGATCTGATGCTCTCGGCATACTCCTGGGGAGAAAAAAGCCCACGTTTTACCTTTTAAATAAGGAAGAAAGTAGTAATTGAATTCTCACTTTCTTTCGTTTTCGTCAATTAAACGTGTCTCTCAAGAACCTTTTATTACCTTTTTACTTTTATGGGAGAGTATCAGAAGGTCATCTATGCGCTGGATCAAATCAAAGCTACACTGTTTAGTGTGGATTTGATTTGGTCCGTCCGAAGGGTCTGTTTGGTCCCTACGCGAATGTACCAGGAAGGTAGCACCGTTGACATGACAACCGAGACCACTCAAGAGCATAACGAAAGAGACGAAAAATATTTAGTTGTTACAGAAATTAGCAAATAAAAATATGGATCGTATCAAAAGAAGTCCAGTTCACGATTTAAGGTAAAAAAAAGGTAAAAGGTAAGGTAATGTTTAGTAACAGCGAATTAAAAGACGTCGCAGGAACAAAGGGTTCAAGTTCGAATAAACGGGTTTCTCATTTTTCGCAGTCATCTAGGAGACCTAAATGTGAACTCACCATCCAAGACCAGTGTCAAATGATATCCGATTCCAAACTTATTCTTCAAAAACAACGATGTTCCAGCACACCGCACCTGAATGAGGAAACACAAAACAGAGATAAGATACTGTTGAAGATCTGCTAAATTAGGATTTCATTTGTGTCACTTACCCTTCCCTTACTAATGACTGCCTTCCTATCCCCCAGTATGTCTGCCTCGTCCATGAAGTGAGTGGTCAGCAGTAGAACCTTCCCTCGCTTGGCTCTCTGCAAGATGCGCCACATCTGCCTCCGGGAGACGGGGTCCACGCCCGCTGTCGGCTCGTCCAGGATTATTATCTGAGAGAGCATGATTACTTTATATCTGTCAATGAAAATACAATACAACTTTGTATCATTATAACAATGCATGTGGACTTGACCTGTTTGAAGGACTTTTGAATTTTTTTTGTTACATTGGAGCAATCTTAAGACACCTAAAGTCCAAAATATGAGGACCTACCAGTATGATCGTATTGTACTACCGTTGGAATTTTAGCTTTCTTTCTGGAATGTGGAATTCTGTGTATATACGTTTATGAATCATATCTCATGTAGATCTGCAGCGATATCAATGGATAAAGCAGTGTTTCACTAACGTAATCTTTAGAAAACGACTCTTTTGAGGGATACAAAAAAGAGAGAACAGCAACTTAAAGAGCTCACCTTAGGATCTCCAATCATAGCGATGGCTATGCTAAGCTTCCTCTTCTGTCCACCAGACAGATGCTTCGCGAAGACGTCCGTCTGGTCCGCCAGACCCACGTCCGTCATAGACCGACTGATGTACTCCGACGCCAGCCTTAAAGGAACACCCTGAAAGATCAAAGAAGTCACCACATGAAGTCGCTTTAGGAACTTGCTTACGTCGTCATCGACAACTATCCTATTGCTGACATAGGTTTCTCCAAGACCGTATTGTTGGATCTTATGGGAGGTGGGCGTTTCGATCTGCGACATTGTATTTTTTACTTTTGCAGAACACATCGCTTCCTTTTTTAGTACAAAAACTTTCACTTTTTTATTAAAAGGGGGTTAGGTATACCATAATTCCCACAATGGACAGGCGTGTTGATGATGGCAATTTGGTGGCGAATCTGATCTGCTGGGAGCGATGCTACCCGTCCCTAGGTGGATATCTTTAGTCACCTCTTTAGACATCCGCGGAAAGAGATAGGGGTGGTGCAAATTCTTAGCTGGTACCACACAACACGGCATTTCATAAGTTGCCACTCTCCAGTTACCTTGATGGAAGCGAAGAACTGCAGATGTTCCTTCACGGACAGCAGGTCGAACAGCACGTCCTGCTGCGGACACACGCCCGTCATCTGACGGATCTCCAGCATGTCGTTTGGATCCCTGGGAAAAGGAATATCATCATGACTTTATTACTAAGTCTGGTTACATGCGATTTTGAACTCTCCTTGCCTTCTCTAGAGCATGTTGTCCAGTGTCTTTAGAAATTTCATTGTTGATGACATACATCTGTTTTTACTTGCGTCTGTATAGATACGTATGTATGTATCCAGCCCAGGCATCGCCACTCACCTAACATCCAGTCCGTAGATATAGGCGGTGCCAGCAGTAGGGGCCGTGAGCCCCGTCAGGATGTTGAAGAGCGTGGACTTGCCGGCCCCGTTGTGCCCCAGCACCGCCGTTATCTGCCCCTCGTAGATGGACAGGTCTATGTTGTCTATGGCCTTCACCTCCGGCCGCCGGCAGTGCCGGAACGTCTTCTGGAGCCCCACGATGCGAATCACTTCCTGGTCTTGCAGTTCTCTGTGGAGGGAGAGGTTTGGGAAAACAATCACATCACGTACATACACAATCGAGCATAGAAATATTTTTTTTTATATAAAGGGTATTACACTACACGGTATTCAGGGACCCTAACCCTAACTAAGAATGGTGTAATAAGATTTAGGGTCCCTAAGGGACGGACCCGGACCCGGATGATATTCAGGTCCCGGTAGTTAGGGCCCTGAATAACGTGTAGTGTAATACCGCTTTATAAAGGTATTTATAGATGTCTATTATAATAGTAAATTAAAGTTTATTTAAAATTTAAAAACACAAAACAGAGTAACAATTTAGGTTATCTTATTAAAACAGTATTATGATCTAGGTGTTGTTACCCGTGGTCGAGTGACTGTCTTCCGTACTAGTTAATTACTGTTTTACGGTAAGAAGTCTTGCTCTAATATTATAATAATAAAGGTGTTTAAACTGACTTGGGCACCGGTTCGATGTCCTTGTTGTGCGCGTCCCCATTGGAGTGGAAGTGCACGGCGGAGACCCGGCCGCGCTTGCCTCGGCCGGCCCAGTACGACGGCAGCAGGCAGAACCATGGCTTCTGCTTGATGCCGTACTCACCTAGAGGGAAACCATTGGCTTTGTTATTACTATCTTTTAAGTCCAGAATGTTTCATCTCCTTGCCACTGTTTTTGATTTTGGTTATGTATGGTTTTCAACACTTAAGTTCGAAACACACTGAAGCCGGAGGCGGAGCGGAAGCGAAGGCGTGCGGTTTTTCCTATGGCACCGCATCGCCACGGCCTGCGGTGTGTGTGTAGGCTTTTATAGGATTCCATAGAATACAACTCGCACGCCTTCGCCTCCGCTCCGCCTCCGGCTTCTGTGTGTTTCAAACTTCAGAGCTCACTCTATGAGGAGAAAAACATGCATCATATCTGAGCATGGTATCTGTGAGACAGCTTGAAACCGAAATAAGTGGCGAAATAATTGCGTGGCCGAAACTAAAAACCACTTTGGCTTAGCCACCTTAAAATGTACATAAAGACCAAGCGACCTTTACTTGACGTGAGCTAAACTACAAGGCTTACACGTGAATAGAGAGCTCAATAAATGACCTCGGAAGTTGAAGCTAGCTACCCTGCTTCAGGAGTCGTCTGCTAGATGGCGCAAGGCGCTTAGAAAAACTCTGACTGCAAAAAGTAATCATGTGACCCATAATCCTTGATCGCGCAAACTCTGGTCTCAACAACATCAGATCTATAAACAACTATCCGACATAAACTATCGGTCGAAGGAACCCGGGTATGTCAGCCAGTTGGGCCAACCCGGTATAGGGAAGATCTTCCCCTGCAACTATTCGGGGGAACATCCACCAAAGACCACCCCGAAATGTTACCTAATCCTTTCCTTCTCTTTGCCCTGTGACGTGTACTTACCAGTGCCAGATTTATATTTTTTATGAGTGTAGGCCACTTTTTGCCCCATGTACATACAGTGTTAGCTTAGCCTCCCCCCCCCCCCCCCCCATTACAAGGTTAGAATCCTGCAATTGGCAATAACATCTTTTTTACTTTTGCTAACAAAGCATAAGCAACCTAAAAATTAAATAACAGCAATAAAAATTGCAAAATCGCTCCAATTCAAACCAGTGAACGTGTTTGTCTTTTATCGTCTGCAATCGAGTGACGGTCCTCTAAAATCTGCCGCCCCTAGGACGCTGCCGCCCCTAGGCCGCGGCCTATACGGCCTATTTATAAATCCTGGACTGGTACTTACTGGGCAGCACCGCATCCAGCCAGTAAGCGATGAGGGCGTACAGCACGGTGTCGATCGCCATCATGATGAGACTGCCCCCGAAAGGCACGCCCGGCCCGCTCCACAGGTTCTCGAAGGTCACGCCCACTCCCGCCATGTCTAGGACGAGGGCCTGCAAAAATAACAAGCACGTTGTGAACATTTTTGGTCTTTCAACTGTGATTAACCAAAATGGAGCAGGTTTCTTTAGGTGAAAAGTCAGAAAAAGTGGGGAAAATTTCAGAAGGCCTTTTTTTTCTTTCATCTGTGAGTTAAAATGGAGCAGGTTTTTGATATTACAACTAACTAATAAGTACAATCATTTATTTGCAAACAGGAGTCACAAAGTGGTGCTTATTTCTTTAGTTAGGTGAAAAGTCTTGAGTAAGGTAAGTAAGCAAGAGATTTACTTTGTCCACAGTGCATAAACACTGAAGTAGATAAGCATTAAAAACTAGGAAAACAAAACTTAGGGGAAGATCCGTATCCGCCTTCTTGGGACTAATAGATTCAAAATCAAGACTTTGTTTCTTTTAGATCTTTCAGAACTCTTGGACACGTCAGGTTTTTCTTTATTTTTATTTTATTTTATTTTATTTTATTTTATTAAGATGCACAAAACATAAAATAATCACATAATATAATATAGTACTTAAAAATATGGGTTTTGAACTTAATTATTTCACAAATTATGTGCATACAGTCTTTCTTTAAGTCTCTTATAATGTGGTGTCAACTGGTGTCGTTGTATTTTTTCATTGTCAGACCAGTTTCAGTTCAGAGATCTAAGCTCTTCAGGATTAAATTTATGTGGTTAGTGTAATGATACCTTGTCCATGGCGAGTGCGTAGGCACTGGAGCTGATGAGGCTGACGAACCAGAAGGCGAGCGAGTCCGCGTTGGAGACGAACACCTGGATGAAGTAGAGCCCGCTCATCAGGTTCACTGCGAAACTGCCCACGATGCCGGCCGTCTGCGGACAATAGACGATTATCAGCCAAAGGTAAATGGGTGAGACACGTCAAAGTCTGAGTCAAAGTGATTATGGCAAATTTCAGTTTGCCAAGGCGACCTCGTTGAGGGAGCCAAATGAATCGAATCATGAAAAATGTTTTCACTCCGCACACGACTTTATTGGAGTGTGCGATTCGAGGCATGTTCATGCAATAGATAGATAGATAAAAAGTTTATTTGTTTTGACACACACATATACAATTACATAGACACAACAAATTAAAAATACAAAAATACAAAACAACAACATTCAATTTCCAAAGTAATAATGTTCTTATGAATTAACTTTTTTAAACGAAATAACTTTTAGTTTAGGTTAGTTTATGTGTGCTGTAGAACGTCAAATAAGCCATGATTCAGTGAAATAATAGGCAATACCTAATGGTATGTTAATTACAATAAGATGATGATGATGCTAATTAATTGTCATGCCTTTACTCCACTCTTTACGGGGTCACGTTCTCCCCTTTCAGCCGATTATGACAACAATTCATCATCATCATCAGCCTATATTAGTCCACAGCTGTACATAGGCCTTCCCTAATGAGCGCCATAGCGCCCTGTCTTCAGCTTGCCGCATCCCCAGCATTTCAACAATTATCTAATTATTATTTCCTGTTTGTTTTTTTGTAAATTAAGACTTACCCTAGCCTTATCGAAGAAAGGTGTCAGCATAAACGCGAAGGTGATGATAGTAAACCCAAATAGTAGCATCAGAAGGAAGATCAGGATGTACGATGAATGCTGGAACACCTGGAGAACACATTCTATTAGAAGATACACAAGGTATTTGTACTCAATTATCTCATCTTAATACAGCATACTATTACCGAAGAGTTTTAACTGATCACCACACATACGCCCACTGATGAACATAACTCCCCCTCCTTTTTAATATAATCGTTGACATATTAATTGGAGATCCCAATACATTTGTTGAATATTGCACAGTAAGGAACTTCTGTTCTTCCTTTGATAGGTTACCTTAGTCTGCTTTTTCTTAAATTCACGGACTAAATTAGAGCAAACGCAGAGTTTTAACTTACCTTTAAGGTGAAGAGAAGAACAGTGCTGACAACCGAGAGGATCATGACGAAAACTGCATAGATCAGGAACCAGGAAGCCCTGAAACAAAATCATTCATCCAGTAACTACGACTGCGGGATTAGATCCTTTAAAAGAATGTGCATAACCAGTAATACAACGCGATTGACCAGCAATATCAATTTAGACTCAATGTCTTACTGCTTCAGGCAGCTTTTTGCATTTTATTTTGTAACTTATTATATTACACAAAATCCACAGTTCTTAAAATAAATTATAAGCAATCTTATAGTTTAACCTACAGCCAATAAAGGATTTACATTTTAAGAATTTAACCTAAATATGAACTATCACTAAATTAATGGTCGCTCTTGCTCTCTTCACCTACTTCTTGTGATCCCCTTGATCAAAGACTACACTCACCAGTAGACAGAATCCCTCAGCCCCATGATCCGCATCCCCTCGCGTATCTTATGCTCCTTCTCAGCCACCACGAACATCAGCAGGTAAGTGATGAACTGGCTCAGAGTCATCACCATGTACATGGGCATGATGACTCGGAAGATGACCAGCCAGTCGCCGGTGTGCTGCTTCTTGGGGAACTGCCGGAGGTCCAGGCGGGGGGGAGGGATGGCGGCGTTCGTGTCCAACTGGAAAGGACAAGCTAAATTAGTTTAAATAATAATTATAGTTGTGAATATCTTGCTCAGGTATTGACATGGATCAATTGAGCTACCTATAGACTGTTTGCAACCATCTGCAGTTAGCTCAATTATACATACTAGTGTGTTTCTATTCCTTGTTGTAATTTTCAGTGGAAATTCCATCCTTTTTAATCATTTCATATTATCTACACTTTATTTTGTCTCCACATTTAATTTTTTTTTTTACTTTTTAACATAGTTTGTACCTATTCAAGGAATAGAAAAAATTAACAACAAAATTACAACTAGTATATAAAATTGAAACCATTGAGCTAACTGCAGGCGGTTGCAAACAGTCTAAAGGTAGCTCAATTGATCCATGTCAATAATAGATTCATCATCATCATCAGCCTATGTAAGTCCACTGCTGGACATAGGTCTCCCCTAATGAGCGCCATAGCGCCCTGTCTTCAGCTTGACGCATCCAGCATCTGCCAGCAGTCAATAATAGATGTACTCACAATGATCTTGACATAGTCGATGAGGGTCTGCAGCGTGAGGAACCCGGAGTAGTAGTACTGCAGCACGGGACAGGTCTCCTCGCTGTGCACCTCCGAGAGAGGGATGAGTTGTCCGCCGCGTGACCAGTCGCTGGACCAGTCCTTGTGGCCGGAGCGCTCGCGGCAGATGGCGGGGGACGTGTAGAGCAGGCGGGTGGAGGGGGTGCCCGTGTGCGAGGGGTTCGTGCGGATCGTGTATCTGAAAGAGATAGTTAGATCAAACTGTTGGTAGGGGATCTTTAGAGACAATGTCAAGTCGTTGGATTTAGTTTGAGTTAATGAAGATACTCTTATGCAGAAGAAGAACTCTTTCAATTTTTTAGAAACTTTTCTATGAAAACCCCCAAAAATGTCTTTTTTTGATGATTCTATACCTAGTAAAACCATGTTGTCTTGTTTGTATAGTCTTCCTATTTTGGAGTAACCTAATTGCCAAAAAAGTACATAGCTTCCTTGTCTGGCTGGTATGCCTCATCAATTTAAAATAGTTTACGCTCTCTGTTATTTATATTTCCATACTATTCATAACTGCTTTGTGACCATCCAATGAGCCTTTAAGTACGTTCGTGACCACCCAAAAAGTTAAAAAAAATCTGAGAACTACCCTCTTCATTACTTCTTTGTCTTTTCTTGAATTTTTGACACTCGCCAAAATGTTCCTTACAATAACCGCCCGGTACCAACCAACCCACGCCACGTCGCCACTGCTTACCTGAACAACATAGTACCTGAGTGGTTCATTGAAGTTGCTAGGATCCGTGTCAAAGACGACGGCGATGGGGAAGTTCCTTGTGTCGCTGTGATAGGCGTCGTTGAGGTCCGTGGTGTTGTTGAAGGGGAGCCAGTTGATCGGCGCCTGCCCCGACGATAGCAGCATGTCGTTGATGTCCTGGAGGAAACCCTGGGGAACAAGGGATAGGTAGACGTTAGAGAGGGACATATGAGCAAGAGAAAATTTGACCCATAAATTAACTTAGCGCCAACTTAAAGTGCTTTATTTCCTTTAGACCTTACAGGGCCTGCATTCCACTAAATAAATCGCTTCACCATTTAAATAGTATAGTGTCAAAATGTCAGTGTTAAACGCTTTTTGGCATTCTACTAACACAAACTTTTTGAGGTTCATTCATAGCTGTGACGATTACCTTTATAACTACCAATTTGACATTCTAATGATGAAAGTCTCTTCAGGCGCAAAAAATAGTAGAATACCAAATACACAAACGCCATTTTAATCATCTTGATTGAATGGCACTATTGAGACCTTTGTTACATTACTGGAATTTGGCCCCTGGACTCTTGACACGTCTAATTTAATGTACCTAATATCACTTTATTTCCTAGTTCTTATATTATAAGGAAATAAAGTGATTAATTCAATTTTTGTTCACTTCAATCTTTTTAAAGTAAAGTAAAGAAGCGAACAAGAAACCTTTATCTACCTAAAACAAAAATGACATTAAGATGAACTGCGCTTTGTAAAATCTGAGGCCTCAGACAGATACTCAATTCCATGTATCCTGAGATACATAGAATTGAAATTTCGATAGCATGTACCCTGATACACCACCCAACCTTTGTATTAGGAGTCATTCCACTTGTTGCTTTACCTCAGTCCCGTTGGCGTTGTCCCAGTCGGCGACCACGGCCACGGTCCTGTTGTCGGGCAGCTCGTCGAGAGGGTGTATGCGGAGCAGGCGGCCGGGCTCGCGCACCTCGGGGAAGTTGGGGTTGGGCACCAGCATCTTTAGGAAGATCAGCACGCCCAGCGAGTACAGCGGGACTAGGACTTCCTGGAGACAACAGGTGGTGATCAGATGTCATTTTAAACTTGAGAAATGTCAAGCAATAGAGAATTTACAGGCATTGGCGTAAGTGGGGGCAGGAATCTCTAAGATTTTGTCTCCTAAAAAGTCCTTCGCCAAAGCTAATATAGAGCCTAAGAGCAAGAAAAATCAACATTTCCTCACTCTGGGATGGACACCTAGGGATGGGTGAGGGACCCCTTAGACGCCAATGCACATTTAAGGCTATAGAGAGGGTATAGATCCTCCTAAAATCTACATTTCTTTAACCTAGAAATCGCGCTTTCAAGGCTAGGTGACACTAGCTCTTGTCACTGGGACTTGACACTTCATTATCATCAGCCTATATTAGTTCACTGCTGAACATAGGCCTCCCCTAATGAGCGCCATAGCGCCCTGTCTTGAGATTGTTATCAAAGTGTAAATCAGGTAGGTAATGAAGGTGTGTAGTTACAGCGAGCGTCTTCCTCGTGCTACCCCCGCCCGCCAGGGACCCCGATCTCTGTACTTACAGCGAGCGTCTTCCTCGTGTCTCTCTTCTTGAGCAGCAGGTTCCGGGTGACGGTGGCCCACAGCTGCGGCAGGAAGCAGGCCGGCCGCAGCGGCGGCGGGGCGGCGCCGCGAAGAGTGCTGCCCCCGCGCGCCAGGGACCCCGATCCCCGGCATTTTCTGCAAAAGGGAGAAGACTGGTTAAACTAGTTTCACTATCAAGACACCCTGGAACAAACATCCTGGCTCGGGAAGGCTAGGTTGAATTTTGCTAGAGTTCCCCCTCTAGCAAAACTATTTTGTTCATGACGAATGTCTTCTAAGTTCTTTTTTAACAACGAAAATTACAATCAAGGTATAGACATTAATAAAATAATATGAATCTAAGAAGTACTAGGGTATTTGGGAGCTCTTGCTGTCAAAATAAAGCTCCAATTTTAGAGGGCGAATCGAAAAAACTTCCCTACCACCTACTTCCGCACCAGCAGTACTATATTTTAAACGCATTTGACCGAAATCGAAGACCAATAAGACACGTATGACTAAGGAATATAAAATTATGTATGTTATTTACATAATCGTTTACTGTCGCCAAGTTAGATGCACTGTAGCTGCACAATCAACTGGGCGAGGCACCACGAGCGTGCAGCGCACGGGTGCAGCCTGTAAAGCAATCAATGCAACGATGTCGCCGCACCCGCCAGTTTGATTTGCCCTTGATTCATTCAGACACATATCTTAACTATGGGCCAACGGAAAGTTAACGTCTTTACTTTGTGTGTGAAAAAAGGAATCTAAGAACCCATACCTAAATTGAGTTTTGAACCAATCGTAGTAGCCGATGGAAAACAAAATCGTCTTGTGTCAACCTCGCATGGTATTGATTATTCACGTCATGTATTTGCAACTTTAAAACTCTCCTCCCCTTGTTAAAACGTACTGTTATTTTTTATGTGTATATATTAATTCCCTACGTCGTCGTGAAATTACGCTCTCTTTAAATTCTGAAAAATTAAACACTGTCATAAAAATATCTGCGCGTCAGCGCGCATTCAAAGAAAAAAACATGATTTCTTACTTCAATTTTCAAGCCAACTAATAAATAAAAGATCCCTAATAGGCTGTGGCTGAGAGGAAGGCGCTAGACTCAGATACCAGATCAGCTATGCATCTAAGGTCATCAAAAGCCAAGCTAGTTTTCGTCACCAACATTTCCTCTTTATTTACTCGGCGTCGCGGCTCGCGGCAACACCCTGCCAAATGAGTTTCTCTAGCCGCTCGGGAATTGCGGACATTTTCTCACTTTGCCAAATCGAACGCAGAGTTGGCAGTTTATTGTAGAGCCGTCCTTAGCGGTTGTTTCTTGCTCTACTTTTAAATCGACAACAAAAATAGGGGGAGGTTCTAATGTTCGGGTATGTTTTTAGTAAACGCTCGCGGAATACTCGTATAGAGGTTTAGACAAAAATCCCGGATGGTCCGATAAAAACAACTGTTTCCGAGGAATTATAGTATTTGTCCCACAATACTTAAAATAACAGTATAAATATTAAAGAATATGATGTCGGATTTCAGTTTTTATCAAATCAACCAAATTACCTAATAATAGTTTTGTTTTGGTGACTATTTCACGAAAGGTACTAAATGTTACGGTACTCAGGTAAAACCCAAGAAGGTATAACTACGGAAAGTACCATGTCTGCGAAGGATTTGATTTTATTTGTATACGTAAACAAACTTACGCGATCAGAACACATTATTATAAATATTTATTTATCGCGTTTATTTTAACGAAACGTCGGGAAAAATAGGTAAATAAACGCGATAAATACCCGTACATAAATATTTATAATAATACGTAAACAAACTCAATTCAATTATCTTCAAGGTTTTTTCACAATATCAAAGTGTATTGTCATTTTATCAGATTTGAATATACGTTGTGATATTACGTCGTATCTATATCGTCATCCATCCTTAGGACCATCATCGTGATTCTATTAATAACTTAATGTTTTAATATCACCACGAACACAGGATACGAACTCCTGAATCTTACATCGGCCAGATGTCGCTCAGTTCCACACCGACAGTAGTTTTAATTATTTATAAAACAAACATTGTATTAGATACATAAGTTATAACTACACTTGCTGATGGTTTCTATTTCACCTCTTCCACAAGTGGACAAAACATTTAAGGGAAGGGGAAGTCAATTATCACTTTATTACTTAGATTATTTTGATAATTATTTAAAGGTTTAAATTTGAATTGTCTAAGTGCTTATTTTGTAAGCCTAAAGAAATAAAGATATTGATTTACTGATTTACTGAAAAATCAAGAACTATTTTCGCTTTTGCCATCCAACTACATGTACTACTCGCTGATAAGTACCTACCTACGCCGTGCCACTCTCTCTGATGCTGTCAGTCAAACCATCTTGCCAGCAAGCGACCCATCGAATATGTAATAAATAACTTGGAATATCTTTCACTCACAGTGATCCCACTCATCGCCTTTAAAACCCATAACTCTAGGTACTAAAAAGAACATAAAATCTCACTTGCAGTGACTTCAGTTATGAAACGATCATGGCTGCATGCAGCTTTGACGAGATATTGGAAATTGGAAAATATAAAATAAATAAACAGTCTACAGTAATTGTCTTTACTATTTAATGCAGCCAGTGTCTTGGGGACGCTTCCGCCTGGTATTGACATGGATCAATTGAGCTACCTTTAGACTGTTTGCAACCGTCTGCAGTTAGCTCAATGGTTTCAATTGTAAATACTAGTTGTAATTTTTCTATTCCTTGCTTGTAATTTTCGTTGTCAATAAAGTTTTTTAATATGTTTTATATCTTGATTGAACAAAGTAAATATCACATCATTTATAACCATAATAGTTTAAGGCCACCTTGTTCCGAAGATGAATGAATGAATGAAAACTCTTTATTATACTTAAACCTACCACACAAATAAAGATCTGGCCAGGAAGATTTTTCGAAGCCTACGGACGTCGCGCAGCTCGCGGGTTTGTAGGGGTTGTTAGGCATCATTAATAGGAAAATAACACTACAACATCCACCTCAGCGATTTGTACTAGAAAAATGATTTATCTAAAGATCGGTGTAAAAATAAGGTCAATAAGTTTAATATTTTAGGCACAGTATTGAAAATGTTTTTTAGAAAGAGGCAACTTTGGTATTTTTTTCTATCGAGCGAAGTTCATCTGATTGTGTAAATGTAAGCGAATTGTACTCTGTAAGATACTCAACTGAAACATATATTTTTTTCAGAAATTTATGTCAATTTTTGACTGATTCATATTGATTTTAAAAACAGCATTTGCGGTATAAGGGGCCCTTAAAAGTTTTATAATGCTACTCAACCAGTCCACTTCCCCATTGGGTCACTCGTCCAATCAATCCGACCGCAAAAAGTCACATCCGTTGCCAACGGGAAGTAGCCGCAGACACCGGAAGGGCGCGGCGGCGCCGGACCCTGCTTACCCCCAGCTACCCTACACTACCCTACCCTACCCTAGTGCATAGCGCTGACGAGGGTGGTTCGTCGTAGCTTGGGGAAGTCATTATACAATCAATAGTGCGTGTAAGGCTTGATTTGACTTTGTACCGTGTGTTTATGGGAAGCTTATTCACACTATGATGCATTCTGGGTAACATATTCCTAATAATATAAGTTAGGGGAAACCAGCTATTTCGAGTAGAATAATATCTAAAGTGTATCTAAAATTAAAACACATTTCGTTTTTTAAAATACCAAATTTAAAATCCAAAATTTTTTAGAATCACCACTAACCTCCTACAATTTTATTTTACTCCCTGCTCTACCTAAAAACTCATTTGTAGACAAAGAAAGAAAAAGTAAAAAGACGATTGCCAAAAAATCTTGGTTGTATTCGTCATGTTTCTTCTGAAAAACGTTTTAGACTACATTCGACAAACTCCACTGTACTTAAAGATATATTAGGTAGGACTTTCATTTTAAGCAAGAAAATACGACGACGTCACTTTTTCTTTCTAAATCGTATAAAGCACCATGAATGCCTAAGCAGTGAGCTAACGCCGAACTTGTCGTGGCCCTGGCCGACTGAAGGCGAAACGTGACGCGCGCACTGAACACACTCACTTAGGTTACCTATAGGCCAATCCTATAGCCTAGGAAAAGACCCAGCATTACTATTAACAACTACCACCTATTGTATATCGAGGGCACTGACTTTAAATGAAGGGGGAGGTTAATTGTAGGTACGTGTGTGTATGTATGTTTTTTTATATGTTCCCCGATTTTTTATCCCATTTATATAATTTGGGATTCTAGTGTGAAACTAAATAAGAATCCCCATTAAATAAAAGGGATTATCGTCTTATAATCCCAGGATTTAAACATTATCATCATCTTGTGATTTTACAGGAGATATTACAACTCTGTGTTACTTCCACACTCGAAATTTAGATAAATATGCTCAGATTCAGATTCAGATTCAGATTCTTTATTGGCAACATTGTTACAAGTCTAAATGGTACATTTTTTCTTACTTACAGTAATACAAAAAAGTAAATTCATAATGCAGTTAAAAACAAAGTGTTAAAAATTGAAAGAACAAAAGCAATAATCTATAAATAAATAATAATCATAATTTATTAAAATTGGAATGTCACAAATCAATTAATTTATATTTATTAACTCATTCACATTATAAAAACACATGTCGACTAGCCAATATTTGAGTTTATTTTTAAAGGATTGCGTCGACGGTGAGTTGGTGATTTCGGGTGGCAGTCGGTTATATACACCCGTGCCGAGTATGTGCACCAGTTTTTTAGATTTAGGGGTGATTCTACGAAAACTCGTTTTTTGTCTGACTTCTGTGGCACATTTTTTTTTGTTGAAATTGCACATCATGATAGTATATTCTAAATAAAGATTAAATTTTGAATTTTTTGGTAGTGAAGGGAACTTTATTGGCTTTATGGTTACGGAGTTATTCAATTTTAAAAATATGGTGTCCACGGAAATCAGAATTTATATCACCAAAATCAAATATGGGTTGGTTTATCGATAAAAATATGTGTTTTCGGTAGTAAGTAGATTATTAAGCTAAATACCAATTATTTGACGTTTGTGGTTTTAATCAGTTTTTACAAAAACACCTTTAAATCATTACTGTAAATACAAGTAACTTCTTACAAAAATCACACTAACAATGTTTATCTTTGTATTAAAAATATTATAATTATTCATTTTGTATTTATTATAAACTTTTATCCTAAAAAACATCATAAAAACTGTAAAAAAATATTATTGAGATGTTAATGAACCCGCAAAATCCACGGAAATCACACCACGGAAATCAAAAAAAATAACAAAATCTTAGAAATTTTCTTAATTTGCTGGTTTATTTTACATTGAAATATGCAGTCGAAATTAGGAACACAAAAGGCATGAATTATCATCATTAATAAAACAATAGGATTAGCATAAACAAATTTATAGTCAACATGGTAATCAGAATTTCTAGATACCAAGCCACGGAAAGTGATTACGTACCGAAATAACAGAGTGACGTAAAGACATACACCTTTGTTGTACACACCACTGATGGGGCGTGACTGATAGTTTCTCTCAATCTAACAACTATTTACGCAGATATTAAAGTACAGTATTTATGAATAATTTAGTGCGCACCAGGGAAATCAGAGCTAAACGACGGACGCGAAGTTATCTCGTTGTAACTTGTCAAATAAAGCTTAGTTTTGCGTAGTAATAGCGTCAAATAAGCAAGTAACTATCTGGGTTATTGTGAACCTATGTAAATTAGTACCAGAGTTTTTAGGAAATGATATAAAAATTTATTAACACCGGAACATGAGGTCCGGACGCACCACGGAAGTCATAATTTCCAAGGATTTTATTTATTTTTACTTATTTAAAATAAGAATATTAAAAAACTAAAAAAGGCCTCCCCTATTATTTTTGTCTAATCTACTATCATAAAAAAAATCAAAGGGCTAGGGATACTTTTTGTATGATTTTTCGAGCCGGACATGTATTTTTGAAGCCCGGGAGAATCACCCTTAGATAACCTATGGTCAATGGTCCTCAGCCTGTTTGCATGCCTGAAATAGTATTTCTGTCCATCGCCGCATTTCGAGTATTCCTCTAGGTGGCCTCGAACATAGAGCGCTGCCTGGTAGATGACGAGGGCAGGAACGGTCATTATACCTAGGGACTTAAAATATGGTCTAGCTGATGTAGTTTGGGATACTCGCACAACAGCCCGTACTGCCCTCTTTTGCAGCTTAAAGGCGCGCTCCCAGTCCGCAGCGCAACCCCAAAGGTCCACTCCGTACTGCAAGTGACAATGGACAGAGGCGAAGTAAAGACTCCTCACCATCCTTTTATTTAAGGTTGCTGAAAGGCGCCATAGTGCAAAGCAGGCTCTACCTATTTTCTTGCTTAGGGTATCTATATGTTGTTCCCATGTTAGAGCCTTGTCTAGGGTAAAGCCTAGGAACATTGTCTCATTGACCTGGCTTAAATGTCTGCTATCAACTGTCACATTCAATGGCCTATACGCACGTCCCGCCAGGTTAAAATGGATAAAATTCGTCTTTGTTACATTTAGGACCAGGCCGTTCTGGCTAAACCACTGGTGCAATCGACTTGCTACAGTATTGAGTCTTGCCTCCAGTGTGTCCACTGTTGGAGCCTCTACCACTGCTGCCACATCGTCTGCGTACATTAAGACGTGCGCATCTTTGATCCATGCTGGCAGGTCGTTCATCAGCAAAGAAAAGACGATGTTCGAGAGCGACGACCCTTGGGGGACTCCAATAGTAGTAGGTAGAGCCTGGGATTTTATCTTACCCCCTCTCCCGGTCACAACCTGATTTCTATTCGTTAGAAAGCTCGCTATCAACTTGAGAGCTGGTCCACAAACTCCATAGTGCGCGAGCTTTTGGATAAGTAGAGCGTGATCTGCGACGTCAAACGCTTTTGACAAGTCACAAAACAAGACCGCTACTTGGTTCTTAGACTCGCGCGCTTGAAGGATATGTCTCACCACTTCCCTCGCAGCATCAGTCGTCGACCTCCCCGCCCGGTACGCGTACTGCCTTGCAGACAGCGAACCTGCTCATGTTATTCCGAACACTGGTTACAAACATAAATGGGTGATTCTACGAAAACTCGTTTTTTGTCTGACTTCTGTGGCACATTTTTTTTTGTTGAAATTGCACATAATGATGGTATATTCTAAATGAAGATTTAATTTTGAATTTTTTGGTAGTGAAGGGAACTTTATTGTCTTTATGGTTACGAAGTTATTCAATTTTAAAAATATGGTGTCCACGGAAATCAGAATTTATATCACCAAAATCAAATATGGGTTGGTTTATCAATAAAAATATGTGTTTTCGGTAGTAAGTAGATTATTAAGCTAAGGACCAATTATTTGACGTTTGTAGTTTTAATCAGTTTTTACAAAAACATCTTTAAATCATTACTGTAAATACAAGTAACTTTTTACAAAAATCACACTAATAATGTTTATCTTTGTATTAAAAATAGTATAATTATTCATTTTATATTTATTATAAACTTTTATCCTAAAAAACATTATAAAAACATAAAAATATTATTATTGAGATGTTAATCAACCCGCAAAATCCACGGAAATCATACCACGGAAATCAAAAATAATTACAAAATCCTAGAAATTTTCTAAATTTGCTGGTTTATTTTACATTGAAATATGCAGTCGAAATTAGGAACACAAAAGGCATAAATTATTGCAATTATTATAACAATAGGATTAGTATGAACAAATTTACAGTCAACATGGTAATCAGAATTTCTAGATACCAAGCCACGGAAAGTGATTACGAACCGAAATAACAGAGTGACGTGGAGACATACACCTTTGTTGTACACACCACTGATGGGGCGTGACTGATAGTTTCTCTCAATCTAACAACTATTTACGCAGATATTAAAGTACAGTATTTATGAATAATTTAGTGCGCACCACGGAAATCAGAGCTAAACGACGGACGCGAAGTTATCTCGTTGTAACTTGTCAACTAAAGCTTAGTTTTGCGTAGTAATAGCGTCAAATAAGCAAGAAACTATCTGGGTTAATGTGAACCTATGTAAATTAGTACCAGAGTTTTTAGGAAATGATATAAAAATTTATTAACACAGGAACATGAGGTCCGGACGCACCACGGAAGTCATAATTTCCAAGGATTTTATTTATTTTTACTTATTTAAAATAAGAATATTAAAAAACTAAAAAAGGCCTCCCCTATTATCTTTGTCTAATCTACTATCATAAAAAAAATCAAAGGGCTAGGGATACTTTTTGTATGATTTTTCGAGCCGGACATGTATTTTTGAAACCCGGGAGAATCACCCAAATAGCTTAACTCCTAACTCTTGGTGGAATAAGATATAATTAGAGTTTAACTGCAACGTAGAATCTAACTCAAGTTAAGTTTTAACCTAGCCTGGCGCAAGTGGGCTTCTAGTAGTCGGAAATATCATGGTCATAGAGTCGCTACAATAAGATTATTGGATAATTTACGTTATTGGATAATTTATTTTGTGACAGATAAACTGCCGTATAAATTGTGAGTTAGTAATATAATGCTAGGTGACGTCAACTCTAGTATTCGCCCACGGCGTTGGTCGCGTGGGTTCCTCAGTATACGTACCGTAAATGATCTTGTTTTCTTTTTGGTATATGTATGACTATGTAGTTCCTAATTGTAAAAAGTTAATGAAGACAATGAAATATGTATGTGGACTAAAGGTTTTGTCGAAACGTAGGTACTCATAATTTAATCTTTCACATAGAAAAATAAATTTTTGACAAATAGAAATGTGATCCTTCGACACGAAAATATCAGGTCTTACGAAAGTTTCGATTTTTAATCGAGCATATAAAGTAGATTATTCAAGATGATACAATGAAAAATATTTTAAATATGGGCTTAGTACTTACAAGTTATTTTTTACCACAGCAACTCAATCGTCTGAATTTTTTAAGAGAAAAATGCATGTACATTTGTATATATGCATTTATGCACCGCCGCGGGCATAAGCAAGTACTTCTCAAGTTAATTAAACATCAAAAACAATAATAGTGTTAATATTCCGATAGGTAGTACTAAAAATAAAGTCATGCTGAAACAACGCCCTAGAAACCAATTACAACTTCCTCATGGAACAAAATGGATTGTCATAAAAACTCGCACCAAGCCTAATGATTAATTGATTGTCAGCCGCAATGACTAAAATAGTTAGATCGTAGAAAGAGTGTAGTACTACTCTGTCAAGAAAGTACCGGGAAAAGATCAATAATACTCAAAATGTTTGTTATTCATCCAAATTTATTTTATCACCTTCAAAGTATGCTCCTTCAGAAACGATACACTTACGCCAACGAATTATCCAATCATCAAAACATTTTTTAAACGCTGTTTCCGGAATTGAGTTCAGTTCTCGCCGCGAATTCTCCTTTATGTCTTGTACCGATTGAAAACGGGTGCCACGAAGTGGTAATTTGAGTTTAGGAAAAAGAAAGAAGTCGGCCGGAGCCATATCTGGTGAATATGGTGGTTGCTCGATGGTATTTGTTGAGTGTTTGGTCAAAAATTCGGTCACAATGATGGCCTTGTGCGAAGGCGCATTATCAAATTCAGGTCTTTTGGGACTAGTCGAGCGGCAACATGTTTCATACCCAAGTGATTATTTAAAATGGTACGGATCGACTCGTGAGATACAGAAAGTTCGGCGGCTATCTCTCGCAAAGTTGAATGAGGATTTTCAGTCACTGTTTCCTTCACTTTTGCGATGTTAACTTCAATTGCAGACGTTGATGGCCTACCAGAGCGAGGCAAATCTTCCATCACATCTCGACCGCTTTTGAACGCTTTGTACCACTCATAAGCACGTGTTTTTGATAAAGTCGATTCACCGAAAGCCTTCTGTAACATTTTCAGTGACTCCGAACACGAAATTCCATTGGCGATGCAAAACTTAAGACAAACTCTTTGTTCGATGTTTTTGTCCATTGTGAAATTTGCAATACACACTAGATATGATGTAACTAAAAACAGCACTGTATTTAATATAAAAACAGATGCAACTCAAACTCCGCGCCAAAATGGCAAACAGTTGTGCCAACCTAACAACAACGAAAAAAACAAAAATTTTAACTTGGAACCATAAACAAATCATCCATTCCCGATACTTTTTTGACTGAATGTATATTATCACTACATAGTATAAAAACAAAGTCGTTTTTTCTGTCCTTATGTCCCTTTGAATGCTTAAATCTTTAAAACTACGCAACGGATTTTGATGCGGTTTTTTTAATAGATAGAGAAATTCAAGAGGAAGGTTCATACGTATAATAAAACCGTGCGAAGCCGGGGCGGGTCGCTAGTACACTATATAACACACAGCATCATCTAGCCCCAAGCTAAGCTGAGCTTGTGTTATGGGTACTAGATGACTGATATACTTAATAACATTACATTCTTAAATAGATAATTTTTTTACTATACATAGAAATCGTGATATTTTAATCCCAACAGCAGTAATGATCCACATGCAGTAATTTATCGTGACTTTATCCAATGCACCTTCATTCTAAATGTCCAATATCTGCTGGTAATACAGCTATGATGTTCTAGTAGAGATAGCTGTAGTAATGCGTATTAGGACCATTGCCAAGAGCGAGTCGCCAGCCTGTCTGCTGTAGAACTTTACTCAGTGCCGGTTTTCCTTCTGCACATAGGTTTCAAGGTTATTAGGAAGGCCGCACGAGGCTATAGGACCATACGTAAAGACTTTTGCCATTATTTGACGAAAAGTAAAGAAACAGGGACCTGTCTACAATTAATAAATTTAATAATAATTTAATTTTCGTTAATTTTTATTAAAGATCGAATTCGTTAGTTGTTTGTTCCTTCTCTACATAAAGCTATACTTACACGTTGGAAATAAGGAGCAGGAACTATCTCCTTTATTTTACCTACGACTTGAATCGATAACATACTCTTAAAAAAATAAATAATACTAGTAATAATACTAATAAATAAATTTAATTGAATTGAATAATAAAAAAGTGAGTAAAAATGAGTATCCTACATTTTTCGGAATAATTTGATATATTTTTTACAAAAACTATTAACCGACTCAATATTTCACACATTGTTTCAAAAACTCAAAAACTACTGATCACCCGACGATCTTGGAATTATTCCCTATACAAACCTCTATAGAAATCACACGAAAAGCACGATCTTTGAATTAAAAAAAGAATCATCAAATCGGTCCACCCAGAAAAAGGTTAGCATCGCAGAATATACAAAAAAAAATAAAGTCGCATTGAGAAAATCCTCCTTTAGTTCGGTTGAAAACTCAAACATTAGGGACCTTAACTAAGTAACATGAACTCAAGCATGTATAGAAACAAGTAACGTTCCAACTAAAGTAGTCAATTTACACGTAACGAGACGCGGGTGGAGTCGCCAGTGGGAAAGTATCGGCAAACTGTAATTGGCCCCATGACGTCATTGTTGGAGAGGGTTCTGCAAGGAATCGGTCACTGAAGGAAAATGAAGGCTATGACAGGGTGAATAAAATCCAAAAGAGAGTACAGCAATGATATAGCATTTAAGCGTGGGTGACATTTTAGTTAGTTACAGACTGAACTTGATAAAAGTGATTTCAGATTAGCCCCGTGTTGGGCGCCAATTTTGAAATATCTAGTTAGCACTTATTTACTTTGTTTTGAAATTTGGTCTTTTTATTACTATTTTGTCAGTCTTACAGATAAATTGCCCCGCAAATAAAAAATAACATGTTTACAACAGTCTGCAGTTAGATCAATGGTTTCAATTGTATAATTACTTGTTTTAATTTTTTTATTCCTTGATTGTAATTTTCGTTGTAATAAAGACTACTTTTCGTTACGTTAACTCGAAATAAAAAATAACTTACTAAGGGAATAAGCTTTTGCACCACGTTGGACGCCAACTTACCAAAATCCTATTAAAACACCCAGACCGGTAAAATGACATCCAATTACAAAGAAACCTATGTATTTAATGATTTACTACCCTTACCCACAACTAGAATACCTAGAAATGCGATAATTGCTTAAATGTCATGGCTAACTATGAGTTCCTAAATTATTGATAAGTAGGACATTCATTAACGAATAAAATTACAAGTAGGTACGAGTAAGGAATTATGTTCCAAAATAAAGACTTTTTACTTAAAAAAAACTGCAGACTAACAATAAAGCTGCGTTAAATCACTTGCTGCGCCCTGCGACTTCGCTCGCGTGGAATTTTATTTGACAAATTTCTGAAATTTATTGCACTCCTCCTAGGGGTGGGTATAGTTCCGTCAAAATAAAAGCAGCTTATTTAAACCGAGTTTTGACTGAATCAAAACAAGGAATAATAATTTTCCATAAGTAAAAACTTTACCACCCTATTTAACCCCCTCAGGGGTTTAAATTTTGAATCCTGTGTGTTATTCTAGGTCCTAACTATCTACATACCAAATTTCATTTAAATAACCTAAGTAGTTACGGATATTACCTACTTATTATAACAAATATTCGCACAAACTTTCTCATTTATTATTATACAGGGTTATAGGTATCTAATGATTAACCTCTTAAAGGCGACTTGGGTGAATCAAGACTAACAACTTTTGTTCTATGACTTTTGCCAAAACGTAATACATCTCCAGTTTTAATTTTTTTTAGTTTTGGCGGGAATTTCTTTCAAACCCCGCTCGCCTCACCGCAACCCCTTTCTTTCCCTACTAGATTATGTTTACGACATATAGGTCATGTACCAAACCGATATGTCTCAATCTGCGACGCCTAGATAGAGCTAAGAAGATTAGAACTGGAGATTTGCTAATAATATTTTTTTTTGTATAGGAAAAAAAAATCATTGAATTAGAAAAAATCGTAGAACAAAAGTTGTTAGTCTTGATCTACCCAAGTCGCCTTTTCGAGGTTAATCATTAAACACCTATAACCCTGTATAGAAAGAATTAAGATAGTAAGATGTATTTTGTGTAGTTGTAGGTCAGAGGAAAAACAAAGGCATTAGGGTAATATCGGGTAATGCCGGTCACCTAAGAAAAATTAAACATAAATGACAAAAAAAACTACTTTTTATTTAAAATCTATTTGGAATACTTAAATTTAATTATAATTCTTTCATAATAAATAATATTGAGATCTGTTTTCTAAAAAAAACTTGGCATAATAGACTTTTAAAAAAAATATAGCTTTGACCGGTATTGCCCGACATAGCGGGCAATGCCGGTCAGCTGGTTGGCAATACCGGTCATTTATTTCAACGGCATAAATCGCAAATATAGTCTTCAGAGGAATCGTTCAGGGTTCTTATTTTTCAGCTTTTCTTGGGGGTTGAAAGGGGATACCTGTAGATCACGCTGCTTCTCTTATTAAAGCCCCATCTTCAACAAGTTTGAATGCCCTGGTTAAATGGTCTCCATTTCACCTTTAGCCCTCGGCTCCTAGTCTGTTGTTTCTATATGTAAAAATTAAAAATGTATGCATGAGTATGAACAATTACAGACCAGTAGGTATGTATAAAAAAAATGAAATGGGGTCATCAATATTCGTCCTTAATTGGCTGAAAAATCAGTAACAATAAAAAATACAAACATTCAAACAAAGAACCTCCTTTCTTTTATAAGGTGGTTTAATAAAATAAATAAGGTATAAAGACAAACTCTACGATCATAGAACAGAAACAATTTTATTGGGTTACAAAATATCATCTATTTGTATCTGAGACTTGCGGGGCCCGCATGTTCACTTTTGGGGTTAAAAATAATTATAAAAAAAATGCATTGCTTATTGCTTGAAATCCACATTCTAAGGAATAGTTAGATAACTGACACGCAATAATTATTATAGACAATCAATGAAATATAAAAATTACAGTATTCACCTCTTATTTTCTAAGGCCAGAAAGTTATAACAACTTGGCGCAAAACACACACAAGTCTTTAACGCAGTGACGAATCGTCGGAAGTAAGAAGGGGTTGGTGCGGTGGGGCAGGGAATGGACACGCCACACTCTTTGCATGAGTGAGTGCGCATAAACGCAGTATTTGGTGAAAAAGTAAGGTGACCGGTATTGCCAACTGACCGGCATTACCCGCTTTTACCCTATAAAAGTACCGTTACGTCCCTTGACTCATCTTTCCAAAGACAACAAGTTAGCAGGATACTTACTAAACTAGTTTGTGTTGAAATAACACCAACATTTCATCCCTTATCGAAGAACTTCTTCAATTCATATAGATTTACAATGAAATCGTGCAAAATTTTTATAGTAAAAGGACAAGTTAGTAACCCGACTATGACAATGGGACCGGTATTTTAATAACTACTTGCTACCCGCCTCGGCTTCGCACGGTTTTATTAGATATACCATAAACCTACCTCTTGAATCACTCAATCTATTAAAAAAACCCATCAAAATCCGTTGCGTAGTTTTAAAGATCTAAGCATCCAAAGGGACATAGGGACAGAGAAAGCGACTTTGTTTTATACTATGTAGTGATAGTGTAGACAATGCGTAACGTTACCAACGAGTAACGACCTTTTGAAAAAAAGAAACTGAATGAATTGGCACTGTCGTCTACTAAACTGAGTTAAATAAGTTCTGGATTACTTTAAGCAAGTTGCCCAACTTGGCCCGCGTCCCGAAACCATGACAACCGTGACCCAATAACTTTTAGATCAGACCTAAAGTTGGGGAAAGGAGGTAGGTAGTTACTGGTCGGGCGAATTTACATGATACCTGGCTTGAACAAGAATACAATCGTTTTAGAACTATTTTAAAAAATTATGATGATTTATTAGTACTGGTATTGACATGGATCAATTGAGCTACCTTTAGACTGTTTGCAACCGTCTGCAGTTAGCTCAATGGTTTCAATTGTAAATACTAGTTGTAATTTTTCTATTTCTTTGCTTGTAATTTTCGTTGTTAATAAAATTTTATTAGTATCACTACATAGTACAAAA
Organism: Eupithecia centaureata; assembly: GCA_944547425.1. Lineage (NCBI taxonomy): Eukaryota > Metazoa > Arthropoda > Insecta > Lepidoptera > Geometridae > Eupithecia > Eupithecia centaureata. The sequence continues at coordinate 738,792 of OX155695.1, read as the reverse complement.
CAAAGTCGCTTTTTCAGTCCCTATATCCCTATGTATGCTTAAATCTTTAAACCTACGCAACGGATTTTGACGCGGTTTTTTTAAATAGATAGAGTGATTCAAGAGGAAGGTTTACGTATAATAAAACCGTGCGAAGCCGGGGCGGGTCGCTAGTTTTTTAATTTTGCTTTTAATGAACCTTGCCTTAAAGCATTGAATCCGTAAAATTTACATTTGGGAAAAATTAAGACTACAGTATACATAGTACCTATACTACCTATCATCCACTTCTACAATAAGTTCTGATTCCTTTTTTGAACACTATGTTTATATGTATATCGCGATGTATTCCTTTCCACGACATTATTTGGGACTCTTCATTGGCCACTAGTTTTGCAGAAAGTATAAAATCCCTTAAAACGCAAACTGAGCTTGTCACGTTACCATGACGTGACGCCGCATCGACTGGCCTGAGGCCAACAGTGGCGGTACAGACGGCAGCTGATATCGACGTCATTGAGTGGGTTCAGTCCAAACTACAAGACAAGACATCATTCATTATAACATGATTTTATGATGTTTTGCTGAAAACTAACAAATTACTTCAATTTTCATACATTATTGAGGGTAACTCAAAAGTGATCAGCGACCACTGAAGTACTTATCCCATAGTAACGTAAGCTAGCTTGTAGGAGTATTAGTAAGATAAATCTCATTGTCACTCTCATGTCATTGTGCAGACATAGAGCACTACATAGTATAAAACAAAGTCGCTTTCTCTGTCCCTATGTATGCTTCAATCTTTAAAACATTCAAAACTGCGCAACGGATTTTGATGCAGTTTTTTTAAAATAGATAGAGTGATTCAAGAGGAAGATAATACGTATAATAAAACCGTGCGAAGCCGGGGAGGCTCGCTAGTTACATATAAAACAATGGACAAAAAAGGTTGTTTCTTCCTGAGCCTTCAAAACCACCCTTTAGATTATAACACCTCACCACCTAGGGATAAAAAAACATATCAATATCATGGTTCACCCAAAAAAAGTTAAGTTAAAAAAAGTCTGTGGCACATTATAGTTAGCATCACACTTAAAAAAGACAGTTGTATTGAACCTCCTCCTTTTTTTGAAGTCGACGACGGTTGCAAATCGTTTATTTATGGGAGGTAGAGCCGGTGAGTTTGTGGCATGAACGTTAAAAGAACGTTTAGTATAATATACTCAGGTCTACAGAAAAGTACCAGAACGTGTTTCAGTAAGCTAAGCCGAATGGGGAAGCTTGTTTGTACTTACAATAAACGTCCATAAGTCTAGCAAGCACTTCAGTCTGAAATCGTATGATAAGCGAATAGCTTTATTGAATTTGAGTTTTAATGGTAGCGTGTTAAGTTTGTAAGTCAATATCATCATCTGGACAAGGTCACCCTCTGTCCTTTTATACCACTGCTAAGAATATTTGCGTATATGCTGACATATTTCTTTTTAAATAAAATGTTACAGTAATTAGGTAAATTCCCAATGTACTCCTAATGTTTATTCACCACGATACAAATACCTACTTACAAAGGGTTTCGGTCTTGATCAAATTTATCTCGGACCACATGAGAAGTTTTAGAATAAAAAAAAGAAAAAAAAGCATCGTCAAAACAGTCGAATTTAGAACCTTTTCTGAAGTTGATGAAGGGTTTAGTTTATATAAATATCAAAATAGTGCTCTGTCTCTACGGGGCCGCCGCGCCACTACGAGTGAATAAGTGTAGGGCCAGCAGGCTACCCTGACGCAAAGGAGTTAGACAGGGGGATTTCATATCCCTGAAAATGCGAGCGCATCCCGATGCATCGGTCTTGGCTTGAATTTGGATAAGAACAAATCGACGCTCAGTAGCCACATTTATCCAAGACATCGTAATTGGCCAAAGGGTCGATCCTGGGCTCGGGTGGGTATCGTTTGGGAAACTAGGTATGTATTCCTCATGTCATCAACATCGCAATGCTCAAAAAGGAAGGTTTTCAACCAGTGCGTCCTACCCGTAATGACCTACGGAGCTGAGACGTGGACACTGACGGCAGGGCTGGTCCATCAGTTCAAGGTTGAATTGATGGGAGTAAGAGCTATATGAGAAGTTTCTCCGAATGATAACATTGGTAACGAATAAATCCGACAGAATTAATAAACTGAAGTGGTAGTGGACAGACTATATTTCGCGAAGAAATGACAATCTCTGTGGTAAACGAGTTTTTGTGTGGAGACCACGACTTGGAAAACGTAGTATAGGACACCGTCCGGCCAGGTGAGATGATCAGCGGAAGACCGCTGCAGATGATGGATGAAGATAGGGCGCGATGGCGCTCATTAGGAGAGGCCTATATCCAGCACTGGACTGATGATGATGATGATGATGCGAGGAAACATTCCGTAAGGCGTTTGAGTTAAGGTGATCCGATTGTCATACGTTTGTATTTTCCCAAATATGAGCGATGTGGACATAATTTAACAAATAAATAACTGTTTTTGGCTTTGTTATTGGTCATTATTTGCGGCAAATTGTGTTTGATTCATGAAAACACTCGGTATAATTAGAAATAACGTGAAAATTTTAGGCCATTTTTATCAATGTGTGAGTGAACACGGATAATGTTGTACGCCCGCTTACTTGAACTTGTGAGTGTGACGGCGGCGACGGAATCGCCATCTCTGTGCTATCTAAAGAATCATCTAATAATACCATAGTCTACCGTTCTCAAAGGGTTTTTCAATCGTCCAAGTATTTATTCCTATCTATTTTTGCTGCATGTCAAATAAGATCTAGGAAGCCTACGTTCCGTTTCCATGACAACAATAAATGACACTATGTAAACAGATAAAATGTTTGCTTATAGATACCAGTTTAGAGAGTTTTACGCTGGGGCCACACTACCTTACCGTCTACCGGGCTGTTACCGCAATAATTATGACATTAAATTACCGTTTAAATTACTGCATGACCCGGTGTGGTTACACTAGAGTTTACCTAGATATTATTATGTCAATAAATAAGGCGGTAAAAATATCACGTGCGTCGCCGGTGAGCTCATATTGCACACTGGACAAACGGTAGTGGCCACAAACGCATTAATTACTGCGGTAATCTTCTTTGATGTGCGAAAAAAGACCGCCGCCGGAGCTATTGTCTACCGCCATTTGCCATATTGATTGGCATTGTAAAATTATGGCCATAAATCGTGGTTACACCTAGGTGTTGTATAAGTTATAATTAAAATAATTATCGGCATATCACGGTAGTGTGGCCCCAGCATCAGACGTGTCAGATTGTATGCAAAGCATTTCGATCATTCATCAGCGACAACCGATGTGGCGCAGTGGGCGAAGGTCCGCCTGCGACCGGTTGTGGGTTCGATTCCCGTGTCGGAAAAAATTGTGTACGATCTACAGAAATTGAACATGAAATTGTTCCGTTGGTCTGGGTGTTTTCTATGTACTTATTTATAAAAAAAATATCTATCTATGTAATGTATTGTATTAAGTTTATCAGTCAACTAGTACCCATAATACGAGCTTTGCTCACCTTGGGGCTAGATGATGCTGTGTGGACTGTTCGGAATTATATATATATTTTTTTTATTGGACTAATCGTAACTTTTTACAGAGAGCCAAAACAAAATTTTGAACATGATTTTTTTGAAAAGTTAAAGTTTTTCTTTTTTAATATTAAAACATCATTGTTTTCGTAATTTTTTGCTCTATTTTTTTAAATAATGGTCGCTGTTATAGCTATCACCCAACTTGATAAAAACTACAAAAGCCCATTTTGCATTAAAATTTTGAAGCAAAGTTAAGATAATTATCCCAATAAAAAGAAATCAATATTTAAATTAAACTAGCTTTATGAAATGTTCTCAAGAGAAAATATACTTTATCAGAAATAAAACCATTTTCTAAATTTTTGAAATGTGGCCGTTTTGCATTCAATGAGCGATTTGTAAAAATGCCTGAACTTAGCTGGCGTAAGAGCTAAAATAAAATAAAAATCAGTTGGTGTTGATAGTACATAATTGTTTCTTTTTATTTTTGTCATACCGTTAGAAACGAGGTCAGGACCCTTTGTGGGATGTACCTACGCAGAACAGTCTACCAAAGTTTCATATAACAATCAAATAGACTTAGGAAGGCTTACAATAAGTAATTTATGACAAATATGAATTTGTTTGTACTAGGTCTATGACATTGTTCAAAATATAAAGAATAAAAATGATAAAAATCAAAAATTTTGGTAGTGTTGAAGGGATTCGAGCCCGTACTAACGGGATGTATCAAAATTTTGTGGATATTTCATTTTCAAAAAGCAAAAAGTAAATTAAATTTTCGGTGGTTTCGAACCCAGGTACGACTATACATCGTCGCACCCACCCGACTGTTCAAACCGCTAGTCCAAAGTGAGTTATTGAAATACTGTGAAAATTTGTATTACTTTTAATCTTTTATAAGTGGTCGTAAAATCGGAGCTAAAATACCTAAGTACACAAAGAACAGAGTCAAAAAAAGTGGAGACTTCCTTACGCTAATAATTTTAATGTAATTTTATTATAAAATTGGAACAACTTTCACAGTGAGTACATTTAAAATTAATGATTGTTATTGTGAACTTATTCAATTTATTTGTCAATTCCAATGATTTAACGAAATTAATAAATAGCATGAAAAATATTTTTATTACCTATGATTTGTAAGATATTCTTTAGCTAATAAGCTAGTTTGTAAATAACATTACCCTCTGCGCCTTTTTACTTAAATTGTTCAAAACGATAAAAGAAAATTACCTCCAATTTTTTTTTTAAATGTAAATAGAGCCTGTTTTTATTCTTAAAAAAAACAAGAGTCGAAAATTAGTTCGTTAACTAGTGGTTTTATTGAATTAATTTTAGATGTAATTTAGTAATGTCCCGAAAACGGAAATATTGGTCCGAAAAATATTTAGTCCTAAGGCGTCTCCAATTATCTCTGTTATTTTTCGAACAGTAGTTATTTTAGTTCCACTGAATTTATAGGGTTTGCCTGTGTGAGTGACTCGTAGCGGCCGATCACTCACACAGGCAAGATCTTTTTTTGTGTGAGTGACTCGTAGCGGCCGATCACTCACACAGGCAAGATCTTTTTTGCTCTTCCCAAATACAAGCTCCCTAAATGCTTTCAATACTTGAAAAATTGCTTGGTACATAAAAAAACACATACCATTTGCGGCAAATACATTACCATTAAACAATTATGAACAATTTAACTAGAAAATAGTGAAAAACATCAAAATTGAAAATCATCGCCATCTAGTAGCGGAGCTATGCTTAGTCCTGGACGCGAAATCACCTTAACTGATTATGTATAAAGAAACATTAAGGTCAAACTTAAAGTATGCGGTGAAAGTTATTCCAAAAGAGTACATTTCGGTGCTACAAGTTTATGTGTGAACAAGAAAAATTCATTAGTCACGAAATTTTTCGTATAATAAAATTAGGAGTTCTTGGAAACGCAAACTACTCAATGGAAAGGAATTTCAGCACATTCCGAAGTCGTGTTAAGATTGTATTTTTGTTTTAATAAATTGTAAATGCTTTTGGACAATGTACCTAAACACTGTCATTTCATTATCTAGCTAACGATTCTGTATGTGCCTATGCATGTATAATTTTTGAATGTTTGTTACTCTTTCACGCAAAAACTACTGAAAGTATGAGGCTGGAATTTATAATAGAAAGTAGGCTTTTCATCCCAAAAATCAGTTCCCATGAAATAGAAGGGCCTTGAAACGTTTAAATAGAAACACCGCATGCTTTGTCAATGCGCTGTGTAGTGTATAGGGTCCCTTTTGTTTAGCTACGCTGTTTTAAAACGAAGTGAATCTTAAAGTTCGATTTAATAGTTCGATACGTGAACTGTGTCGAGAAATAGGGTGCGGTGACCAATTTACTAAATGCTGGGGGTCGTAAACCTAGGGGTTGAAAAGTTCAATAAACCGAAGCTTTTCATTGTCTCTGTTACAAACGCATTAGTAAATAGGGGTCAATAATTCCGCGAAAACATATTGTACTTATTTATTTTGTAAAAAAATTTAGTTCTTCTTTATATTTTTGGTGTTTATTTGAGAAAACTATGTGTAAAAGGTGTTATTTTGAGACTTTCTGTTCAATTAATATTCAAATGAGTTGTTCGAATGTTTTCGTAGTCATTTGTTTTTGTTAACCATCAAGATAATCGAAGTGAAGAGAAAATCAATGAACACCTCATTTCTGATTATATTTTGATATTTTTTTGTTCAAAATGACTTGTCTAAGTACTAATTTTGTAATCCTAAGAAATAGTTATTGATTTCTAATAGGTATCTGAAGTGAATTTTCCTCTGTCTGAATATTTTACTTTACATTTATTTTTATATTTAAGCTTTTGATAGCTAGGATTTTGATACTCTTTTATGTAAAATGTACCGGTGTTGGAGTACTAAATTTTTTTTTTTTAATGCTTTCATCTGTTTAATAGGGGTGGGTGGTCAGTGGTAGAATAAAGGGCATTACTTACGTTAGCTGTTCGGTGCTCGCCGGTGAATCTCTGCCGTCCTGCATCGCCCCATCCCTATCACTCATGCAAACACAATAGAGCACTGATCCTGTGGATAATGAAAACACTGACACGATCACTGCAACATTTTTAACTGGCCGCTGGTTCTTTGTTAGTATTTCCCGGTTTTATGTAGCGCGGGCTAGCGGGGCGAACGCCATCTTGAATAGGAGAGCGCGCGCGCGAATTGCACTGGGGTGGCAAGTGAGGAAAATCTGCCGGGAGTTTGGGAGAAATCAGGTCCAACCAAACTATTGCAATTTGATTTGCTACGCCGTAGAGGGCTCTACAAGTTGAGGAAAATTAGATACCAATGTATTGTAATTGATTTGCTACGCCGTAGAGGGCTCTACGAACCATTGTAGTACCACTTATTAGTCTTCATTAACGTACGTTTGAACAAAAGATCCGATTAATTTATGTTACTTACCTAAGAGAGTCACAAAGTTATGACAATACTTTTACACCGTAGCATACTTCTACGACCTAGCACCAACTACACCTACTCTACATTTACTTACTCTTATATTCATAAGACACCAAAACATGTTAATATACACTAAACTATTGTAAACATTCATTCCATGAAACGTTCATCATTACATCAGCATAGCCAACAATTGACACCATTCTCATTAACTACTCAACCTTAAGATCTACTATAATTTAAAGCAGTTATTTAATAATCTTTTATAAAATTATCATTATGGATATTCTATACAATTTTACAACAAGTAAATATTTTCTTATTCTTAAACTAAAGCTTGAACACCCACCCCTATATGCCCGGGGAGTATTTCCCCGCCACCTGGCAGCCCCGCCGCGCATGCGCCGTTCTCCGCCACTGCAATACGACGTGTCGACATGCGCCTATTTTCGTACCCACAGAGTTCTCGTACTCCACGCGACGCCCGCGGCTGCTGCCATGTCATTAAGCTACATCTCTTTCCTTATAGTCGGTCTATAAAGATCTATGTCAACAAAAGAGTGAACCGCCGGCCTCTACGGGCGAGTGTATCGCTAGCGGGCTGTGCGGTTAAAAATCAAGGGCTAGTTACTCCTAATGAGTATGCGAGCGGCTGGAGGAAGTAAAAAAATACTGGCAGCACTCAAATAAGAAATTAAGAAACTAAGAAATTATTTCGAGCTTGCATTTCTTCACAGAAATGAAAGTTTCGATCTGCGACACAGTATTTTACTTCTGCAGGTCGCATCGCTTCCTATTTTTGTTATAATAATAATAATAATAATAATAATAATAATAATAATAACTTTATTTCAGGCAACAAAGAAAATTTACAAGATGTAACTTAACTAGGGCCCATATAATAAATACCTTACAGACTAACATAGATATAGTATACACATTCGAGTCATCGACGCTCCGATGACGCACGCGCGGTGTCGTTTGACAGGCGTCCGACGAATTTCCTGTAAACGACACCTTTCGGCCAAAACCCGCTGTCCATATACGTGGAGAGTTGATCCGTCGGCACTCTCACCATAAATGAACCGAAGTTCACATTACGGCTTGACACCAATTTTTCAACTCTCATGGCGATGCCGGTCTTCTGCCTCAGGTACTTCGCCACATCCTCAGCGGTCACGGTGTAGAAGACGCGCGACACGTAGAGTTGCGTGGTAGGTACTTCGGCACGTAGCGGGCACAGCTGCCCTTGTGCGTTCGGTGCGGCGGTCCCGCACTGGTTGCGACAAGTAGGTTTCCTCTTCTTCCTTTCAACAAGTACGAAGCCTTCCTTGTCACAGCGGCCCTTCTCAGGACCCGGAGGCAGAGCGCCACGATTAGGTTCGCGGCCACTCCGCTTCTTCCCCTTGCGTGGTTGTCGCGCGGGTTGAGTCGCGGCGACGGCGGCGGCGTAGTCTCGTTGCGGGGTGGGCGAGACACGTGACGGCTCGGTGACGCAGGCGGTCCGAGCGGCGGGGGCAGGCGCGGGGGCGGGGGCGCACGCGCCGCGAGCATCGGCTGCCACGGGCGACGCTAACTTCGACACAAAACTGCTTGCCGATGCATTCAGCTGCGCATCGCAGCGAACGTTATGATATGATGCCTTGTTTATATTGCAAAATAAAGACGTTTTTTACTTTTACTTACTTTTTACAGAAATTTACTACGTACAATTTGCTAGTATTTTAAAAGAATGCAGTTAAATAACGAAATCATTGAGGTTAACAAGTTTAAAACTCGTCGGAAGCTGAGCAGTTGCTCCCTTCCGACAAATTGTTTTACCTACTTACTATGTAGTAGGCGGCCTATGTAGATTACTAACCTAACCTACTGCGCTAGGTCACGCCAGTGACCTAGCTTTAACTAGGACTTAGAATTTCCTTAAGTTTGTATGCAAGAAGACTACACTCATACTAGAACTGAGATCCAAATAACTACTTATACGCTAATTACTTTTCTTAGTAATTCTTAATAACAAAAATAATTTCAACAGATTCGAACAAGTTTTTAGAATTTAAAAGTTGAGCTAACTGCAGACTGTTGCAAAAATGTCGTGTAGTTTTCGTCAGCGTACTGTATATCTCCCATGAAACTTTGCATGTTGATGATTAAATAAAAAAAATCTATGTAACACTTTATATTTTTTCACAAATCTTTCCGAGTGTCCCACGTTCATGCGTGGTACTGTACATACAGTATACGTTATATAGTGTAAGTGATGTAACACCTTTTTAAAGGGACAGTACCTACCCTAACACAAGCTATGCTTAGCTGGGTTAGGGTACATTGGGGACTGGCTTGGGGATACATGATGATATGTGGGTGGAGGGTCCAACACTTATCATTATTATTATATCTTTACTAATACTAATAATATTATAAAGAGGAGAATTCGGATTTATTAGAATAGAATAAAATAAAACTAGATATAGAATAATAAACTTCCATTTATTAACTTTCACATTTAACTTAGTAGTCTACAATGTTAACCGGACCTCCGAAATATTCCAAGCCTTCCTCGCAATCCTCCTCCTCTTCAGGAATTTCAGTAGTTCCTTCGGGAATCAAAGTGGTTACGTCTGGTTCGGGCGTGGATATCTCTGGTCGTTCAGTGGTTACGTCTGGTTCAGGCGTTGTATCTGGTAGTTCAGTGGTAACGTCTGGTTCAGGCGTGGTATCTGGTAGTTCAGTGGTGGTTACGTTACCAGGCGCAGAGGTGGTTGTCGGTAGTTCAGTTACGGTGACAGTGATAGGCGGCTCTGGTAGTTCAGTGGTAGTTCCGTTGCCTGGTGCATCGGTGGAGTTTCCTTCTAGTTCCCAGTCGAAGTTGATGCCGGTGACGTTGGTGAACCACTCGTGGTAGTACCCGGGGCGGATGAAACCTGACAAGTAAAGCTTATCTTATAATAGTTGTACAAATGTATATTTATAAGCGTATGTAAAAGTTCTAACGCACTTTGGGGGGCGGAATGTTTATGGTAAACTCATGACAAAAGTTTTTTAATTTTGTGACAAAATATGTCAAAAAAAAAAAAAAAATCGGGCAACATTGACTTTAAGTACGCACGCTCACGTTCCTCTCCCGTATTTATCCCCAATAGGTAGTAAATGTAGTAATTCTTTTTATTGAAATTGGATTTAAATCTGGTTTTGTTGTTCTTTTAAAGGTGATATCTGGAGGTACACTAGCCACTTATTTTATCATAAAAAAAGGAATTTTCAAAAACCACACGTTCAGTTTGCTATATCTAACATAAGCTTTTTTTAAAGCTTATGGAGCAAATTCGTATCTCTTCCTAAACCAAATAAAAACGTCAAAGTTATTTACCAAGTTTTTTAAGTTATTTTAGTTAGGTACCTACATACCAATGTATAATTTTTTTTATTTTATTTATTATTTATTTTATTTTTACAATCTTTGGAAAACTTACAATGAGTAGATATAAAGTATTTTTAAATTAAGGCCAATTAAAAGTTTCCTCTAATAATAAACTAAAGCAGCGACTTGAGTCCTTACTTATTGACTTACTACTTATTTGAATACTTGACTTGTTTTGATCAATTTCTTCATTTGCATAAGCATAAAAAATGATGATTGTACATTTTTTTAATTATGCAGCATGAATTACTGCCTGTGATATCGTCCACACGTCGTGAACGTCGGTTAGATGATGACTTATATTCTACTTAGGCAGTAGTTATGAAAGAGGTACGTACCAGCGGGCAGGCCGGCGTGGCAGCCCCACCCGGAGACGAAGGAGGTCACTCCGAACTGTGAGAGGAGGCCGTCGTCGTCGAAGCCCACCAGCGGACCGCCGCTGTCACCCTGACAATTAAATAACACATTGTAAGTATAGGTATACGAAGTATCCCTATAGCTTCCCTATAGGTATCTATTATAATGAATGAACAAAGCGTACATGTTATTAAAGTAAAAGGATAAACTGTTGAAAGAAAGAAATTGTTGAAAGTATCACGCTACATATTAAGCTTCAATGGAGCCTACACATGGATAAGCTATCGAAGAGACTTAGTTCTGCAGCGTATGCGGTCAAAAAATCCATCAATTCACAGACATACATACAAAGAGACTTGTTTATTTCAGTTACTTCCTTAGCGTTGTCTTATGGTATACTACTGTGGGGGAACGCTTCAGACATTAACACCCTATTTGTGCTGTTAAGGGGGCTGTTAGTCCAATTTATCATATGGTTCCCAGATAATCCCTACGCAATAAATTCAAAAGAAATAAACATAGTGACAATACCATGTCATTTATGAAAACTAGTAGTTCTCTTATAGAAATATCGATCAGTTCCCTGAAAATAGCAATATTCATGATGTAAATACTAGACGTAGACTTACGTAGACGTACTCGTAGACTTGTTTATTTCCATAGTATTATTTCTTATGGTTTACTGTTGTGGGGAACGCTACAAACTCGTTGAAAGGCTATCTTACCTGGCAGGTAGACTGAGTGGTGTCGTTGTAGCCTCTCGCGCAGATGGTGGAGTCCACGATGATGGAACTGCCCCCGAAGGAGTTGGAGCACTGCTGGTTGGTCACCCCCTTGAGGTACACCCAGTTCAGGTTCTCGGGAGATGCACCTGGTGGAAGAACATCATTAGTCTCAGCCTATTGCATGGGCGTAGGCCTGGCTTACCTAAGAATAAGTTTTGTTAAACAAAAAAATCTTTTGTGTTCCATTCTTCCGTGCCACTTGGATATTAACTCTTCTAATCTGATCCACCCGGCTACGCCAACAACTGCTACAATGTGATCCTCCCGGCTGCGCCAACTCACCGTTAGTCCAGGTGCGTCCCCAGCCGCTGGCGACCAGCCTCTGCTCGTCCACGTTGCGCGCCTTGTCTTCACTGCGCTGCAGTCTGATCGGCTGCACCAGGGCTGTGGAATGAGAACGATTTTAATTTAATCGTTATATGTCAAATCAGTAAGCTTAGTTGTTAGTATTTTAATGTAACCTACATAAATGTAATGTAACCTGTTTACTTTCGAATAATTTGTGGCGTCTTTATCTAAAGGGCATCAAAGTCGGAGACGGCTTACGGCGCCGGGCTGGGGCGATAGTTCGTTTTATGAATGAATAAGACCGTCAATTGTTGCTTATAAGCAACAATTGATTGCTTGATTGCTTAGCTTATAAGTTGTTTAGTTGTTATTTTTTTATTCATTGCTTTTAAATGTGTAATAAAGTATGTTCTATCTTCTATCCATTTAACAACTATCTATCTATGTCGACGGCTGTTCTGATACTATTAAAAGAAGCCAGTCTAACGTTAACGTACATTTTTCTAAACATTTTATGTATGAAAAAAAAACTCAAATCTTTCTGTACTCAAAATTAAAACCGCGATTTCCGAAGCCACATGCAGTTCACTTGAAAAAAACTAGATGTCGCTAGCAAAAGTGGACGAGGGCTGAATCGCGCTATCGAAGCGTTTTCCCTCAACAGTAAGGGTTCTGCAATATTTCAGTGCAATCACTTCTTACTATAAGGTTCGCTGCAGTCTTTTAGTATAAGAAACATTGTAAAAAAATTGCTGTTTAATGTTACTTTTTGGACGATGTTGAAATATATTCACATCTTATTAATTAATTAGTATTCGAGTACCGAACGTAAGTATCAAGTCATAAATATAGATGACCATGTCAATGTATTTATGAAAATCCGGCATTAGCAGAATCAATCGGTTCCCTAAAATAGCGATATATATAAATATGAATTCTAAAATAGCTAAACAATATTAATGTATCTTTAAAAAAAAACGATTCTACAGCAAAACTATAAGCGAGTTGAAATCCAACAAATTATAAAAAAGGCTACTAAAAATATCAGATTATCTAGACTTCTACAAAATAGTCCAATATGAATAGTGTAGATTAGCCAAAACTTTGATGCCTGATGCCGAGAACTTTTTTGTGCATCAAGGTTGTTAATGTTTACTAACCTACTTCAATGTAACTCAATTTTTTAGTCTCCTAGCCACTGACCTGTATCTATACAAGTACGCTGGACTTCTGATAAGCCGGGCTTTAGTGAGCCGATTTGATTTTCGCCATTTTGGCGCTGATCGTAGAAGTGGGTGGGAAAGGAACTAATAATAGAGATGGGACAATGAAATAAAATACATCGATAAAAGACATTTCCGACGAGTTGTATAATTAATTGTACTAGGTAATATTATAAAGCTGACTAGTTTGATTGTTAGGTTGAACGCTCAAATCTCAGAAACTGCTAGTCTTAGGATAAGCCGAAGCCAGACTAACGGGTATTTAGTACCTATGTGGCTAGCTAGATACAAAAATTAACAGGGAACGTTTTTTAAATAGAAATGTATTTTTTTCAGGATGGAGTGGAATAGGTAAGGTATTTATAGAAAATAAAAATATATGTACAATCCTTTGATATTACTACAAAATTACACTAAACATTTCATTGAATAGAAGAAGAATTTTTGTCAGACAGTGTGACTAAATAACATAATCTCCGAATAGACTTTATTACTTAAGGTAATACAATTAATTTTTCCTCCATACAAACGTAGAAAGCTAATTACTCCGCCGTAGTCTTGATTTTATCAAAGAATTTTTAACTCTCTGCAATGCTTTTTTGGATGACCTTTTGCAACCACCTTTTCATGTGTTAGAGGACAACTAGATTGTAGCTTAGACCTTGCCTTCTTTGAAGCAATACTCTGTTGCGGGTTGGAACTTGTGCTTCGACGCTTTCGACCTAGAAACAAAATTTTTGTTTATCAACAACTAAACCACAAATGAAAAGTAAAAATATATCAGTATACTGTTTTATAGCGCATTCTTGAAATAATTTACATACAAGGAACATGACGTGGTCCTAATTTTATTGATTAAGTACTTACCACTCAAGTTGGTATTATTCTGATCCATAATTAATGTTCTTTTTACATCAACAGGTATTGTCGGTTAGGTACAGGGGGTGTCTTATGTACGTCGAAAACCTGTGAATTATTAAAAAATTATATGTATTTGATAATAAAAATCGGTCATCGGCGAATAACGTTCTTGAAAGTAAATAGATATCTATAGCAAAAATATCGATAAGTTTTATCGACAGGTAACTTAGACAGCACTATTAAAGTTTATTGTTGATAAAAAACCGGTAATATGAAGATAAATATGTTATTATTACGTATAATAACGAAGATAAGTTTAATTTGTTGAATATTAGCCGAAGATAAGCCGTAAATTCACTTACTTGTAGAACGGAACTCCACTTCCCTTCTGGTAACGAGTTTTGCATAACTCACACTCTTTCATAGTTTACCTATGAATGCCCACCACTTATTTATGTATGAACTAAATAAATAAGACACAACAAACAAGCTAAATCGCGGTAAACCACCAAAAACACTTTAAAAACACGGGAGATAATACAAACGAGACAACGGCCATTTGTCAGTTACGTCAGATTTAGTTGTCTTCCCACGCATTGGGAAGCTTCAAATAGGCACATTCAAGAGCTGTCATTTCAAAGGGTATCAGAGGTCCAGCGTACTTGTATGTATAGAGGTCAGTGCTCCTAGCCTATTGTAGTTGTGAGCGGGTTCGCCACATTCCGTAGCATGTCCTCACCGTTGAAGATGATCTTCCTGCCCAGGTCCAGCAGACTGATGTCATGGGGCTGCACCACGGACGGCAGGTTGTCGTTGTAGCGCGGCTCGTTGTAGAACTTTGTGGTCTCGAAGATGTACAGCGGAGACGTCAGGTTCACCGCGCCCGCGCGGAGCACGAACGACACGCGACTGGGAAGAACAAACAATGAATAATAATAAATAAATAAATAAATATGTTAGGCTATCCACACAGCACCATCTAGCTCTAAAGTAAGCTACTGAAAGCTTGTGTTATGGGTACTAAATGACTGATGTATTTAATACATTACAAAGTATAATAGTTACTATATTGGCATGGATCAATTGAGCTACCTTTAACTGTTTTCAACCGCCTACAGTTAGCTGTTTCGATTGTATATACATAAGTACTAGTTTTAATTTATTATATTCCTGGATTGTAAGATACATCGTTACTATTATTACTTACTAGCTGCGCCCCGCAGCGTCGCCCTCGTGGAAATTTATTTATTTGTCAAATATCATATTTTTATACATAATATGCTATTCCCGACGAAGACAAATCCAAAAACACAAAAATCATAAAAATCGGTCCAGCCGTTCTCGAGTTATAAGTGTTGTAACAAACACGACTTTCTTTAATATACAGGGTGTCCCATAATGAGTGGATAACCTGAAAGGTGCTTATGCGCCAAGTCAAGGCCAATCAGAAACATTTTTTATTTTTTTTCTAACTTGACCCGTTCGGAAAATATTTAATATTTTGTAAATTTGGAAAAATTTGTACCTTTGTTCACATTTTTGGACTTTGTGCCTACAATTTTAATAATTTTTTAATTTTTATTTTTGGAATATTCTAAAGAAAAACAGCTTTTTTGAACACCGTAAGAAATATTTTGGTAACTAGGACCAGTAATTTTCAAGGCAGGTTTAAAGTAGAAAATTTTAATTTTTCATATTTTTATGCAAAGTTTGAGCTGCTGTGGTTAAAAAAAAAGATAAGGAAACCTAAGATGCCAGGTACTTTAAAAACATGTCAATTTCAAGAGCATCCTAAAATGATCATAAACGTTGAAATTTTGTAGGGTAAAAAACTGAGATATTGCTACTTTTGTGCCAAAAGGGGCCAAAGCTAGTAAAAATAATATTGAATCAACTCATCAATAAAATATCCTTTTCGCCTTACTCGTTCTAAAATGGTTACTTTGCTTCTTAAAAATAGTGAGGAAAATCTATTTTTGCTGATTCATGCTGGAAAATAGGAAATATTTTGATAAATTATAAACCTAGCCGAAAGTAAAGAGATTTTGTGTTATGAGTACGAATTTGGTGGTAAAAATTTGGAAAGAAGATTCCAACTGCATTCAAACTACAGAAAGACAGGTGTCCAGTACATTAAGCCGTTCAGAAACAGCGTTATTTAGATTCAGCGTATCCAAACAGATGGGTTACGCGTGGTGGCGCTTCCCAGTGGTTTCTTTTACTGGGGCAACTTGAAGGAACTGGTGTACAAAAAACCTATTCCCTAAATACTATAACTTAATTTAATTTCATTTATTATAACTTTATATAACTTCGACGTCGAGTCTGAAACGATGCGGAAAAAATTAACCCATATTAGTCCACTGCTGGACATAAGTCTCCCCTAATGAGCGCCATAGCGCCGTCTTCAGCTTGACGTATCCAGCATCTGCCAGCAGGCTTTCGCAGATCGTCATCCTACCTGGCCGGAGGTCGTTCTACACTACGTTTGCCAAGTCACGGTCTCCACTGAAGAACACGTTAACCGTTGGGGTTAACGTGAGAATGAGAATGGCGAAAAAGATATTTTTTTGATGTGTTGGTTCAATATTATTTTTAGTAGCTTTGGCCCCTTTTGGCACAAAAGTAGCAATATCTCAGTTTTTTACCCTACAAAATTTCAACGTTTATTATCATTTTAGGATGCTCTTGAAATGGACATGTTTTTAAAGTACCTGGCATCTTAGGTTTCCTTATCTTTTTTTTTAACCACAGCAGCTCAAACTTTGCATAAAAATATGAAAAATTAAAATTTTCTACTTTAAACCTGCCTTGAAAATTACTGGTCCTAGTTATCAAAATATTTCTTGCGGTGTTCAAAAAAGCTGTTTTTCTTTAGTATATTCCAAAAATAAAATTTTAAAAATTATTAAAATTGTAGGCACAAAGTCCAAAAATGTGAACAAAGGTACAAATTTTTCCAAATTTACAAAATATTAAATATTTTCCGAACGGGTCAAGTTAGAAAAAAAATAAAAAATGTTTCTGATTGGCCTTGACTTGGTGCATAAGCACTTTTCAGGTTATCCACTCATTATGGGACACCCTGTATATATAGATTTATTTATTAATACTACATTGATCTAGAATGACAAACGAAAATGTGTCAAAAGTAGGCGAATTTAAAGCGGTATTACACTACACGATATTCAGGGACCCTAACCCTAACTAAAAGTGGTGTAATAAGATTTAGGGTCCCTAAGGGACGGACCCGGCAAGCCTTGCTCCCTAATCGCCCTAACTACCGGGCCCTGTGTGCCCGGTGTAGTGTAATACCGCTTTTACGGTCTTTGATTAATTAATTATTTTGTAAAACCAATATAAGCACGCCAACCCTATGTCAAAACATGTGTTTTTGGTTGGCAGGTTGAAAATGGCTGTTGTTGAATTATTTCTGTTTTTGACTTCTGTGGTCTCCTCGTTCATGTAACGTATCATACCTGTTAATTTTTCTAATAAACGATTTTTGTATTGTATACTTTGTATCTCAGCATATTACTAGCTTAAAGTTCGAAACACACAGAAGCCGGAGGCGGAGCGGAGGCGAAGGCGTGCCGGTTTTTCAATACACTCGCGCGCCTTCGCCTCCTCTCCGCCTCCGGCTTCTGTGTGTTTCGAACTTAAATGCTATGATATGGAGACATAAGCCCTGGTTCTGTGTGGTACTGACCCGGCGGTGCAGTGCGCGGCGGTGAGCCCCCACTGCTCGTGGATGAGCGTGGCGCCGCAGCTGCTGACTCCTCCGATGCTGGACACCATGCGCAGAGACATCTGGAAGGGCAGCTGCCCCGGCTGCGCCTCCCATCCTGACACTATGCGGCTGGGGCCCAGCTCTGTGTCGGTTTCAACATTTTTATTTCTCAAAGAACACAACACAAAGCAGTTCACTTAAAGTTTGAAACACACAGAAGCCGGAGGCGGAGCGGAGGTGAAGGCGTGGCGGTTTTTCCTATGGCACCGCTTCGCCATCGCCTGCGGTGTGTGAGTAGGCTTTCATAGGATTCCATTGAATACAACTCGCACGCCTTCGCCTCCGCTCCGCCTCCGGCTTCTGTGTGTTTCGTACTTAAATGAGAAACACAAAGTTTTACTTATACTTATAAATGCACTAATACTCAAATAAACTAACAAACGGTATAGAAAACAACCCAGATAACAAAAGTAAGAATCAAATCAAGTAAATAGTCAGAGTCATTTGGAAGGTTTTTTTATCCCTGCATGCAGAATAAAATAATGCTGTGTGACCAAATCATTTAGTAGTTACCTATGTAATTGTTACCTTTTTAAAAAATCTTAAAATAAAATTAGTATTAAGCTTCTCTGTTACTACAAATTTAGAAGGCGCAATTAAAAAGTTATCTATCTATCTAAAATAACGTGTGTTATATGTGTATATTGGAAAATAAATGATATGTCTATGTCTTGTGTTTTATGAGACAACTAGCTGGGTACCGCGGCTTCAACTGCGTGATAACTAATGAAAAGCCTACTTTTCATTCCAAACTAGCTATGTCTATTCAAATATACGCCCGATCGATTCAATACCTATTTTTGGTGTGAAGAGGTAACAAAGTAAACATCCATCCATTCATCAAAACTTTTGCAACACACAAATATTTTAAAAATACGAAAGTTTGTATGTGTCTATTACTGCCTAAACAGATACTACTATACGTACTACGTCATGAAATGATTAGTAGGTACCTAATTCCAAAGCACCAGTTTTAATTAAATGAGTAAATGCATGATATTCGTAGATTAGAAAATGTAATTCATAAGGCGTATAGATTAAAAAATAATTATAATCGGATTAAGTACGTAAATTAAGTATTATTTATTCGGTAAAATACCTACACAGGTGTCTTGTCTTAGGTATAAATGTGATTCAATGTATTTCTACTATTACATGTGCAATATCTCATTTACATCATCATGGTGTCTCATTTACGTCATCATATTAAAGGCAAATAAGAAAATAAGTTAGACTTAATAAGGTTAGAAAAAGTTAGAGTGATGGTAAAATTATGATTAAATTTCATGTTGCAATAAAACTTTAAAAAAATAATGTCACGAAGCTCTCAAATCTGTGTGAATAATATGGATACTGTTTTGTTACTGTTGTATTGTTTATATTATAAATACATTTGATTGGAAGCATTGTTTATCTTTCTAATGCGTCGTCCTTATTGGGAGCGATCGTACGATGACACGATGCGTTCTCGTCGTGCGATGAGTTCAAACATACAGATTTCATAAGAGTGTCCTATTTGAACCTCGCAAGTAATCGTGCGAGCACATAAAATGCTTAATAACGATCGTACGATGCCTTTGATCGTGCGATCATGTAATCAAAGTAACAGATCTCTTTTGAGTGTCCTAATCGGTTACCTACGCAATGCGTTGACGCGCGAGGGCCGGCATCATCGTCGACGGCATCACACGATGGACATCGCGCGATCTATTAGGACACCAATTAGGTCATCGCACGACCACTTTGATCGTGAGATGAAAAACGCATCGCGCCATCGTACGATCGCTCCCAATTAGGACGCCGCCTAAGACTACCTATCAACGTGATGTCATTACCTACCTAACTTGTTAAATAGGTAATTATCTCTGTTCTGTGAATTCAGTAATACTAATCTGGCAAGTTACGTATATTAGTATGATTTATAGTACTTTTCCACTATGATTAAGTACCAAGTTGGTACCCAAGTAGCCAAAAAAATAGTTAAACAGAGAATTCCAAAAGAATCGTAATTGCAAGTGTGATTTTTAAAATAATTAATATGTTAAATAAGATAACTATAAAACTAAACTATCAACAGTAAACATCTGTGACCGTTTTCATAATGATCCAAATAAAAACGCTGGCGTTTAGTGTTTCTAAACTAGTTTAGTTGCCACTACTGGAGTCAATTTGGCTATATTTATTATTAACCGTAGCGACCCAATTCTCTGGTTTGTAAAATTTATATTTTGATTTATTGGTAAATCATAGCTTCACTTCTTAAATTAAAGATATGGCACTAATATTATACAAAGATCACTTATTATAATGAAGCCAGAAAATATTTACAGCTCATTACTATGTAAATATAAGGTTTAGTTTAGAGATTATACAGTGCATTATTTAAGTGTTTATGCAAGATTAGTCCTTCCTCACTCGAGTTACACTGAGTTACAGATACCTACTGCAATATAAATAATATTTGACTTACCCCTGGCCACTTCAGGAAAAGTGAGAGCATCATCGGCAGATATCTGATAAAATAAAGAACGGATTGAAAATTCTATCTGCAAAAGTGCGTATTCAAATAATATACATGCCAATTACGTTTGCCAACGATTAAGCTACGATGGTTTCGAGTTTCTTGAATCGTGCTACAGTATCAAGAAGCGAGCAAAGCTAAAGCTACGAATGTGCTACGGGTTTGGACGCAAGCTACGGGTTCAAAAGTGTGGTACGAGGCAGCTACGAATGTGCTACGGTTTTGGAAGCGAGCTACGTCGCTACGAATGTGCTACGGGTTCGAAGGTGTGCTACGAGGCAGCTACGAACGTGCTACGGATCTGGAAGCGAGCTACGTCGCTACGAATGTGCTACGGGTTCGAAGGTGTGCTACGAGCCAGCTACGAATGTGCTACGGTTTTGAAGAGAGCTACGTCGCTACGAGTGTGCTACGGCTTCGAAGGTGTACTACGTACCAGCTACGAATTGCTACGGACTTAGAAACCAGTTACGAAAACGCTACAGCTTTTTAGAAGTGATTTACAAAACAGTTACAGGCTAACAAGAGCCAGCTGCTAGGCACCTACGAAAGTGCTACAGCTTAATAGAAATGATTTACGAAACCGTTACGGTTTTAGTAAGACACAGCTCTACTAGGCACCTACGAATGTGCAGTGACTTTGTAAGAAGCAAGTTAAAGATTCTTGACTAAGCCGGAGCCAGGATAATAACTTAAGTTTACGGCAGTTTGACCAGTTATTGGATCCAAACAATGGGCGGTCTAGTGTCAACTCACTATTGTCTTACGTAACTTCGTGATGCGCATACGTTATTATTTACGTTATTATTTACAGATTCAGTGTAGACATAAGTCCTACCTCCCCCCTTTCTAAAACTTTCTCTCTCTTCCTAGCTGGTTATCCAATGCGGCTGTGGGAGTCAGCTTCTCTGTTCTCTTCCAGACACACTCGTATATTTTCATTCCTTATCCAAATACAAATAATAAATATCTTATCCCCGCACAAGTTTTTTGGCATAAATAGTCTTATACCAGATGTTTGTACTGATAATTTCAGCCCGTTTCATTCAGTAGCTTTGGCGTTTTCGACCAAGTATATTTACAACCGCAAATTTAGTTCATAATATAAGTAGGATATGATAAGAATTAGTACTTACCGCCGCCAGCGCCGCAGCGAACACCACAATCGTTCTCCAAACCATTCTGGACACGAGTAACCACTCAATACAATACTATAATTATATAAAACTTCCTATATCTACAAGGATTAGAAGATAAAATAAGTAGATAAAATTAATCTTGTTAATTACTTTGAGTTTGCGAGTGGAACGATAAAAATTACCCAGTGGCTTAGTTAGTAGATCGATAATTCTACCTATACCTCAGCAAAATTCGATGTAAATGAAATTATTGTGAAAAAATTGGAGCGAAATCAAAATCGCGTCCGTTGAGAAACAGACACCATCATCATCACTGTCATCAACCTTTAGTAGTCCACCATTGTAATAGACCTCCCCTAATGAGCGCCATAGCACCCTATCTTTAGCTCAGACTTAATGGTTTGCATTACACAGCTAAGTAGGTGGTATTACCGCAGATAAAGAAATATACGGCATTACATTCTTACAAGAAAAGTCTAAAATCGATAACATAAAATACACATCGAGCATCAACATCAAAGTGAATATTAGGTAATGTATGGCATTATGTATTCGTTTATAATATTTCGTTTATAAACATTTGTGAAATGTTTGAAACAAACTGCCCATACATTACCTAATATTCACTTTGATGTTGATGCTCGATGTGTATTTTATGTTATCGATTTTAGAATTATTAAGTATAGTTACTTATTAAGTACCTATTTATAAACGAATACATAATGCCGATATTAAAAAAAACTTCATCAAAACAACATTATTATCTTATCAGGTTGCATCCGGTGTGTTTTACAGAGGAAATTGGTTTAAAAATACTCAAAGATTGTCGATTTACCCAGTTACCTATTCAGACGTCCATGGAGGTGTTAACTATTAAGAAAACTACTTAATGCATTTTATAAGAACTCAAAAACGACTCTAAATTTCCAAATATTTTTACTGCTTCCTTCATTTTCTAAATATGCATTACTACGGATAACGTTCGTTGTATTCGTTACTGGATGCGTCAAGCTGAACACAGGGCGCTATGGCTCTCATTAGGGGAGGCCTATGTCCAGCAGTGGACTAATATGGGCTGATGATGATGATGAAGGATAACGTATATTAACTCAAAAACTACTAGTCTCTCTTAACCAAATTTAAATGAGGCCACATGTAAACATCGTAACTCTTTTCACCTTGAAAACAGTTCTGAGGTAACATAAAAGTCGAATGGAGAACCTCTTTTTAACGATAAAAAACTGCTCTTGGACCATCAATAAAATAGTAAAGTTAGGAAGTGTTACTTCTTCACGGAGAGAACAACTAAACCGATCGTACCGATAAGTTACAGTTCGTTAGATGTACAGGTTAGATGTCTAGGATACTAAAGTATCCAGAAAATCTTGAGCTTGCTACATAATATCAATAAACAAGCCTACGCTCTCGTGGTATTTGGATAAAAAGATAGCCACCATGTCATTATCCCTAGTGTGTGTTCAACTGTAAAATAATTTTGTTTTATACCACTAACATATGAGCACGTCTGTGTAATTATAATTAGTATAGATTACGATGCGTCATAATTAATTTAATATGACTTATCAATCTTATCATACTAGGAAAACATAAGTGGTTATGAATGAAGAGAGTTCATAAGTATTACAATCAATTATTTTATGGTGACTGTTTGTAAGTAAAACTTTGGAATTAAACTTTGACACTACCACACAGTTGTAAAGCTTCGGTAGTGTCAACGTTTCATATGTATTTATGAGCTAATGAAATATTATTCCTCAATAAATTGATTTTGATTTTTTGATTTGATTTTGAAACTTTGCTAATACCTACGTAGGAAATATCCTTGAATAGATGATAGGCTACTAGCACTACGCGAGCGAAACCGGGTTGAAAAGCTAGCTATAAAGAAACTGTCTACCTAAGCGGAATACAGCACATGGAACATAAAGGACCTTTCACACAATATTCATAAAGACCCTAACTTCTGCTTGTTTATTAGCTAGCTGGTTTTCAACCACCTCGAAATGGAACAACCTAATAAGGTGAGAGTTTATTTTTCGTTTCAAAAAGGTAAAGTCAACAGAAATCAAACTGTTCACTATTGTATTAAGTATATCAGTCATCTAGTACCGATAACACAAGCTCTGCTTAGCTTGGGGCTAGATGATGCTGTGTGGATTGTCCAGCATTATTTATTATTTATTTTTATCTTTTGTAACTAAATATTGCACGCGAAACTGGTAGAAATACATTTTGTCATATTTTAACATTACCTTGTATTTGTTGCAATAAATTTTTACTTTACTTTATCCTAGTTTTACTTTTGTAATTGGATTGATTTTGTGACGTTTCCAAGAGTAGGTACTGTAAAGTCCAAAGGAAATAAATCACTTTGATTTTTTTCATTTTGTAGCAACTTGATCGAAATGTAACATGTACACGCGTGTAGGACGAAATTTGTCTCAACTAAGAGTGTAATAGCGCGAATTGTGTTTTGGACTAACTGCTTAGCATAGCAGTTAGTCCAAAACACAATTCGCGCTATTACTTATCATTACAAATCGTTATGTATGAGCATCAGATGATTGCTGTTGGCTGTGTTACACTAATGAAACACAAAGAGAGGTATCGTAAAGTTTCACAAAACAGAAATGCCTTATAAGAAAAATACTTTAATCAAAATATTAACAAAAGATTATGTACTTACTTTAAGTTAAAAATTGTTTGAAAAATGGCTTCGATCACAGATACATTAGAAAATACCTAATTCGTAGGTTCAACATATTTAGCACATAACTAAATTCAGGATTCAATCCAAATTATTTAGAGAAAACACCAATATTAAATTAAACGAAATATCAAGCTTTAAGTGATATTTAGTTCGCAATTTGGTTACTTACAAAATTTCGATTCAGATTTAGATTTATATAATTTAGAATACATATATCAACTTATAAATTATTGCATAACTTATGTAATTAGTCAGGTATGGTTTGCGAAAATTATCTATTTCTATAATTACAGGCAAAAGACAATATTCTCGTTTTTCTTGAACGATCGGTTTGACAAGACTAGGGTAGTATCTTACGAAACATTTAGTAGTTTAATAATTAACTAAGGCGATCCAGTCGCCTCTTTAGTAAGTTATTCCTAACAATGACAAAAGGCCAATGTTCATATAAACTCATAAAGAGCTTACGAGTCTGTTTTCAAAAACACTGGCAGAATTATGTCAAACCAGAGAAAGCCAAAATAAAGGTAGAATCACACTATTGTGGTGTGGTCTATTGTGATGTGACACTTCGAAGCATATCTATTTCATACGTAAAGTTTGGTAATAATTACATAGTCAGAACACACCTTAACATCGAATGTAGTTCTTGAACTTGAAGTAGAAACACACCACAGTAGTGTGGTTCTTGAACTTGAAGTAGAAACACACCACAGTAGTGTGGTTCTTGAACTTGAAGTAGAAACACACCAAAGAAGTGTGATCCTTGAACTTGAAGTAGAAACACACCACAGTAGTATGATTATTGAACTTGAAGTAGAAACACACCACAGTAGTGTGATTATTGAACTTGAAGTAGAAACACATCACAGTAGTGTGATTATTGAACTTGAAGTAGAAACACACCACAGTATTGTGATTCTTGAACTTGAAGTAGAAACACACCAAAGAAGTGTGATCCTTGAACTTGAAGTAGAAACACACCACAGTAGTGTGATTATTGAACTTGAAGTAGAAACACACCACAGTAGTGTGATTATTGAACTTGAAGTAGAAACACACCACAGTAGTGTGATTATTGAACTTGAAGTAGAAACACACCACAGTATTGTGATTCTTGAACTTGAAGTAGAAACACACCACAGTAGTGTGATTATTGAACTTGAAGTAGCAACACACCACAGTAGTGTGATTCTTGAACTTGAAGTAAAAACACACCACAGTAGTGTGGTTCTAGAACTTAAAGTAGAAACAAAGCGTCATAAATGTAACAAAAGGTATCTTAGTGTTGAGTGGTGTAGCGTGGAGTCTTCTTCTTGCAGAGTCTACTTCTTGGAGCGTCTACTTCTTGGAGAGCCTCAGGACCTTGATGTTGTCCTGGTCCTCGAACACGCAATCCGTTCGCGACGGGTACACGTTCTTGAGATTACCTTCTGTGTCCACCACTTTAACCTGGAACAAAGCAATATCATCCTTAAAAACAAGATGAGAAGTCGATCGCTTAGGTACATAATCGCAGTAGGTTTAGGCGAGTGAAATTTGGCCGGTATAACTACCACAAGTCAGCTGTTAGAAAGCTTTAAATCAAAGGTTTTATAAACGTTCGTCTGGAAAAAATCCCAGCAAGGCATATGACCGCCAATTGCAAGATTCTCACAGTTCGTCTTTTAGAACCTTTTTCCTAGTACTTTGTGTAAACGTCCTGCGATAAAGACTTTTATTTTATATCTAGCAGTGGAAGTTTACGACTGAGGATGTGAGCTAACAGCTGAAAGTTACTTCCTATCGCCTGGGACGTTACATCCTGTCGCCTGACACGTTACATCCTGTCGCCTGACACGTTACCTGCTG
This sequence comes from Eupithecia centaureata, assembly GCA_944547425.1. Taxonomy (NCBI): domain Eukaryota; kingdom Metazoa; phylum Arthropoda; class Insecta; order Lepidoptera; family Geometridae; genus Eupithecia; species Eupithecia centaureata. The sequence continues at coordinate 712,816 of OX155695.1, read as the reverse complement.
GACCGTGAGCGAGTGGAAGGCGTCCTGCGGCTCCCCCACGCCGAGCAGCAGACACTCGTGCAGCATCCGGTCCATGGCCGCCTTGCAGGCTCCGAGCGACGCCTGGGACGTCACCTCGATCAGCATGCCCTTGCTCTCGGGGGACATCTGTACAACAAAGTTATCATATGGATGATTGTCGTATTATCACTACAGAGTATAAAACAAAGTCGCTTTCTCTGTCACTATGTCCCTAATCCCTTTGTATGCTTAAGGTTTCGGCCAAACCTGCGCGACCAAAACGACTGCGAAGCGGGAGCGTCAGCCGCGCGGCGGACGCTTCCCATACTTTCTCTACGGCGCTTTGCACACCTACGCGACCGTCGGAGTCGCGCAGATGTACAAGTTGAGTTTCGCGTTGCAGACGCTCCCGCAACGCGTCCCGCTTCCCGAGTTACTGACGCGCAGGTTTGGCCGAACCTAATAAAACCGTGCCAAGCCGGGGCGGGTCACTAGTCAGTCATATTATTAGCTTGGGGCTACTTAATGCTGTGTGGATTGTCTGATTGTGAATAACATTAATACGAATGTATCTTTGTCTGTTTTATCCCTGTTACTTTTTCACGCCTACAACTGAATGGGTCGAACGGCAAGGGGATAGATCCGTTCAACAATACAACTTACGTGGTAACGAAGCCAAGAGCATAGTGATTACAATCGTTAAAGTCTAGTTTACCTTGGTGTCGTCAGAGTTGGTGATAGGCGGGAAGCTGATGACTTTCTTGGAGGCGTCCATGAGGCACGGGAACAGGGGCTTGCCTTCTAGCAGGTACAGGTATCTGTCGACAAAATACTTCATGTAGAGTAAAGGACTGATCCCCAGTGCCCGACTGACTAAAATAAAAGTTGCGAAAATTGCATTCAAGTTTTGATAGCCCTAGAAAATAAGCTACATTTTGAACCTATAAATACTATATTGCTATTATCTGAGGATAGTTTTTCGCAGTAGGGTACAAATCCCTCCTAGGGCATCAATAAAACTATTGCATGGTTAAAGAAGAATCATTTAGGAGCCTGTTGAGAAATTCTAAAATATCTCAAGTAGGGACCTATTCCACAGCAATTTCATTTTCTCTTTTCTGGTATCACATTAGGTTTGGTTACAAACCACATCCATAAACGAGGGGTTTTGCGACTCTGAGAACACTTGCTGACTGTTTTTCAGGGGCCGATTCTAACGTCTCGACCTCTACGACTTTATAGATTAAATTTTTATTAGACTCCTGCAGCACACGCTGAGTGGCCACCGTTTTGTTTCCATGTATTTATTGTTTTTTCGTTTTAGTTATAGCTTACACTGTATGTTTAGTAGAAACTTTTTCTACCTCTTCTTCTTTGTTATACTATCAATCTTATCTTTAGATATGTTACTTGTGTATCCCGGAGTAGACGTTCCTCTTCTTTTCCTTCCGGTGCGCCTCCGCCTCGGCGGTGAGGAGACTCATGAGCTGCTCGCCCGTGCACGGCTTCAGCCGGTGCAGAGGGGTCAGCTTGAGGGAGGCGGGCGGCTTCGCCGTGTACGTCAGCGCACCTGGGACAATACTACTGCTGACAATCCACAGTCTCACTCCACCAGGCACTACATCGAGTCTTCTCGTCATCCATACCCAGGGTTCAAAGCGATAATCACTACATAGTATAAAACAAAGTCGCTTTTTCTGTCCCTATATCCTTATGTCCCTTTGAATGCTTAAATCTTTAAAACTACGCAACGGATTTTGATGCGATATTTTTTAATAGATAGAGTGATTCAAGAGGAAGGTTTATACGTAAAATACAACCGTGCGAAGCCGGGTGGGTCGCTAGTTATCGTTAAATATATATCTTAAATACATATATTTTGATAATTATCTTTGTTAAATATAATCGGTAATATTTAATTTGACTCTTAAATTTTTGGTATTGTAATGCGAGTGTCGGGTATATAACGCGAATTTCAGTGTCTAGTAGTTTAATTTTAGTTTCAAAATTATAAATTAAAGCTTATTAAAAGTTTACCTTGATAGTTAAATGAGTTAATTTGATTTTTCAGATTCAAAATTAAAAAATTAAAACTTACTAAAAGTTTACCTTGATAGTTAAATGTGTTAAGGTGATCCGATTGTCATACGTTTGTATTTTCCCAAATATGAGCGATGTGGACATAATTTAACAAATAAATAACTGTTTTTGGCTTTGTTATTGGTCATTATTTGCGGCAAATTGTGTTTGATTCATGAAAACACTCGGTATAATTAGAAATAACGTGAAAATTTTAGGCCATTTTTATCAATGTGTGAGTGAACACGGATAATGTTGTACGCCCGCTTACTTGAACTTGTGAGTGTGACGGCGGCGACGGAATCGCCATCTCTGTGCTATCTAAAGAATCATCTAATAATACCATAGTCTACAGTTCTCAAAGGGTTTTTCCATCGTCCAAGTATTTATTCCTATCTATTTTTGCTGCATGTCAAATAAGATCTAGGAAGCCTACGTTCCGTTTCCATGACAACAATAAATGACACTATGTAAACAGATAAAATGTTTGCCTATAGATACCAGTTTAGAGAGTTTTACGCTGGGGCCACACTACCTTACCGTCTACCGGGCTGTTACCGCAATAATTATGACATTAAATTACCGTTTAAATTACTGCATGACCTGGTGTGGTTACACTAGAGTTTACCTAGATATGTCAATAAATAAGGCGGTAAAAATATCACGTGCGTCGCCGGTGAGCTCATATTGCACACTGGACAAACGGTAGTGGCCACAAACGCATTAATTACTGCGGTAATCTTCTTTGATGTGCGAAAAAAGACCGCCGCCGGAGCTATTGTCTACCGCCATTTGCCATATTGATTGGCATTGTAAAATTATGGCCATAAATCGTGGTTACACCTAGGTGTTGTATAAGTTATAATTAAAATAATTATCGGCATATCACGGTAGTGTGGCCCCAGCATCAGACGTGTCAGATTGTATGCAAAGCATTTCGATCATTCATCAGCGACAACCGATGTGGCGCAGTGGGCGAAGGTCCGCCTGCGACCGGTTGTGGGTTCGATTCCCGTGTCGGAAAAAATTGTGTACGATCTACAGAAATTGAACATGAAATTGTTCCGTTGGTCTGGGTGTTTCTATGTATTTATAAAAAAAATATCTATCTATGTAATGTATTGTATTAAGTTTATCAGTCAACTAGTACCCATAATACGAGCTTTGCTCACCTTGGGGCTAGATGATGCTGTGTGGACTGTCCGAAATTATATATATATTTTTTTTATTGGACTAATCGTAACTTTTTACAGAGAGCCAAAACAAAATTTTGAACATGATTTTTTTTAAAAGTTAATGTTTTTCTTTTTTAATATTAAAACATCATTGTTTTCGTAATTTTTTGGTCTATTTTTTAAAATAATGGTCGCTGTTATAGCTATCAACCAACCCAACTTGATAAAAACTACAAAAGCCCATTTTGCATTAAAATTTTGAAGCAAAGTTAAGATAATTATCCCAATAAAAAGAAATAAATTAAACTAGCTTTATGAAATGTTCTCAAAAGAAAATATACTTTATCAGAAATAAAACCATTTTCTAAATTTTTGAAATGTGGCCGTTTTGCATTCAATGAGCGATTTGTAAAAATGCCTGAATTTAGCTGGCGTAAGAGCTAAAATATAATAAAAATCAGTTGGTGTTGATAGTACATAATTGTTTCTTTTTATTTTTGTCATACCGTTAGAAACGAGGTCAGGACCCTTTGTGGGATGTACCTACGCAGAACAGTCTACCAAAGTTTTATATAACAATCAAATAGACTTAGGAAGGCTTACAATAAGTAATTTATGACAAATATGAATTTGTTTGTACTAGGTCTATGACATTGTTCAAAATATAAAGAATAAAAATCAAAAATGTTGGTAGTGTTGAAGGGATTCGAGCCCGTACTAACGGGATGTATCAAAATTTTGTGGATATTTCATTTTCAAAAAGCAAAAAGTAAATTAAATTTTCGGTGGTTTCGAACCCAGGTACGACTATACATCGTCGCACCCACCCGACTGTTCAAACCGCTAGTCCAAAGTGAGTTATTGAAATACTGTGAAAATTTGTATTACTTTTAATCTTTTATAAGTGGTCGTAAAATCGGAGCTAAAATACCTAAGTAGGTACACAAAGAACAGAGTCAAAAAAAGTGGAGACTTCCTTACGCTAATAATTTTAATGTAATTTTATTATAAAATTGGAACAACTTTCACAGTGAGTACATTTAAAATTAATGATTGTTATTGTGAACTTATTTAATTTATTTGTCAATTCCAATGATTTAACGAAATTAATAAATAGCATGAAAAGTATTTTTTTTACCTATGATTTGTAAGATATTCTTTAGCTAATAAGCTAGTTTGTAAATACATTACCCTCTGCGCCTTTTTACTTAAATTGTTCAAAACGATAAAAGAAAATTACCTCAAATTTTTTTTTAAATGTAAATAGAGCCTGTTTTTATTCTTAAAAAAAACAATAGTCGAAAATTAGTTCGTTAACTAGTGGTTTTATTGAATTAATTTTAGATGTAATTTAGTAATGTCCCGAAAACGGAAATATTGGTCCGAAAAATATTTAGTCCTAAGGCGTCTCCAATTATCTCTGTTATTTTTCGAACAGTAGTTATTTTAGTTCCACTGAATTTATAGGGTTGGCTGTGTGAGTGACTCGTAGCGGCCGATCACTCACACAGGCAAGATCTTTTTTTGTGTGAGTGACTCGTAGCGGCCGATCACTCACACAGGCAAGATCTTTTTTGCTCTTCCCAAATACAAGCTCCCTAAATGCTTTCAACACTTGAAAAATTGCTTGGTACATAAAAAACAACATACCATTTGCGGCAAATACATTACCATTAAACAATTATGAACAATTTAATTAGAAAATAGTGAAAAACATCAAAATTGAAAATCATCGCCATCTAGTAGCGGAGCTATGCTTAGTCCTGGACGCGAAATCACCTTAATTTTATTTTTCTAATGTGAATGGTGATAGGTAGCCAAAATACCAGAAATAAGAACTGAAAAGTTTATTATTTATTTGATAATTATCGGAAACGAAAATTTTCAATAAGTGCGTCCTACCCGTAAATACCTACGGAGCTGAGACATGGACACTCACGATAGGGCTGGTCCACCAGTTCAAAGTCGCTCAGCGAGCTATGGAAAGAGCTATGTGAGGATTTTCTCTGAAGGATAGGATTTGTAATGAATACATCGGACAGAGAAACATGCCACAAGCTAAGCAGAGCTTGGGTTATGGGTACTAGGGTCATCTCGAAAACGTCATTCTTTTATCCATATCATAGACGGGTATCTGATCGCGACTTCACAAGGAAACTTTTTAAGGCTATTTCTACACCATGGGAACTGTTTCATGGATGAAAAGTAGCATAAGTTTTATTCTAGGGCTAGATCTACGTATATTCAAATTTGAGACCAATTGTGTTCAAAAAGAAAAACTTCTTGAGCAGATCGGACTGAAATTGTATAAGATAACAAAAATCCTTACATACAAATTGTAGTTTTTTACTTTTTAAAGGATACTAAATTTTTTAAAAATGTTTAAATCACTATCACTACATAGTATAAAACAAAGTCGCTTTTTCTGTCCCTATTTCCCTATGTCCCTTTGACTGCTTTAATCTTTAAAACTACGCAACGGATTTTGATGCGGTTTTTTTTAATAGCTAGAGTGATTCAAGGGGAAGGTTTATACGTATAATAAAACCGTGCTAAGCCAGGGCGGGGCGGGTCGCTAGTAATAAATAGAAAACAACCAGATAGTGCAAATATTTGACGCAAGGTGGGAAACGAATGAAAGAATAAGTTTATGGATTTAATTTTTTTTTAAATTTCGAATTGATCATTTCAACTTACCAGGAGCAATCTTGCTCAAGTCGTGAGTAGCAATAGTAGCTGTGTTCCTCTTGTCGCAGACTGTGTCGTGCAGCTTGGTCTGAAGCTGGATGAACTTCTTGAAGGAGTCGGGGCTGAAGCACAGGTCCTTGACCACGCAGCACAGGATGTGCGGCCGGACGCCGGCCACCTGGCTGTCCAGGATCTGCACCCGGAGGCTGTCGTCTTCCACGTGGAAGATCTTCAGCATGTGGCAGAGCTCATTCTCCTAAACAACATTTTGTATAAATTAATAATGCAGGACAGTCCACACAGCATCATCTAGCCCCAAGCTAATGCTTCTGTTATGGGTACTAGATGACTGATATACTTAAAGATGTCACTACATAGTATAAAAATAAGTCGCTTTCTCTGTCCCTATGACTCTTTCTATGCTAAAATCTTTAAAACTACATGACGGATTTGGATGCAGTCTTTTTTGATAGAGTGATTCAACAGGAAGGTTTATACGTATAATAAAAACCATGCGAAGCCAGGGTGCTTCGCTAGTTGTTTATAAGTTATTAGCGACCCGCCCCGGCTTCGGACAGTTTTATTATACTTATAAAACTTCCTCTTGAATCAATCTATCAAAAAAGACCGCATCAAAATCCGTTGCATAGTTTTAAAGATTTAAGGAGTCAAAGGGACATAGGGAAATAGGGACAGAAAAAGCGACTTTGTTTTAGCAGTTATCGCCTGATTTTTCCTAATTCAGGCACAAGTAAACCCTATAGAAAATAAGTTATTATTAGATGATTTTTTGTTATCCTTTTGTCCTAAGATACTTGTTGAGTAAATTATTTATTTAATAACATCTGTACCTGTGATTCAGCCTGTACTTCCTCCTTCTTTCCCTTCTTCCCCTTGCCCTTCCCCTGTGGCTGGGCCGCGTCTGCCTTGGGACAGTGGTCTCGGATGTAGTCCATGACCTGCTTCGTAGTCCGCGACTGATCTACGAGCTTTGAGAAACGCTTGTCGGATAACTTGTTGCCTTTTAAGTTTAGCTCTGGAAAATTACCAATAAAAGCTAGGTATATTTTATATTCCATTTAACTGAGAAAATAGCTGTTGGTGAAAAAATTTAGATTGAATTGAGTGATGGACAACAGCTTCTCATAAAAAAGCTTGGTATGATTTAATTTCTGTTGCATCATACAATATTGTGCAACATTTTATTGCATCATAATAATTATGATAAATTGGACTTTAATTAAATGCATTATATTTAAGATGTAAAAATAAATCCATACCTTTCAACTTGGTTAAGCTAGCTACCTCTCCAGGAACGCTCTTGAGGAGATTGTCCCCCATATCAAAATTCTTCAAGTTAGCCAGACTTTTGGACACATAGCTGGGTAATTCCTCTATGGCATTACCCTTCATCTTAACATCCGTCAGGTGCGGCAAGCTAGCGTTCTCAAAGTCCACAAAACTCTTCAACTTGTTGTTGGAGACATCAAAAGTTATAAGGTTCGGCATATCTCCGATTTTAGGCATTTCTTCGATTTCGTTGCCACTGAGATTTACATTTGTAAGCTCCTTCATGTTATTCAAGCTGTCTGGAATGCTTTTCAGCTGGTTTCTAGACAGATCCAGCACTTTTAGTTTTGTGAGAGAGGTTATGTTTTCATTGAATACCTGTATCTTGTTGCCGAAGAATAACAGGGATTGTAGGTTTACCAGTCGGCTTATCTCATCTGGAATCGCTTGGAGACAAGTGTCGCTTATATTTAGCAAGTTAATGTTGGTTAGAGCGAAGATATTTTTATCCAAACCAGACTCCGAAATACGTTTGGAGATCGCAGCACCCGCAAGTTTGATTTCATGGCGATTTTCAGCTCTGGCCGTCGCAACTTCAGGCCACGCACTCATGTTGATTGAGATTTATGTAAATAAATAGGAAAATACGGTTTTATGGAAGAACATACATAGATTTTATTGAAAACGCACACGCAACCAACAAACGGAAAACCAAAATGCGATTGATTTGATTGACTTGACTTCTTTGTTGATGGATGGCAACTTCAGGTTTGCCACTTTTCTGTCAAACTTTTAGTTCTAGTTCTTCTTGGATGCTGGCTCTGCGTCAGCATAGTCGCAATAAGGAAGTTTCCAATTTCACAAAAATAAAAACTAATTATGTAAGTTTTAGGGCATATATATTACAATAAATATGGTGAAAGAATTATTTTGATAACTTGAAAAATGACATAGTTATTCCACTTTTACTGAATCAAAAACGAATTAGAAAATAAGCGCTAGGCATTTGGCCTGTGACGTCATAAGTTCCCGCGGGTCAACGGCACAGGTGGGGGGAAAGCGCTTTTCGACTGTTTCGAGTGTTTCATCGTTATTTTGCTCATAGTGAGTACATGGAACGTGGTGTGGGCGAGTGTCTATGTAAAATATATTAATTTATTTCGTATAGATACGATATTTTTATTTATTATATATAGATTTTTCTGAACATAATTTAAGTAATAAGTTAAATTATGTATATTATAAGTTATTATAATATTGATAGATAATATTATTATATTCTGTTTAAATAATGTTTTATTTTACATTTCTATATTTAAGTACCTAGCGATAAGACCGCCCTTTATATGTAGTCTTAGTATGTAGTATTTTTATGTTCTCTTTTCTTTCTTTGTGTGGTAGTTTTAAGTATAATAAAGTGTTTTATATTCTATTCTAATTTATATAGATTACTAGCATCTGCCCGCGGCTTCGCACGCGTTTTTGCTATGGAAACGTCTAAAGGCTATTTCTATTCCATGGGAACTGATTTATAGGACGAAAAGTAGCTTACGTGTTATTCCAGGGCTAAAACTACTTAAGTCTATTCCGAATTTCAGGTCGATCAATTTAGTAGTTTTTGTGTGAAAGTGGAACAAACATCCATACATTCATACATTTATAATATTAAAAAATAGGTACATAACCATATACTGTAAAAAGTTAATCACCTGTACAAGTTTCAACGGTAAAATCCGGCCGTATACTTTTGCCTAATATTCGGCTATTCGGTCAGGGGGCTCGCCGAATATTCGGTATACTGCCAAATAGATTTTTCGTTGCAATCCTAGAAATAACTCTATCCCTTACATTTAAACTACGCCGTCCTTGTCTTTTATTTCCACTGTTTTCAGGAAGCTATATCTATCTCTGTCATTCCCACTTGACTCTGTTCTTCCTTTCGATTCGTTCGAGAACCTTGGCATACCTACCTATGCTTGAAAGTCTAGAACGTTCATAAGATACTGGATTATTCTTTGGTTTTCTGCTCATTCCCAAAGGCACTTCAATGTTCGACCATCAAGGCGAAGAAAATAACCCTTATTTACACAAAGGAAGGTAGGTACATAAATTGATCTAGGTAGGTATAACAAACAGATCGTTGTAGAGATATCGCGTAGGTAGGTATAGGTACTACCTACTCTATTCTGGGTATGATGTTTGATTCTGGGATTGATAGCTGAAAATTATGTAGGTAAGATTTTGAACTCTAGGTATAGGCATAAGAATAAATAATAACTAAACCTACATACTCTTATGGAGGTAACAAAATCTTAAGAAAAATACAAGCTAGGTATATTAAAACTATGTAAACGTTCTCCTGCACAGATTCCACAACGGTATTATATATCCGTTCCGTCTTGATTTAGTATTTTAGATTTGTTTGAGGTTACCGCGCATAGAAACTACTAGACTCGAGCGGAGTTATGACGTCATGACGTTGTTGAGCGGCCGCGCGCCGCGAAGTTTTAAAGCGGACGGGAAAAGTATCATAACTTCGTCATTTATGAAGATAATTGAAAAAAAAATTCAGTGGGCTTTATTGCAAGTGTAGTATTATTTTTTTACATATATAAAGGGACAGGAGGGTCTCTATCCGGGCTGTCTCTCATCTGCGAGCGTGTTCTTTTATTTTGTTTTTCGCCTTCGACATTTTGATTAAAATATCGATGCGATATTTTAATAGCCGAGATTGTCAGAAAAGAATAAAGAGAGATTCACTAGCAAAGAAAGGTATTGTTCACAACTAGATCACTTCGTTCGTACAAATAAACGACATTTATCAAAGTTCGAAACACAATCAACAAGTAATTAGAAAAACACGTTCCGTCGCGATTTGCATGGTGCGGGCGCGTCCATTTTCCTTCTAGCAATGGCCGCCGCCGCTACCCTGCCACCGACGTTACGTGAGAGTGTCAAATGGTCTAGCCCGATTTTATGTCAGGCTACCAGTTCACCCTTTTTCTATACAGATGGCGCACTCAGCTGTCAATGCGCCGTCACGGCCGGACTGACATACGACCGTCCACGGGCGTTAATCTTCTATTGTTTTCCTCGAACAAAGGAGACCATATTGTCGTCACTTGTTCCGCTCGTCCATACACTGACCAGGAGGAGAATTTTCTATAAGAACATTCATTACTCAACCCAAGTAGGTATCACACCCGAAAACTGCGAGACTCTATGTATCCCTTCGACCATCACTCCGGACCGGATGACATATTACTTCCGAGCAAAACACATGGACCGGACGTGTGTGTCCCTTCAACCAGCCACACAGGCGACCGGACGCCACAGTCCCTTCGACCAATACAAACACCAATGTGGACTGGACGAGTGTGTCCTTTCGACCAGCCCAACGGCCATGGACCGGACGGCACTGTCCTTGCGAACCACAACCACCATGTGGACCGGACGGGTGTGTCCTTTCGACCAGTCGACATGGACCGGACGACACTGTCCTTTCGAACCACAACCCACATGGACCGGACGGGCGTGTCCTTTCGACCAGCCCCACGCGCGTGGACCGGACGACACTGTCCTTTCGACCACAACGTGGACCGGACGGGTGTATCCTCTCAACCAACCCACAGAATTGGGTTTGGCCCGGATGACCACTGTCCTTTCGACCACAACCTGGACCGGACGGGTGTATCCTCTCAACCAACCCACAGAAATGGGTTTGGCCCGGATGACACTGCCCCTTCGACCACAGACCATCCGTGAACAAATCATTAAGACTCTCGTTCTGTAGTGTGAACTTCGACCTCAAGTTGTACGTCTAAAGTATCCGGATAACAGACACTAAGAGTATCTGATCCAGCAGTGAGACTTTCAGAATCCGAATAAGCGGTGGTGGCACTTGGAGCTTTGTTATCAATAGTCCAGTTTGTACTATGTTCTACATTGCTACTGTTCGATTTTGGCTCATCATCATTTTCCGACGCCGTCACGGTCTTGACCTAAATAACACTATCGGACACAGTGTGAAAAAGGAAGTCTACCGACATGTCACCGATTTTTAACCTACTTAAGATTTGCTTTGTGCAATCAAGATCATCGCCCTAATGCCAGTGAGGTACACAAGACTATTACGCTCAGTGCCGGGAAACATATGTAAGTAACTACCTATTTTTTTACAAGCGAGCAAGAGGATCCGCTGTTAAACAGAAAAGGAATTTGCTCACCGGATGATGTCTCTAAAGTATCTCTTGATGGACGGTGCACGCATAAGTTAATTTCTTTGGGTGCAGCTCCACCACCGCTTTTCTTTTCGGGACACGTCAGCGCCACATGTCCTTGCTTGCCGCAATAATAGCAAGTTACATCTGTATACTTATCTTGGTTACGAGATGAGTACGAAGTGTCCTGTGTCCTTGACGAAGTAGGCTTTGGTTCTTCTCTGCGCTTCTTACACTCACTCTGCCTATGTCCATGATTGCCACAATAATGACATGTCCCAGAAAATCGTGTTTCTGTTCTACGAGGGTGCTTAGCATCATGCTCCAGTTGGCTTTCATTGACATCCAGTTGCCGTTTCAGGGAAATGCATTAAGAATCCGGAATAGTTGAATCCTCGTAGTTACAATATAAGCTGTCAGTTCTCTGCGTATCAAATTATCCTTCTGACTTAGCAATGACATCACAAATCCAGTAATAGCTTCTTCTGATAGCTCGGTTTTAGGTATATTCTCAATCATATTTCACAGGTGCATTGCCGCTTCAGTCGTAGATTCTTTATTTCTAATTTGGAATTTAATAATTTCATCAAAGTGATCCTGTATCATTTTAGGTCTAGAAAATTTGGCATGTAAAGTTTGTTTTACAGAGTCCCATGTCAGATTGTTAATATTCTGTTTGGTCAAACATGTTGCAGCACGGCCTTTCAGCGCACTCATAAGGGCCATCAGCAAATCGGCACCTTCAAGTCCTTTCTTCTTGACCACAACCCCTACGACTTTACACCATGCCTCTACGTCTGCTTCTTGGTCATCAGGATCGAAATGAATGAGCTGACAAGTAGTACTCACAGGAGCCTGCGGTTGTGACATTGATAGTACTCTCGTAACGTCAGTAACGCCTCCATGTTCTTCAAAACATTTGAAGAGGCGGCTTCATCAGTCAGTGGTGCAGGTGTCCTGAGATAATCTTGTTGTTCAGTACCCACTTCTGATAAAGGGACAGGAGGGTCTCTATCCGGGCTGTCTCTCATCTGCGAGCGTGTTCTTTTATTTTGTTTTTCGCCTTCGACATTTTGATTAAAATATCGATGCGATATTTTAATAGCCGAGATTGTCAGAAAAGAATAAAGAGAGATTCACTAGCAAAGAAAGGTATTGTTCACAACTAGATCACTTCGTTCGTACAAATAAACGACATTTATCAAAGTTCGAAACACAATCAACAAGTAATTAGAAAAACACGTTCCGTCGCGATTTGCATGGTGCGGGCGCGTCCATTTTCCTTCTAGCAATGGCCGCCGCCGCTACCCTGCCACCGACGTTACGTGAGAGTGTCAAATGGTCTAGCCCGATTTTATGTCAGGCTACCAGTTCACCCTTTTTCTATACAGATGGCGCACTCAGCTGTCAATGCGCCGTCATATAAATAAAAAAATCGGAAACTTCCTTATTTTGCCAATGTCAAGTTTTTTTTTTTTTTTGTCAAACTTTTGTTGGAAAATGGGATTGGTAAAATTGAATGCCACTTTCAATGTCAAAGCTATCGAACCGTCAACTTCAATCATAAAACAAACAAAAACAAAACACGGCGAGCGGAGCGGTCTTGTTCGTTCCCATTTCTTGGTTTCTATCGAATAATTTTATGTGATTTTGCATTGACCTTCTAAATATGAGGCGCAGCCAAGCGCCGAGCCAGCTTGGCTCCGGAGATAACGTCTTCAAAAGCCCTCTTGCTACTGCTGCAAAGCGGAAAAAGCGGGAATGTGTAAAAATACCTCTCGCTCAGAAATCACTCTCCCAGACCATGTCTTCTTCAGATCACGAGAATCTAATAAAACAGATACTGAGCAAACCCTTCAAGGTACCTATCCCAAACTACGTGTCCTCCTACTGCAGTAAAAGTTTGGGGTTAAAACGCAACCAAGTGAGACGTTCGCTCCACGATCCCGACGAGCCAAACGCCCTTGTCCTGTACCGCCCGCCGCACATCCCTGAATACGAGAAGATGAAAATGAAGCCTGAAGAGATCAGAGTAGCTGTGGTGGTCGACCCAGTGCTAGGCAACATACTGCGACCTCACCAGAGAGACGGTGTCAAATTTATGTACGACTGTGTCACAGGAACCCAGATAGAGAATGCTTTTGGGTGTATAATGGCGGATGAAATGGGTCTGGGTAAGACACTTCAATGTATTACATTACTGTGGACTCTGCTTCGCCAGGGTCCAGACTGTAAGCCCACAATTTGCAAAGCTATCATTGTCTGTCCGAGTAGCTTGGTCAAGAATTGGTATAATGAGATACACAAGTGGCTAGCACAGAGGATCAATGCTCTGGCCATGGATGGAGGTTCTAAAGCTGACATCACACTGAAACTTCAACAGTTCATGAACACTTACGCTGCTACTCGAGTAGCCACCCCTGTTCTGATCATCTCCTATGAAACATTTAGGATATATTCAAACATCCTACACTCATCTGAAGTAGGATTAGTGTTGTGTGATGAAGGACACAGGCTTAAGAACAGTGAGAATCAAACTTACCAAGCTCTCATGGGTTTAAAAGCTAAACGGAGGATATTGATCTCAGGGACCCCAATACAAAATGATTTGACAGAGTACTTCAGTCTGGTTCACTTTGTGAATGAAGGAATCTTGGGCACAGCTCAAGAATTCAAGAAGAGATATGAAAACCACATCCTGAAAGGGCAGGATGCTCTCGCCACGCCACAAGAGCGGGAAAGAGCCCAGGAGTGCCTTCAAACGCTGACATCCATAGTGAACAAGTGTATGATCCGCAGAACCAGCAGCCTGTTGACTAAGTATCTGCCAGTCAAGTTTGAACAGGTCATTTGCGTCAAAATGACTCCTCTTCAGACTCAAATCTACAAGAATTTCATCAACTCTGATGCTATTCGCAACAAATTCAGCGGGAATGGTGAAAAGAACACATTAAGTGCCCTCTCCAGTATTACTTCTCTTAAGAAACTGTGTAACCACCCAGATTTGATTTTCGATAAGATTATCGAACGGTCAGAAGGCTTTGAAAAGGCGAGGGACCTCCTACCAAGCAATTACGACACCAAGGATGTAAAACCCGAATATTCAGGCAAACTGATGATCCTAGATTGCATCTTAGCGAATCTCAAAACGAATACCGACGATAAGATCGTCCTCGTCTCAAACTACACGCAAACACTGGACTTGTTTGAGAAATTATGCCGTAAACGATGCTACCAATACGTTAGGCTGGACGGAAGTATGACGATCAAAAAGCGAGCCAAAGTTGTAGAGAGCTTCAATGATAAAGATTCTAAGGAATGGATATTCATGCTTAGTTCGAAAGCAGGTGGTTGCGGGCTGAATCTCATCGGAGCAAACAGACTTATCATGTTCGATCCTGATTGGAACCCGGCGAATGACGACCAAGCCATGGCGAGGGTCTGGCGCGACGGCCAGAAGAAACCTTGCTACATCTACAGGCTTCTGGCGACTGGAACCATAGAAGAAAAGATATTCCAACGCCAAGCGCACAAAAAAGCCCTCAGCGACACAGTCGTTGACCAAAACGAGGAGTCCCTCCGACATTTTACTTCCGATGATCTAAAAGACCTGTTCAGACTTGAAGAGAACACTTTATCAGATACGCATAGCAAGTTCAAATGTCGACGCTGCGTCAACAATATTCAAGTTACTTTACCTCCAGAGAACTCCGACTGTACTTCTGACCTATCCAACTGGTACCATTGTGCTGACAAGAAGAGTTTAGCTGATTTAGTTCTAAAACAATGTTGGGATCTAGCTAAAAGCATTTCATTCGTGTTCCATCACCGATCGGCGATCACAGAGGCTCAAAAACAAAATGAGGTTGAGGAGAAAGAGAATATACCTGAAGCAAAAAGGAGGAAAGTCATTGATGAGGACTATTCTGAACCTGATGACAGTGACGATGAGGATTATAAGTGAAAATCATGATTAGTTTAAGTGATAGTATTCTTTTGAAAGTGAGATTAAGTTTGTTGATTGTAAATAGGTTTAAGGTTGTGTTACGAAATTATGAATATTATAAGTTATTTTTTTACTGAATTTAATTTTTTTATTTAAATTTCAACCATGAACATAAGCATCTCTACGGAAATGTCTCCAGGCTATTTCTATCCCAAGGGAACTGATTTACGGGATGAAAAGTAGGTTATGTGTTATTCCAGGCCTAGAACTACGTCTTTTCCAAATTTCATCCCAATTTTTTCTAGTTTCGTAGTTTATTTGAAAGAGAAACAAACATCCATACAAAATTTCGCATTTTTATTATTACTAAGGGAGTAAAGATTTATTATAACAAATGAAACCACACAATTAATTTCAAAAAAACATTTAATTGAACTTTAACTTTCTTAACATAATTTGCACTTATTATAAATATAACACATGATTGCCCCATCCCATAGACCTACTTCCTTGTTTGAGAGTTTATTAATAATTTAGCGTCTTTTAACTTTAAATAAAAAATGAGAACATTGTCAATGTAGGCACAGTCAGTAAAACATGCTTCATTGAGGATAATTTAGAAACTACTGATCAACTTGAATAGAATTCATTATATGTATATATATTCACATGAAAAGCACCAGCTTTCATATAAAAAAATTATGTGGTAACAAAATATCCCGAGGTTAAAAATTACAGACAAATTGAGATTGTTCTCCATCTGATTTTACCATAGAGTTTCCGTTTATTTGCAAGGACACTACTTTACACTTCCAGTAGGGTTGTTAACAATTAACGACACTACTAACTACAAAGCCTATTTGTTCATTCAATTCAATTCAATTCGTTTATTTCAGCTTAATAGATAAGAACATATTTCAGCCATATATTATATAAAAAGAAACAACTTAACTTAATTTTTAAAAACGCTTGACGCCATGTGTGCACGTCCAGTGCTTCATGAAAGCGCAGTCTGTGTCCAGCCTTCCAGCTATAAGTTTGAGATAGCTACTGGAGCCGCCCCTCACCCGGCGCATCAGGGATGCTGTTCTGTTGCGGATGATTGCGTAAAAGTCATCAACGCGGGACTCTGCAAACATCCCCGAGGCGCTACAGAAGCGAGGCAGTCCCAGCAGCACTCTAAACCCATTATTGTACTGGACGCGCAGGGCATTCCAGCATTTTTGCGTGTAGTTAACCCACAGACTGCACGTATAAAAAGATTGGCAGTACGCTCTAAACAAACTTATTTTAACATCTGTACATCATTATCAATTGGAATTAATTTTAGTAATTACACATTTAAAATGTTTCTTGATAAGTTAATCCATTTCGGAGAAGATTTTGTAAATCTAAATCAAAAATGAATTTCACAGTGGTACTTATTCTTTAATGTATATACAAAATAATTATATTAGGTGTCATCGTCGACGACACAAAGTTCGTGTAAAGGCCTCTTCACACCGACGCTGTACTACGCTACCCAGGCAGGTAGTAGCAGTCATAAATATTCAGGTACTGGTATTTATCGCGTTTATTTTCATGTTTTTATTTATCTTTTTTGTTTTGTGACCACGACAGATTGTAAACCTGTTGTAAAGTCGGGAACAATGAGTAAATGAACGCGATAAATACCCGTACCTAAATGTTTATAATAATGTGTTCTGATCGCGTTTCAAAAAACTTTGGCAGCGGTCAGTTCACACGGACATCGCTGCCGCTGCTCTGGGCAGTGAATACAGCTTATTATTATGTCTGACAGGTCTTAAGGCTTTCTTAATCGCTCCATAGAGTACTTCGGTCGTGGATAGGCCTTTGGGCTACTTGGACGAACCCTACGTACGTATCTACACTTTTGCCGATTCATTCAGGCGGTCGCGGAATGAGACATAAGTAATGCTGGACAATCCACACAACAACATCTAGCCTCAAACTAAGCAGACCTTGTGTTATAAATACTAGATGATTGATCTTAATCCAAAAACGTGTATCCTTGGCTTTACCTTTTTTCTTATTTATGACAAATATATGATGTAGAGAAACTTAACTAAACTAGCATACTTTTTACTGTCTCTGATTAGCCCCCGAGGTAGACATACAAGGTATCATTAATGCATTAACATCTCTTTTAAGGAACCCCAAAATTCGATAACAGCAATAAAAGTTGCAAAATCACTCCCATTAAATCCAGTGAACGTGTTTCACTTTTATCATCTGCAATCGAGTGACCGTCTTGTGAAATCTGCCGCCCCTAGGACGCTGCCGCCTCTAGGCCGCGGCCTATACGGCCTATTTATAAATCCAGGACTGGCTTGGGGCTATATGATGGTCTATTGTCCAGCATTAGGTACTCTAACTGGAACAGCTCAGCTTGAGCCCGTAGGACCAGGCCGGGGGCTGCGCGGAGTAGCCTCGCGCCTCCGCCTCCTCGTTCAGCTCGAACGGACGCCGGAACAGCTGCATCAGGAACCGAACCTGGGGAAGTAATTATCATTCGTTATTAGGTAGTAGCTTCACCGATATCATCCTTTAGTCTTAGATTTAGATACATAGATTTATTTATTACTAGCGACCCGCCCCGGCTTCGCACGGTTTTATTTTATATGTATAAACTTTCCTCTTGAATCACTCTATCTATTAAAAAAAAACCGTAGCGTAGTTTTAAAGATTTTAGCATTCAAAGGGACATAGGGACAGAGAAAGCGACTTTGTTTTATACTATGTAGTGAAGATAGATAGAAATATATTTACTACACACTTAATTAAAAAACAGTTGACAATAAAATTACTTAGACTAAGTCCCAATTGGCGGTCTTATCGCTAAGTAGCGCCCCGCGGCTTCATCCGTGTGAAAATTGATGAAAAGTTGAAAACGAAGAAGCTAGGAGGCTGTGATCAAGGGTTACCAGGGATAGGAACAAGTGGAAGAAGTTAGAAGATGCCTATGCCAAACTAGGGCAAACGGATCTCATAGGTGTTAGATTAAGTTGGTGTAAAGGCTAATCAATAAATCAATATCTTGACTTCTTTAGGCTTACAAAATAAGCACTTAGACCGGTCAAATTTAATACTATAGGTACATAATTATCAAAATAATATAAGAAATAAAGTGATAATTTATTTTCAGTTCGCCTCTCTTTTTTGTCCACTAGTGGAAGAGGCGAAATAGAAACCACTAGCATGTGTATAACTTGTGTCTAATACATGTTTGCCTTATAAATAATTACATACTATTGTCGATGTGGAACTGAGCGACATCTGGCCAAGCACTAACGTCATTGATGTTGATGATTAGCCAGATGTCGCTCAGTTCCACACCAACAGCAGTATTTAATTATTTATAAAAGAAACATGGATTAGACACATTAGTTATACACGGGTTTATTTTTCGCTTCTTCCACAAGTGGACAACTTGTGTATAATCAATTAACCCTTTGTTTCTTATTTTAATTTGATAATTTATGTGATTTGTTACCCCGGTTTCGATTCCCTGCGTTTCGACTTCCCATCGTTTCGACTTACCTCGAACCATAAGTACAGTTAGTAAAAGAAGTGTGTTAGTTTTAAAAATAATCAACATTTATTATAGGTACAATCTCGTTTTTAATTTTTTACAGTTTAAGTCAGACTTCAGGTCTACCTTATGATAATCATCATCATCATCAACCTATATTAGTCCACTGCTGGACATAGGCCTCCCCCAATGAGCGCCATAGCGCCCTGTCTTCAGCTTGACGCATCCAGCATCTGCCAGCAGTCTTTCGCAGATC
This sequence comes from Eupithecia centaureata, assembly GCA_944547425.1. Taxonomy (NCBI): domain Eukaryota; kingdom Metazoa; phylum Arthropoda; class Insecta; order Lepidoptera; family Geometridae; genus Eupithecia; species Eupithecia centaureata. The sequence continues at coordinate 693,609 of OX155695.1, read as the reverse complement.
GTCATCCCACCTGGCCGGAGGGCGTCCTACGCTACGTTTACCGAGTCGCGGTCTCCACTCAAGAACACGTTTACCCCAGCGGTTGTCGGTTCTTCGCGAGATATGGCCGGCCCATTGCCACTTCAGCTTGCTAATTCTTTGAGCTATGTCGATAACTTTGGTTCTCTGTCGGATGTATTCGTTACGAATTCTATCCTTCAGAGAGACTCCGAGCATAGCTCTTTCCATAGCTCGCTGGGCGACTTTGAACTGGTGGACCAGCCCTACCGTGAGTGTCCACGTCTCAGCTCCGTAGGTCATTACGGGTAGGACGCACTGATTGAAAACTTTCGTTTTCAAACATTGCGGTATGGATGAAGAGAAGACTTGACGTAGTTTCCCAAATGCTGCCCAGCCTAGCTGGATCCTCCTCTTGGCCTCCTTCTCAAAATTGTTTTTACCTAGCTGTACAATCTGCCCAAGGTAAGTATACTCGGAAACAATTTCAAGAAGGTGACCATCTACGACGATCGGTCCCGGAACAATGTGGCCATTGATCATGACTTTGGTTTTATCCAAATTCATGCCAAGACAGATACATCGCGAGGCTGAAGCTAGGCCGTCCAGCATGTGGGTCAGCTCCTCTAGCGACTCCGCCATTACGACTATGTCATCAGCGAAACGCAGGTGTGAGATGTAATCGCCGTTTATGTTAATGCCCTTACCTTTCCAGTCCAGCGTCTTAAACATATCTTCCAATGCGCTCGTGAACAGTTTCGGGGATATGACATCCCCCTGTCTCACTCCTCTGCGCAATTGGATAGGTTTAGACTGCTGGTCCTGTACTTGGACACTCATAGTGGCAGCTTCATAGAGACACCTCAGCACTTCGATGTAACGATAGTCTACTTGGCATCGCTGTAAGGATTCCAGAACAGCCCAGGTTTCGACGGAGTCAAAGGCTTTCTCATAGTCCACAAAAGCGAGACACAGGGGCTGATTATACTCTTCGGACTTCTGTATAATCTGCCTCACTGTGTGTATGTGGTCCATGGTGCCATATCCTCCGCGGAACCCGGCCTGTTCCGGTGGCTGGAACTCGTCAAGTCTCCTGGCGAGACGATTCGTGATCACTCGTGAGAACAGCTTATAGATGTGGCTCAGGAGTGTGATGGGTCTGTAATTTTTAAGGAGAGTTTTATCACCCTTCTTAAAAAAGAGCACCACCAAACTCCCGCTCCACGCCTTAGGAGTTCTCCCACTGTGGAGGACGGTATTGAAGAGGTGTTGTAGCTCCTGTATAACGGAGGCTCCTCCTGCCTTCAGAAGCTCTGAAGTTATACCGTCCTCACCGGGGGCTTTTCCATTTTTAAGCTGCCTCAAAGCTAACACGATTTCGTCTTGACTGATGTCTGGCAGTTCGTCGGTGTAGTGGCGTGTCAGGGTGGCTCTAGAATCAAGGTCATCTCGTCGGGAACGAGGGGCATGTGCAGTGTACAGACGGCCATAAAAATCCTCTATCTCGGCTGAAATCTCCGGTTTCGACAGTACGGTCCTCCCATCGCGCGTTTTAAGCTTCGTTTGGTGGCTCCTGCCAAGCTGCTGAGTGAATACTTTGGACCCTCGGTTTCGCTCTATCGCCTCTTCAATGAGGCGTGTGTTGGAGCTCCGAAGGTCGCGCCGTACCATCTTCGCAATTCGCTTGTTCAGGTCTGACCTCTCTGCCGAAGACACTTGGGTGGTTTCCCGTCTTCTTGTCATCAGATCCAGAGTCTCATCCGAGAGTTTGGACTTCTTGCCAGTTCGCTGTTTTTTGCAGAACTTGATGCCCTCATCCCTCAACGTTTCGACCAGATTGTGTAGGCTCTCGTCAGCGTCATCAGTGGGTTCCAAGGCAACAAATCTGTCTCCGAGTAGCTGCTCGAACTTCTCGGTGCCCGCCATGATTTGGATTGGATTTGGTCGGAGCGTGGACTTCATCAGACGGTGTCTTTCAAGCTTCAAGTTGATATTCAGAGTGCCTCGGAGCATTCGGTGATCAGATCCGGTATTGAACCTGTTGATCACTGAGACATCTCTGAATATGTGCTTGCTATCCGTCATGATGAAGTCGATCTCATTTTTAGTCACAGTGTCGGGGCTTTGCCACGTCCACTTCCTTTGAGGCTGTTTCTTAAAGAAGGAGTTCATTAAGAACAGTCCCTCTTTCTCAAGGAAGTTGACAAGCATTTGCCCCCTGTGATTCCTGATTCCATAACCATGCGGGCCTATTCGGGATTCATTGCCAGTCTGGATTCCCACCTTGCCGTTAAAGTCCCCCATAACAACGTTGAAGTGAGCCTTAGTGGTGTTGTGTAAGGCTTTGGATATGTCTTCGTACATATCCTCCACTTCATCATCCGAGTGTGCCGAGGTCGGTGCGTAGACCTGAATTACCTTCATGCTATACCGCTTGGAAAGCCGAAGGATCAGGTACGCTACCCTGGTCGACACACTGGAGATTTCTTGAACGTTGCTAGAGAGGGCCTTATTGACGAGGAAACCTACTCCACCCTGGGATGTTTTATCACCCTCACGAAAGTAGAGAAGATGGCCTGAGTCTAGGGTTACGGTGTCCTCCCCCTCTCTACGGACTTCACATAACCCGAGAACATGCCATTTAATGTTCTCTAACTCCACTTCCAACTGCGCTAGATGATGGTCAAGCCTCAGAGTGCGTCCGTTAAACGTTGCCAGGGTCATTTTAGAAAGCGTGTGGTAGCCTGAATACCGGTGATTCTTAGCACCCCCTGCCCCGCCGTTACCATGACCGCTACCATGGCCAGGAATAGCGAGGCGGCCGGGAACTAGGGGCCGATTTTTGGCTGTGTTTTTCATTAAGGGGTAATGCCCATAATCCCCACGCTGGGCATGCGGGTTGGGGATCGCAGTTTGATGGTGGGGTTGATCTAGAGGGCTGCTGCTGCCCACCCCCCGGTATATCCCTTAGTCGCCTCTTACGACACCCACGGGAAGAGTTGGGGTAGTGCTATTCTAAGCCGGCACCACACGGCACAGCCGGCACCACACGGCACCTTATGATAAATCACAGTTTAATTACAAATATCTAAGTAAACATTTTTCAAAATCGAATACTTACAAATGTAATACGAAACAAATAAAAATACGATACAAATAGGTATAAAGACACACCTATAGCTTTATGACATAGGTACATCATTATATATATTATTTAGTCACAGATACATTTTTTTAAATTGAAATCGGGTAAACATTTATGAGACCTTTCTTGTAATACTGTAAGTACTCATGTATTTTATAATAGTATTACTATAAAGCATTGCATCCCTAATTTGTACATTCCTAACTTATTTGTTTCGTATTACATTTGTAAGTATTCGATTTTATTTGAAAATGTTTACTTAGATATTTGTAATTAAACTGTGATTTATCATAAGGTAGACCTGAAGTCTGACTAAAACTGTAAAAAATTAAAAACGAGATTGTACCTATAATAAATGTTGATTATTTTTAAAACTAACACACTTCTTTTACTAACTGTACTTATGGTTCGAGGTAAGTCGAAACGATGGGAAGTCGAAACGCAGGGAATCGAAACCGGGGTAACAAATCATTTATGTACCCATAGTTTTAAATTTGACTGGTCTAGGGTACATATTTTGTAAGCCTAAAGAAATAAAGTGAAAAGTTTACTGATCGGAATAAAATACTATTTATTTACCACCTAGATCTAAATACGATTATAATAAGTTAACCTAAATTGTTACTCATAGAATTTTGTATTTTTAAGTTTTAAATAAACTTTTACTTTACCTTCTCGAAGTCATTCTCCTCTGCATCAGCGATGGCCTCCTGCAGGATCCAGTTCCGAGGCACGTAGACAGGGTTCACTGCGCACATTCGCGTTCGCCGCTCCTCTTCGCTCACTGGCAACAAATGTTTAATGTCGCTGCTGTACACCTTTGTAACTTTGGGCAGTCGCACAAACCTTACATATTTCCATACAAACTTTCATCTATTTTATTTTAACCCTCAAGGGTAAGATTACCATTTTTTCTATTCGCTTCAGAGATTGAAGCGAAGAGAAATGTAGAAAATCAGTTAACACCTTATTTCTTCTAAGTCTTCTAATCAAATGTAAATAAACATTATGTACTTATTAGTTATACCTTTATCTTTGTCCAGCCTCTGTCGATAGGTCCGCACCCACTGCTCCCAGCCGTGCGCTTCGCTGATCTTGGCCAGAGACCACTTGCTATCTAACACTGACTTGTCTAACAGCTCGGCTGGATCTACCTGAAACGAAGGAATTATACGTAAGGTAAGTAGGTTCCTTATAAATAAATTCATAATTTATTAAATATAAACAGGTCAATAATGTTGATATAATATGATAAATTTATTTAGGTCAATGACTTCTAAATACTATTAGTAAGCTTTTACATACGACCGCGTGTGGTGTCCTCGGGAGGTCCACCACACAAACTCACAATTTAATTCTTGGTTAAGTATAACCATAACTAAAGCAATTACAAATGTTTTGCAGATAGGATTCTTGTGTTGTTTTTTTTTATTCATTAATTAAATTATTCTATACTTAGGTACCTACTCTATTGAATAACAGAATAATTGTTCTCTCTATGGGAAGGAACTGACTCCTGACACACAGGTAACCCTAGTTTAGGAGTCAGGGCTTCATTGTATTAGTGTAAATGTTTGTTTTCAATAAAGATTATTATTATTATTATTGGCGTATATAGTAGGTAGCGGGGGGGGGGGTTGATCCATTGCTTTAGGAAGGTGTAGCTCCCCTGAAAATGAAACCTTGATACGCTAATGCATCCGATCTACTTTCTAATGTGTGGCGATGTGATAGCCAGGCAAAAAGGCCCTAACTTTAACAATTAGCTCTAAAAACAATAGCGCCTTAAAGATAAATAGCGGGTGTGTAATAGTGATACTTTTCCGCCCTAGGGAGAATCGGTTTCAACTGACAGCTATTACGTTACTATTGAACCATGATAATGGCAGAATGATAAAAATAAATGCTGAAGGTAAAAACAAAATTGTTTTAGCGACAATTCATTGCATGAAGTCAAAAAATACGTAAGATAAGGCAGCATGGCTTTATGGCTTTCTCCTAGATGGACTAATTTATAAAAAAATAATTAGCGGCAATTCGATTCATTTATTTTCTCATGTTTTTATTATATTTCCTTGTATTGGTAATGAAAAGCACAGTGTTTACCTCGGGTGAAAGTAACTTATTTAGTCCCTCGGCCTCGGCACGAGCACCGAGCTATCTTGTTGAGGCGTTACATTGCACCAAATGTATGTACAGAGACAACCGGTACTAAGCGCTCCCTTACCTCCCCTAGCTGGCGGAAGGTGGCCGTGAAGTCGGCCGCCGTGCCCATCATGGCGCGGAACAGGTCGTCTACCAACTGCTGGTCGCCATCTTGGATGTCCGACAACCCTAGCTTTAGGAGGTAGGTCTTCCTGGAAAATATCACAAGGTCTACTGGGTTAAGATACATTTTAAGTATAGTGAAAGATAAAAAAGAACAAGATATCACTACATAGTATAAAACAAAGCCGTTGTCTGTGTCTCTATTTCCCTTTGAACGTTTACATCTTTAAAACTACGCAACGGATTTTGATGCGGTTTTTTATAATAGATAGTGATTCAAGAGGAAGGTTTATACGTATAATAAAACCGTGCAAAGCCGGGGCGGTTCGCTAGTAAAAGATAAAAAAGGACAAGATATTTATATATATTTTTTTATTTTTTTATTTTTTTTTTTTGACGACCGATGTGGCGCGGTGGGCGAAGGTCCGCCTGCGACGCAGGAGGTTGCGGGTTCGATTCCCGCCTCGGAACAAATTTGTGCACGATCTGCAGAAATTTGTTTCGTTGGTCTGGGTGTTTAATATGTATAATAAAAAATATCTATCTATGTAGTATATTGTATTAAGTATATCAGTCATCTAGTACCCATAACACAAGCTCTGCTTAGCTTGGGGCTAGATGATCCTGTGTAGACTGTCCGGAATTATTTATTTATTTATTTATTTATTTATAAAATAAAACAAAAACTTAAATACTATAAATAATAAAATTAATATTGAAGGTATTTTGAAGGACCTTGTGGTGTAACTCAACTGGTAATCGAGATTTTCGAGATTGACTTCATTTTTGACAGTCAATCCAAATTTGCACGCCTAGGATAAGGTAGAATATAACTGGACATATTTTAATTTTAAGACCAAAAATGTACTTGTATTCTTGCAAATAAACACATTTCATTTCCGGTTTAACACCTTATGCCTTACACAATACCTAATACATTCTGACTGTGTTGACTACTGGTAATCGATTTACAGTTAGACAATAAGGCAGCCGGTCTCGCCGAGAACTGAACTTTTTATTATCACCGTGAATTGAACCATATACTAGTTTTAATTGGTTTCTTTTCCTTGAATGTAGGTAAGTACTGTACTTACAAAACTTTCTTCTCCACATATTCTTCGAGCGAGTTCCTGATATCTTCAATCTTCTTTATCTGATCTTCTTTCAGAACTAGTTCCAGCGCCTCTGCTAGTTTACCCATGTTCCAAATAATTATCTACAAAAAAATAAACCAAGAATTAATAAAACAATAACACTAATATTTTAAATGATAAAAGGGATGGATGGTTGTTGTTTTTCACGCCAAAACTACTGAACGGATCATAGAAATAGTTCTAGGTCTGGAATAATATATATACTTAGACTAATTCATAGATTTTTACGCGGGCGAAGCCGCAGGGCGCAGCTAGTAAGTATTTTATAGTTAAAATTTTAAAATTCTTTGTTCTTGAAAATGTAAGCTTAAATAAATAGTTCTTCAGACTGACTCATGAGTTACCTATTGCATGCAACATAGATACTTTAACGATTATACTCAATGTTGCATTATTGTGTGAAAGAAGATCTTGAAATAATATTATTACATATTCTTAAAGTTATATGTTAGGTGGCTGTTAAGTATGGACAACTGAAAGCTAAAAGCTTACACTGAAATTAACAACAGTTGCCTTATTCCTAACCAAAGTACTTAAATTGGTTGTTTATACATGGCACTGTAATAAGGACACCTAAAGCCCAGCATCAGCTAAGGCTCGAGTAACTAAATGAATAATGCTGGTAAATCTACCCAGCATCAGCTGACGACCGATGTGGCGCGGTGGGCGAAGGACCGCCTGCGACGCAGGGGGTCGCGGGTTCGATTCCCGGCTCGGAACAAATTTGTGTACGATCTCCAGAAAATTATTCCGTCGGTCTGGGTGATTTCTATGTAAAAAAAAAATATAAACCGGCCACCCGTGATACAGGTTCTGAACCTAGTGCGGGGACCACAAGTAACAATAATAACTTAAGTTTTTTAGCAAAAAAAAAAATATCTATCTATGTAATGTATTGTCACATTTGTTACTTAATACAATACATTACATAGATAGATTTTTTTTTGTCAGTCATCTAGTACCCATAACAAAAGCTCTGCTTATCTTGGGGCTAGATGACACTGTGTGGTCTGTCCGGAATTATTTATTTATTTATTATTTATTATAGTTAAGGAAGTCGAGTTACCTTCGGCTGTTGACCGAAGGCGTACCGCCCCATGTCATCTGATGAGTTGGGCACAAAGTGAGGGTTGTAATGCTCCACGAACCCGAACGGTCCGTAGTCTATAGTCACGCCCAGCACGCTCAGGTTATCTGTGTTCAGTACGCCGTGCGTGAAGCCTACGCCTGCGGAAGACATCCATTTATTAATAACTAGCGACCCGCCCCGGCTTCGCACGGGTTTATTATAAGTGTATAAACCTTCCTCTTGGATCACTCTATCTATTAAAAAAAGCCGCATCAAAATCCGTTGCGTAGTTTTAAAGATTTAAGCATTCAAAGAGACAGGGATGTAGGGACATAGGGACAGAGAAAGCGACTTTGTTTTATACTATGTAGTGATTAAAAAAAAATCTATCTAAGTAATCTATTGTATTGTGGTTAAAGATATTTATTTCTCAAAAAATATAATATAAACATTCACTTATAGAGAAACATTCTTTTTGCTTAGTACCTAATGTACAGAATATGTGAAATATTTATATTTATATTAAGTATTAAGTATATCAGTCATCTAGTACCCATAACACAAGCTCTACTTAGCTTGGGGCTAGATGATGCTGTGTGGACTGTCTGGAATTATTTATTTATTTATTCTCACAGCATCATCTAGTCTCAAGGTAAGCAGAACTTAGATACTTCTTTGGTGCAGAGTGGCTAAGGTCGGCCTGCTACGCAGGAGTTGTGGTTTCGATTCCCGCCGCCCGGGATCAATGCATGTAATGTAGGTATTTATTATGTGTAGATATTTGTTCTGTGTGTTCCGAGTAAGAATAGTATAAGTAGTTATTGCAGATCGTATTATATCAGTTACTAGTATCTGACCGAGGCTTCGCCCTCGTCGCCAGGGTCTATGGACGGGCAGTGCTTCTGAAGCTAATACAAGCTCACCCTGCCACGAGGCCACCATGTCCAGGTTCCTATGAGCCACATCTGAGAACCAGCGCACGTAGCGCTCCTCATCGCCAGGGTCTATGGACGGGAAGTGATTCTGAAGCAAACAAAAAAACATTCCTATATCAACTTAAAATTATTTTCTGATTTTTTTTAAGTAGGTAACCTTTTTTTGGGTTCCTGTTATGATGCATTCAAATGTGTTTTTTTTATTTACGTACATAAGTAAATTTAAAAAAACACAATGGACGCCTGGCATGCGATTTAGTTTATATTCGAGAGCTAGGAATGGAAGTGAATTGTTGCAAAGAAATTTGACATAACAAAATGAGCTTTATATCAATTGACATTAGGGGGCGCGCGTCTTCCGGGGAATCCTCACGCATTCTCTTGAATTCCCCTCGTATTTAGTTTGTGTGTTCGATATAAAGTTTTTTTATTTTTACAAATTCGTTGCAAAAATTCGCTTCCATTCCGTTCCGCGGCAGTGTAACGCCTTTAGTACACCTATGCGGCAGCGAAAAAACTGAGACGCTATGTCTCACTCTGGCTCATGGCTAAATGAAATAGTTGCGTCCTTGTCACGCAAGGAACTGCGAAATTACGCAGAAGTTTCGCTTACGAACGCGTAGGTGTGCTAAAGGCGTAAGTAAGCATGAGTTACCTTAATGATAAAGTCCAGTAGAGTGATCATAGTCTCAGGTTCCTTCCTCTTCTGCAGTATCTCCAGCGAGCCGGGGCGGAACCAGGCGGGCGCGAGTCGCGCGACCACGGCGCAGCGCTCCTGTCGCGCGTGCCCGCTGTACGACTTGTCGCGGAACACTTTGTGCTCGTCGCTTACTGCGTAACAGAATGTATCCATACTAATATTAAAAAGCGAAATTTTGCAAGGATGGATGGACGCAAAAACTACTGAAAGGATCGGGGTGAAATTTGGAATAAACGTAGTTCTAGGAATAAACATAAAATAAAACATAGGCTACTAGGTATTCGTAAAATTTCTGGTCTGTTTATCACTACATAGTATAAAACCAAGGCGGTTTTTCTGTCCCTATGTCCCTATATCCCTATGTCCCTTTGAATGCTTAAATCTTTAAAACTACGCAACAGATTTTGATACGTTTTTTTAATCGATAGAGTGATTCAAGAGGAAGGTTTACACGTATAATAAAACCGTGCGAAGCCGGGGCGGGTCGCTAGTTATTATTATAATTTTGTGATACACAGGTAGCTGATGCTTGTACATCAGAGTTTTTGTCAATGCACTTTAAATATTTGTCCAGTATATTTTTGAAAGAGGTCACTGAGGGGACAGTGGTCACTGATTAGAGCAACCGGTTCCATGTTTTCACTATGCGAAGTATGCGATGTGTTCTGGGTATGCTGGTACTTGGCCCGCGTTGCAGTTTCAGCAAATGTCCTCTCAGATTTGTGGTTTTGTTCATAGTATAAAGTCGTCTTTGACAGATTTGGTATACTATATCTGTTAGTGAGTTACTATATCTGTTATGTACAGAAGTGGTATAATGTATTTTTGTATTATTAATGTATTATATTTAAGTATATTAGTCATCACCATAAAATATTTTTTGCATGCCTTGAGGCTAGAGGATGCTGTGTGGATAGTCCGCCTTTATTGATTAATCTGGCTTACCCACCAGCGCCGCCGCCCGGGTGGTGGGCAGCCCGAGGTAGTGGCAGGCCTCCGACGCCACCATCTCCCTGATGGACGAGCGCAGCACCGCGCGCCCGTCCCCGAAGCGCGAGTACGGCGTCTCCCCGGCACCCTTCAGCTGAATCTGCCAGGACTCACCCTTACTGGGACAAATGAAATACTTATTACGACGATGTGGCGCAGTGGACCAAGGTCCGCCTAAGACGCAGAAGCTTGCGGGTTCCTTTCTTGCCTCGGAACAAATTTGTGTACGATCTGCAGTTTTTTTTTTCGTTGGTCTGGGTGTTTTTTTATGTATAATAAAAAATATCTATCTATGTAATGTATTGTGTTAAGAATATCAGACAGATCTGCTTAGCTTGGGTCTAGATGATGCTGTGTGGACTGTCCGGAATTATTTATTTATTTACAAACATTTCTAAAGAAAACATTCATTTGTATACATGCTACACAAAGATTTGCTGAATTCTAAAAACATGTAGACCCACCACACAATGCGATCATCAAGTGCTGTTCGCCATTTTGTCAGTGTGTTGTCTTAGTCCCGTCAAATCATGATATTTTTACTCGGAAAGTACAGAACTGATCACTATAATATCATGCAAACAACCAATATTCATTCAACATAGCTGAGAACAATTTTATTCAAGCAACATTTTATACCACAAGGGAAGCACCTACTTTCAAATAAAAAGTAAAAAATACAGTTGAGTTTACAACTCCTTTTTTTAAAATCAATTGAATACTTACATATAACTCCTATCACTTTCTGAGGAAAGTTAAATTATTGATACTGTTTGGAATTTACAAAGTTGTTACGACTGGTTTATTTCAATTATAGTAGAAAGGTAAAAATGTTCTCTATAAGTGAAGTATGTTATAAATAATTATCTTTAAGCGCAGACTTACCTATTAACATACTCTCCAAGAATATGAGCTCTTCCATCTCCAAGCTGATCTGCCCAGTATCCAAACTGATAGCCGCCGTACCTAAAATGAGAATAATAGAGACAGATTCAACCGAGTTCTATTTACTATCTAGCACAGTGGTCGTCATAATTTTCTGGTCAAGTGCCACATAGAACAATGTGACGTACTACTCCGGGCCGCACTATAACATATTGTAAACTAGCAACAGGTGTAGTGAAATGTTGGGTACTACAATTACAGAACGCAAATTATTATAATTAATATTTTTCATTACTCATACTCGGACAGTAGGTCTGAAGTTGCCTGAAGAGCGGGTTGATAGTGATACTTTTCCGCCCTAGGGAGAATCGTTTTCAACTGACAGCTATCACATTACTATTGAACCATGATAATGGCAGAATGAGAAAAATAAATGCTGAAGCAAAAAAAAATTCGTGTATTTATATTTCCTTATTGTTTTTATTTATATATTCCTTGTATTCGTAATGAAAATCACAGCGTTTACCTCGGGTGAAAGTAACTTATTTAGTCCCTCGAACTATTGGCGCTTGCTACACTCGGGCGCCAAACCCCGTCTCGGGACTAAATAAGTTACTTTCAACCCTTGGGTAACATTGTACTATTATTACCAACAGTTGAATTTCAATTCGCATCTTTGGGACTACATGCAATCCTTCATTGCATGTAGTCCCAAAGATGCGAACGAATGACCCGTGTAATAATTGAACTGCCACGCACAGAAAATATTTTCACAGTGCTTGAAAGGTACATAATATTTATTTTATTTGCGCTGTTCTTGAGTCAATCACCGCGGGCCGCGCAAAAATCGCCCGCGGGCCGCAAATGACGACCACTGATCTAGCACATACCAGTATACAAGCGATCCGCACCGACTTCGCACGGTTTTATTATATGTAAATATACCTTCTTCTTGAACAACTCTATCTATTATTTAAAAAAATCCGTTGCGTAGTTTTAAAGATTTAAGCATACATAGGCCAATAGGGATATAGCGACAGAGAAAGCGACTTTGTTTTATACTATGTAGTGAAGCTGTACCAATAGGCCCATATAGGGATGCACTGGAGGTAGGTCTGACGAAAAGGGTAATAATCACTACATAGTATGAAACAAAGTCGCTTTCTCTGTCCTTATATCCCTTTGAGTGCTTAAATCTTTAAAACTATGCAACGGATTTTGATGCGGTTTTTTAAATAGATAGAGTGATTCAAGAGGAAGGTTTATACATGTGGTTAAAGACATTTATTTCTCAAAGAACATGTAAACATTCACTTAAAGAGAAACATTATTTTTGCTTAACTAGTACCTAATGTACAGAATATGTTATTTTAATGGTTGACATTTTTACAGGTTAAGAGTTAAATTAAATAAAATTATAAGTTAAATAAAATTATAAGTTACTCTACACAAATTTTTTCATATATATATTTCTTCAGTCTTTTTTTGAAAACAAGTAAGTTAGTGGATTCTTTAATGTATTTTGGTAGTTTATTATAGAGTTTTGCTCCTTCAAATGTTATGTTTTTCTTTCCATAGTTAGTTCTGGGATGGGGTAGTATAAAATTTTTTGAAGATCTCAGATTATATTTGTGTGTTTCGCTTTTTCTTCTAAATGATAGGTCTGAATGTATATCTTTCTGGATAATCTTTTGTATAAGACAGCATGTGTTATATGAATATATTTGTCTAAGGCTCATCAATTTGGTTTCCTTGTAGAGTGTATGTGTTCTTGTCAGAAAGTCATAGTTGAAAAGCATCTTTACAATTTTGTTTTGTGCTATTTGAAGATCTTTTAGATTGGTTTTGGCAGCTGTTCCCCAAACCTCGATAAGGTATTCCAAGTTTGATTTTATGAGTGAGTTATAAATTAATTGTCTAACATTTTTTGGAAAGCATTTGACAACTGGTCGAAGCATGCCCATCAAAGAAGATATTTTTGATCTTAGTTTGTCTATATGTGGCTTCCACGTTAAGTGTTTATCTAGGATTAGCCCTAAGTATTTTTCCGTATCACATGTTTTGAGGGTTTGGCTATTGAGTGTTAATGGTGTGTAATTGTCTATAATTTTGTTTTTAGCCCTAAAAATCATGTAAGGTGTCTTAGAAGCATTGACTGTGAGTAGATTGTCTTGAAACCATTTTCTTATAAGGTTTAGATCCGCCTGAGCTTCGTTAATTATGTTGCTAATTGAATCACCAAAGTAAAATAGACATGTGTCATCAGCGTACAACATTATCTGCCCGCTTAGACCAGCTTCGTGCATACTATTTATGTAAATAAGGAACAAGAGCGGTCCCAGGATAGATCCCTGCGGCACACCGCATGTGATTATCCTGGGGCTACTCTGGTGTTCTCCTATTTTCACAATTTGCTTTCTATTTGATAGATAGGATTCAAATAATTTAAACGCTGCCCCTGAGATTCCAATATCATTGAGCTTTTTCAGAAGTAGATGATGACTCACAGTATCAAATGCTTTTTTTAAATCTATGAGTATTCCAAGAGCTATGTTCTTTTTATCAATATTGGTTTTAATCTTTGTTGTAAGGTCTATTGTTGCTGAAAGGGTGTTTGATTTTGATCTAAAGCCATATTGGTATTTATAAATAAAGTTTATAGATGTTAAAAATTTGTTTAGCTGTGAGTAAATTACCTTTTCATATATTTTTGAAACTATTGGAAGAACCGAAATTGGCCTAAAATTGTTTGGGTCTTGTTTGTCGCCATCTTTATGGATAGGGGTCACTTTTGCTATTTTTAAACAGTCAGGGAAACAGCCATTTTCAAGACATATGTTAACGCAGTGTATACATACTATAATAAAACCGTGCGAAGCCGGGGGCGGAAATATAGACAGACATCACTACATAGACATGTAGTGATAGTAAGGATTAGTGGAAATATCATCTTTATAACATCAATTTAGATATATAAATAAATAAGAAAATTGAGGCGAATTAAATTTGACTTGTCTAAGTGCTTATTTTGTAAGCCTAAAGAAATAAAGATATTGATTATTGATTATTGAAAAAAATAATGCAATACAGTAACGGCTTAAGACACTCTTACCTGTGCGAGACACTCAAGCCTCCCGGAGGCAGGTACTTCCCCGCCACAAAGTCAATGAACTCCTCCGTCTCCGCCACTGATGGGTCCAGGTCCAGGATGTCTGTGAGAGCATCCTCTGACGCACACACCAGGTGCAGCTTCCCCGTTAGACCTTCTGTGGGTACCTGAAATTCATTCATATTGAGATAACATTCAAAATGTAGGTACTTAAAAAGTTGCAACCGTATTGGTATATTTTCATTTTGTTGGCGATTTGTAAGATGTTTATTGATTTATTGCTTTCGAACATTGACAGATGAATCACAGGACATCAACATTGATGAAATAAATAAAGTAGGTAGGCTATTGAGTAATGCCTTTTGTACTTATAACCTACTAGCGACCCGCCCCGGCTTCGCACGGTTTTATTATATGTATAAACCTTACTCTTTAATCACTCTATCTATTAAAAAAAACCTCATCAATCTAAATCCGTTGCATAGTTTTAAAGATTAAGGCATACAAAGGGACATAGGGACAGAGAAAGCGACTTTGTTTTATACTATGTATGTAGTAGTGACGAGTAATCAGAACATGAACAGATTTTTGCATTCATACCTTCGAGAACACAGCATTAGTCACCGCCGTAGGCACATTATACTCTGGATTCTCGTCAATAGGTAAAGCAGCGTAGCTAGGTGGATCCTTGAACCTCCAATCCTTGAAGTTGGTGATCTTCATCTTGCGAGTTTGAACTCCGTGGTTCAACGCGGCTAAGGCGCACAGACTACGTCTCATCGGCTTATGGGCTCGATTGGATGTGATTTTTTTACATTTACTGGTTATGACGCAGTTTAGTATAATACAAAATTGCAAGATCACTGCAATTTTCAAAACAAGTGTTCTAAGTCGTAGGTAGGTAGGTTTACTCGAGTTTGATTTGATAATGATAGACTGAAGGAAGGATGTGTAACTTAACGTAACCACATAAAGTCTAATTTGGAGAACTTCTTACAACAGCTGAGAAAAAATGTCGTCATCTCTTGTCATTCAAAAGATGACATTGACAGGTAATGTCAAATAGTGTTGGGCTAAAATCGAATCGTTAATTGAGTGCGAATAAGCAAAATCGAATCAAAGCGCGCTTTAAATTCAGACGACCAAAAATTGTACAAAAACTATACCTTCTAATTTATTGCAGATTGTGGTTATCAGTAGATTTGACATGACAATCTACTCTTTCGATCGAACAAAGATAGAAGATGAACAAGATCCTTTATGATAATTATAAGTTCACCTCATCGAATAGGTATCACCTGTACTTGCGATCAATAAATACCTAGGTACTGTACCTTTAAATAGGTACTTCTTTGATGAATTTGAAAAACAATAATAATATTCATAACCAATCATTTAATAAATAACTTCCAAAAAAGTAGTATTTTTATGTAGAGCAGCTAACTTTCAGTGCATATGCCCACTGCGGTGGCTGAGCAGAAAACCCTAGTCTCTCCGCCTCTGGGTGCACTTGGTATGGATTACGAAGCACCTCCATCAAGAATCGCACCTAAAAGTAAAAATTTAATCATTCAAATACTGTAATGTAAAAGACACCACTTGGTATAAAGTTTCGCCAGATTTTTGAGATCCGTAAAATTATAAAAATCCGTTATCCGGAAACGGATCAACAGGACTGTAGCACTCACAGTAACTCACACCTGTGAGTGAACCAATTACCCTCTGACCTATTTTACTGCGAAGGTATATCTACATAGTTTTCATAAAATTTCGTGTTTTTGTGCGTTTGATTGTTAGGTGCTATTAGTCTTATTATGCGTCAAGCTGAAGACAGGGCGCTATGGCGCTCATTAGGGGAGGCCTATGTCCAGCAGTGGACTAATATAGGCTGATGATGATGATGATGATGATTAGTCTTATTCATTGGATTAAGTAAAATAAAAAAGTGACTTGGATTTTTTGTAAGTATGGATGTTTGTTACTCTTTCACGCAAAAACTACTGAACGAATATGGATGAAATTTGGTACAGAGATAGATTATAGTCTGGAATAGCACATATAATTTTATCCCGGAATTCCCACGGAAACAGGAAATACCGTGGGTGAAACAGATAGGCGCTATAGTTATGTAATATAATAATATAACATAACTTTAATCTATATAGAGGTAATATATTGTATGTTTATTCCGAAACCTGACCTTTGTGAAATCATCCTTCTCAGCATCAGTGATGGCTTCTTGTAGCATCCAATTTCTCGGGATATAGACCGGGTTCACGGACAGCATTCGGTGACGTCGCTCATCTTCGAACAGACCGGTCGAGTTTGCATCCACTACAAAAATTGTTTAAAAAAGCTTGACTTGTCAAAAGAAAGGTAAATTAATAAACATAGCTTCTAGCGTAGTGTGGCATTTTTTTTGTTTCTTGGCGTGTAGCTAGCTAACCTACGTACCATTCAAGGCACTCACAATGCGGCAGTGGTCTAAGAGAAAATACAAGGTTCTTCCAACAAACCGGCTTCTTTTTCCAGTCGTTCACGGTACTGGTCCAGCCAGCATCCCCAAGACGAATGAGAGGAGAGCCGTTTGAGCGCCCACTTTTCTGCCACTTTCACTTCGCTCACCATTTCTTTGGGTTCCAACTAAAATTTGTACAAACCAGTTAAGAACAACCACTATATCTTTGAAAAAGCCAATGAAATAAACCAGCTTTCATCCAATCCCAAAATAAAAATCACCTGAGATACATTGTTTATTAATAACTACTACTAAATTGTAATTTTGAAACGAAAATAATGTAAATAGATAGTGTATTCTATTTTACCCAACTTCCAGCAGAGGAGGGTTATTTTCACCTCCACTGTCTATATTTCCTGATGTCTTGCGTGTTATTGCCGAATCCCCTTTTCATTTAGGGAAGTACATTCAGTAGTGGTGGATAAATGTTTGCTGATGACAAAAATGATCACATCACCTCCGCAAGCTGCCTGAAAGTGCAAGTGAAGTCAGCTCCAGTCTGCTGCATCATGTCCAGAAGTTTCTCCACCAGTTGCTCGTCGCCCCAGCGCTCTTCCTTCAGTCCTATCTTCATAAGAAAGGTTTCCCTGTCAAAAGAAATTAGATATAAGGAATCCTAGTGTTTATTATCTTTTTTTAACACATTAATGACGATGCTATTTATTTTATTTACACCCACTGTGGTTATAACGCCTGCTCTTTATGCGCAATCATTAGATATACTCTCGCCAGCGTATTAAGTGATTCCAAAGTAAGTATAGTGAATACATCGACTCATCAACATCGGGCGGCCTCGTGGCCAATAAAAGATAGACAATGCGAAAGTGGCAGCTCTAACCTAAATGGGCGCCGCATACCTAGTATAACCTCGCCTGGATCCTCGACTAACTATTGATGAAAATGGTCTGTGTTACTAACAAGATCTTATTCTTGCAGTAAGTGTCCAGGGTTTTCAAGATGTGTGACATGTGCACCTGTTGTGAAGACGTCAGAAGTGGCTTCAACGCATTTGCTAGCTGTCCTACATTCCAGACCACTACCTGCAAGGATTTAACGTTAGCAATTTGATGCATGTCTGTCAAATTTGTATACGAAATGTTTTATTGCATTTGATGCCTTTGAGGATAGAAAATAATGACGTGACTCTGTGACATTTGAATACAATATAACATACATCAGGCTGTTTAGCCAGTGCGTATCTTCCTTCACCATCAGAGCAGTTCGCCACAAACCCTCCATCGTACGAATCCACGAAACCGAATGGTCCGTAGTTTAACGTCAGACCTAGGATGCTCATGTTGTCAGTGTTTAAAAGACCGTGGGTGAAGCCTACACCTGCAAGTTATTCGTTAAAGGGTTAAATTTTGGTCGTGAACTGGTGAAACTAAATTAACGATGAATAAAATAGCAAAACTAGCATATTCCATTCAATGTATATTGGAACTGGAGCCCCGATTAGTTTGATCCTCCAGCATCCGAATACTCAAATGCTACTCAGACAGAAACTGTTGTCAGATTTTCAATTGATCACTATCAAAGAATCATGACTTGAAATTAGGTATTGTAAGAAGTAGAAATTCCTGAATAGTAGTACCTTGCCATTTAGCAACCAAATCCATGGTCCTATGAGCAACTTCTGAAAACAGTCTTATGAAGCGGTTCTCATCAGTCAGGTGGATCTCCGGGAAATATTCCTAAAATTTCACACACGTGAATATTTATTTATTTAATATAAAAGATTTAACAAGGTAAGTACTCTTATTATTAACAGATATCTCTACAACGTATTTGATGACGTTGCAGTTTCTTCGTTTCGTTCTAGAAATCTATCACCTACCTACCCATAATTTTTATAGAAATCCTAAAGTTTACTCCAACTTGTAGCATTTCCACTCTTAACCCTATAATACCTTTCAAAAATGTAGATGGATTTCAATGTTACCTTGATGATAAAGTCAGCAAGTTGTTTTAAGACCCCAATTTCCCCTGAATTGGCCAGAATCTCTAGGGAACCGAATCGGAACCAGGTTGGAGACATCCGGAGCAAGGCAGCGGCCTTCTCGCGGCGAGGGCAGCCATTGTAGTACACATCACGGACTATTATCTCGTCGCTCACTGTAGGGATAATGTATTCGATATAATGTCTTCTAAAGTAAAAGAGGACGCTCCTCTAACAGGCTATTTCTGTTTATCAGTCTGTCTAGCACTGGACTTGTAAAGGCTGTTGATGTGATGTAAAATAAAGGAACCTCTCCCGGTACGACTGACTAGTCTGATCCATATGATGTGGAGCTAAGCAAAAAACAAATACCTACAGGTAATCTACGGTGGGTGGCCATATCGCTGAAAGCAATATCTTCTAGGTAACCTTGTTATGGAAAAAAACAAAGAAATGACCAAGAGTTTAAAAAAAAATATCTTGGAATTTTATCAATAATGATGATGATCTAGCTATCATAATAAGTAAATACTTGCCAACTAATCCAGCGGCTCTCGTAGTAGGAACTCCGATGGCATGGCACGCTTCAGCACCGATCATTTCCCTGATGGCAGCACGAAGCGTGCTCCTGCCATCGTGAATTCTTGAGTATGGGGTCTGGCCTGAACCTTTCAGTTGGAGCTGCCAACGTTCTCCAAGTCTGAACATGTGTTATAGAAGCAAGGGATGGATCATAGGTTCTTGAATCTCCGAGGTGTAGTTAGAACTATTAGGTTGGTTCACAAACAACATTAGATAACATAGCTTTATTAACAACGAAAATTACAAGCAAGGAATAGAAAAATTACAACTAGTATTTACAATTGAAACCATTGAGCTAACTGCAGACGGTTTCAAACAGTCTAAAGGTAGCTCAATTGATCCATGTCAATACCAGTCGGAAGCGTCCCCAAGACACTGGCTGCACTACCACGCTGTATGGCAATGCTGATGCGCTGAGCCAGATATTCACCAGCTCTCGGGTCACGCGTCGCATCGACCAAAATTGAATGGACACTATTTGTAGTGTAGGTACCTGTTCACGTATTCACCAAGAATATGCGCCCTTCCATCTCCAAGTTGACCTACCCACAATCCGTACTGATGTCCACCATATCTGGGAAATATTTTTTCTGTATTACATATTTCCTATTCCTAAGACGACGTGAAGCTTGAGGCTTTAAGTATATGTTACACACAATTTGTAAGTGTAACTATAATTTGATTGAATCTAGCTAGAGATACCTGTGAGCAACCGGCAATGCCCCATAGGGTAGTTTTCTGCCCGCTATGAACTCTGCAAACTCTTCTCTGGTCGCGATCCCAGGTTCCATATCCAGGATGCGAGTGAGAGCAGCGTTGGAGACACATACTAAACGCAGATTACGTTCTAGGGGTCGTGGGGTTACCTAGGGATGAAAGACAGTTATGGTGATGATAGCACTGAGAAGTACGGAACGTATACCTACCTAGCTAAAAACACAAAAGGTCACAAAAAGACATCTCTCTCATTCATAGGTAGGTACTTGAAGGTGTCGAAGAATATACCTAAACGATGCCTACTTACTTTTTCTCTTACATTTTAAATCTTAAAAGGTTACCTGCTGCTAACTATCATGTGCCAATTCTGAGGCAATAAGAGTAAAAAATTTACTTACTTCGGAAAATATAACGTTTTTGATGTTCGCACGAACTTGTTCGTTATTTTCATCGATAGGAAGCAAGATGTATTTTGGGTATTGGCTAAAACGCCACTCTGTTAGATTTCTTTTCAATGCTGTTGTTTCACCTTCCATTTTCATCGTGAATATATTAGCCAGATTTGTAAAGCAATTTATATTTCAGTTAATCCTAGACTTTACATGTGCGCGACACAAACAAAAATAGCGCCATGTTGTCAAATTGCTATGGACTAAGGCTATGGATATGATAACTTTTATGATCTTGAAAAATGTACTGAAGAATATTGTTAATAATTATTACATTTGAGAATATTTTTCTTTATTTAAAGCTTATTATACGTTTTAGAACTTCATAATTTATAAGTTCTAAATTGTCTTTTCAATATAGTTTAAAATTAAAACGGAAGTAGAATTCAATGAAAAAAAAGCTGTATTGTGCAGTCGAACCACTCTGGTTTGAGAATCAATCGCTGTTGAATCGATTATTTCATTCGATTGTCGAGGTAGATTGTGCGCTTCCGGTCAAGGTCACGGCTACCGATAAAATAAGAAATGCCAACATATAGCCACAGTACGCTTGAGTTAGATGGGTGATCTAATTTATTTGGACTATAACGAACACACAGGCTGCGGAACATTATCCATCCGATGTGAAATTCGTCAGTTCGGCGACCGCAATTTCACTTTCGTGAGCTGCTCGCTTTCTCATTTTCTCACTTTCGAAAAATCCAATTCTTTCGTAGATTGAAGAAACCAGTTCTGTGTTGTAAATTATAGTAAGAGGTGTAATCTATTTTCTGTGTTTGGTGCATGCGTTTCTTTTAACAATATATGGATTTTGGCCGACGAATATGGTGTATACGGAGAGTTATTTGAAGGAAAAGCTGACCAAGGACTTGGACGCCGTTCACGTCGTAAGTACTGTCAAATTTTTATTGACCGATTGCCGCGTTGTAAAAATATTTTTGTGAATGAAAACCATTGGGACTGCCGTAGTTACGTTAATTTTACGCTATGACGAAGCGAGCAGATCCTGAAAAGTTTATACTAACGAAGGATGTGTTGCTCCCTGGCATGCTATTCGCATCGTTCGTACGATGGTGTGTAGCGGTATATCCGTACTCTGGATACGGGAAACCTCCAATGTACGGTGATTACGAGGCGCAGCGGCATTGGCAGGAGATCACGGTCCACACTCCTGCTAAGACGTGGTACCACAACACGACTCAGAATGACCTGCAGTACTGGGGCTTAGATTACCCTCCCCTAACGGCATATCACAGCTACATCATGGGTCTAGTGGCTGACTGGCTCGATCCAGAGTCCGTCCGACTCTTTGCGTCGAGAGGTTACGAAAATGAGAACCACAAAACATTCATGCGCTGGACTGTGTTTATAAGTGACATATACTTCTATATAACTGCAGTGTTTTGTATCTGTATTGATGCTAATCGTATGGAGTATCAATCCTGCAAAGGGACAACTAAGAAGTCGAAGAATATTTTCAAACGAGTTGACATAGCAACAACATTGTTTTTACTGTACCCGGGGATCATTTTGATAGACCATGGTCATTTTCAGTATAATTGTGTGTCACTCGGACTGTTCCTCTGGGCAACATTCTTTGTGATAGCTATAGAAAATGACTTCCTCTGTACTGTTTTCTTTTGCCTAGCTCTGAATTATAAACAAATGGAGTTGTATCATGCTTTGCCATTCTTTGTTTACTTGCTCAGAAAATGTTTTATTAATTTATCTCCTAAAAGACCTGTATTAAATTTTATAGCGAGGTTCTTTAAGTTAGCAATGGCCGTTATTCTTACATTTATAATAGTTTGGATTCCTTTTTTAACATCAGTGCCTGATACTCTGCAGGTTGTGCATAGATTGTTCCCGTTAAAGCGCGGAATATTCGAAGACAAAGTTTCAAACCTCTGGTGTTTTGTAAATGTATTTATCAAACTAAAAGCTGTTTATACAAATGATACTATGGCTTGGACTTGCCTTACAGTCACTGCCATTGCTATTCTACCTTCTTGCATAGACTTATTTACTAGAATTAACAAAAAGAAGTTTGTACTGAGTCTAATCAATGTATCTCTAGCATTCTTCTTATTTTCATTCCAAGTGCATGAGAAGACAATTCTTCTAGTAGCTATACCAGTGCTGATTCAGTTTCCCGAAGATCCATTTATGTGTTTTTGGTTTCTTTTAGTATCTACATTTAGTATGCTGCCATTACTACTCAAAGATGGTCTTTTGATCCCATTTTTGATGACAAATGTAATTTATATAACTTTTTATAGTTTATGTATAAAAATAGCACACCCAAACTCAGGCTATTTGAAGTTTGTCAATGCTAGTTTGCTTCATGAAATAGCATCACAGAGAAAATCTAAAAATTGGATGTTAATGAACCTCCTTAGCTTGTTATTTTTTATATCTGTGTGTGGGATGGTTTGCCTGACATTTGCCAGTGTGTTCCTAACCCCGCCACCCCAGTACCCAGATATGTACCCTCTGTTTGTGTCTGTATTCTCATTTGTACATTTTGGATTCTTTTTCTTATACTTCAATTATCAGCAATTGTCTTTACCGATGAGCATTCCTCAGCAGAAATTGAAAAAGAAATGATGTTAATTTATTAAAACATTCCAAAGCTAGGCAGATAGGTATATAAATTGAATTGATTTTATTATTTTTTACTTTGTAGTTTTAGTAGGATATTAAATGTTAGCTTGAAAATTGTAAAATTTAATTTAAGAATTAAATTTTACAAGTCTTTAGTATGATTTTAAATTACCTTGGTTAAGCCCATTAAAAATCATAGCTGAATTAATAGAATGTTTACTTCAATTGAATATTTTTTTATGTAGAATAAATCCCTTTTAACATAAAATATGTGTACATCAAACTAAATGTTACAAAAAGTTTTAGTGATAACATGATAAGTCTTATCTGGGAATAAAAAAATACTGCTTCAATAATAACTATGTATTTTACTCAAATCACGCTCTATGGCAATGCCCCAGTCCCATTATTTTATTTATTTTATATTATTATGTCTGTCTTATGTGATCAAGATCACATTCTGGAAAATATAAAATTTTACTCATGTTGGTAGATAATTAAAAAACAAGTAATTATTATGCCATTTAAATGACGGGTAAGATTTTGAGGAAATTGTGTAAATACTAGCTGTAATTAAATAAATTAAGCTGGACACTTAAAGATACTTACCTACCATGGCGATAGAATAGACCCCTCCAAGCTTGTGGATGTTAAGACCCGACGATGGAACCTACTAGCTAGAGATAGGGGCTTAGCTGGCAATTATTTATCGCAGTGGACGTGTTAAAAATATACAGAAGGAACCATAAGGGTTAGGGGGAAGGGTTTCACATGCGCTGTAACCAATCCGATTGTCAAGCTTGGTGATTCTGGCAAAATGCGCCCTTGTTTAGGGAAGGCACGTTCAGCAACAGTCGTATGGACGGACACTGGTAATGTTAATAATTTTTAATAAACACTTAATATAAAAAAGACGGGCTATACCCAGACTAAACAAATATTCTTAAATCGTACAATGTCCCGAAGCGGGGATCGTAATCACGTTCATCAGGCAGACCTTCACCCTTCGTCTTCATAGAAAAGACACCAACAAGGAAAATCACCTATCTAAATCAACACAGCATGCTATTTCTACACCCATAAGATCGCTTCATGCGTAACAATTGTTCAAACTAAAACAATGACACATGCGATGATGCTGATTAGCAGCCAAAAAAACCCATTACTTCTGCGAATCTTAGACAATGTGGGGCCAGCCATAAAGTAAATGTGCGTATGGATGGATCAGTAGGTAGGTAATGTCTAGCCTCAGTGCTCTTGGAAATCTTTTATTGATATTGTTTCGTTGGTACTCCGACTGGAGTAACAACAGCAGTATTGGTATCTTTGTGTGAACGGAGTGTTCAAAACAGTTATGAATTTATTGATGTAAAGTTCTCTGCTTGCTTGGTAGGTAGTACTTACTGCCCTTGACCCGAAATAAGCAAAGCCATTTGAACGTCGCCGTGGGAGACTCCGTCTCAGAAACGTCGTGTTTTGTCCATTATATTCGGGTTTCAATCTTAGAGGAGTCAAAAAAGTACCTGAATATTGACGAGCTCGCCACTACCACCAGGTCTCATTACTCTTGCAAACCCCATGGAATGCACTTGAGTCAGCCGTCCAAATTGACGGTTGACAAAGTAATTTGCATGGGCGAAACGCAGTACGTGATCTGGTTGCTGATACATTGTGACAATTCAGGATCTTGTGGTTTTACTATGAAGTTGCTTGAGCTGTTTTGTATGCTGAAGCTTCCTGTTGTTGTACTGTATTATACGAGTACTCACAACTAGTTTAAAAGCAATGAAAACCGGGTCATGTCTAGCATAACCATTTGCCATAAGGGTTATGAACAATTGTGTCTTGCCGCTATCACTTTAGTAGAAGAATCTTATAGCCAAACTCGTTATTCCTAGGAGTAGTTAATCATTGAGGGAAAACTAATTTACAATACCGTTAGATATCACGAATTTGTTCCGTATTTTGTCAACGAGAAACTGTGACCAAAGGTCGTGTTTTAGAAATTCAACAACGGAAAAAAATATCGAACGGTTGAATAAACCATCCATTGAGAAACCGTAAATAACACCGAGATAATAATTAAAAGTGGAACTGCATAATGTATCAGTTTCCGTATCTACTCATAGCTCAATGGAATAAACAAGACGATGATGAGAAAACCGCTGAAATATAATCAAAACAAAAGGATTAAGTACTGCAAACCTTGAAATCTTGTAAAAGTTATTCATTAAAGTCAAAGGGAACTTAACGTTATACAAAAATGCAATCCGACGAGTTTTTGAAAAGGGTAAACGACAAAATTGATACATCATAACCTTACAATGTAAAATGCTGAGATGCTTATGCCCAAAAAGGGCTAGAGGCTAGCTAGGGTCAGACTTTTATACACATGAAACAGGAATACGTAGAAAATTCTGACATGTGCTAAGTGGTCTATGCACTATTTTTACAAAATACTATCGAATTTACATGATGTTGCAATTAATCAAGGTAGTACTTTGTGAAATTTCCCAGCTTCACTTTCTGAATTTATAAAAACTTAACAGTCTTAGGCGACAATCAAGCAGATGGTGACCAAGTGTAACATTTCATGTCCTTATGTCCTCTTTTTTTTCACTTTACCTTCGATATTACGAATTAAAAATCAATAGAAGGTCAAAACTACGCAGTTTAATTTGCAAGATTAAACCATTCTCACTTGAACATTAATTTTAATCAACCAAAGTCCACTTGCAAAGTAAATCTTTCTTTAGGAAGAATGTTGCGATTGCGATGAACGAATCCTCGCATTCAGATAGGTAATTGCTGTGTGGCAAATAGATTTTAAATTTGTAATTGAATGGAATAAAAAAAACATTATATAAAAATATATCGTGATTATTTTTAAATCAGATATTGGCAAGTAACCTTTTAACCAGACTCCGTAAATAGCAAAACACCTGTTAGCAATCGAAACCAAACTGAAGAAACCGAAGTAGGGCTCGATCTTGATCTTAATTAAATCGAAAATATATAAAGAGTCCAAAGCGAATCACTGTAACCTCGTCACACAGGCTCTACGGAGACCTAATGCGAGGGACAGAGCTCTACTTAGTTACGTACGTACTTACATATGTTGTAAAAGTAGGAAAAAACTTATAAACAAAGTTAAATAGTTATAGTTTAGCCACCTACTGTTTATTGTATGTCGAAATAAATAATCTAGAGTTGAAATAAATATTTTCTTTCTTCAAAAATCTCTTTAGTAGATACAATCATACCGACCGTTTTGCAACAAAGATACTTTCAAGCAAACAAATGACCAATTAAATCTAAAAGAATATTAAAGTCAATGCTTTTATCAAGTATGTCCCTTTCACAATTGACATTGATTATCATCAAAGAAAATATCTCAGTCGAAGGAGGAAAATCACTGAAGTTCTTTCAAGTGCTCCTAAATGAAGACATCGACTCTAATCAATTCTGTGTCCCAAACTGTTATGTGTCTTGATAAACGAACTAATTTAAAGTAGGTCGCTTTTGGATCTTTAGAACAGACTAGAATGCTGAAGCAGTTCAATAAATTAAAACTTTAAACTGTTGGTTTACCATATATTCTTGTTTTCCAGTATTCGCATATCAAATCAACAATCATGGTAAATATCCCGTTGTTAAAGAATTCACTTCAATAAATTCCTTTTTTCTGGAGCTTATTTGCTATATTTTGCATAATACTACCGGTTGCTATGCAAACGATGTTTTAGTGTGATGTATTCTCGAATTGTTGTCCGATTTCGATGATTATTTGAGGTGGTCCTATAAATAAAAGACGGCTACTCGATCCTTGAAAACTTAAATGAAACAGTATGTATATGAAGTCTGTTTTCAGTTTTTGAAAAACATAAAATTATTACTGTTGTCGACCACAATAAACGGTATTAAAAGTTAGACAGCAAAAACCACAAGCACCGCTTACCGCATTCTACAAAGGTGTTGCTTGCTACTGTTGACGACAGATGTGATGTGATGTCATGACACTGAAAACCTCTCGAGTCTTGATGAATTAGCTTGTGATATTCCCAGGCCAGTCATTCCTATGTAGACTCAAAAATCCTTCTAGGCCTGCCACATCCGTCATAAGTGCTGTCAAACGAACTACCATTCCTGAATGGATGTAAAAAGGCTATAGATTCTTACCAATATTATAAACGCGAAAGTTTGTAGTTTGTAGTGCGAATGTTCGGAATATTTTGAATAGACTTATTTCCCTTGGGATAGAAATAGCCTAGAGACGTTTCCATTGAATGAAATAACGCGGACAAAGCCGCGGGCAGATACTAGTAGATAATGATCCCGCAAGTCCCTGCTAAACTTATTCACATGTGTTGTATGTTCGTCCGTTCTTTCAGCATCGGATCAAGTTTTGCATACATTCTTATCAGCCACACCACCGCCGAACATCACCATGCTTGGCGGATTGATGGTCGCGGAGTATGTGTTCAAATTACACAGAACGAATTAATAAATCGTTTAATTATACACAATTAGTCACATAATTTGCTGCCTTTTGGTAGTTTTCCTTAGTCGCCTTCTTCGACATCCACCGGCTGATTTGGAAGGGTACATTCCAGAAGATAAAAACGCCTTTTGGATGCCTTTTCTATTGTACATTAAATCATTTTGAACATGTCTAGGTACTATATTATGTTTTTAAACTTCCTTTTCCTCATTCCATCACAACACAAGGCAACCACCGAAATTCCCCATTGACGATTAGGTCACCCACCACATTCGTCTACAGTCGTTCCTAAAATTTCTTAAAATAGCTGTTACGAGTCGGGAATTTCAACTTCATACGCGAAACTCATACTCGCAATGGCATTCCTCACGGCGTTATTCAGAAGTGTTAGAGATGTTCCTTATTTCAGGCATGAGTAATTTCTCCGAAGAGCTTGATTCCCAAATTTGCTATTATGACCAGGCAAGCAAATGTGGATCGTATTCTTATGTAGTGTTTGTTCCATGACTGTTAGTGCTACTAACATAGGAAAGTCTTAGTCTTTGATTTCAAAAAAAAAATTGTCCTTTATCATCATCAAACTTTACCAGTTTCCTACTGGGCATAAGTCTACTGACAGGATATTAAGCGCCATATTGGATTTTATCGTATATGGAATGATATAATCCCCATGTTTAGTATGCGACTAAGGCATGTTGGAACTTACCTGTATCATCTTTATCAACTGATGCATTGCGCCTTCCGTGCAAAGAAAACAAATTAAAGTAAAGGACAAATCAATAATATCGCATTTGTATTGTTGTAAAAGATGATTGATCTGACATTGGTGCACATAATTCTGAGGTAATTATTTTCTGGGATCGGATGTTTATCATGGGCAATCTCTCTCTCTATTAAATTTTTATTTTAGCTCAAATATTTCAATCTGTCGCTGTAGTTTAGGTTGCGTGTTATCCGCACACCCTGTGAGAAGCTATCAACATCATCAGCTACTACGTCTTGCTTCTAAACGTGATACGACGTGGTGTCTTTCGGGGGAGATTTAGGTATGTAGACGATACCTAAATCTCCCCCGAAAGAAACCGCGAACGGCGGTCCTGACGCCTGAGCTGCCTCTCCAACTTTTAACACTTGGACTTCCTGATCGCTACAATCAAAGTCGTCAGTCGATCGGGACGAGTTATGGCAGTGTTCAATAATGGTTGTTTGTTTTATTATATTCGACCCTTGTTAATCGGTGATAAGAAACGAATAAAATGACAATTTCGACAGACAAAGCGACTTCTGTAAAGTTTCCTGTCGACAATCTTTTCAATTACCTTTTTATTTATCTTTTAATAAAATCTTAATTTTATTGACAATAAACATTTTATTAAAAGAGTTAATAAAAATGATTTAACTTGTAATTTTCTTATCTCGCTAATGATTTCCTGGTGAATTTACTTATTTACCTTTAATAACATGGTAATGACGTCAATAGTCAGAAATTGCCCAAAATATAAGATTTCGACTTGCACATTGAAGATTCCGTGCCTTCCTTTTAATACATTTTAATTTATCATTACTTCTTAGTAACTTATTTCAGGAAATACTTAATATCATGCAGGACATGACCCAACATGGCGGAAAAAAAAATCGTCGTAAAATATATGACTAACTTTACGATTTTTTCTAAATGCCATGCCGATTCTAAGTCATGAAAAAACATTTCCCATTCGCGAGAATTATGAAGACTGTTTATTTTTTCACTTACTTCAGTTATTATTTTGTTTTCATATGCATTTTATCTTCCCTTGAGCTAATACAAAATGTCTGGGTCACCTTGATAGCAATTTTGGTCAATAAAGAAATAGCTATCTATCCCGCATCTATCATCATCTATTCGCAAACGATAACTGGGTCATGGATGGAAAAATATCGTCATATGAGTTGAGTAGTGTCACTAAATCATTATGGCTGTAATTGCTAGCTATGACACTGATCTGTAATCATAGATGTTATTCGTACCAATTTGTTTAACTATGATATTTGTAGCATCCTCTACTTCATATAAAAAAAAAAATACTGAGGCGTTTGATGTAAAAAATTCCGCCAAGACAATTAATTTCATTTTTTCCTTCCTACTTCAGGTACTTTGTACGAACTTATTTTACTAGAAATCTATGTTGTTGACAACATTATGTTTTTCTTTCATTATGTACTTGTTTATCTGTCTTTATCCTTATATAAATCTTAGTTCAATCTTAACCCGTCTACATTTTTTTTACTTTTTGTCGCATGTGTACGTCCTGTATTATAATGTTTCAATAAATAAATACTTTTTGGTTAGTAGATACAATAGGTAACCATCAGTTTGCCTTTCTGTTCTATACGTAATTTGCGAAGGCACGCAAATTCGTAACCTACTTGCCCAGTATACCATGCAAGGCTCAACTCATTATCTATGTCAACTCGAGACTGTTTTGCAAAATAACTATTTATATGCGTTTATGTTGCTAATTGTCTAATAGCGACCTTCAGTGCTTCAAATCTACAAATCTAGATAGCACGAAATGCCCTGTTGTACACATTAATTAATTTAAGCGGGCTTGCTGAGGTATCTGTTCTTTCTATTGTGTTGTCATTGTCACATTGGCTATTGCTAGTTTTTTATGGCATTTTATTACTTTTACCTTTCCGTCACTGTTCTTAAATAGCAGGATCACACATTTCTTATTTTCAGCCTCAGCTATATTCGAAAAACTGCCATTTAGCTACTTTAAAATTAATATACTTTAACCCTTACTGCATGAATTATGTCAAATTTTACTTTGTACTGCACTTTGAGTCAAAACACGTTTTTATAAATATTTACCTACTTAATTTAACGTTTTTAGGTACTTATAAATATTTTTTAATTAATCAAAAACCTTTGGTTTAACTTACATTTTCTTCAAAAAAACAATTAGATAAATACCCACGTAGACATGTGCGCCGACGTTGAAATATTCGGCGGCGGACGCCGGCCTGAAATCGGCGGCGGCGGCGTGATTTCGGCGTGAAATCGGCGCGTTTAGTATTTGTTTAGAATGTGTTATTATTATTTCAAAAATGCTAACATGTTTTTAAATATTTGTTAAAAAATACAAGTTACAAGAAAAATTACTTACCTACTTAGAAATAAACACATCTTTGCATATAGTATAATTGTCATGCATAAATATAAGGTACTGTTAGGAAGTCCAAACTCTAGGATCTGATGACAAAAAGACGGGGAATCACCCAAATGACTTCGTCAGAGAGCTCAGACCTGAACAAGCGAATCGCGAAGATGGTACGGCGCGACCTTCGGAGCTCCAACACACGCCTCATTGAAGAGGCGATAGAGCGCAACCGAGGGTCCAAGTATTCACTCAGCAGCTTGGCAGGACGAAACTTAAAACGAACAACGTGAGGACCGTTTTGTCGAAGCCGGAGATCTCAACCCAGATAGAAAATTTGGATGGCCGTTTGTACACTGCACATGCCTCTTATTCCCGACGAGATGACCATGATTCCAGAGCCACCCTG
The DNA here is from genome assembly GCA_944547425.1 of Eupithecia centaureata. Classification (NCBI taxonomy): domain Eukaryota; kingdom Metazoa; phylum Arthropoda; class Insecta; order Lepidoptera; family Geometridae; genus Eupithecia; species Eupithecia centaureata. The sequence continues at coordinate 662,498 of OX155695.1, read as the reverse complement.
ACACGCCACTATAGCGAAGAACTGCCAGATTTCAATCAAGGTGAAATCGTGTAAGCTCTGAGGCAGCTTAAAAATGGAAAAGCCCCCGGTGAAGACGATATTACTTTAAGAGCTTCTGAAGGCAGGAGGAGCCCCTGTTATATAGGAGCTAGAGAACCTCTTTAATGCCGTCCTTCACAGTGGGAGAACTCCTACGGCGTGGAGCGGGAGTTTCTTATTATTAAGAAGGACGATAAAACCCTTCTTAAAAACTATAGAACCATCTCACTCCAGAGCCCCGTCTATAAGCTGTTCTCGCGAGTGGTCACGAATCGTCTCGCCAGGAGACTACGAGTTTCAGCCACCGGAACAGGCCAGGTTCCGCGGAGGATATGGCATCATAGACCACATTCACACAGTGCGGCAGATTATACAGAAGTCCGAAGAGTATCATCAGCCCCTGTGTCTCGTTTTTGTGGACTATGAGAAGGCCTTTGACTCCGTCGAAACTTGGGCTGTTCTGGAATTCTTACAGCGATGCCAAATAAACTATCTTTATATCGAGGTGCTGAGATGTCTCTACGAAGCCGCCACTATGAGAGTCCAAGTACAGGGCCAGTAGTCTAAGCCCATCCAATTGCGCAGAGGAGTGAGACAAGGGGATGTCGTTTCCCCGCAACTGTTCACGAGCGCATTGGAAGATATGTTTAAGAAGCTGGACTAAACATAAATGGAAAAGTAAGGGCATAAACATAAACGACAATTACATCTCGCACAGTCGCACCTACGATTCGCTGATGACATAGTCTTAATGGCGGAGTCGCTAGTGGAGATCACCCACATGCTGAACGCCCTAGCCTCAGCCTCTCGACGCATCGGTCTTGGCATGAATTTGGAAAAAAACCAAAGTCATGACCAATGACCACATTGATCCGGGAGCATTTCATTTTGATTTGAGCGTTGAAATTGTTTTCGAGTTATTATCTTGGGCAGATTGTCCAGTTAGATAAAAACAATTTTGAGAAGGAGGCCAAGAGGATGATCCAGCTGAGCAGCGTTTGGAAAACTACGTCGAGTCTACGCATCGTATGGATGTGTGTTTGAAAACGAAAGATTTCAATCAGTGCATCCTACCCGTAAGACTAGTCCTAGACGTATGACCTACAGAGCTGAGTCGTGGACACTCACGGTAGAGCTGGTGCACCAGTTCAAAGTCGCTCGGCGAGCTATGAAAAGAGCTATGCTCGGAGTTTCTCTCGAGTGTAATAAATGTAATAATAATCAATAAAATAACGGATTTTCAAATGTCAAAAAAGGTAACGTTTCACGCCGAATTCACGCCGATCGGCTGATCGGCGGCGGCGGCGTGGAAAATTTTCCGGCGGCGGCGGCGGGTCGGCGCGGCGCACACGTCTATACCCACGTCACGGCGGTTCAGTTTGGAGATTTACCACCCTTGTTATTGCTAAGTTCGAAAACAGGTGATAAACGTCAATTCAGGCGCATTTCAGTATATTTTTTTGTTGTTTTCGACCCGGCTTTGGGTGAGTCAGTTGACTTTAACTTTATTCAGTTCTCAATTCATCCTTTGTTTAAGCGTGTTGTGCGTAGATACGTACGTGAGCTTATCGGAAAATATCGACTTGTACGGGACTTGGAATTGTTTCCAAGGCCAAGTCATAAAACAAACAATCATTTACTCGCACCGTAACCAATCGAAACAGCGACAAAAGAAAATTTTGTAATTTATAAATAGGTAAGTCTAATTGCATTTCGTTATGAACATCGCGGTTTCCCAATTTTATAAGAATGCGTATGGGAGATGTACTTACTTACCATTGCCATTTAATACTCGTGAAGTTCATTCAAGGTTGTCTGATAGATATCGCTCATTTGCAATAAGACCGCAAATTCGCCTTGTTTCAGGTATTTTTTTTTCCATTGCTTTTATGTGTGCATTAAAGTATTATCTATCTACAGTAAAGTTATAGTCAGTTGTGCTACTTATTCACACAACTGACTGCAGCGATTATTTTGCATCCATAAGACCCGGACATATCATTTTTGGAAAGAGACAGACTACAAGCGCAATTAATCAAATCAAATAATCAAATAATCAATATCTTTATTTCTTTAGGCTTACAAAATAAGCACTTAGACAAGTCAAATTTAATACTATGGGTAAGTACAAAAATTATTGTATGTATATCACAAAAAACTACACAAACATTAAAAAAACTGTCTTAGACAAACAAATAATGACTAATGTGTCTAATGCTAATAACCTCTAATGACCTACGAATCAAAACAAGGTCATTTGAATAGAAGGTAGGGTTCTTGAGATCTCGACCTACTTTATGTGCGAAACAATGCACTTTCATGATTCTTTTATTGAACTTTTTCTCAATCGTGATTCGAATTTCAAATGAATGAAATTCGCGAGTCGCGTCTAGGCTTATAATTAGAGAGCTAGAACGTTACCTACACATTCATTCGCGTGTAGCGTGGAAACCGGCTAATAATTTTTAAAATCCATAAATGGAAAAAAAATAGTAACTATACAAAAGAAGCAAGAAGCAAAAAGCTACTTTAGGAGTTACTAGATAGATCATAGAGACCAGCCGATCAAGTTCTAGGTCGGTTGAGTGATCAACGCAAGGTCTAACTAGACAGTTTTCCTTGACAGTCTGGATTCAACTATTTTCCTTTGACCGTGAATCTGTCAAATGTCTGTCGTTATTGTTGCCTGAATTGTTCCTCGATTTTGTTTATTTTTAACCATCATCAAGACTAGGGAGTAGAAACTTAGGAGTTTCAAAGAAGTAACTATTTAGACTTATTTTTGAATACTTTCCACTTTAATTTCGGAGGACGGCGTTGGCTTAATGGACAAAAAAATTAAGTAAAGAGAATGTATTGACGCTATTTATATCTAAGAATAATTGACAGTTAATATAAGCCATTATTTTGTAAGCCTAAAGAAATTACACTATTACTGTTATGTATCATTGTTATTATTTCATAATAAATGGTTATCTTATTTGTGGATTCATAATGTAGCTCACAGCGCTATCCTCATTTGCGTATCCTTCTGAGGCTGAACTCAAAGGAAGCTGGTGAGTTAATTTGCAATAAAATCAACTGTTGCATGAGAGATCCCTGATTGGTTTAACCTTAGAGTATATAATCTAGCTTTGGCTCTAATCATGTTATTTGGCCTTAATCACGATTTCACTGCACGCAAATCTACTTGATGTCTGAAATCCCGTAGTTTCATTTGATTCATGGTTAAACGTTTCAAGGAATTATCTTATTACAGTTCAACTAACCAGACGGTTAGAAAAAGCGTTTGATTTTCAAGGTATTCTATACAAATTTCACGTGTTGTGTAAAGTAGAGAAGCATTATTTTCATCATAACTAGCGGGTAAGATATGGATCCTTGTTTTTAATTTAAAAATGGATTTTGTTCTACGAGTACTAGAATTGGGATACCGTTTACGTCTCTGGCAAATTTCATTAATCTTTGTTCAGACGTTTAGGAGAGAAAAGTTACCAGACAGACAGAAAAAAAAGATAGAATTACTTTCACTTATAAATTATTAGTACTTAACTAAAATATAAATAAATGCATGACGAAATATATGTATAGCATGTGCTATGGAAATAAGCAGATTATATCGCATTTCTCCATTCAGCCGGGAATAGTCTTTCTTTATGAAATAAGTATTCAGTGCATTATTGTTATTACTTACTGTAGTGTCAGAAGTCAACAAAACTGATTATCATTACTTATATTACTGTTTTTAATTAATTCAAGCCTATTAAATTTTTAATCAATTTTATTAATAGGCAAATGTAATTTCTCAGATGACGTTTAATTATTATGAAGTTATATTTAATTTAGTCATAAATATTTAAATTAGGTAGTAAAATATAGAGACAACCCGCCTCTATATTATAGTTAAATATGTTTTAAATGCGATTTTCCCAATCTCGCGAGATCCCGTAATTTGCGAGATCTCGCGAGACTGGGTTTTGAGTCTCGCGAGATCTCGCTAGGTGGAAATCTCGTACGAGATTGCATTCCCTAAGTGTGTGTTTTGTTTATGAGCAGGAAATACACACACGTGTTTGTGTATTTGCTTTATTCAATGTTGACTGGGTACCCAGAACACATAACGTTACTTTCTTGAAGTCTGGTGATGATACAATTTTATCAACATATGGACAAGCATCTTCAACCAGCGAAGCTTCAGCGATAACTATGACGTTGAAAGTTTAAATCTTGTGTCAAAAATGGCGATGAAATAAATAAATAATGCTGAACAATCTACACAACATCATCTAGCTCCAGAGAAGCAAAGACATTAAAATGTAATTTTCCGATTACATTATATTATAGTTTATATTATAGTTAAAATAAATATCAGTCGTATTAGTCATAATAAATAACTGACTAAAAGCCGATTTTATTGCGTAAACATATTTAACTATAATATAGAGATCTCTATATTATAGTTAAATATGTTTACGCAATAAAATCGGCTTTTAGTCAGTTATTTATTATTTGTTACCTTTTAATAAGAGATTGAATCCAGACGATAGGTATACATACATCAATCTAAAGAGAACAAACTCTGAAATTGACTAATCGCCAGCTCCTATTCTTCCATACCGCTGGCCTTTACAACATTATAAGTTGTCATCAGATCTCTATTATGTACTTGTTAGATACCTTTGGTACTTTCTTTTAGGCTACCATTTGACAGAACAGACAGACCTACAATCCGCATTGGTAACTTTAACCTGCCTTTGAACGAAATCGCGTGACTTTCCCTGAAGTTTCATTGTTGCGCATCGTTGTAACTTTTCAATGCGTGCGCATTCTTCAAGTGTATCAATTTGTATTGTAATTACGATTGTAGGACTATTGACCAATTTCTGGGTATATTGCCAACTGAAAGGATTATTCGTTTGCATCGTTATTCGGCGTAAAGCTATCTAATGTATATCAGCTGTATTTCAGCGATAATTTTGATATTTCCTACATGACACGACATTCTATTTGTTATTCGTTTTATGTGTGAAACTTATATTAAATACATAAATACAAATGTAATCGGAAAATTACATTTTAATGTCTTTGCTTCTCTGGAGCTAGATGATGTTGTGTAGATTGTTCAGCATTATTTATTTATTTCATCGCCATTTTTGACACAAGATTTAAACTTTCAACGTCATAGTTATCGCTGAAGCTTCGCTGGTTGAAGATGCTTGTCCATATGTTGATAAAATTGTATCATCACCAGACTTCAAGAAAGTAACGTTATGTGTTCTGGGTACCCAGTCAACATTGAATAAAGCAAATACACAAACACGTGTGTGTATTTCCTGCTCATAAACAAAACACACACTTAGGGAATGCAATCTCGTACGAGATTTCCACCTAGCGAGATCTCGCGAGACTCAAAACCCAGTCTCGCGAGATCTCGCAAATTACGGGATCTCGCGAGATTGGGAAAATCGCATTTAAAACATATGCAAATGCTTGTTTTAAGAACTAGTAATTGACATGATATGTAATTAAATAGAAACTGTGCTTAGTTATCAAAATATGTAAGTTTTATTTAAAAATCAACATACTAGTACTTATTATTTTGTCTCTAACTCTAATAACATTTGTTTATGTCTATAATTATTATACCTACTGTAGCTAATCAGTTCAAATTCTTACAATATTGGTAACAAAACAATAATTATCTATATTTAGTCTTTTGTAAATTATTACTTTAGTTTCAATAATTAAGAGTAATAGGACCATTACTTATGGTAAATAAAAACAACAAAACAAAAACTTAACTTCACAAGTTCTTAAGTAAATGTTGTGAGATCGTATTAATCAAATAAAAGAAGTTTAAAGTAGAAGTCAGATGAAGTTATCAAGGTACGGAAAAGCAAGTTAGTTTATCTGAAAATGGCTTCTCAAAAAACACATCATGTCGAGAGTATCATCTGACAGACGACTTCTGATTTTGCATGCCAAATACCCTGCTGCTGAAAAAGCTCGTTCTGCCTCAACACTTGTGGGAACCACAGTTGAGAGGCAGTTATGTACGAAGTTTAATAGTTCCCCTCTTACTTCACCAGCTTCGTACAAATTCATTTCTTTTTTTATTAAAATATACATCTCGTTATCTCGCGAGATCTCGTACGAAATTTGACGAGATACAATCTCGTAAAATATGGCCGGGATCTCGCGAGATCGGGATCTCGGCGAGACGAGATTGCATTCCCTACACACACTTATCGTCTAAACAAAAAAAAGTATCACGAAACAGACGTTGAGTCCATAGCTGTAGATTGGAAATTTGGAATCGCTAACACTCCACATCAATCGATCCTTTTAGAATGGGAAAGTCTATCTATATTTACACATCGCTCTCTTTACTCTGTACTGAACTAAAAATGTCCTCTTCCAAATGTGCCTATCAAACTGACCTATCAATATCAACTAACACGATTAATAACAATTTATCAAAGTGGTCACACCCTAACGACTATGTTATGGGTAATCGAATTGACACTCCCTATTTGTCTTTGACGGCCAGCGTTACGTAACAATCATGCCATTGGCCTGTTTAGTAGGCTTTATTTCAATCAGTATTCGAGATTTCATAAAAAACTGTATATCAATTCGTTCTATGGTGTAAGCGTTGCGAAATCATTCGGTATGGCAAGGACCTCCAACTTTGCTCAAGCAACCGGAGATAGAAATAGGTTTAATTATGTAGGTAGTGCTTATAGATAGGCCTCCAAGCTCTTATGATTTCTTATGATCTTGCATAGAACCATCTAGCTATGGCATGATGAGCACACGCTTAGTGGTAACTATTTTTGCCACGTGTCCTCTATTATTGTTTAAAGTTTATGTGTTATTTGTATCTTTTGTGACAAAATAAGTATATTTTTAACTTTTACCATTGCCATAGGTAAGAACATTACTGATGCTACTTACTACTTTTTAAAATAATAGGTAGGTACACTTAAAAAGAACTTAACATTACAAACACAAATAGGAAACTATCTAAATTTGTCTTAAAATATTATCTTCCCCCAACTTATTTTAATCTAAAAATAGCTTTGCTATGAACCTTATTTAGACTACACTCAAAACTACGTCTGGAAAAGATCCTACGCTGTCTAGTCTAGTTGGACGGTTGCCAAAGTCAAGGCACCTTTGATGAAACGCTTCCGGATACTATGAACGGTTGCAACATCTGATTGATATATTATACAATAGCGATATATTTATTTTGGAGTTTTGAGATTATATGATGAGAATGACCCAAAAGGTTTTATTAGAAACGCCGTATTGACGAGAGTCGTTCACAATCATCGTAAAATTAGGTAAAATTGTGTTAGAATCAAATGTCTCCAAACTGACGACCTGATGACCCTAATGTGAGCACTTGTCACTCAAGATGACTTTGACACTAGACATTTCTTTGTTGTCATATCATTGTGCTTACGTGTAATGACCTAAATAGTTGCCATGTGCTAGGCGTAGTCGATATTTCTCACACTCCCGTTTGCGAAGACGAATGTAGGTCCTAACTGTATCTAACCTCCTTAGACTTCCTGTAAGAATGTTTTTTTGTCATGTTGTGTTGTGATCACAAGAAGACTGGCTCTTATGTTTCTGACAACTACTTGTAAGTAATTGCGAGCATTTGAAATCCTGTTGGACACCTTTAAAATTATTTTCGTTTTCTTCCTTAACTGTGTGTTTTCTCCGAAATTCAGCAACATTTTGCGCGCCCATGACTTTGTACCGATGTACAGCTCCAAGTAGTTGCGGCGGCGTGTGAGTTGCACCGCAGAGGTTGGGCAGTTAATACCTTACCGTTAACTCATATCTGTTTATTGCCTGCCGCGCAAAGATCATATTCAGATAAACTGCCATCTTCAAGGGTAATTCCGATCATGATGGCCACAATTTGAAAGTTTCATCATCAGAGTTCAATAAACGTGGTGATTCTATGGTCATTCTCACAATGTACATTAGATCTTCAAGGTCAATGCTTTTAGCGCTTGGCTCGGCGTTTCGCAACACGGCCATGTCCATAATCACCCGGTGACAGGTTTGCATCCAACTAGCGTGTCATCCTGTCGTATGCGCGGCCGGCTGTATATGAATCTTGTGTGTTTAAGCTGGTATGGTAGTAGCAAATTAGCAATGCTGTGAGGCTTATTTAGTTATATGGTAATATTTACTTTAACTTTTCTAAGTGACCTGTCAAAGATTATTCTAATTATCATTTTCATTTATTGCTAACTCTATTATGTGTGATGTTAAATAAAATAAAAGTTCAAATTGTGTTACTTTCTGTTTGTAAGTTAGCAATCTGTAATGATTCAATTCTTAATTTTTGGTAATCATGTAATTTTTGGACGTTTTTATTGATGTTCTGTTTTCTCAGAACTGCAAAAATGTCAAAAATGCATAAGCAACGCCAACGCGTCTTCGCTTTCCACAGTACACCAATACGTGTTCACGAAAGTTACATAAAGTGTTCGTCCTCCATGACATCATTCTGGCTATCGCCAGTTTTTTGTGAGAAAGTGTCAGATAAAAACATAACGGTTTTCGGTTTATCTGCACTTTTTCTAGTGTATCGCTATCTTGAAATGCGGAAAAGGTTATCGACGATTTCTTATGCAGGTAGACCTAGGCGATAGTCGTTACCAGTTATTATTATCACGCTGAGAATTCGTAACGAATCCAAGTCCCAACTGTTAAAAAGTACACGTGACTGTGGACCATTAAAAGCATATTTTCAGACATTGTCTTACTTCAAAGCCCAAGACACGTTGAAGGTTATTTAAGAAGACAGAACATATTGTGATAGTGACTCTATCTATACGTATCCTAACCAACCACACAGCAGATTAACACCACTTATCTGACCCTTGCTCTATCTTCTTATTTTCATTATATTGTACCTCCTCTGTTACTTCATATTCAGTTCAATAAATTCATTGTCTCCTTCGCCTTATCAATTGACCAAGATATAACGCTTCCTTCCTACAATACAGAGGCAGTATGAACTTGGCACTTATCGTTATCACTGCGTCAGCATTTGTAAGACCTTGAGCGGGTGTGTGAATTTACGTAACAGAACTCCGCGTGTTGTACTGATTTATTTGTATCTAATCTTTTGATTTGTAATTCATTATTCAGCTATTATTTCGTATACTAACTATAGGTGTTCACAAACGAATTATCTGAAAGGTGGTTTTTGGACTTTTGAACTTTGTTATTTAAGAAGTTTGAGTCATTTAGTGACTATATCAGTCACGTATTATAAAAAAAGTGAGTCGTAATAAAATGAAATCTAACGATGAAGCTTCACGAGTTTCACGATGTTATGTAAGCGAGTCGTGAAGTGCGAAGCCGATTGGCATCCTTAGTTACAGACTTAAAGACAAGAACATATAAATATATAATATAATTTATTGTTAACATAGGTACGACATATTTATTTTTCCAACTAATTCCATTAACAAATGGCGACAATTGAAGGCAACCAATAACACCCTGTCTCGTAACACAAAGGAATGCAACAAATGGGAACACTAAAGACATACCGACCGCGACAGGTTATAGCAACATTAGCAACGACGACTAGCAAGTAGCAATTGATATATCGGACACCTTTTTAGTGCACAAAAGGATTACGTCAAAGTTACGTCCACGAATTGCCTGCCCATTCTGTGAACAGCTTATTTAGATAAGGTGTCTGGACTTAAAATGTATAACCTGGCTGATGACTTGGCGCCGTCAGCTTTGACGAAGGTGATTATGATTACTAAAATATGTTCTGTATTTTAATGAGAACGTAAATTAGATACATTGAACTGTAGGATTCTAGTTGCTTGCGAGTCTTGCGACACGTGACACCTGAGCTAATTTATGACCTCTGTGGCATGGCGGGCGAAGGTCCATCTTCGGCGCATGAGGTTGTGTTTTCGATCCCTGCCTCGGGACAAATGTTTGTACGACTTGCTGATATTCCGTGTGTTCCGAGGTTTTTTCTAGTTTAATAAAATGATCTTTTTACTTCTGTAATATAATAAGTATCTAATAACATTTAAGCTCTTCATACCTTGGGGCTAAGATGATGCAGGATCCCATCCAGCATTCATTATTGATTTATTAACAAGGCTTTATGTTAACTTAGGCAGCTCCAGATCTCGTAATATATCATCCTATTTCGCGAGTAAAAAGCCGTAGTTCTCTACAAATGGAATGCCCATAAACAACTGACCCGGCATTCGAGAGCATCAGTAATTGATGCTGTGTGCCTGATTGCTATGAAAAGGGCGCCAGTTCTACCACCTCTAGGGTATATCCCTTCCTTATGAAAGCTGCAGCCACCTAACCGGTTATTGACTTGAAAGTCTTATAACCCTTTCAAGGCCATCAAGCACCGTCTCGCCGGTACTTGATACGCCATTTTCACTCCGTTTATGGCTATAAGTCCTACATCTTCAGACTTTTACTGTTCTGTGTGATGATTTACGGCAGGTGAGCTACAGGATCTTGCTAGTTTAATGGTTAAGGTTTCTGTAACCTTAGTTAGCTTGTCGTCAACTTTGCTTATAAAACGGGGCGTGTTCTTTCGCACCTATCTAGTGATGAATAGCACATCATGGAAGAACTGAAATTCAATTGGGTTTTAGATATTGGCACCACGTCTGGTTTACAGTCTTTACTAATTCGTTACTAAAACAACGTTTTGTTTTATGCTGCATCATCTGTTTCTTTGACATTATCAAGTAACATATTATGTCTACGTGTTTTCAGGACAGATCACGTGTCTTTCACCATTGAGTCATCACATCATAGGTGATGTTATTATTAGCGACTTTGTGTTCAGGGACTGAACAAAATATTGTGCAATACCAACCAATAGCAATACCAACATGGTTTTTTCTTTACAGACGATTGGTGGCATTTGGTCCATTCCTTAACAAATCTAGATTACTAGTAAAGTGCAGACGGTGAAAAGGCTACATTAGAATAATTAGTTTTTTTATGAATTTACGTAGGATGTTTCCGATCCAATATTTAAAAAAATAAGAGTTTATAGTTCCTATTCAGGGACGTTGTCGCCCGTGTGTTTGCCTAATAGCCCCCCTTTAAGACGTGGTTAGGTACACACCATTACCGCTGGAAACGAGAAACCGGCTGTTGCATAAACGTACGTTGTCAGAGACCCACTTCTAATTTTGTTTAAATTAAAATTCTGGTCGTGTGCGAGGTGTACGATTTTGCTTGCCGAGTAGTTAAGGTGCAAAGGTCGCTCCAATGACAGAAAAATTTGTTTTAAATGTCCAGAAGCTGGTCTAAAGACTGTCCGGTCAAATGAAAGATCCCTATCTAAAACAGCATTTACACAAATTACTTCAAACTAATATTTAATGTTGAAAACACTTTGATAAGAGAATACCTATAATAACTTTTTGTCCCTTTGAATGCTTAAATCTTTAAAACTACGCAACGGATTTTGATGCGGTTTTTTAATAGATAGAGTGATTCAAGAGGAAGGCTTATACGTATAATAAAACCGTGCGAAGCCGGGGCGGGTCGCTCGCTAGTAATTAAATAAAAAGAATTATACAACTGACGAGTAAGCACTTTCAGCGCTTCTTATGTAACGTCATAGTGTTGTCCTAGCTAGACTTTGTAGTAATATGCTAAATAATTCTCGCTAAGCTAATTATACTACAAATAAGACAAAATAAAACTGCAACAGTTATACCTATTAAAAAAAGCTTATGATAAGTACAACAAACTGAACGATTAACATTCCTGGAAGGTATCTTGAATGTCAAAGAAACGACATGTTTCTCTTTACACTTTCTCGGAAGATCGGCTTTACTTTTAAGACTTAATGAACAACACAACACAACATCAACGCAGTACGCAAGTTCCCCTGAGAAACCTTATCTTGATTTGAACTGGAGGATAAAGTTAGAGCTTAAAATTTTAATTAAATATTTTAAATGATCAAGTTCAAGTGCTTTTCAAATATAAGAGAATGTAGAGATCTAGAGTAGGGTTTGTTTTAATATCCGGCGAGGCGTGTTCTGTTTTCAAGTGTTTCTTTGTAGTTTTCATAAGTACTAACATAAAACGAAGTATTCCAAAACAAACGGCTAGTTATTTGCTAAATAATTAAAATAAAGAAGGTATTGAAATATTCGTCAGGGCTTCTTTATGATTCATATGTACATTTCACCTCCACATTTTGCAAAAAAAAGGGAAAACAAGAGTGAGAGTTTTATTAGTTTATTGATTGATAATAATCTAGCATTTTTCCATTTCCACAATAAATCGAATGAAAGTGACAGTAGAATAGAATAGAAAATCATTTATTGCCTATAAATTTCTTAACCTAAACTAGAATTAAAAACAAAATAAAAAAACTAATCATAGGCAAAGGGAGAGATTCAGCTATGTGCTGCATGCAGGAAACATGCGATGCTGATTTTAAATCTACTCCCCACGGGTAGGTGGTAAAAACCTCTGACAGAAATCAGAGGCGTCCATTTGTTGGTACGAAACTTAAAAACCGCTGACGATGTTCTCAATGAACGTAAACGTAACATTGACTGAGGTTTTACGGCCACGCCAAACGTGTCGTAATGATGCTCAGTGCCACCCACTTGTCTGCTCAGGTGAACAACTTGGCTCTGAGGCCGTGACATGAAAGTTTATCTCTCGTTTATAATCTTTAAAACATGTTTATGAACAAAAAGTTAATTTAATCACTCAGAATTATTAGAAGGCATTTTCTACCTGCCAATAATTATACTTTCAGGGTAACTCAGTAGAAAGGCTAGTAAAGAAACACCCCTGCTAAGATTAACGGCGCTATCCCTTGAGCAGTCATCAGTGTACCCTGTAACTATAAGACAGGAACAATCAAAGTAAAGTAACAAAAAATGATTTAAGATTGTATCTGTAATCAGGACCGGAGGTGTTTGTAAAAAGTTATGAGAGTGAGACACTTGCGCACTCAATCTGAATTGACCAGCGGCTAGGAGACTCCAGTCCGATGCAGATCCGCTGACTGCTGGTACAATACTGCCCAAATTGCCGCTTGGTACTTTGGGGCTTTCCAGCCTCTCACAAAAGTCATCACCTGAAGCTCAAATGTCTTTAAAAGGCCAACACGACGATGATGACTTAACGTTTTTACTGCACAAGGTCCTCACATCGTCATAGGCACTATGTGTTAATGATCGGGGGTCTAGGCTAGCTCATAAGTCGGTGGCTGTATGTTCTGTTGTAACTCGGTATAATTTGAAGAAGACCTTGTTTCTGCGCAACGATTTAGCGTCTACTGTTTAACTATATTGTTTGAGGACAAATGTTGAAGAACAAACTGGGCTGAGGCATCCGCATGGCCGGCTTTGTTGACCACGATAGGAACTAATAATGTTGTAGGAGGCCTTTGGGGTTATGCCAAATATTATCGTACTATTTTTATCAAATCAATAGATTTTGTTTGACCACAATCTCACGTGAAGGAAAGTGACGATGCTTTTAGACTTGTTTTTTGAAGAGAGTCCTTATTGGGCAGAAAAAACATCAGGAAGTAGCGCATTCCGAACCATATTTTTTGCTTTTTCCACTGTAGACAAAAAATTTAGGCAAAGAGAAAAATTGACTTTCGGCTTTTTTTAGTTTCCTGGTCTTATTCAATCAAGACGCATCTTGCCAGTAACAAAATTTATGAAATTTCCTGCACATTATGATAAAGATGAACAACATCCTGTCTCAAATTGCTTAAATTTCGGGCTCGATGATCGGACCTATAGTGTTATTTGTGAGAGTATGGTACCTACCCTTGTTGAATAAATATAACTAAAAATCTCATACGCTTGCTCTATAATTTTGTAGATTTTATTGTAATAATAAGCTACTAGCTGAACCCTCAGACGCTGTCCTGTCCAAAAGTCTCAAAGAAAAGTACCTACAAATAATCCAGATTTGTACATATTTTCCTATTTTACATCCTGCATTCTTAAAAACCATATTCAGACTTTTAAGTATTTTGAAACGCTGACCCTACGAGCATTATTTGAGGTAAAACTATACCCTCTGCAATTCCCTGAGAGCTCCCGATCTGATTTTAAAACGCTTCTATGTATAACAGTAAGTGTGGATCCATTGAAAATGACCGAGTAACTTTCATAGCGGTGCAAAAAGTAGGATATTATGTAGAGTGCGTGCCTGCTTGCTTTCCTGTCGCTCGCATGCGAATCGAATGCCGCCGTCATTGATACATTGATAGACTTTGATGCCGGGTTGATACCTATCAAATCCTAAACGCTACATGGTACATACTACGTGGTAGTGCACGTAGGTATAGGTTTGTTTTATGTATGTACCTTAGTTAATCTAAGGTATACATTTTATATGGGCCGTAGTTTTAAGTATTTTACATCTTGTAGAAGACTTATTTTATCTGGAATAATTGTTTTAAAGGAGTTTTGGCATAAAATTATAACGTTTTATTTAGATTGATTTCGAAAAATAAAATTTAATTTCGAGTGTCCCAAATCAAACAAAAAGAATGAATTTGGAGACTTTACGCAGCTTGGGTAAAGTCAACAGAGCTGTAAATGGTGAAGATGTTTAAGCAGATTATACTGAGTGACATAAGCGGAAACTTATACAGAAACTATAAAATTAAATATTCTACTGATCAATTAAATTTCCAAACCGAGTTCTGAAAATATCTCTATTCGTCGACGAATAAAGAAAATTATAGTTTTTTTAAAGATTAATTTGTTCTTTAATTTTCTATGATGCCCGTTGGACTGTGTAAATGTAGGGTACATATTACGTTTACCTATGTGAACGCCGCAAGAACGACCTTTACATGTTTCGTGGAAGTCAAGGTTATAGATAAGACGATGATGAATTAAAATAACATCATTAAACTAAACATAAATTACAGATATGTGACATATTCACAATACAATGACCTCTGCTATAAATATAACTAAAAATAACATTTGGCTATTCGAGAGCCACTCGATTGTGAGTAGGTGCAACGCGGTACCTAACCTTATGTCATTGAGATTTCAATCGTCAGTAGTATATGCCACTTTACTGTTGCCAACAAAATGATCTCAATGATGCTCATTGTTTCTCATAAAAATACATAAAAACTTAGAAAAGTCAGTAATGAAAAAGGCATAGGTAGCTACGGGATAATTTATTAAAAATACTTAAGTACACAAACTAAGTACACAAATATAGAAAAATACAACTAAACCAATACTATAGTATATCAGTCATCTAGTACCCATAACACAAGCTCTGCTTAGCTTGGGGCTGGATGATGCTGTGTGGACTGTCCGATATCATATAAAACAAAAGTCTAAAATTAAATTTGTAGAAAATATATTCTAATAGCAAACTAACATACTAACATTGTTGTTTTTTTAAGTTATAACGTTTGGCCGCCAAAATATGACATTTTGAATCTAACAGACCTTCGAGTTGAATAATGTGACAAGCGTACTTATAACTTTATGATCAGTTTTAGATAAATAGAATACTTGTACAAAATTACCGAATTCAATGTCGAATTGCAGTACCTTAATAACTTATAACTGCAATAATACAGTTTTATGGGTTTTATCGTAAACATTATCGGCGTTGAAATTGTTCATTAAAACGTTCATAAGACCTGTAGGCATTACCTCTTATTACAACTCAAGGTTGTTTTAGAAAATGTTAACTTTTCAGAAATATACCAAAACTAATGTTCACTGTAAAACAACTCTCTCAAAAACTGTATCATCAGTGCCTTTTAAGCACATTCTAACCTTAAGTACACTAAGACACATCTCAGCATATTTTTATCCAACTCTAAATTCCTATTATAAGAACATTGAGTCATTTAAGAAAGTTTACTTTCTATTCGAAAGCTAGTTTCCTTATTTCATCTCATTCGGCTCGCGCTGAATGAATGGGTATTACTCCATTGATTACCGTGAATTATAGCGAAGTACAATACATACTTACCCTGCGACCTATTGGGTTGTCCGAATCATCTCGGTACACTTTAGGACCTAGTCTTTCGAGGTTGCAAGTTAGTCTTCGTCCAGCCGCTGAGGCGAGCGTACGCGCGTTGTGCTCGCAAAAAATTCACGCAACAGTTTGGCGCGCTTTTCAGTCTGTTTTTAATTTGTGAATGTGTAGTGCCTTGTTATAGGTAGGTGAATGTCAGATTTGATTTGTTTGACCGTGGCCGTGTTTTTAGGGGTTACTTTTGTTTACTTTTTTTATTTAATGCTGCCTGTCCATATTATTATGTGAACCTTTGGAATTCGCCGGGTTTTCCGAGGCCGGTAACAATCTCGAAATAGTGGCCGTTAATATTTAAATAATCATTACATTACCTAGGTACTCTACGATCTTATAGTTTTAATATTATATCTGAATCTATTGGAATCTCAATTATTGTTATCATTAATATAGCAAATTCGTATTTAATTTATCAAGCAGGTTATGTCCACTTGTATGTGCAGAAATGTGATTTTAATCCAGTTCAATTCATACTCCGTTAATCTTAAATCATTTAAACAAGACTGCGTAACTATTGTATCTGATATTCTTTCAACCTTGTCTACTTTTTAATGGGTTTGAATTAAATACTTGCTACCGGCGGCTACTCGATACACAACGAGCTAGTAGTCAAAACTAGCCAAAATTGCAGTTGCAACTCTCTTTCCTCTTCTTAATTATTTCACTGGCAGATTCCTTTTCCTTTCTAAAGTCTTACTACTTTATTCATTATCATTTCTTCAGTGATATCATCAACAAGATGATTTTACAAGATGTTTATCTGTGGACTCGCGTGTTCTTTGTCCGAATTTTGCTTTCACATCTGTTCAGTAGCTATCTCCAGCAGTAAGAATCATCTTAAGTGTTTATTCCGAACTTGATTTGAAGCGGCTGTCGATTCGATCGCAGGAATGTAATAATAGTGGTGAAATTCGATGTGCAAATTCACTTGTTCAAGCCAAAATCTTCAGACAACATTCTTTAAAAGCAGATTTACTTTTAACCGGTCTTAGAGACTCGTTATCTTTAAAGTTAATGGAGTGGGTCTTTTAAATATTTTGTTTAAAGTGATTAGGTTTTAGCTAGGTTTTGTTAGGAATTAGTTTAGTTTCTAAAAGTTGAAACTATTTACTTCTTTATGGATTTGTGCTACATCCTAAATAAGGTTCACTCAACATAGAAATACATTTATATTGAGAGTACCTATACCTTCTTATGAAGGGATGTTTACCATAATTTGTTTCAAGTTCTTTGCGTGTTTTGACAATGATAAATTCAATGTTTTATGTTGCAGAGCCCCTTTAAATCTAAATCATAACATAGACTTCCTTCAGTCTATAAAAACATAAGTATTCACGGTTTATTAAGAATTACCCTACGATAACGATAACAATAAACTAGGGAGCTGTGCCCCATTTCGTTTCAGTAACCATATCGTTCGTTATGGTTTATCTATGCAATATTTGGTATTTAATACCCGAGATTCATTAACATTTTCCTTTATTTTTCTATTTCTATAGGTGCATGATTCTAAATACGAATATGGGTTAATAACATAACAATTATCTACAAACATGTTCCTTCTGCGATATTTTGGTAGAAAGGCAATACTTATTCCAACTTAATCCGTCCGACGCTTTTTAATCTCTATTTTTTGAGAGATAAGGCATGTTCTTTGTATTTATGATTGTTAGATCTTGATCTTAGATCTAGGTAGTGGTCAAGGTGGTATTTTTGCATAATTAAATACATGAATCCTATCTACTTTGTCTTAATATTGCGCGATGAACAATTCGGTCAAGAGCAACGATCGGTCTGATTTTAATAAAACGTCGATTCTCTACGTTTCTTGTGGTTTAATCGTATGTAAATTGTATGGTAAAGGGTGTGGTGGATTCAAGGTTAATATCGACATTTTAGCTATTTAATTTTGATTTATGTCTCTAATATCGCGTTTTGAAAGTGTTGCGGCAAAACAGAAGATTACGATAACTTGGATAATCCTTGGTGACGACGTATTTCTAGCTTGAAGCTACCCCGTGACTCACTGAACGATATAATAGTATAATGCCTTCAGAGATCGCCATAGTCTGGCATAGCCTGCGATCTACGAATTTTAATGTACTTAGTCGATTCAACTTTCCTGAAAACAGTACACAGCATTTTTGTGGACACATGATATTAAGAAAATATTGAAAGTAAGAAAAAAAGAAGAGTTAAAGTAAAATTTAATTACCATATAACCTAATGAATAAAGTTCAGAACAAGGTCTTGACCTTTATCCAGTTATTCTGCTGTCAACATATTTGTACCGGATTTACAAATAACTTACCTATTAGAATACCGAAATGTCACTAATATGATTTATAAATTGATTTCATGAATATGTTTTAATGCAAAATATGAGGTTATTCAGGAAAATTAATATTTGAAATGTTAATTTATATCAGATCCGTATCCTTGAATCACACTCATAATAAAAGTAAATAATGTAAACAATAATATATTGTGTAGGATAAAAATTTACTAAAAATCATATTGCATGTTAACCCACAAGAGGTTTCAAAGATAGATCAAATCTATAAAGACTCAGTTGCAGACCGCATTTTGACTGATGTGGAAGCGTCTAAGGATAGCCGTCAGAGTTGAATATTTATTTATATACTAGCAACCTGCCCCAGCTTCGCACGGATGCTGTGTGTATTATAAACATTCCTCTTGAATCACTGTCTATTGATGTAAATTAAAGATTTTTAAAATATCTGAGTGTACAAACGGCGGGAAGCCACTTTGTTTCCTACTATGTACCTACTTACATATAAAGATTCAGACGTCCATTCGGTTAAAGTTAAACTAATCTCGCAGGGTTGGTTAGGTTTTTTATCAAAGCGGTTATATAAAATTGAAAAAGGTCTAGTTTATTATAAGTGCGCTGCAAGCAGCTCGCAGGCAGTGGACCCCTCAGTGTTGTTTTGTAAAAATAATAAATACTGTATTAAGTACCAAGGAATAACAATTTTCCTTAGAAACTTTACCACCCTTTTTAAACACTTATAAGGTTAATTTTTCAAAATTCGGTAAGCCCCTGTGATATTCTAGCTAGTACCGCTAGTACCTTAACTATCTACAAATCCAATTTCCACTAAATAAGTTTGGTTACAAACATTCACACAGAAACTTCACACAGACTTTCATTATCACTACATACTCGTAGTATAAAACAAAGTCGATTTCTCTGTCCCTATATGTATATGTCCCTATGACCCTATGTTTTTTTAATAGATAGAGTGATTCAAGAGGAAGGTTTATACGTATAATAAAACCGTGCGAAGCCGGTGCGGGTTGCTAATTTATTATATTAGTAGGATAGTATAAATTAAAGAAAAATATACAAGCACTATGGAATAGTGTATTAGGTTTTGTTTAGATAAGGAACGGTTACAATTATTGAAGCCGTGTGTGGCCGTGGTTACAATTCGCTACAGCAATTATAATTGGCTGACTGAAAGTATATTCCACCTATCAAACTTAAACATTGTTCAAAACTTGCGCTCTTTTGCTCATTTAGCATGACTTATGTTCATTCTTTATTTCTCTTGATGTCTCACACTCTTCATATACTTTCGCCATTATATAAATACTAGAAACCCGCTCCGGCTTCGCACGGTTCAATTATACGTATAAACCTTCCTCTTGAATCACTATCTATAAAAAAAACCGCATTAAAATCCGTTGCGTAGTTTTAAAGATTTAAGCAGTCAAAGGGAAATAGGGACAGAAAAAGCGACTTTGTTTTATACTATGTAGTGATTTATTTCTGTTGATGTCTCACACTTAGGGCTGCCACCTCGAAAGTCTGTCACCCAGGACAAGAAACGTGAAAACCCCGGATTTTGGATCTTACTACCCGGACGTTTCAAGAGATTAAGTTTCTAAGTAGAAAAAATATAGTTTTAATGGTTTTAAATATTTATTTATTATTTTTAATCAATTTAAACTAAATTACGTCTAAAAAGGAAACAAAACAAAATATTCTTATAGTTTTAAGGAACTTACATTCCTCGTTTCTTTAAATAAAAGAAAATTAGACTCTTGTAACAAAAAAAAAATATCTCTACTCTTTTAACAAAACAAAATTTTCTTAAAAAGCTTTAAAAGGAACTATTATCAGTCTTACATGTTTAATGTCTGTAAACATAACAAAAAAATTAACGAAAAAATCTTTTTAAACTTTTCAGTACTACCACATTTTTTACTTATTTAAATAAAACAAAGAAAATTGTACCTATAACAAAACTAAAACAGTTCTAAAAAACTATTACAAGTCCTACATTTTTAAAGTCTGTTTTATTTCTCAGGTTTTTCGTATTTATCAGCCTTGCCAATAGCTTTTAAAGTTTCTTCCTTGCTTAACAGAAATTTATAAAAATCAACACAATTATAATCTTTAAAATTAAATTTTATTTTTATCACTGCTGAGACTGTTTCTATTTTAAATATACTAAAATGTAAAACCCGGACTACAAATAAAACCCCGCCCGGACGCTCCCCGGACGCCTTCTAAACTAGGACAAATCCGGGGAAACCCGGACGGATGGCAGCCCTACTCACACTCTTCACATACTTTCGCCACTAAATAAATATTTAACATATAAATATACGTAGACATTCTGCTAGTAGGAGATTCCAAATCCGCGTAACGCCCAGTATGTAAATATAAGTTTACACTTATCTTAATGTTAAATAACTCAGCAAACTGAATTTTAAAAATACATTATATTCAGAGCGTGAGATGGGACTGGCTGGCCGTGACTTGGTCAAACCGAACATGAATATAAAGTTGTGAGGCAACGTGGAAAATAATTATTATACCTTATAAAGCTGGACAATCCACACATCATCATCTAGTCCCAAACTAAGCAGCGATTATATTAAAGTAACTAGATTACAATATAGATTAATTTGTTTTTAGGTTTTGTGTTATGACTAAGCGTTTCATTTAGTTTATTACTAGGGACCCGCCCCGGCTTCGCACGGTTTTATTATAAGTATATAAATAAACCTTCCTCTTGAATCACTCTATCTATTAAAAAAAACCGCATCAAAATCCGTTGCGTAGTTTTAATGATTTAAGCATTCAAAGGGACATAAGTACATAGGGACAGAAAAAGACACTTTGTTTTATACTATGTATGTAGTGATTTTAAAATGAACGATAATTATGAGGAATATGATTTGACAAGTACGCTATCGCATTAGGTGTGCCTGTAACGGTGTACAATATTTTTTGATAAATAAACAGATAACTGTACATTATAATACAAAGCTAGATTTTTACACCCAGAACACTATCTGCAGATCTTTAAAGAACTTGTCCCGAGGCGGGAATCGAACCCACAACTTTCCTCGTCGCCTCTTCTCATCGCCCACCACGGCACAGAGGCTACAGTCACTTACAATAGCTATGTAGAAATTCCAATATTTATTGAAAAGTCGTAAAATAAATAACCAAGCCGCCTCGTGTTGTACGAGTATAAGCTGTGAAGGATAAATTTATCGTAAATTCGACCATGTTATAACAGTAGCTATAAATAATTGAATTCTCATGAAACATATTCTTCCCGTTGCTGAGTAAAGGTTTTCATATTACCAGCCCTGCTTGACTTAGGCTGCTTTGCTTACCATTCCCGTTAAAGCTGGCGAGATCGCCCCTTCAACGCTGCTACCCTAGTACAAGAGCTCTAGCTGTGTAAATCTTGTTAATACAGCCTGCCATATTATACCTATCATCATCATCATCATCATCAACCTATATTAGTCCACTGCTGGACATAGGCCTCCCCCAATGAGCGCCATTGCGCCCTGTCTTCAGCTTGACGCATCCAGCATCTGCCAGCAGTCTTTCGCAGATCGTCATCCCACCTGGCCGGAGGGCGTCCTACGCTACGTTTACCGAGTCGCGGTCTCCACTCAAGAACACGTTTACCCCAACGGTTGTCGGTTCTTCGCGAGATATGGCCGGCCCATTGCCACTTCAGCTTGCTAATTCTTTGAGCTATGTCGATAACTTTGGTTCTCTGTCGGATGTATTCGTTACGAATTCTATCCTTCAGAGAGACTCCGAGCATAGCTCTTTCCATAGCTCGCTGGGCGACTTTGAACTGGTGGACCAGCCCTACCGTGAGTGTCCACGTCTCTGCTCCGTAGGTCATTACGGGTAGGACGCACTGATTGAAAACTTTCGTTTTCAAACATTGCGGTATGGATGAAGAGAAGACTTGACGTAGTTTCCCAAATGCTGCCCAGCCTAGCTGGATCCTCCTCTTGGCCTCCTTCTCAAAATTGTTTTTACCTAGCTGTACAATCTGCCCAAGGTAAGTATACTCGGAAACAATTTCAAGAAGGTGACCATCAACGACTATCGGTCCCGGAACAATGTGGCCATTGATCATGACTTTGGTTTTATCCAAATTCATGCCAAGACCGATACATCGCGAGGCTGAAGCTAGGCCGTCCAGCATGTGGGTCAGCTCCTCTAGCGACTCCGCCATTACGACTATGTCATCAGCGAATCGAAGGTGTGAGATGTAATCGCCGTTTATGTTAATGCCCTTACCTTTCCAGTCCAGCGTCTTAAACATATCTTCCAATGCGCTCGTGAACAGTTTCGGGGATATGACATCCCCCTGTCTCACTCCTCTGCGCAATTGGATAGGTTTAGACTGCTGGTCCTGTACTTGGACACTCATAGTGGCAGCTTCATAGAGACACCTCAGCACTTCGATGTAACGATAGTCTACTTGGCATCGCTGTAAGGATTCCAGAACAGCCCAGGTTTCAACGGAGTCAAAGGCTTTCTCATAGTCCACAAAAGCGAGACACAGGGACTGATTATACTCTTCGGACTTCTGTATAATCTGCCTCACTGTGTGTATGTGGTCTATGGTGCCATATCCTCCGCGGAACCCGGCCTGTTCCGGTGGCTGGAACTCGTCAAGTCTCCTGGCGAGACGATTCGTGATCACTCGTGAGAACAGCTTATAGATGTGGCTCAGGAGTGTGATGGGTCTGTAATTTTTAAGGAGAGTTTTATCACCCTTCTTAAAAAAGAGCACCACCAAACTCCTGCTCCACATCTTAGGAGTTCTCCCACTGTGGAGGACGGTATTGAAGAGGTGTTGTAGCTCCTGTATAACGGAGGTTCCTCCTGCCTTCAGAAGCTCTGAAGTTATACCGTCCTCACCTCATATTATACCTAATATCCTAGAAATTTTAAACTGTCGTTTAGTAATGTAATGTGATGCTGTAATACTACGGAAAGCTTTCACGCATTATGTTATAAGTAGGATATACCAGAAGAGCCAACAACATACCAAGTATCTTGCTAAGTTTTCGTATGAAACAGTAATAAAACCATACGGAACCCGCAACAATATCACGAGACTCTCCAAGACACAAATTGCATGAAGTGACGGCCCGTGACATTGATTGCCGGTGAAATTGAAGCCAATTGTCGCTTATGCACGCCTTTTCTCAAGGATCGTGCCGCGGTCATAGACGATGGACAGGGCTGATACTGACAGACAAACCTTCAGATCTTAATATGATACAGTTCGATAATTAATTATAGTAAGTATTATAGAATAGAATTTGTGTTTTCTGAACTACGTTTTCCAGCTTAAAGTGCGGTATGAATGGTAGTTTACCTCCAGTTTTACCAGAGTCTCTTAATGCATTCCTCATTTCATAATTCCACCCCCTTAAGGCTTCCAAAACGTGCACAGAAAGTGAAGTTTTGTGTACATTGCATCCAGCTAAAGTTAAGGGACTGACTCACAGAAATCTAAATAATAAGGCACAGTGTCTTGCATTCATCATTATAGAACGGAACACTGCTTTAGTAATGGATGCTTTTATTCGTTTACGTGCTATCCTTTTGTGAGTGACATAGTAGTAGGTTTTGCGCGAAAACGACATAGAAACTTTTATGAGTACGAAACCTACTTTTCTCGAAGTAGGTTACGGAGCTCGATCTCTGTCCCAATATCCATAAACTGCAGAGTTCAAAGGAGCTCTCCCTTCGTACTGATATAAACCATATGCCTTCATATGCCTATAGAAACTCCGCCTTCAACAGTAATAGGGGTGATGGGTTTTAATAAGCAGGACAAAGTACAGTAGTATTGTCCCCAAGTGGCAACCCTGCCGGGGTCGTGTCAATCCGTGTCACTGGAGAAACGTGATCGGCTGCTCTGATTCGAACGTGACACACTTGTTTTGTCGGCTGCCACTTCTTCCACTTACACCATAGCGTACCTAATTGTTACGTAGGTAAAACGTGATGGTCTCGTTTAAGACGCATGGTGATGACAGTTGATTGATTGCCTATTTAATGGCACTTAAAAGGGTTAGAGAACAGCTAGTGCAAAAGCGTAATTGACTTTTGTTCGCGGTTTTGCTCATGATTTTGGAGCAACCACGATTTTCAGAATTGGTAGTTCCAGAGATTTAAATAAGGGCATAACGTTGGGCTTACTGATATTCGTATATTTTTTCAAATAAGCCCCATTTTTTCATCTTCGAGTTTTTTTGAAACACACCGTACCTATCATTAACAAACTTTACCTCTCGATAGCATAACTCTTGACACTTAAATCAAAAGAGGAACAATACTTGTAGGTGTAATCTACAAATATTTGTTACTCTCTTTTTTACAAACTGCGCGAGCCGGGAATATTTCTTTACCACAGCAAAATATTTTTCTTCCCAAAACTCGACAGATTTCGTAAAAAAATCTACTGACGTGCGTCCGGTGATTCGATATCATCCACATGGGAAACAATCCTTTGAAAACTGTTCTGTTTACATACGAGAATTCATTGTACGTCAGAAGTGCGAAATTCTGGGGAAACTCCTCACATCATGTACTAAAGTAATAAATCAAATTGTTTGTACAATAGATTGCAAGACCAAGACATGATCTCAATGTTCCACGTTGAGATTTCCTGATGAGTGTTTTATAGTCAGAAAGCGTTCACATGAATATTTAAACTGTTATTTATAGACCAGTGTTGCAGCGGTGATCGATTTCATATTGTTTGTTTGGTTGTTGTTGAGTTCAGGCGTATAATAATATGGTATTTCCATCTGCTTATTATTATTTGAATCACAAGTAAAATTTAAAATTGGAAAAGGGATCGCAATGGAGGAATACTGAAACGAGCTGTAAAAGACTTCTCTTGCAGCAAATCTTATTGGCGGAGTAAGAGTCTTTCAACTAAAGCCTATTTAAAATCTTGTCTTTTTTATTTCTGTTACATGTTAGTTTGAAGTACTAGTTGTGTGTGAACACGAGACAGAGCTCTATGCAGATCAGATAATATTTTCCTGTGTTGCAACTAAATCAAACAAAGCCTAGGTAATCTCCCCATGCATCCTTCCTCGCACATCAGTATAGAAAAAAGTCTCATTAGACTGCTCCTCTGAAACTCTTGACTCCTATTTATAAATAGTGCAATCCAAGACAACCCGTGCCGACCCGTGCCATTGATACTGATCAGACTCTGAAACCCGGAACTAATGTAGAATCCTGCGAAACTACGGCTATTTGTCAAGCACACTGCGAACGGAAGGAGGTTATTCGTTGTCTTGGATCGTTGCGTTGGAAAATCTTACGTCTTAGATTGAATATAGTGCTCTCCGTCTCCAATATTAAGTTCTAATTCCTTTGTTGCAGGAAGTTAAAGATGATAGTGATGGATGCGGCGCCAAGTTCTCAGTGCTGATCGTGTCGGACAAGTTCCAGGGGAAGCCGTTACTGGCTAGGCACAGGTGAGCGTCCCTCTCTTCCTTTATTTTTAGGGCTCTGTACCCATTATGTATCCCTAAGAAATAAATTCATTTATTATCAAGAAGTGTGGTACTCGGATCGCTTGACTAGGATTAGTTTTACAATAAAGCAGGGTCGGTACCTATTTGTAAAAAAGAAAATCGAACTTTCTGATCTGTTTTCGTGCAAAAGCTCAGCGAAAAAAAAATCTTATGCAAGTAAGAATAGGTTTTGTATGAAAACTAATCAGAATGTTCGATTTTAGTTTTCTGGGACTCCAGGACTGGTCATTGTGGCAAGCATTGTGTAAGTGTAACCCAGAAAGATTCAAATGCAACTCAGATTTAAGATCGTCTCTTACAGTTTTTGATGAATAACTGTCGAAAATTCGTCACTTGAGATGTGTCTTAATCGTGAGTTGAGTATTTGGGGGTATGCCCATCCGTGGTCTTTCCTGCGAGATTATGAAATAACAATTACATAACTGTACTCAATAACCCTAGCCAATCCTTAAAGCTACCTACACACTGATGAGCCAATCCCGGTAGCCCAGATAACCACAAAGACCATCTGTTTGATCCAAACCTACGTGTTGGAAATCCCGTAGTTACTGAACAAATATCCTTTGTCCATCTGTCTGTTTGTCCTGTTAATAATGGCTTAATGTACGTGAGATAAGTTTATATTAGGCTTTATGTCCATTAGTCTGCTGTTCTGTCGTAAACTGTTTACATTCAGTGGGTGTAGTGTTGTACATAAAGAACTTAAATGGGTTGGCATCTGTTAGTTTAGGAGATTATTCTGATCGGCAACAGCATTTTTATGACACTACATATACACATTCTTAATACCTTCTTCCTTACTAGTCCTCTGCTGGTCGCCTTTTTTTATTGGCTTCTTGGCTTGTATAAGTACTTAACTTAAAGACATGAGTCTTCGCTTGACACTCATGCCCACGTTGACGCACCGTGGTCTCTGTCGTCGAACCGCTGCAAGCTTGGCAGTGAATGTGTTAACCAAAGCTCTCTTCTCCTATTCTATCCTAAACTTCGAGGTCTTAGTAAAAACTTTTATGTTGTAGCTAGAGCTTAGGCTTACCGTTCTAAGCAGAATGAAAATCCATTGGCGAATGACCGGGTCTCGAAGCAGGCTTATCCCCTACGATGCCAACACAGCTTGTTTAAGTAAAGTGCAGTAACCGGTAATTGTAGCAACGTGTTAGCTTAGCCGCTTGTTCACTCGTCACATTATTAACACTCAGTAGTGTCGATATACCTACCTCTAGATGTCGCTAAAACTAAGGCTGCGCTCACTTTGGATACCAATTTGTTCGAACGTATTCGTAATATAAAAATGGTACCGTTTCATCGCGATCTAAGTAATAAAAGATGTTTTATTTTTTATTCCTGTCAAATTACCCAGTTTAGTTTAGGCCGCATATAGGTTGAAAGCCAACTTGCTTTCAATCCAAATCTGTCTAGCAGTTAATTATACAGCAGCAAGTTTTTTCGCTCGTTATAAAGCTAAGCATTGTTTCGGTTTAGATTAGATAAGATTTCGTAATATAAATAAATAAATAATGCTGGACAATTCACACAGTATCATATATGTAGAGGTAGCCCAAGCTAAGTAGGGTTTGGGTTATGACTTATGAGTACAAGATGACTGATATACCTAATAAACGGATATTTTAATTACCTAGTATACATAGAAAACAACCAGTACCTCGGAAGATAATATTTGTAGATCTTAAAAACATTTCTAGCAAGGCAGGAATCTAAAACACGACCTCGCTTGCGTGCCACACCGGAATCAGAAATTATGAATGAGAAACCATTATCATTTGAAATCCGGATGAACTTTTTTATTTTTTATCTGGCTATCAAAAAATGATATGCATGACCTGATTTGGTCCCCAAGCAGCCTAAACCAAATATATTAGAGCCAAAGATCCACAAAATGTAGCAAAATAAACAAATATATATTCACCCAGCATTTAGTCCAACTTTTTGATGTAGCAATGTAAATAAAGTCTTCCATATATCCAGTTAGATATACGATAAGCAAGGAAACATAAAACCCTTTTAGGGTAAAATACATCTGGGCATAGCCTTAAAAAGAAACATAATTTAAATATTAATTTGTAAAAAACACTTTAATCAAACCATCAAGGAAATAGAGGTCAAGTAAAGTGGGTAAGTCAGGTAAACTCGTTGACTTCTTTAATCGTATGCACGAATGCTAAGTGTAAACATTTATATTGTGCAACTTACTTGCTGTTTCGCAGATCCGGTGTTTCTAGTTGATGTTATTGTTTCATATATCAGTTTCAGTTATTGGTGCGTAAAAACTACGTATTTTGTTCCAAATTTTCCCGTTGACTGGCGATCAAACTTGTCGAGTTAACAAGAAGTGTTGAGTCTAGAAGAGCTGTTCTTGCTGTGTGTGTTTAACGTTGTCAAGTCTCCCGTTTTCAATTTAGCGTTGAATTTTGTTCTTCCGTCATATTCCAAATAAGCTAGCAAAAGCAGTGAACCAGTTTTTAAAGCTCGTATCAAGTTTATCCAGTTAAAAACGTGAATTTTAGTTTAAAAATTTTGCCATGTTCATAGTTATGTATTTATATTTTATATTAATTTGTTAATATTTAATTTAAATTACGAAGACATCGCTTCTAAGCGATAAGGATGCCCATTGTAAATTACACTTGTCTTATGTAATCCGTGTCTTTCTGACACTTAGGTCTTTTAAACTAAGCAACGGCTTTTAATGCGGCTTGTGCCATTAATAGAAAGCGCTGTCTATTGATGTAAAACGATTCAAGAGAAAGGTTTATATAATATACTTGTATCAACAATGCTCCCGTGCAAAGCCGGGCGATTCGCTATTAGTAAATAAATAATGGAAAAAAGCTGGATAATTCATACAGCATCATGCAGCCCGAAGTCAATAGTCATGTCACATAGTCACTCTGTCTTCCTTTTCGTCTTGAACATCGTGTAATCGTTCCCTATCCATTCATTTCAATGACATCTAAAGTCGATATTAAATACAGCTTTATCAATGTTGGGAAACGATAACTGGTGGTCCTAATAAAATCTTTGATTTATCCTTAATAATGCGTTATCCTATTGTTGTTCCTTCGCGAGAAATCGCCGTGAATTCACAAGTTTATTACGGATATGATAAGAGATATGATTATTTATTAGACTATGATATGATGACTATGTAGTAATGATTACTTCGTGTAATGAAAAGCGTCTTGTAAGGCGTTAGAAAGTTTCTCAGCTTTCTAACACCTGACCAGTTTTTCTTACATCTCGTACCTAAGGAAGATCTACTCAAACGTAAAACAATTAAGAACCATCCTGCAACTAAAGGTAATATAAAGTTTCATTTCTCCTCCCCCTCAAATTTTTGTAAGATTTCCAGATATTCCTTCCAGGTGTTTTCTATCAGTAACAAAAATATGTTTCTATTTATTAAAGTATTAAGTATACTGTTATCTAGTAGGTATACGTAACACAAGTTTTGCTTAGCTTGGGGTTGATGATGCTGTATCATTATTTATTTTGATTACGAAAATGACACTACATTGCAATAGTTAGAAAATAGTATCAAATTTATTAATTCAGTTCATGGTAGGCGTTTTACAAACCGCATTGCGTACTAACTACAAGTGGGTAACTGATTTACTGCTTCCACGATCAGCTCTCTATTCACGAATGACGGACAGACAGACAATGAAGTGTACAACTGTATCAGGCATACCAATGTACACAATGCTAGCGAGCATACAAAGTAATTGTATCAAAGATATTATGAACTGTACTATGGACGAGTATCAAAGTTAGCTTTGATTAAACTCCTTCAAAAAACGGATAGGGGTCTCAATTCGATTTTTATGTCATGCACTTTTTATTATACATTCATTATCTTTTTCTACTTGAACCGATGTTGATGATTCTTTTGGGTAGGGTTCAATTCGGTACGTTCTCAATTCGTCTATATTTTTTATAGAGGTACGAATTTTTTTCTATGTGAACATTATTTTTATTATTTTATTTGAAAAGAGTTGCTTCTCGAGTGTTTCTTTATATTTTTAATCAAGATCCCAGTTGTTTTTGAGTTAACCTTAATAATACCTTTTTTATTGACTTCGACTGTAGATACTAACTTATTGATAATTGTCTCATTTCGGAAAGATTTTTTTGAATTAATTTTTATAGTAATTTATTTGTTTTATTTACCTTTATTTACTTTGTTATCAAGTAGCTCTCATACGTCTCTTCACAGGTATTGGCACAGTTTTGAGTAATGTAGGAAGTCTTAGAATAAATTCTCCGATAACGATCGAAATGCTAAACAAATGCGGAATAAACCACTTAAGAGCACAAAGACGACAATCATGACAAAAAGCATTCAAAAAGAGGTCTAATGTCAATCGTTTTAGGATCCGAGATAAGAAACAATAGCCTCGAAATAAAAACCGTCAAGAGGGTGTAACAAGCAATGCCACTGTTACATTCCCCAGTCTGGGTGGTACCAGTATCAAGTGTTTTTGTAATTATCAACAAACACCTCTTTGGTTCGGCTATCTGCGAATTTAAAGGGCACCTTTCATTTGTTACAACCTTCACTTTAACAAAGATGAGTAGTAACCTACTACCTACTAATTAGTTTCGAGAATGCAGCTCCAGACCTCTAGATCTCTAGCTATTATTTTGTCTGGGTGATGAATATGTTAAAGGGGACTGAATTTATATATTCGTATAGTATAAGTATTGTAAATATTTGGTCAGCAGGAAAAATCTGCTAAAAATTATTTGGACAGTAGTATATCATTATATAATATATGGTTTGGTCGTCTGTAAAAGTAAAAAAAAAATAAACATATTAAAGTGAGAAGTACTTAAATCCGATTATTCTATCGAAATGTTTGATGATAGAAAATACTTTAATTGCCCACTTAAAACTAAGAACAAATTTACACATGAACATTAATAATATAAGCTGCAATTATTGCCGGTCCTAATTGTATTTTAGAAAGATCCACCCTAATTCTTTCTAGAAATATCCCCAGTGGAACACCTAACACCGTCAAAATCCACGTAACCCTAAAGATCTAATCAGATTCTTTGAATTTCCTCATCCATTACCATAACAATAGCAACTGTAAGTATAAGAACTGAACATTTCCTCTCTTCTCCGCAGACTGGTGAACTCAATCCTACAAGAAGAGCTGAAAGAGATACACGCTTTCACTCAGAAAACTCTAACTACAGAGCAGTGGAAGGCGCAGAACAACCAATAACAACAACGATATGACAGCCAATATGCGTTGAAATATAGAAGTAGTACACGATCGGTTGTTTTATTCTCTCAAAATGGATATGATGACAGTCATGGATAATGTTGATAGTATGGATAATATGTCCGGGATGAATAACTATTATACTGTGAGCGTGTCGGCTCCGGGGAAGGTGATCCTGCATGGAGAGCACTCCGTGGTGTACGGGAAGACAGCCATCGCCTGCAGTCTCGGACTGAGGAGCTCGATCGTTATAAAGGTAACTGACTCTTACATCCCTTATAGGGTCACCTTCCTTTCTGCTTCACTTTTGTGGCTTTGGTACTTAAACTTTTAGAAACTTATAGTGATCCAAACTTCCTAATACCTATTCCCTTATACTGTATTATATCCCTGTCAATAATATATTGTCTTAGTAGGGTCCTTATAGGGTCACCTTCCTTTCTGGTTCACATTTTTGGCTTTGGTACTTAAACTTTTAGAAACTTAA
This sequence comes from Eupithecia centaureata, assembly GCA_944547425.1. Classification (NCBI taxonomy): domain Eukaryota; kingdom Metazoa; phylum Arthropoda; class Insecta; order Lepidoptera; family Geometridae; genus Eupithecia; species Eupithecia centaureata. The sequence goes on along the minus strand of OX155695.1, from coordinate 630,734 downwards.
AATGATAAAAATTCCTAATACCTACGCCCTATTATATCCTTGTCAATAATATACACTCTGATATTCTTCTTGAATGTAGAGACACTGAATCGTAACATAGGTAAGTACTTACTAACATATTGTCTGTGTTAAAGACAAAGAGAAAATAGGTGAGTACTATAGTCCTGTGGCTAACATTATATTTTGGTATATTTATAAGTCTAATTGAATAAGTATGTAAGTGCACCTCAAAGATACATACAAATACTTTAAAAAGATGTTGCATGGAATTATTTAATAACTAATTGTGGAGTTTTATGAACTTGCATCATTTCTGAGTGTACCTACAGTTTGCGGTGAATTGGTAAACAAACAATTTCATTATTAACGAAGTAAGACAACAATGTGAGGAAACCGGTTAGCGCCATAAACCTCGCTGAGATGTGAAATTGTGAAATTTACAAATACATTCAATTGTATGTCTCAGATTGTTCAAATATTTAATATCTCCACCTGGCTTCGTGGCTGAGGACAAAGAGGTTGCTTGGGTGGGTTCGATTCCTGCTGTGGAATACATTTCGCACATAGATAAAGACTTCTAAATATCGAATAACTGAAGAACTTCAGATTTACTGCCAACATATTTGCCAAGTGATGTCAAACCTCTTTCCTTCAGTGGTTATATCATAACTCCTAAAACTTCGTCATAAGCATTTAATTCCATAACCATACTCATAACAGTAAAATAAGGACCAATAACAAGTATTGAAACGTAACTAAAATACGTTTCCAAGTAATTTATTTCAAGCACTAACCACAACAAAACCGCGTCGCAAACGGTCGCACCACATTTATTGACGCGAGTTGGCTTAAAACATTCTGAAAAATCTTTCTACTATCAGCGTCGTCGTGTATGGGAGTGGCAGCATTTAGTAACACTAAGGGTGACAAAACTAAATCGAGCTGTACTGCGCTGTGCTATGTTTGGTCAACTCATTGATGCAGCACAGCACAGCGCAGCACAGCATGGTTTGTTTGTATCCTCATTAAAATATTAGACGAGCGAGTTGACATTGACACAGCACAGCGCAGTACAGCGCAGCACAGCTCGATTTAGATTTGTCACCCTAACAGTGCGTGTTTTAGTGCGAGCGGGCGAGCGGGTTGCTCTTACGTGGCTGACCATAGTTTGCATTATTTTGAAATGAAATGATAAGATCAAACTTCTCAATCCTCCGCTGCGATGTGCCGTCACTCGGAACACGCACTTACTGCTCTTCGCACTTCTCGAGAAAATTCCTAACGCGTTTGCGCCGGAACCGCGTCCATAAATATGGTAAGACCGTACAAAATGAATCACGCCAGCAACAATCGCTTTCAGGAAGTCAACACCATCGCGGAACCGTACATCCGCATCCACCTACCCTGCGTGGACCTCCAGGACACCATCCCTCTAGAACCCATCCTCACCAGCCTCTTCAACCCCAAACTAGCCAATGGGATCACCGGGAAGTTCTCCTGGCGACTGCCAGAGAAGCTAGACCATGAACACCACCTAAAACGAGTCGAAGACTTCCTGCACAGAATGAAGCCAGACTTCGACGCCCTGCCCAGTAACCAAAAGAACTCCCTCCGAAGCTTTTTATACGTCTTCTCCGGGATTTTCGGCAGTACGAGCCTCCCCGTCAGGTCTATGGAGATCTCGATGGGTTCGGAGCTCACTATCGGCGCTGGGACGGGAAGCTCGGCGTCGTTCGCCGTGTGCTTGGCGGGCGCGTTGATACAGCTGCTGAAGAGGAAGACGGCTTCGGATGACTTTGACTCCTTCTATGACATCGGCAGCGAGGAGTTCACGATGTCGGAGAAGGAGGTGATATCTGAGTGGGCGTTCAACTGTGAGCGGATAATGCACGGCACGCCTTCAGGTGAGTTGTATTGATATATTTGATATACAGATGGGCTGTAGCTCGCTTCTATGTATTTTTATTATCTTCACTGGGAAGCGTGGTAATTATGGCAAAGAACGGGTTTTGGGAGGCAAATTCAGTGGACATATAATGTGCTATTGAGGACTCTTAGTACCCTAGTAATAGCTTCTTTATTTTGTTCCCGTTGGTTAATTAATTCTGTGCTGATTTTTTAAATCAGTTGTAAGCTCCTCTTTTCTATAAAGTCTATGTAATGTATTTAGGGTAGTTGTGTGCGCACCGCAGTAACTGTTTGACAGTGTGCACAGTGCCTAGTTCTCCGTTAGTTATACATGTAAACTAGAGACTACATACAATACACTTAGACATGTAAATAGAGTTAGTTTTTCTGCGAATAGCAGACCTTGCGAACACAAACTCAATTTGAAGAAAACGCCTTTCAAATAAAAGAACCATCGGAATTGGATCTCATAAGGCTGAAATAATCTAGCAGCCTCCTTTTTGCCTCTTATTAGACGAAGTAGCCGTCTTATCAATACTATCTTTATTTCTAAAGTTTTAAAGTCGTATAAACTATCACCAAGCTTTGTCCATTAGCTGTAAAAATACGATCTGTATTGTAACAAAGAACTGACAGTGGAAAGTATTATTTTGCCAGAATTGGAACAGAGACGCTTCGCTGTAATAACGTTTTTGCTAACATGATAACTTTCACAAGAAACTTCACATAGATTTTGCTAGGCTAGTCTTTACCCCCTTAACCTTTAACCTTTAGTCACTTTAATAATTCAGCTTTCATAAGTAGAAACGTTCAAGTACCTTACCTACCGGCGGTGTTGTAGTCCACCCATAATAGGTACAAAATTTACGACTTAGAATAATACTGTGATAACATAGAGGTATTGATAATAGCAAATTGACAAGAATAATAGAATTGCAATTCTATTCAATTGAGTTTTTAATCAAAAATCTTAATGTGCTATTGTTAATAATAAATATTTTTGATTAGACGGCCGCGACGTATGACTGATGTTTCGTACATCATCATCATCTCAGTCTTTGACTGCAAAACACAGTGAGCAGGAGTTGGTATAAACATAACACTAAAACTTAAAACATGATCTTAAAGGACATAGCACATACATTCAGCGCTACTGCACAAAAAAAAAACATCCACATACAGGCTGAAACTCGAAATCTTTAGATACATTTTACAATGTAAACCGAGTGGCTCACGAGACGCCTGTTATCAAATGCCGTCAGTATAAAATGTTTAACAATAAATCATCATCAGCCTATATTAGTCCACTGCTGGACATAGGCGTCCCCCAATGAGCGCCATAGCGCCCTGTCTTCAGCTTGCCGCATCCAGCATCTGCCTTCAGTCTATCGCAGATCTTCATCCCACCTGGTCGGAGTGCGTTCTACACTACGCTTACCCCATCCGTTGTCGGTTCTTCGCGAGATTATTATGGCGGTCAGATCTGCGAAAACCTTAATACCCCAAAGCTCAGTGGTGAGGTATACGAAGATGGAACTGTGTCAAGGTCCGGTTACGGCGAAAGGTCATTGCTATCTGCGGTGTGATGTCACCGAACAACAAGCAATGCGGTGAGCAGCAGCACTCAATAGGTCAGCGAGAAATGTCACTCAAAGTGGCAGCGCGATGCAAGAGACTTGATAACAGTTAGGGGTCAAAAATACTATAGCTATAGAAGATATAGTTACAGGGTGGATCTTTGAAACGGGACTCAGGGCGAGGATTATAACTCTTTTAACTTTTTGAATACGTAGTTTTATCTCAGAAACGGTGGAAAAGTCTCTTATGGGAAAAGTATTTAGACATTTTTACAGAAAAATATCTGATTTTTCTGTTATTTTTGTCTGAACAAATTTGTATGATAAAACTTACCGTTTTGCTGAAAATCGCGGAAAACTTTTTTGTGTGACCGATCGATGACCATTTTTTCGATTTCATTTACTCGTATGATATCTAGTGTTTTGAACACTAACTAAAACTAACAACCTAACAAGGTAAAGGTTTCTTGTTTGCTTCTTTACTTTAGTTTTAATTATTTATAAAATTAATTTTATGACGTGGCCAAGTAATAGTAGTAGTAGTCTGTAAGGTCTTAAGGAAATAAAGCACTTTGACTATTGACTATTGAACAATCCTACCAAGTTTTGTATTTCAATCCTATTTTTTGTTCTATTTTGATCGGACTAGTAGCAAACTGACAGACAACGCAGAGCCCCGCGCTGGGCCTGGAGAATTGAAATGTGGTTTGTTCTTTTCTTTTTAAAATAAGGGTTGAATGTGAAACAAAAAAGTCTGTAATTCAGTAACGGTTAATAGTCGGCTGTCAAAATTATACATGTCCTTAACGAAATAATCAAACACAACTTTGCCTAATTCTTAAAATTGACCACAAAACGATAAAATATCTTATTCTACGCGGATTAGGTCGTGGAATATTCTAGTACTCATACACTAACGGGTAAAAACAAGTGTTGCTAAAATTCCCATGATAGATATTGCGCATTCTTTGGAAAACTATTGTTCTGTAATGGTTTACGTGAAATATTTGAACCAGATGTCAATACAAAACGCATTGTCTTGTCCTCACAAAGGATAACTAATAAAAAACCGAACTGCTATTCGGGCGGTAGTTGAAAACAAAAGAGAGAATCTTAAATACTCCATAAATATTGCTGAACATTTTAGTTTTCGACTTTTTGTTGCTAACACATTTAAACATCTAGAAAGTGTAGGTTCTTTCGCCTGTCCTTTTATTTCGGTCTAAGAGAACGCTTTTGCCTGATTAACTTCACGAAAAAACATCGGGCTTAATATCTTACACGCCAAAAAAAATCGTTTTGACTTAAGAACCTACCAACAAAGTGCACCATAACTGCTCATTGTATTTCCACCAAACGACCGCGGTTACATAATATGTACAGGTTATGAATGCCTGGTGATGTGGTAACAGTTATCGATACGGTATGAGGTCACAGGTGCTCAGTAACCATAACTCAAGCCATCTGTCTTATCACCACGCGTTTAGGCACCTGATAGACTTTGATTAAATAAATCAAGCAAGACAATTCTCACAGCATCATCTAGCCCCCCAAGCTCAGCAGAGCTTGTGTTATGGTACTAGATGACTGATATACTTAATACAATACATTACAAATAGATATTTTTATCATAAGTTCCTTCTGGGAAAGCATAGGCTTTAGGCCACATCGCTTCACTTACGTATTTGAGATAGTAACAAAAGCTCGACCATCACTATGCATAATATAAAAGAAAGTCGTTTTTTCTGTCCCTATTTCCCTTTGACTGCCTAAATCTTTAAAACTATTCAACGGATTTATATGTGGTTTTTAATAGATAGAATGATTCAAGAAGAAGGTTCATACGTATAATAAAACCGTCCGAAGCCGAGGCGGGCCGCTAGTTATCACAAAAAAAGTAATCATCGCTATATTCTCGTCAATAAATACTTTGAAAGTAACCAACACAATGTGACCTATCATTCGTACGTTCCAGGCATAGACAACGCGACCTGCACGTTCGGCTCGCTCGTGTCGTTCAAGAAGGGCTCCAAGCCGCGCCACCTCGACATCCGCATGGAGCTGCGCGTCTTGCTCGTGGACAGCCGGGTCACGCGGGAGACGAGGGATCTCATTGTCAAGGTAGGCTTTATAAAACTATACATATCTCATTCTATGCAGGTGCCGGTTATGGTCTTTCTTAATAAGCGCCTTAGTACGCTGTTTTCGACTTGCCTCATCCAGCCCATGCCACCACTACTACCTACTATTATATATATAACTATTCACGACCTTGGCAGCGCAGTGAAGGTCCGCCTGGGACGCAAGTGGTTGCACAAATCGATTCCCCCTTCCGGATAAAATGTTTGTATCCATAGCTTGGGGCTTGATGATGCTGCCCTTACCTCAACGGTTAGCAGTTCCCCGGGGAATTAGCATCGAGATAGATAACATTGAGAACTCCAATTATTCAATAATGCAGGCTAGGTATCCCACAAGGCTCATTACTAGGCCCTATCTTTTCTTTTTTTTTAATTCCGGACAGTCCACACAGCATCATCTAGCCCCAAGCTAAGCAGAGCTTGTGTCATGGGTACTAGATGACTGATATACTTAATACAATACATTACATAGATATAAATTTTTTGTTATACATAGAAAACACCCAGACCATCGGAACAAATTTCTGCAGATCGTACACAAATTTGTTCCGAGGCGGGAATCGAACCCGCAACCTCCTGCGTCGCAGGCGGACCTTCGCCCACCGCGCCACATCGGTCGTCAAAATCTTAAATATAGTTTACATCAATCATGTCAACACCATTACCGATTACCGTCGCGGAAGAAAGGTTTACAATGGCTACCGAGATGCAAAGTAAAGCGGAGTGTGAGAAGACCTCCCGCTCGATGGACAGACGGACATTGTAGCGGTCATGGACGGAGACAGCGAGGGAGCGCAATTCGTACCCTTGTCGTTTGGGAGAGGCCTACGTCCAGCGGAGATGGAAAATTACCGATGATAACGTTACTATCTTAACTTGACAACTGTGAGAACTAACTATGATACAACAGAGAGTGTAGTAAGAGTATGTTTGTAGGTGGCGGCGCTCCGCAGACGGAACCCCTCCGCCGTGGAGCACGTCATGCAGGCCTGCGATCAGATCGCGCACACTGCCACGCAGGTAACACCTCCTTTGTACGAACCTTACGGTTGGTTCTGTAAACCTATCGCTTCACTGTGGTAATGGAACCGTCCTAGAAACGCTAAGTGGAATCTAAAGATGAAAGAAACTCTAGCCAGTGCGGTGCTGTTTGCTAGAACATATTCAAGTTCTGGATTAGTTTGAAAACCGGCTTTTTTGACGCGCGTCCTTCCATCTTTGGTTTCTTTCATCCTAAGGTAGAATAAATAAATAAATAATTCCGGACAGTCCACACAGCATACCACCAACAGAATACCAGTCACAATAGTAGTTACGTAAAGATAAATCTATTTAATAAAAACGTGTTTATGCGGCGATTCTACGATATTTATACGATTTGTTTAGCGGAATATTGCTCTTTCTTTTATTACGACTAACTGCGCCCGCGGCTTCAGCCACGTGAAAATTGATGAAAAGTAGCCTATGTTATTCCAAGTCTAGAACTCATCTATTCAAAATTTCAGCCCGATCCGTTCAGTAGTTTTGTAGAAGAGCTGTATTATACATTTAATGGCACAAAATAAACCTTGGATACATAATTGAAATTATAGACGGGATCCTTAATTTGACATTGTAATTAATAACTTATAGCATAAGTTTTATATTTATGTCATGACAATTTTTCTTTGCATTGAAGTATTAGTATTGTGGAATATGGACTTATGTATATTACATATACATTTCTAAACTAACACCGTATACGTCCACTGCTGGACATGTTATTTATTTGTGTTTATTTTCTGTGCAGGTTTTGGAAAAACTGTCCAGTGGAAAGTGTGATCCGGACCCCGAGGCTGATTACCAACACTTAGCGGTACCTTTTAATTAACTAATAATAATAATAATAAATAATAAATACGTTGGACAATCCACACAGCATCATCTAGCCCCAAGCTAAGCAGAGCTTGAGGCTAGATATAATACTTTGTAAGTTGATCTTACAACTGCTATTTGACTCCTTGTTTACATTTTTAACCGGCTTAGAAAAAAGAGGATGTTTTGTTCGGCTTACCACTTCCTCCATTGACGGAAGAAACGGCGAAGACACATAAAACATATTTTCACCGAATTCTCAGTCAATTGTGAGACGATTTTGATGATTATTTTTGATTAGTAAAGGGAATTATCTCGTGGCGGTCTCATTATATGGCGATGTGGTGCGGTGGACGAAGGTTCGCCTGCGACGCAGGAGGTTGCGGGTTCGATTCCCGCCTTGGGATAAATGTTAGCAATCTGCAAATATTTGTTTGGGTTCCGGGTGTTTTCAATGTATAATAAAAAATTATGTATGTAAGATATTGTATTAAGGGTATTTAGTATATCAGTCACTTAGTACCATAACACAAGCTCTGCTTAGCTTGGCACTATATGATGCTATATATAGGATATATAGGATTGTCCAGTTTTATATTTATATTGTACTAAGTATATCAGTGCTCTAGTACCCATAACTCAAGCTCTGCTTAGCTCGGCGCTAGATGACGCTGTGTATTGTCGACTATTATAACTATACACTAGCCAAACTCGATGTAGAATGTTTGTAAACAAACCACGACACAAAAAACTAAAATTCACTTGCTTGCCGTCGAATTTTAGATATGAGTGTACGAAATATTTAGTGAAGGAAGGATCTTAAATCGACAAGTAATGTAAATTGCGTATAAAAAGGCGCGGCAACAGAGTGTATTTTTTTGTGAAGTGAAGTAAAGTAAAAGTTCATTTATTGCTTGAAATACAATGTTATAAAGATTTTAATTTTAGATAAAATAGAGTCATTGTTTCTTTATCCGCTCGAGTGACCTTGGGTAATAAATATACCCAAGGACAAAAGTCCGTTGTTTGACCTTGGGTATAAAACTATCCCATCGATCAATGCTCGAATATTTATGTTTATCTCCTTTTAACCTTATATCGTAGGCGCCTTAGCTTTGTTCCCGTCCCTGTCTGACAATATTCACTTCAGTTCACTAGTACATGTAACGGTCGTGCGTCGCATAGTTTTGTATGTGTGCGTGTTTAAAGTCAGACTGTCAGCATTTCGCGCGCGATTGTTTACGGTTTGCGCTCGGTGATTATGTAAACAATTATGTAATAATGGATTTATGTGTATAATTTCTATAGTTACAAGAAGTTTAAAGAATGATCTTTAATATTATAAAAGTATTTTTAATAGATGGTGACATTTTAGTGATAATTATTGATAAACAAATTTTATTAAAATTTTCAAAAAAAAACCCGTATTTTTTATGTTATCATTCTTACTAACAAAAAACCACTCAAAGTTCGTCAGTTAACATATTTGAATAGGCTACTTGACTCTAATCTAAACAAGTTCTCAGAAGAGCTCAAATAGCTACGAGCATTATTTATTACTCTAAATTGTGTTGACAGTGACCCTTTGTTCTGCGCGCGCGTCACGTGTGACGTCAAGGCACTTAAGCCGTTTTTTTTGCGTGCGGTCGGGCGCACGAGCGGTGTTTTTTTGATGTGTCTTTATATTGTGTGTGATGTATGTTAAGTATGGGCGGTTTGTTTACAAACATTGTACATCGAGTTTGGCTGATGTATAGTTGTTGTGTGTTATTCAGCATTATATTTATGAGTTGTTGTGTTGACAGGAGCTGTGGGATATGAACCACTGCCTGCTGGCGGCGTTGGGCGCGTCGCACCCCGCGCTGGAGGCGATCCGCGCCGCCGCCAAGGGCAAGGGGCTCGCCTGCAAGCTCACCGGCGCCGGCGGCGGCGGGTAACATACTGCTTACCTTATTCATTTACTAGCGACCCGCCCCGGCGTCGCACGGTTATTATACCTATAAACCTTCCTCTTGAATCACTCTATCTAATAAAAAAAACCGCTTCAAAATCCGTTGCGTAGTTTTAAAGATTTAAGCAGTCAAAGGGATATAGGGACAGAAAAAGCGACTTTGTTTTATACTATGTAGTGGTTTATACTTTACTCACAGAATAGGCTAGATGCCTATAAAAAGCGAATTAGTCCGTCAATTAGATTTTCGAAAAATATTGGTCTCAATTTTTTTCTTTTTTCAAAAAATGACCAAGCTAAAGCGCATAACAGTTGAGAAGAGACGTCACGCCTGTGATTGTGTGATTTTATAGAATGACGTGAAGCCCCACTTCTTAACTTTAATATATAACTTTATGGAACGATTTCTATTCTATTGTTACGGGGTCTGGAGGATAATATAATTTTTAAACTGAACTTTAAACCCTCGCTAGTTTCTCGAAACCAAACTATAACGAGAAAAGTCCCTCAAGTGTTCCCCTCGTTGCAGATACGCGATAGTCCTGATAACCCCATCGACTCCGCGCTCCACCATCGACTCACTCTGTAGTCATCTGCTGGAGAACGGCTTCCGAGTCAAGGAGACACGGCTCGGCGGCCCGGGCGTCGCCGTCGAGATGTGACCCCCACACCTCCACCGCTGGACTACCCTCACCGAGCGCACCAGCGGACCCTTTCTATGGTGCCGGTAGTGTCCACAGCTGGACATGGCTCACCAAGCGTAGCAGCGTACCCTTTCTATGGTGCCGGTAGTGTCCACAGCTGGACTAGCCTCACCGAGCGTGTCAGCGTACCCCTTCTCTGGTACCGTTAAGGTCGATTCACACATATCAGTGAAGTCACAGTCCCGACACAGTACCGGCACAGTGTGAAATATTCTTTCATAAATTCTTTGCCGGTTTCGTCACTGACACTGAGAGCATTGTGTTGTCACCGACACTGACAAGTGGGGATACGTTCATACAGAATCTATGAAAGAATATTTCGAACTGTGCCGGTACTGTATCGGAACTGTGACGGAACTGATATGTGTGAATCGACCTTAAATCGTCTGTTACGACATCCACGGGCCTAGTTAAAGGGTGTAGCTGTGATCGCCAAGACTTATCCAGTGTTCGTTGAACGCGCAGTGCTGTGTAGTGAATAATGGAGGTGAAATGGACCCTGAAATTGACCTCAGACAGTGTTAATGGAAGAGACTACAGTCTTGAACGACTCTGGGTCTATCATAGTACACAGTGTTCATTTAAAATAGCTAATGTAGAGACAAACTTGGGTGATTTGAAATATAGATATGTATATATCATTCTATATTGCTGTTATAAAAAACAAGAACCATTTAAAGTCTGGCTGGGTGTAACAAGTAAAAGGCCTATTTCACTACACGTTATTCAAGGACCCTAACCCTAACTAAGAGTGGTGTATTAAGATTTAGGATCGCTAAGGGACGGGACCCGGCAAACCTTGCTCGCTAATCGCCCTAACTACCGGGCCGTGAATATCGTGTAGTGTAATACCACTTTAAGGTGATTTTAAGTTCCATTCTTTAGGTATGTATTTTACCTATATGCTTGTGTTTGTTACACCGAGTAAGACAGAAAGTGAGTTAGCGAGAGGCTTTACGATCACAGTTTATAGTTAAAATATGGTAAAAAGTGAAGGACTATAAAAATGGTAAAATAATTCGTCTCAGAAGATGGATGACACCTCTTATTTACATTATTTAATTTTATAAAAAGGGAAAAACCAAAAAGTCACTAAAAATAGAAAAAGTGATTATAATTTTAATGGTGATGAATTGCGGGGAAATAATTTAAAGGAATGTAATATTATGGAGCATAGGAATATGTATTTGGGTATATTGACATTTATTTACATAAACAACTGTTATATACATATATTGGGACTGAGAATGTTCGCCTTTCACGAGGCTGGCATTTTGAATAACAATTTTTATTCGCGCGACTTATACTTAAAATGATATACAATCACATAATTATATCAAAGGGAATAAGAACAGTCATGGGTGTAATATTAATTACTTTTTACTGTAACTGGTTAAATTATGTGGTCATCTGGTATCTTTAAATCCGGAGGGATACAAAGACTTAATTGTGAGATGGCAATAATCTATAGTAACACTAAATTAAGATGCCTAATTACATTGTGGATATTTCTAAACTATACCAACATTCCTTACTAAATATGTGAAAAAGCAACAAAAGTCTATACACAGCGAAACGAAAGGTATCTCAGCATAATGTTGGTCCACACAAAGTTGAGCAACGCTGGTTTTCTGACAGGACCTATTGCATGTGACACGGACAACAGAGCACAGACAAACAACAAAATTTAAAAATGAACAAACACTTGGAATATCCCAACCCAAGTGGCATTTCAGTAATAAAAATTTCGAACAGCGCCATCTTTACCTTTTGTGGAGGAACTACAGCTAAAAATCGAAACATCGGTTGAGTAGTTCCTCTACAAAAACTACAGATGTCGCCATCGGAAAATGTTAGCAATGAAATGCCACTGAATTTTCCACCGGCTGAGTTATAATCTTAGATTCTTAGACGCATGAAGCTCATTTGTACCTATAAGCTTTAAATAAAACTCGAAAAAGTATTTGACGCGAGCTCAGGGCAAAAATTAGCCATTCTGCTTGGACTTGGGCCTCCCTAAGTAATCTGTGCCTTATTGGTTCTTATTAGGGCTCTTTAAACCCTACGCTGGGTATGCGAGTAACGCAAACATTTTATTAAATTGTCAAAATCCGCACCCGCTGTTTATTAACATACAAGTAGTTACAAATCAAGTCTCAATCGGAATCGGATACATCCATGCCACTTGTATTATAAAAGCTGCCCTTTGGATGTTCATACCTCTTAGGGCGCAAACAGCAGCTAAAGTAGCACCATCACTTATTATAACGGAATTATATGATAAAATGAGTAGTGGCGCTAGTTTAACTCCTATTTACGCCTTAAGAACAAAACTACTACTGATAAAACTAAATCTTTGCTAAATTTTAGCTCGATAGTAGTTTTGGAGAGGTTAAAAACAATGAAACATCAACCTATTCATAACAATATTAACAGGTTGACATTGACATTGAATATCCGTGCATTTTCTGTATTATGTTGCCAGTATACGATCCATAGAACAACCTATTTTGTTATAAAAATAGTCGTCTATAACAATAGTTCCTTATGTTGTGGACCGGGAATCCCTTAGGCGTGCAATGAATGTTATTTCATCACGGTTTTGAACCCCAATGTGCTTGTCAAGGCCATGGGACATTACTTGTGCTGATTTTATGATGTTAGCTATGTATATAAATCAATGTTCGATTTATTATTTATTGAATAAATCTCTGCATTTTGAGATAAATATTCTAAGATGCTTTATTTTTTAGTTAGATAGTGTGTTCTATATTGAATATTTTATTTCCAAATCTAATAATCATGTATTTTTATATACATATTTATAAAAAATTGGTTTGAGGGGAATTTTATTTTAAGTTTACTTAAATATTTAGTATAATTATTATTATTATTTAATATCCAGTGTAAATAATGTATACTCTGTATTTATTTATACTACCTTACCCACCTTTCCTGAGTTAGTTACGGGTATTGTTAAACTTCTCTAGAGTCCCATTTTATATCAAGTGTTGCCATAAAATGGGACTTTCCCTACTTGATTTAATTTTCGTTCTTATTTATTTCAATTGTTTAGTTACTAGCCTGATTTAGATGTGGAATAAGCCCATTGAATTTGATAAAATTCATATTATTTATTCATAGACAAAATGTCATCCAAGATTGGCCAAAGTTCTTATGTAATGGAGTCTACAAAGTATAAATGAGCCCTGACAGAGGTTTGAAAACATTGTGGACTGATTTTAGTGTTCGATTTTAATATCTCATCTCTAGACGCAATGTAGAATATGGATCTTTTCCACCTTTACATCAGGCTACAGTGAAATCTCTTTAGTTATAAAATAATAAATAATGTATTGTATTTCTTACAAATACCACTGAAATGCAGCTGTTGTTATTTATATGCATTTTGTTATCATTTAAAAATGTGTTGTCTAAAAATTTATTTAATTTGTACATTAAAAAAAATTACTTTAGTTCCAAACTCAAAAGCACTTTCAGAGTTTCGCACGATTTCAAAACACGCGAAATAACTTAAAAGATGGCCTCTTATATATCTAAGGTTATATCGCCGGCATGAGGTTCAAAATGAATGTATTAACTTTAGTGAAAGTTCTACTTAATTGACGCAATCAAACCTGTAATATTAATAGTAAATCAAAGTTGAACCCAGTATTTTTACTTATAGTCACAAAATCGCTGTAATATAGGTGCATCATAATGCCAAAAAACTATTAACCCTTTATCGTCGGTTTCCTCAGGGTTCACTGATATGAAATAGGGCGCTTAAAGTCTCGAGTGTAATGCACACATGCACGCGATGCGATATCGCAGAAACATACGACGCTTGTCCTTTGTAAAGGTCGCGTGAAAATATTGCTTTTTCGGTTATTTATTTGGTGTGTGTATATGATATTGTATGTTAGGTTTACTAAAGTACTAAACGTGAGTTATATGTTTGCTGAAGCTATTAAATAAATGTATAAAATGACATATCTTTATTATTTATATTTATGTGAATGTCATGGGTAATAAATGGCTATGATCGCTTCAGTAATATAGTATTTTGGTAAACTTAAATATGTTATAAAACAGGCAGATTGGGCTACCTCAAACTTGTGTATAAATGTTGATGCTCTACCGAGTTGAACTATCAAATATTTTCCAAAGCTACAAAAATCACATGAAGTCGAAAATAAATTTTAATCTACTTATTTATTATGTTACATACTATCAAATCGTAATATTAGTTGCAGATCCAAATACACAATTTCAAATCCGTATTTTGGTGACGACACCCTATTTAAAAATAAACGCATGAAATTGTTATGCGATGTATTAAGCACATTCCCTTGAATTGATTTGAATGATTTAATTATGTAATTATTTAACGTAGTTTTATGTGCTGAAGCGCGCTCAATAGGTTACTTGGTGCTAAATTATGTATGTAGGGATTATAGATGTATTTGAATTGAAATATATGTTTGAATTATCAATCTATCTTTTATTTTAACTTGCATAAGCAACTACAGTTTAGTTAATCAACAAGATTCCCACGAAGCAGATATCCGTGTTAAACCCTAAAGCATCAGGTGATTTGTCATTAAAACTGATTATCATTTATCAATCAGAACATAAAAAGAATGCTTGAGGTACCTATTTAAATTAAATTTTTTGGTTAGCACTTAATTTTATTTTAACATTTTAATTAAATTTTTATAGATTAAAATAATAAGTAATAAAGAACAGGGTACCTACCTAGGTATTTTGTTTTTAATTATGTTGATAAATAAAAGGCCCAAGTATTAGGTATTTTATATTATTCTAGCCACAAATGTACACGAAAACAAGCTTATATGAATCACTTATTGTATTTTTTTATGATGTATCATGTCAAATATAATAATACCTACTATTGGTGAAGATAGCATACAAGAATAATCATATAAGGGATTAAACACAAAATACAAAAATTCATTTTTGATTTTATTGTCGTAGAATTTTTTTTTTAATTAGTTAATAGAAACAAATTAACACTAGTATTTACTAATCAACTAAGCTAACTGTAGACTATTGCAAACAATCTACAGGAACCTAGCTAAACTGATATTTTAAGAAAAAATAATAAGTAGAACAATAGTCTAAATATACGAAAGTAGGACGCTGGCATTCATAACGGTCAGCGTCAGTATTTTCATACCTGAAAAACAAAATGAAGAGTTTAAATGTCAATTTATTTAGCAAGAAAGTCTTAAATAGGTGCCTTAGACTATCTATTATTTATTTTCTACGGGTCCAAGACCGAATATGATAAATAAAAAATAATAATTAGGCAATACAATAATCTATTTCTCTTACCCTTTAGAAAACCTACACTGCTAGTCTGTTGTTCATTTGGTAGAATCCTGTCTTCTTGAGGCACAAACAGTTCTGATGTCTTCAAATCCCCAGGCGAATCTAGAAGACCAAATTCATCACGCCTTTCTGCATCGTCAAAGATCATAACACCTCCATTCGATTGTGATACTTGTGTGTTCGGTCCATTTGCATCTACTTGGACAGATCTTATATTCACTGTAGTATTATTTTCAGTATTTGTATCGCTCGCTTGGTTAGAGTTAGCGATGGCTCTTTTAGCAGCATCCATCGCGACCGGCACCATCTTTGGCATCTGTTTTATTATCTCAACTACGCTTTCTTTGGCTGCAGTTTTTAGTGCATTCACTATAGATGGTTCTGTTGGTTCTGTGCGTTTGGACTTATCTGTGAAATTTAAATGAATATCAATAACGGATGAACCAATTTTGATTTAGTTAGGTACCTACTTTGTATGAAAATGTGTTCATTCATTCATTTCATTTCATTTATTGCACGAAATATGGTCATATACAGGTCTTATACATTATAATAGTGTCACATACTTCACCAAAACACATTGGCATGCAAAATATCTTAAAAATAGGTTTCCATTTAAATTGTTACCATGTTACATGTTATTATGTTATGATGTTTACTTAGTTAAACTCACAGTAGGGATAGCTATGATTTAACTAGAATTTAAGAGTTAGACCATTGTCTGTGGTTAAATTTATGTCATACTAGTATCTGTTCGCGGCTTCGCACGCGTTGTTTCTATGAAAACGTATCAAAATTCTATACTAAGGAAGTGATTTAGGGTATGAAAAGTAGCCTATATTTTATCCAAGGGCTAAAACTACTTTTTGAGTGGAGTAACGGAAATTTGTTTCTTGTATAACTCATCATCATCATCATCAGCCTATATTAGTCCACTGCTGGACATAGGCCTCCCCTAATGAGCGCCATAGCGCCCTGTCTTCAGCTTGACGCATCCAGCATCTGCCAGCAGTCCTTCGCAGATCGTTATCCCACCTGGCCGGAGGGCGTCCTACACTACGTTTGCCGAGTCGCGGTCTCCACTCAAGAACACGTTTACCCCAACGGTGGTCGGTTCTTCGCGCGATATGGCCGGCCCACTGCCACTTCAACTTGCTAATTCTTTGAGCTATGTCGATAACTTTGGTTCTCTGTCGGATGTTTTCATTACGAATCCTATCCTTCAGAGAAACTCCGAGCATAGCTCTTTCCATAGCTCGCTGGGCGACTTTGAACTGGTGGACCAGCCCTACCGTGAGTGTCCACGTCTCAGCTCCGTAGGTCATTACGGGTAGGACGCTTGTATAACTACGTACCTACAAACTTGCGCGTTTATAATACTAGACTAGAAGTACCTAAGGGTAAGGCGGCCCTACAATAAAATTGTACAATATTTTTATTGTAGAAAAAGATTGAAAGGCGCTCTGATACCAAACGAGTTCAATATTAACCCTAAACGGTCCATATTATTGCACAATTTGCAATATTGCGCAATATAATTGACCGTTTAATGGCCGCCTATGGATTAATATAAATTAAAATTATTAAAACAAGTATACCTGTGTAAGTAGTTTTGACGTACAGTGCGCACACTTGTGCGTCCAGTTTGTTGGGGCAGCAGAGCAGCGGGTGGCAGTCGTCGTCGGAGGCGCAGGTTCGAGAGGTGTGGACCAGGGACGGCCGAGGACAACGCTCTAGAACGAACACACGATGATGTAGTTTGTTGTTTCTTATAAAATAATAAATATTGCTGGACAATCCACACGCCACCATCTAGCCCCAAAGTAAGCTACCCAAAGCTTGTGTTATGGGTAGGTACTATTAGATAACTGATATATTTAATAGATACTTACATTAATTAATACATAGTTTTTTTACTATAATATATAAAACACCACCACAAAAACGGAACAAATTACTGCAGATCGTACACAAATTTGTACTGAGGCGGGAATCGAACCCGCAACCTTGCGTCGAAGGTGGACTCTCGCCCGCTGAGCCACTGAGGTCGTCTTCATCATCATCATCATAATGTTCATCAAATAGTTTTTAGCCGATTTATCCCACTGACCAACCAAATAGGTACAATGTAGATACCTATCAATGTATTTACTGCTTTAAATACATGTATCATTTTTCTATTTAAGCCTATCTCTGCTTAGCTTGGATCCAAATGATGTTGCTGTGTGAATTCTTCAGTTTTATTTATTTATTAGGTGCCTAAGTACCTAGGTAGTTACAATGTAAAGGTAACTTATATGTCATACGACTAAATACGACTTACTTTTGGATCTTTTGCAATCGCTGCAACCAATAAGTATAACTGCGACAACTCCAACCCACAACATTTTCAGGAGTTCTGAAATTAAAAAGGAATAAAATTGGTAAATATGTATGTACCTACCTACTGGAGCCGAATTCTGCTAACCTTGTTAGGTTTTCTCACTTCCAACGCCCTGCGTTCTCTTTCTAATCACACTCATCCTTGAGGTCAATAGTTACAATATGGCCTAAATATTTCAATTGTTTTACAATGTTCCGTTGCACATAGGTAGATTTCAACGATTTAGGCGGCCAAAAACCTGTTTCTCGAAATAGGTCTAATGATAAATGAACCATTTACTCGGGTAGCCTACAGTCCTAGGAATACATTGGTACCCTTTTTATTATAACGGTGATTGATGCCCAGTAGTCTATTTTTGAGTAGTTTAAATTCGATAGTCGCTTAACTGCAATTGTCTGTTCTCGGGGCGCTCATAAATTTGCAACTTTTGTAAAGTGTCTATAAATTTTCTGAGTTATAGTTTTCATGTGAAAGTGATGGATTACAATAATTTAGGTAAGAAACTATCTTTTTCATTAGTAATTTATTTAATTTTCTTTTTCCTTAATTATTTTCCTTAATGTCAAAGATAGCTATGTCAAAAATGATTATTTTTAAGTATTTTTAGTTTTTGAGAGGTAGTTTAACTACCTTCAGGGTCCGTCCGAGCAAAAATTTCTTTATTTTTCAATTTATTACACATTTGTCTATAAAACACAACTAACAGTGACCGCGGAAACCCGCGCGTTTAATGATCAACAGCATTTGAAGATTTTAAGTCAATTTCGACGAAAATATCATTTTTGTATTAAATCAATTTTTTTTTTGGTTCAGGTCTAACTGGTGCCTCGGGTACTAAAGTAGAGACTTGGAAGTACTTGTTTGACTTGAAACAAAGTCAAAATTTAGCAAATTTGAGTGTTAAACTCGATTTTTATGAAGATTTTCTTTTGAATGGTTATGGAGACACAGAAAATTCCAAAAAGTGTTTATAGCACTTTTTTTTAATATTAAATACAGAAAAATACAATGAGCGAAAAACCACGGAAGAAAAAACACTGAAAACAAAACGAAAGTCCGAAATTTTCCAAGTTAAGTTTCACAATGAAACTGGACTACTCTTAATATGCCAAAGGCTAACTTTGGCAATACTAATGATGTCAAAACAAGCAGAAAATTCTTCAAAAATCCTGAATTGACATCGAAATCACACGAATTAGCTTTGAACTTATCTACAGGCTCAAAATTATATTGAAAACAATATGAAGTAGTCACGAAATTATTGTCGTAAAATATGAACGATATAATTATGATACTGTGAAATTGAACTTGAAATTATACGCGGAAGCTATATAAATGGCATCCAATGACTCTGAAAATGCATAAAATATTGATGCATGGTGGGAAAGTTACAAACAATTTTAATTCATAACTTCCTATTGGTCAGTTATCAGAGGAGGCAAGGCAGCAGAAGCCCGGAACAAGAATTACTGGTCATACATCATCTTTCCATCCATCATACCTTTGCTAGAAGTTTAAAAAAATAATGCAATTTAGATGTTAATAGAAGCTCCAGAAGTCAAATTAAGAAATCCTCTCACAAAGCCCCCGATACGATAGAAATGTTGACGTCAGCTAAATTAAATAGAGAGCCAAAAACAGAATAATGGTCTTAAAATGGAAAATATATTTTAGTACTTAATTTAATTTGTGTTAAGACATTTAAGATGTAGGTTTCTACGACATTTAAATAAAATAATAAAAAAAATAGAAAAAATAAAATATTTTTTCAAAAAAAAAAACGCGTTTTATGGGTTAAAAATGTTTTATCATAAACAAATATATATTTTTGGATCAAAAAGAGCTTTTTTTCATTTAATTTTAAACGAATAACAAATTTCAAGCTAAAAATGTTTTTGGCCGCCTAAATCGTTGAAATCTACCTATGTGCGTTGTTTACCAATTTTTGTTGTTACCTATACAGCATACTGTGACTTACATTACAGCGTTGGTATGTATCACAAACTTGGAGGTCTCTTAGACCACAAATTGATGAACACAGCAACACCATATCGTCCGCGTAGCTAATGTTGTTGACCGTCACCATCAATCGAGCAGCCTGCATAGGTGTTGTTTAGTTCAACAATCATCTGATTCATCATCATCATCATCAGCCTACATTAGTCCACTGCTGGACATAGGCCTCCCCTAATGAGCGCCATAGCGCCCTGTTTTCGCTTGACGCATCCAGCATCTGCCAGCAGTCTTTCGCAGATCGTCATCCCACCTAGCCGGAGGGCGTCCTACACTACGTTTGCCAAGTCGTGGTCTCCACTCAAGAACACGTTTACCCCAACGGTTGTCGGTTCTTCGCGAAATATGGCCGGCCCACTGCCACTTCAGCTTGCTAATTCTTTGAGCTATGTCGATAACTTTGGATCTCTGTCGGATGTATTCATTACGAATCCTATCCTTCAGAGAAACTCCAAGCATAGCTCTTTCCATAGCTCGCTGGGCGACTTTGAACTGGTGGACCAGCCCTACCGTGAGTGTCAACGTCTCAGCTCCGTAGGTCATTACGGGTAGGACGCACTGATTGAAAACTTTCGTTGTCAAACATTGCGGTATGGATGACGAGAAGATTCGACGTAGTTTTCCAAACTCTCTTCTGATTCATATACAGATTGAAAAGCTTTGGAGACGTTAGGCCCCCTTGTCTTACACCGCATTCCAATCTTAACAAGTCAGACTTACCACTGTGTTAGTGTTACCTACTACTAGACCATCTTACACTTTTAAGTCAATTTGCATACCAAATTTAAATAAATTTAAAAAAATCTATTTGTACGGATAGGTGGATACTATGTGATCAGTTGATCCTATGTACCGAAAATAATTAAATAACACGTAAATCTTCACTTACCCATAGTTTTCGCTAACTTCGGTATTGATATAGAGGTATACCTACCACTTGAAACTTGCTTGATGCCTCTAAACTACTTACTCCTTTAAAGTTTCTAGACTACTGTCTCTAAAATAAATAAATTGTCCTTATGTATGTTTTTATTAGGTTCCATTGTTTACCCCTAGTACCTTCACTATCACAGAATATACATAACTAGCGATCTGCTCCGGCTTCGCACGGGTGTAGGTACCTACATATAAAGCTTCCTCTTGAATCACTCTATCATAAAATCCGTTTCGTTGTTATAAAGATATAAGCATAGGGACAGACAGACAGACAGCAGGAAACGACTGTGTTTTATACTATGTAGTGATACCTACATACAGGGTGGCTTTTTGAGGATGGAGCCAAATCTGAAATGAAAAGAATGTAAAATAAAAACTACATTTGATTAAATTATCTGTTTGAGCTAGAATAGAAATTAAATCGATGTTCGATCGTTTATTTTAATTTAAAATGTTTTTTTATTATTTAAATAATTATTGGACCTATATACCTAATATAACTAGTTCTATTGAATTGAATATGCTAAAGCATTACTAATCCTCATTGTAATAGGTACGAGATACGAGCTATCAAAACAAATAGGTATTCCCACTTTCTCGTCTCTAGAACTATCTACTCTAAAGCTTTGAAAATCCTATCAAAACCTTTGAAAGTTAATGGTAAATAAAGTTAATGAAACTCAAAACAAAAAGAATAAAAATATTTATTAGATAGTATTTGACTGTAATTGGGTGATTCTACGAAAACTCGTTTTTTGTCTGACTTCTGTGGCACATTTTTTTTTGTTGAAATTGCACATCATGATAGTATATTCTAAATAAAGATTTAATTTTGAATTTTTTGGTAGTGAAGGGAACTTTATTGGCTTTATGGTTACGGAGTTATTCAATTTTAAAAATATGGTGTCCACGGAAATCAGAATTTATATCACCAAAATCAAATATGGGTTGGTTTATCGATAAAAATATGTGTTTTCGGTAGTAAGTAGATTATTAAGCTAAATACCAATTATTTGACGTTTGTAGTTTTAATCAGTTTTTACAAAAACACCTTTAAATCATTACTGTAAATACAAGTAACTTTTTACAAAAAACACACTAACAATGTTTATTTTTGTATTAAAAATAATATAATTATTCATTTTGTATTTATTATAAACTTTTATCCTAAAAACATCATAAAAACTGTAAAAAAATATTATTGAGATGTTAATGAACCCGCAAAATCCACGGAAATCACACCTCGGAAATCAAAAAAAATAACAATATCTTAGAAATTTTCTTAATTTTCTGGTTTATTTTACATTGAAATATGCAGTCGAAATTAGGAACGCAAAAGGCATGAATTATCATCATTAATAAAACAATAGGATAAGCATAAACAAATTTATAGTCAACATGGTAATCAGAATTTCTAGATACCAAGCCACGGAAAGTGATTACGTACCGAAATAACAGAGTGACGTAAAGACATACACCTTTGTTGTACACACCACTGATGGGGCGTGACTGATAGTTTCTCTCAATCTAACAACTATTTACGCAGATATTAAAGTACAGTATTTATGAATAATTTAGTGCGCACCAGGGAAATCAGAGCTAAACGACGGACGCGAAGTTATCTCGTTGTAACTTGTCAACTAAAGCTTAGTTTTGCGTAGTAATAGCGTCAAATAAGCAAGTAACTATCTGGGTTATTGTGAACCTATGTAAATTAGTACCAGGGTTTTTAGGAAATGATATAAAAATTTATTAACACCGGAACATGAGGTCCGGACGCACCACGGAAGTCATAATTTCCAAGGATTTTATTTATTTTTACTTATTTAAAATAAGAATATTAAAAAACTAAAAAAGGCCTCCCCTATTATTTTTGTCTAATCTACTATCATAAAAAAAATCAAAGGGCTAGGGATACTTTTTGTATGATTTTTCGAGCCGGACATGTATTTTTGAAGCCCGGGAGAATCACCCAATTATGATATCGCATAAAAGTTTACCTTTCTCACTACTTTATCGAGTAAGAAGGTCAATTTGTAAGTCCACTTATAATGTGGAGCCCGCCTTTGAAAATTAAAGAACCCACTTTATATTCTTTATCAAAAGCCGTTCTACTTACAGACCTTTATAGTCTGCACTTCTAATATTTGTAAATAATTCAAAAACTATTAAATCTAGAAATAAATACAAATAAGGTCAGTTGGGAGAAGTGCGGCGTATTTTATTTTAAGTTCACTTTGCACTCGAATTGTGTATATACTGTGAACATTTTTAAATAATTTATTTCATTACCACGTTCCCTGATGAATTATCTACAAATGGAACCTGCAATTTTAGAGTTCTGAAGTAGTTTTCTATGTATTTCATTGGATTTTTAACAGCATGTCCATAGCCGCACTTTCCCAACGAAATGGGGTAAGTGCGGCAGGAGTCTACAAATGCCAGTAAATGACACTTTTTTTTAATTTCAACGTGAATATCAGAAAGGGGAACGTTCAAATATAAGTCTCTATTCGACTCTTGGATCCTAGAAAAAAGGTTCACCGAAAAAAATTAGCAAAATGTGAAATGGGGGAAGTGCGGCATAATTCCTAAGGAACAAGCTATCCAGTGGTGCTAAACATTTATACCTGACTGCCCAAGAAGGAAGATAAAGGTAATGGGATGTATGTACTATGTTTTTTTACAACAATGATCATAATGATGATGTTTATATACACTTTAAGAAATCCATCTATTTTTTATGTTCCTTTTTATTTATTGAAAAAGCTTTTTAAATGAAAAAGAGTTTGAGTTATTTTTTTTTAATTTAACTTATTGAGATTACTATAATCAAATAATTCACAAAAATTAAGAAACAAGTAGAAGAGACAGTATCAAAATAAACTTAATAAAAACTAAAAATTTAATAAATTAAGTATCATAATTTTTTAAATATTTATAAGAAAATTATGCCTAATTTTAGCATTCGTTGTTTTCTTAGAATTATAAGCTAATAGCTTTCAGTCTCTCATAAGTTCCTAAACTAATTTAGTGTAAGTTGCCATAGAAAATAAATGTTTCAAAATAAATCACGCCTAATATTCTAGATTCAGCCTTTCATAAGTACGAAATATTAAGGCGGTTTTAAAGCTTAATTTTGCATATTTTTATAACGACATTTAGTCTACCCAACCTAACTAACCTAACTGTGGTAGCTAGTGGTAGTTGCTACATAGCAACGATTGTACCCAATGAGGGTCCAGTTCAAGCTGCACCATCTTCAAGTTAAGGATTTAGATTTAGTGTTAGACAATCAAAAAACTAGGAAGACTGTTATAGAGGTATATTCAGATAAGTTGGGTGCAGGTATGGGTCTAAAACTGCGTGACCTACTTGTACAAAATGTTGTAAATAATTGATATCCACATTTTAATATAAATAGAATTACTGATTATATACAGAAAGATAAATCCCTAAATCAAATCACCACTTTAATAGTTCAGCTAGGTGAAACCAATAATAATAGGTAAAACAATTGCTTAGGCATCTAGTCTGTGGGCTAGATATACACAGAAAGCCTACAACGCCTTACGCGTCCAGTATAATAACGTTTTCAGGATGCTGTTGGGGCTGCCGCGGTACTGTAGCGCATCGGGGATGTTCACGGATGCGCATGTGGAAATCTTTGTTGCACGTTAGCTATTATATTTCTATGTAACTACTTACTCTATTCATATGCTACGCTACGCTACGCCATGCTACGCAACGCAACGCCATGCTGTTAATTGTAATTATAGTCGAATTTTTAGTTTTAATTTTTTTTTTTTTTTTATTTTTAGTTAAATCTTTGTTGCACTTAGTTAGGTTAGGTTAGTTAGGTTAGGTTATTTAGGTTAGGTTATTTAGGTTAGGTTAGTTAGGTTAGGTTAGGTTAGGTTAGTTAGGTTAGGTTATTTAGGTTCCCCCCCGAAGGGTTCCCGCCTTGCCGTGGCGGGGGGGCTTAGTAATCGCGGCTTCGTCACCCGCGATGAAGCCAAGAGGAACCCATGGGGCCGTGCCAACGCAGGCGGCGAACTGGCCGGCCCCGGGAAGGACCGCTCCGCTGGGTTTTGCCCTCTAAGCCCAGTTGGAGTGGTAGTAGGTTGTGGTGTCGTATGGGAGGCACCAGAACTGAGGCGGGCGGCCGTGCTGTATGGGCAGCATGGCCGCTGAGAGGTGGAGGCCGCGGCGGGAGAGGAGTGTCGGTATCGAGGTGCGCCGCTCTCCCTGCCTTCCGCGGTCTTGGCGGGGTCGCCACCGTTTGATGGCGGACGCGGTGGGGTCGCAGAGGAAGAGGAGTGCCGGTATTGAGAGGGCCGCTCTCCCTATCCTCTGCGACCGTGTGGCAGGTGGCGGGGCCACTCGACTGACCCGTCGCATGGGGACCAAGGGCGTTCGGACACGGGGTCGTCCGTCGCCCTTGTGACGGTATAGGTCCCCGTGGTAGTCGCGGCGCGTCATGTGTTTCTGGCGCGTCGTGAAGGGGGTGTTAACCCCCCAGTGAGGGGCCCGATCTAGGGCAGCCGCGGTGGGTTCGTGGAAGAGAGCGAAAGCGTTCCCATGCTCCCACCACAAGCGGCAGAGGCGGAAACACCCTGAGGGTTTTAGTGGGTTGGAGTCCCACATAATCGTACTGTCTCCCCGTGGCAGTGCGATATGCGTGCGCATTTCCCTCAGGCTAATAAAAAAAAAAAAAAAAAAAAAAAAGGTTATTTAGGTTAGGTTAGGTTAGGTTAGGTTAGTTAGGTTAGGTTAGGTTAGTTAGGTTAGGTTAGTTAGGTTAGGTTAGTTAGGTTAGTTAGGTTAGGTTAGGTTAGTTAGGTTAGGTTAGTTAGGTTAGGTTAGTTAGGTTAGGTTAGTTAGGTTAGGTTAGTTAGGTTAGGCTAGTTAGGTTAGGTTAGTTAGGTTCGCCAAAGACAGAGCTCGCCAAAGACAGAGCTCGGGCAGAGCTTCTCGAGGGTCTCAGCAGGGATCCTTGGGGGCGTCCCTATAAGATGGTTCGAGGTAAAATTCGACCATGGGCGCCCCCGCTAACAGAGACCCTCGAGCCTCAGTTGGTGGAGGCTGTTGTTTCCGCTCTGTTTCCTAACAGGGCGGAATATCAGCCTCCCGAGATGACCCCTGGGGATGGAGCCAGAAGGGATGATGATGAGGTGCCGCCGGTAATGGACGCTGAGATACGTCTGGCAGTCCGTAGGCTCCGAGCCAATAAAGCCCCGGGGCCTGACGGGATACACTGCCGAGTCTGGGTTCATGCTATTAAGCACCTCGGGGACCGATTCCGACGGCTACTCGACGCCTCTCTGGAGACGAGTCGGTTCCCAACTATTTGGAAGACGGGCAGGCTTGTCTTGCTCAAGAAGGACGGGCGCCCCGTAGACTCTCCGTCTGCGTACAGGCCCCTGGTCATGCTGGATGAAGCTGACAAGTTGTTCGAAAGAGTAATAGCTTCTCGGCTCATCCAGCATCTCCGAAGGGAAGGACCGGATCTATCCGACCACCAATTCGGTTTTCGGGCGGGCAGATCGACGATTGACGCTATAGGTCTCGTCAGGGCTCGCTCGGAGGAGGCGGTGGCCAGCGGTGGCGTGTTGTTGGCGGTGTCGCTCGATATCGCCAACGCGTTCAACTCGCTACCTTGGGCTTGCGTAAGGGAGGCACTGAAGTACCATGAAGTGCCTCCGTATCTTGGTCGGATAGTCGCATCGTACCTCTCCGACCGGTTTGTTTCTTATCCTGGCCAGGGTGGTGCGATGCAGAGGAGAGCAATGTCGTGTGGCGTTCCACAGGGCTCAGTCCTTGGACCGCTCCTCGGATGATACGCTCGTCACTGCCCGGGGAGCGACATTCAAAGAGGCTGTACGTCTTGCTACGGAGTCGGTGGCGCTCGTCGTTGGAAGGATAGAGCGATTGGGACTCCGGGTGGCGCTCAACAAGACGGAGGCTGTATGTTTTCATGGCCGCCGACGGGCGCCTCCAAGGGGCTCAACTATCTCTATCGGAGAAGTAAGCATCGAGGTTGATTCCAAGATGAAATATCTTGGACTCATCCTCGATAGCAGATGGAGCTTCCGCGAGCACTTTACTCGCATTGTCCCTCGTTTGAAGGGCGCTGCGGGTGCACTCAAGCGCCTGTTGCCTAACATCGGAGGACCCAAGGCGTCAAGCCGCCGCTTGTATCTGGGAGTGGTACGGTCGATGGCCCTTTACGGGGCGCCAATTTGGGCTGAAACCCTGACGGAAAAAACTATCGCTCTCCTAAGACGAGTGCAGAGAGTGATGGCTGTTGGGGTTATCCGCGGATATCGTACCGTCTCCTTTGAGGCGGCCTGCTTGCTGGCGGGATCCCCTCCATGGGACCTGGAAGCGGAGTGCTATGCGACAACTTACAAGTGGCGTGTGGCACTCCGCGTCCGAGGCGAATGGCCCCCTGCGCCGGGTGTGGTGCCCGCTTGGAAGCTCCGCATTCGACGGGTCCTGAGAGACAAATGGGAGGAGCGGCTGGCTAACCCTCAAGCCGGCCTCTGGACTGTTGAGGCTGTCCGGCCGGTATTCGAGAACTGGCTGGACAGGGCACACGGGTCACTTTCCTTCCGACTGGTGCAGGTACTGACCGGGCATGGTTGCTTCGGGAAGTACTTGTGTCGTATAGCCGGAAAGGAACCGACGACCGAGTGCCACCATTGTGGCTGTGACGAGGATACTGCTCGTCATACGCTCGAGGCGTGCCCAGCCTGGACTGATGAGCGCTGCGCCCTCGTCGCAGTCGTGGGGAGTGACCTGTCGCTTGCAGCATTGATCAAATCAATGCTGGAAAGCGAGAGGGCTTGGGAGGAGGTCATGTCCTTCTGCGATATTGTAATGTCACGGAAGGAGTCTGCGGAGCGTGAGAGGGAGATTCTCTCAACTCTCGCGATCCGCAGACGGAGAGTCGGGCGAAGGAGACGGCTCTTCAATGCCCATCTCCAACCCCCATAACAGGGGCGTTGGCAACTGAGTCGGGGGACTCAGCTGCCGACAACATAATGCCCCGGGGTGGCGCGCGCGTGTGTTCTCGTGCGCCACTGAGAGAGTGTGATGAGATACATCCATCGCACCGAGAAGGGGCCCACATCAAGTTGTGGGCCAATGCCGTTGGGGCTGCGGAAGAGTGCTCGCGCGTTCCCGTGGCCCCGACACAAGGTGTGAGAAGAACACACGTGGTGGTTTTAGTCGGTATAAGGAGTCCGACATAATCTTCGAGTCCCCCCGGACCCGGAGATATCCATAAAGGATTTCCCCACGTTAAAAAAAAAAAAAAAAAAAAAAAAGGTTAGTTAGGTTAGGTTAGTTAGGTTAGGTTAGGTTAGTTAGGTTAGGTTAGTTAGGTTAGTTTAGTTAGGTTAGGTTGGTTTTTATAATTAACAACTATGTACAAGGTATACGTAATTGTAATCATAGTACATTAATTGAGAAACTAAAATATTATAGAATTAAGAAAAAGGCACTTGATCTTATCAAATAAACTTAATAAAAACTAAAAATTTTATAAATTAATTTTCTTATATTTTTTTATATTTATAAGAAAATTATGCCTAATTTTAGCATTCGTTGTTTTCTTACAATTATAAGCTAATAACATTCAGTATCTCATAAGTTCCTAAACTAATTTAGTGACTATTTAAAAAAACTTAATTTATTAAGTACCATAGAAAATAAACGTTTCAAAATAAATCTCGCCTAATATTCTAGATTTAGCCTTTCATAAGTTCGAAATATTAAGGTGGTTTTAAAACTTAATTTTGCATATTATTATAACGACTTTCAGTCTATCCAACGATTTCTCCGGCTGACCAAATATTTAAAATAAATACCAATACATTTACTCCCAAAACATAAGGTTAAAAACCGGCATAGTGCCGCACTTCCCCCTAGCATGATAGCCGCACTTTCCCAAATAGTGCAATGGGATTATAGCTTATTGCGCATAGATACAAATAAAATAACTACATATTTACGAAGCTTAGGATCTAAAGAAAACACTAACGTATTACAGATTATCCAATCTAAGCAAAAACCTTGTTTTTGTAGCACAGCAACGCACACGTATCAACTACGATGTGTATTAAAATCCGAGTGAGAAGTAAAAATGACGATAACTCCTGTTTCCTTAACCCTTAATTTATCTGTTAGGTCCCAGGGACTCCGCGCAAAGTTTCGTTTTGCTTTAACCCTAGAGACCTAACCTTCCCAAATACCCCTTAATACCTAACCATTAGTCGATTCGACGAGTATATTTTGAGCTCAAATATTTTACAAATACTTACAGTTTCAGTTAGTTTTATCAATTGATTATAGGAACCTAACATTATTGTACTAAATAAAACAATAAATTTGAATTATAATGCGAAAATATTTCTTTTACACCATGTTTTGTAGAGCACCAGTTCTTAGAGACCAAATGAGACGCTTATATGAAAAAAAAATATTTCCAAAAAAACAACACATAATAACCCTGATTTTTTGACGAACATAAATAATAACGCTCTTTTCATCCTGAAAAACACATAAAACCTATTACTTAGAAACGCATTTTATGAAACAAACCACTTTGTGTTCAACACAAATTACTGTTGTATTTTTAGCAATACAAGTTAGTCATGCGCCTTTTTTATATGAATATTATACCACGATATTATGAAAATCGCAGGGCGAAACTGGATGAGACTGGTGCAGGACCGTGTGAAGGCATAAAAGTTTGAAGTTTTACCCAGTAGTGGGTGAAGTCGGAATGCGAATGATGATGATGATTTTACCACAGACTTAGCGATTCTTCATATTTGGAGCCTAGTCTGGTTGGAGGTCAAAACGGGATGATGACTGACCTTCACCTTGACCTAGATCAAACTCAGCTCCAAGATTTTGACTTTACATGGGTTGTACAGGCAACGTACAAATTTTCAGCATGATTTTGAGCCGGGTTCTTCTAACTGTATATACAGAACAGGCATAATTTTATGAAAATAATGCATAATATGCATCTTCTACGTAAAATCACGCCTAATCATTACTTGGTACAGGCATGGTATCCTGGCTATCCTCCTGATGAAAGATTCATCTCGAGTATCACTTTTAGCATCATCCTCGAGATCATCTTATTTTTCATTATCAGTCAATTCATCCAAAGCACTACCGTCTTCCACTCTGAATAATAAACGCGTTACATGGTCATCAGATAACAAACATTCAAAAGCCATGATAATAGAGGCAAAAAAAATATGCATGAGCTGTGAAAAAATTATACCCAAAGCCTAACCATTCGTCGAAACGACGACTATTTTGGTAATATGTCCAAAGCTAAGGTACTTACACGACGAACACAAACGCCTCCCGAAAAAGCTCAGCGAATACAGAGTTGACAAGAAACAACATAAAGATTGGCACACGAACAAAAAAAATATCGCAATATTTCTGTTGCGTACTCGTCGATTCGACGAAGGTTAGGTCTCTAGGGTTAAACACATAATAAATGCGTTTTTGTTTTAGCGCGTCCCAGTACCTTCCTGAAGTAACGGCCCGAATGCAGGGTGAAGAGTACGTGCACCTAGTAGCACTTTTAAAAGAATTATCGTGCCCATAGAGTCCGCTGAACTCCATGGGGACCATATAAGAATTTTTTTTTTGTATAGAAGAGAGCCACTTCTTATTTAGTATTTTAAAGTTTATTATATTTTAGAGCAGTTTTTGAAAGCAACAGTTTAAAATATTAGTGTGTGTGAGTAAGTGATTTATTGTATTACAGTTTTGATCCAAAGTTAGCATTGATTTTGTGTACTTAGTTTTTGTCTTTTTGATTTTTTAATCATCACCAAAAAACAAACCAACTAATAACAAAATTTGATCTCAAATTATATAAGTATAATATTGCTCAGCAGAAAAAAATATTTTGTTCATGTTTTGCTTTTATAATGACCAAAATCGTTGGTTTTTATGCAAGGAGTCCCATGGACTCCATGGGGTAAATTAAGTGATTTTGTGTCACCAGGTTAACCAAGGGTTAAAGTGGCGCTCTCAATTTTTCTGGGAACTAATTTTGTGTCTCTTGTCATGACTAGATGGCAGTTTTAGCAATAACATTGCTAATTTCTTGAATAATGATGCTTGCCGCACTTACCCCATAGCCGCACTTACCCCAACTGACCTTACCTAATTTGAAAAATACAGTACAGTACAGTACCTACCTTTCATTCGATAGTAGATAGATAGTAGGTACTATACCGTGCAATTTGTAACTGCTGATTTTTTTTCTCAATTAAGTATGTAGTTACCTAGGTACCTAATGTGTAAAGTCGTACGATATTAGGTAAATAACAAAGTGAAAATAAAAACAACAATAAGTTATACTTAGATATTAAAATTTAGGTATTTATATTCTTGTCACATTCATTTGCATTTCATATTTTTGCTATTTTAATTTTCGGTAGGTGTGAGATATTGACGATGGATAAAATGACAGACAGAGATAGGGGTTTTGAACCTAAAACATATGTTTCTTCTCCTATTTTCGAAATCAGGTAAAAATTATGTGAAATTAATAACATAAGTAATTAATTTTATCGCCGTTTTGTTTTCCTTATTGGTTTTGAGGTTACTTGCGTAAACAAACCAATGAATGAACTATTCCCATTAATAATTAATCATCTATTTCAAGAATAAATAGGATTTTGACGATGATAGCTATTCTTAGCATTGGTATTAAGTCTGACGCTGACTGCCGGCAAGTATTGCAAAGGATTTTACCTGGTCCACCTATCAGGTAGGTAGGTACTGAGTAAGTTATTTTTTAAATCTTATTTCAATGACTTTGGAATTCATGATACTTTATTTCGATACAAGGATACCGCGGGATGACAAGTCATGAGTTGGATTGGAGCGCAGACTGAACTGCTTGGCCGGGAGCGTGTTGGAGCATCCACACCTATTTTTAAGAAAATATAGGGAAATATATAGATCAATACTTTTTATTTTTTGTAAAAATGTGAACCGAGGCCAAAATCAAACCCCTCGCGTCAGACGTTTAGCCGTAACGCCATACGCACGCAGCAGGTACTTATGTATATCACGATCGAAAAAGTTAGATTTTATTGCTCAAAAAAATGTCATAATCAAAATATGTTTAGGTAAGTATGTAATAATACCGCGCATATGACCTACATACCTTAGTGTACCTAAGTAGAGTGAGTGGGGGCAAGATCGAACGGTTTTTTGATGAGATGGTCAGTGTTGTTTTTGAATCCATGTAGAAGAATAGATATTAACTTTAGCTAAAAGTAAATTGGACATAATTAAAGGGTAAAGACTAGATTTTTATAATATGTCAATAACAGCCTGATAAAGCTGTCCAAAAAGTAGAAAACTGTAATTAAAAATATTATTTTTACTTAATTGAAACAGGGGGAAGATGAAAAGGTGACGGGGTAAGATCGAATAAAAATCTAAAATCGTTAAAACGTGTCTTAGGTAGGTCTTAGGCAAAGTTTATGGTCTATAGTGTTAAGTAATTTAAAAAGTTGTAACTGACTGTAGTGCCAAAATACCTATTTTTAACAAAGATATAACAAATTTAAAAAATATATATATTCCGAACTTACCCCACTGGGGGAAGATTGAAGAAGAGATTCTCAAACTTTGGAGCCAATTTGCACATGTTTTGACTGAAGAAAAAAAAAATTATCTATGAATGAAAAATGAAATAAAAACTGAAAACTTTTTTATTTCACATTTCTTAGCATTCTTGTTATTTTTTGTTTTACTACTTTCAGCAATTGTTTTCTTATTTCTTATTTTCTTCCTGAAACTTACACAAAGATACAGTTTGAGAACATCTGGCTTTTAGTATGAAATCTGAAAAAGGGTCAAAATTAAAACATTGATATGTTTGTCTTACCCCGTTAAATGTAAATGGGGAAAGATGAAAAGTTGAAATAAATTCTAAAATACGAGAAATAGACAGATTTAGAAGTAATTACATAAATATGTACAAAAAATAATAGGCAGATGTTTCAATGAAACACTCGTACCTGCCTTGTAATTTAATTTACAAGACACGGGGCAAGATGAAATCACTTTTGTGAATCCTGAAAAACACACTGTCCTAGAAAATTGCACTTTACACACAACCAGGCGTTCTCAGCCGCAACCGCTGACTGAGTTGTGATAAGTAACAAATTGGTGGCCCTAACGATGTTGCCAGCACAGTCATATGTACTATAAATCTGGTGTTTTGTCTTACCCCTTTTTTCATCTTCCCCCCACTCACTCTAAACCTAGATTGTGCCACTTTAGTTTTAATTAGTATTAAGATGCTCTCATGTATATAACTTTGATGGTGCAATAAAGTTATTAGGTATCTACCTATCTATTCAAGTTTTTTATATGGACTGAAGCTCCATCATTACCTATTCTTAAATTATGTAGGTATTATATTTAGTATTGTGGGTAAATTGATTTGAATTAGAATAATTATACTAAAGAACGTATAAATTATGGCTCTTTTAACTTACAGAAAAAAGTCACGTAACCTAGTCATACTATGCATGTAGCTTTCAGTCTGTAGTTACTAGAACTAGACCAAAACTAATTGGTTATAACAGCATCTAAAAGAAAGGATGATCTAGCAGATAAACAAAAGTCTTTGTTTTAAAAGTGCATTTATTAGACAATAAATTAACATCTAAATTACAATTGCAGGTCAACAACGTGTCAAAGAAACATACAATAGCAATTAATACTGATTTAGCCAATTAAAGAATATTGATTTAGTATAACAATAACAGGAAAAATATAGAAAAATAAAAGTACAATAGATTTATGAAAATAAACAGTAAAATGTTTGCTATAAAAATGGAATGAAGTTTGAAATGTTTACTTATGAGCTACTGGCCCTATGATGGTGAGATTTTACCTAGGTGCCTATTAGCTTTGCCTATAAAATCAGCTTCTCTCTATTTAATTAGGAAGATAAACATTAAACAGAACAATAACCCTGACTATCCTAAATTCGAGGCAATTTCTGTACTTAAGTAAAAACTTCTAGATAGGAAGGTACTCAAATCTTGTCTTAGAGCAATTTTGAGTCCAGTTGTTCTTCCTCCTTTTTATGAAATCCTGATTTAAGGTCAAAATCTGAAAACTATTTAGCTGCATAATCTTATTATTATAGGTATACATAATTTAGTAAATAATAAATTTTCTGAAGATCATCGGAAAATTACCTGATAACATAAGTACCTATATACCTACCATATATATAAGCATTCCAAAAGTTGGCTCTGTTCAGGGCCCTTATTCCACTATACTCGTATTAATCGCTTCACCATGGCAACGTCACAGAATGACATATTTTTATATTACTCTAATAGAAGAAACTACAAATGGAGGGGCGGCGTGTCAAAAGTTACAAGAAACCATCTATCTATATCTCCGTGCAAATAGCACTCACTTTACAGTTTCAATAATGAACGATTCTGCAACTGCAACGATACCATTGTCATAGTAAACTGGTTGGCAAGTAGAATTTTAACAATACTATCGAGACGTAGTAATTGTTTGAAAAATGAGGTGTCACTATGATGTCTCGCGATACTATCGTGCAAAGATTCTAGCATTATAACTATGTTTAATATCTTTGCTATCGTCAAACTGAACTTATGGCTCTGGACAGTTAGTTACATAGGAATTTTAAATCAAAGTAGTACTACTAGTTAATATTAAAATATTCTACCTCAGCAGCATTAAATATACATTCAGAATTCAGGTAGGTCCTACATTTGTTCGAAAGCACCATTTACGAAGAATATTTTTATTAGAATTATTAAAATTATCTGGCTAGTCTCCGAATATTAAGGTAACTTAAATCTAGACATGTTAATACTGAACACTACAAGGTTGAGACATACATAATAGCACGACATGGCAATGTCACATGAACACCTACGATCTACCTACGTAAAGTTGATATCATACAATTTCCCACCGCGCAGTGGATAGTGATGTCAGCTTTCATAATTTCGGTCTCAACCAGTCAGTCTCACTCAATGAGACCGTGAGCAGGGCATATTAATATGTATGTACACAAGTCTGTGCGTAAAAAAGGGGGTAGCCTGTATTCGCTCTCTTAATCCGATGAGAAGGCAGACCGAACCAACCAGGGAGCTGAGCTCTCCCTGGTTGGTTCGGTCTGCCTTCTCATCTCACACACGATCAACAGTTTATCGGATATGTGTAACAATATCCAAAAGGATGTGAAGGTGAAACATGACCGTCACGACATTGTTCGAGATTATTTGGTCGATTTTACGCATCTCCTCCCCTCCCCGCTACCCTCTGGTGGAAATATAATAAATATCATCACTAGATCATAAAAATATATTTAATAAGTATTCATGGCATAGGGGATTCAAAAAGTTCCTAACTATACTATCAAATTTAGTTCTACCGTCAATCCAATCTCTAGAGATTGCCGGATGGTAGTCAGATGATACCCTAAATTAATTTAACAGCATTCAACGATCTTTATAAACAACGTAAAATACAATCAAGGAATAGAAACAAATTTAAACTGGTATGAAATGTACCTACAGTATTAAATACTTAATCCTTTCGTAGTGATCGAAATAATCATGTTTATTTCGATAATTACGAAAGGAATATTTGTTATGTTAAAACTTTAAGTGCTTTCATATTAAGTAGTTTAGTTAAAGCTGTCGACAACAGAATTGACATACCATTATGCTTGAATCCCCTGTATGTCTTAACCTTACATCCCAAGTAGGTATACTACAAATGGAAATGACATGATTTCTGGTCAAAAATTTAAGCTAATTCTTAATAAGGCTTTTAGGTTCTCTAAAAATCTAGTTTTAAGATTTAAATTATCAAAGGCATATTATATTTTGAAGTAGGTACCTATGCTTAGGTACTAATATTTATTATTTCATTAGGTATTAACTTGTTACTTATGTATTGCTTCTTAGTTATTTGTTAAGGAAATAGTTCTTTATATTCGTACCTAATTTGAGGATATTTAAAACTATTGTTTCAGCGTATTTTTGTTTGTTTTTGATTTAAGGTAAGTAATCATGCGGGTGTCGTAAGAGGCGACTAAGGGATATCCACCGGGGGGCGGGCAGCAGCGCCTCCTGTAGAACAATTCTACCACCGAACTGCGATCCCCAACCCGCATGCCCAGCGTGGGGATTATGGGCATAACTCCCATATGATGAGTGCCAATGAGGCGCTTATCATGGGAAGGCCTGCGTCCAGCAGTGGACCAGTAAAGGTTGTAGATGATGATGATGAATCATCAAAATAGCTGCCAATACCTTCGTATAAGTTATTACTACCTATTATTCCCATAAAATTACGCTTAATTCTAAATAAAATTTGATATAAAACATCCATACTCAATGTACTATAGGCATACACTTTGGCAATGAAATACAACCAAAATACTAATAATTATATGACGAAAATTAATAACAAAATTAAAATTAAAAAAATAATTTACATTTAATAAATTAATAAATAACATTCAAAAAGCTCCACAATCGTCATAATCTACGCCTGAGTTATTTTTAATATATTAAATTTATCTGAGTAATGCTACGAAGCACTTCTATCACAGATGTTAAATGTTCATACTAACAACCGAACTCTTCGTAAATAACTTACTGTTTGTATAATTTAGTTGTCTACGTTTTAGTGTTTACTTTCATACTTTCACAATAAAGATATTGCATTATAACTTTATAACAATGAGGTTATTTATTTTATTTGTAGTTCCATCACACTGAAAGAGTGCGCTTTGGCGTGGCAGAATAACTGAAAAATAAGTTTTTTTTAAAGATCTGAAACAGTGACTGCCTCCTAAAGACAACCTGTATTTTCCGCGAAAGATCAGCGCCATCTATTGAGCTCTATGGTAAATTGTATTAAGTTAGCATGAAAAAAGTGGATGTATGGTCCAACCATACAACATTATAAAATCAAAATCAAAGCATTAACATATAAAGTGCGTTATCCTAGGAATGTAAAAATATAAAGCGCTTTAGTAATTTTAGTACCTTATCCTATAGATAGGTACAGATTTCAAGATGCTGTTTTGGTAAGATAGATCTTAGAAGATTTTCGCAGATCAGAAGAAGAATCTCTTAATGATTTAAGAAAATTTGTAAAATAGCTGTCAGGTTTCACAGAACAGAATATTTAAGTCTAGGTACACAAAGTAATAACAAAAAATAATCAACTTTAGCATTATTATTTAGAAGGCAAAGACTTAGAAGAATCTCAAATCCGATTTTCTGAGGCATTGCCTTTTTCTTGTGCTACATTCACTTTCCTGCTAAATCGTGGAAAATGTTCATTCTTTCTATTTATTTTTCATCTTTTCATTTATATGCGGCACCTATTTTCACATCTTGGGGGGGTTATCTGACTTTTCCCATAACTAAAATCTCTTTAACTAAGCAAAATTATGGAATCAGTTAGGGGGTAGTGGAAATATCTTTCTGTTCAGATCAGTTCAGTTCATCAACATCACTTTTTCAAGGAAAAATTATGTAATCACTAATGGCTTACTAAACTATAGTATTTATCTCATGCCATTTTGTGGTTTACTTAGTTATAGTAGTATACTTAGTTCTGAAATGTTATTCTTGTCATTAAGTACTTATTTAGTTTTCATCGTTTCCAAGCAACGATCACATAGACAACATCATATTCTGGGAAAATCTCGCGCAGTTTCGAAAATCTCACAGAACCTTGTGCCACATTGGACATGAGTGAAGCGGTCAGTTCTCCAGCAAGGCGTGCCAGAGGAGGGCTAGCCGGTGGCGCAGCGCCAGCCGCAGCCAGCCCTACAGCTGGTGGGGCGGAGCGCCCTCGCCGGAGACCAGGGGCGGCGCCAGGGGGTCCTGGGAGGCCAGCGTGGCGGACGGGGGCACGCCTGCGGGGGAACAGAGTAATTGAATAAAATAAATAAATAATTCCAGACAATCCACACAGCATCATCTAGCCTTGTGCTTGAGCTTGAGCTTGTGCTATGGGTACTAGATGACTGATATACTTAATACAATACATTACATAGATTAGATATTTTTTTAATTATACATAGGAAACACCCTGACCACGGAACAAATTTCTGCAGATCGTACACAAATTTGTTCCGAGGCGGGAATCGAACCCGCAACTTCCTGCGTCGCAGGTGGACCTTCGCCCACCGCGCCACATCGGTCGTCGTCGAAAATGGGATATTTACCATGACTGATTTTCTTTTTAGTTTTCGATATTCAAAAGAAAACAACTCATGGTAAATATCCCGTATTCAATGACTTTAGTGTTAAAAACGATGATAGTTTTCAAAGTTATAGAGTTACACCTTGATCAGCAGACGGCTCTTTAGCTCTTCAAGTTTTTAGTCTATAGTATGTTATTCCAGGGCTAGAACTACGTCTGATCAAAATTTGAGTAGTTTTTGCGTGGAAGTGGAACAAACATCCTTACACATTTTTTTACCAGAAACATAGCAACATAGCACATTTCCGCATAAATGTGCTATGTTGCTAGATTTTTGGCCAACCAATTGGATGGGTAGGACATTTATTAATCCATCCTATAATAGAGTGTAATAATAGAGCGATTCTGTTGGTCGGCTTGAAACATAGCAACGTAACACATCTATGGTAGAAAAGCGAGAGCACCCAGGAGGTGTCTAGGATGATGGAGAGCATCCAGGAGGTGTCTTTGGTGATGGAGAGCATCCAGGAGGTGTCTAGGATGATGGAGAGCATCCAGTAGGTGTCTAGGATGATGGAGAGCATCCAAGAGGTGTCTTTGATGATGGAGAGCATCCAGGAGGTGTCTTTGATGATGGAGAGCATCCAGGAGGTGTCTTTGATGATGGAGAGCATTCAGGAGGTGTCTTTGATGATGGAGAGGACGATGGAGTGCATTATAGTACGCCTTCACTAATAATTAGTGAAGGCGAACCATAAGGCTCCTTTTTGCAATTGAAAATATTTTAAACAAGCTGCGCTACCGCGGTTTCCCCTGCGTGAAAACGTGACGAAAAGTAGCCGTTTTATTCCAGGTCTAGAACTTCGACTATTCAAAACTTCAGCCCGATCCCTTCAGTAATTTTGGCTTGAAGACGTAACAAAACAAACAACAACAAAAAATCAAAAAAAATCAGTGTGATATTGTTTGCATGTAACTATGTCTACCATAGATTATAAGTATATCTTGACATGTAATTTATTAAATGTTATTACTCTTTTAATGAATATATATGACCGATAAATTGTAGCTTAATATTGACTTCTCTTTTTTTTATGAATGACTGTATTATTATTATTATTGTTTAGAATTATATTAGTTATGTAAATTTTAAAACATTGCACGCCCAATAGGGCAGAATACATTGAGACATTCCAGTACATTATAACTACTTTTATAACATGTATTACATGCAATTAATGAATTTGAATTTGAATTGTATTCTGCAAATAAATGATTGATTCCGATTCTGATTCTGTCAAGCAATCTTCCTAGTGATATGATGTGAATGTGAGGTACATACCTTCGTGTTCGTCCTCCTCGGCGAGCCACCTCTGTATCTCGCTGTGGTACATCCTGCGCTGCAGCACTTCTTTCGTGCGGTGTCGCGACCCGATGAACGTCACCTCCAC
Organism: Eupithecia centaureata; assembly: GCA_944547425.1. Classification (NCBI taxonomy): domain Eukaryota; kingdom Metazoa; phylum Arthropoda; class Insecta; order Lepidoptera; family Geometridae; genus Eupithecia; species Eupithecia centaureata. Next base: position 591,166 of record OX155695.1, on the reverse strand, counting down.
CTGGGAAACAGGACCTTTTAAACGACTACAAAATACAAAACTTCAATAGTAGCTGATCAAAACTCTATGCATATTGCACCGGTCCACTGTCTACCAGATAAAAGAATAAGAATAATTTATTGTCAATAGGTATAAAATATACAAAATATACTTAATTAAATGCATAGGCTATAACCTGTCACAAAAAAAGATCATTATACTTAATACAATTTAATTAATCTGTAAAATGAAACTATTTATTCTTTGTGATTTGGTAATGTACACAAAGTGTTAAGCAATATTTTTTTACAATTTTGCGAGTTTAATTGCCGACTTAGAAAGGCGATTATTCAAAAATATTTTAACGCAGTTTAAATTGTTTTTAAAATCAAAATAAATCTTCTTTCAATAAAACTTTCTTTCTATAATATTCAGGGTATTTAATCTGTATCCCTTCATGTGGCATAGCTACAGGGCGCCCTACATAAGCTGTTCCAAATGTGAACAGTTAGGTACTTTATCGTCTGATAGCAGATAGTAACTCACACCCAAGATAGGTACCTACAGCACAAATATCCAAGTGTACATACTATAAGTAGGTATAATTGGACGTTTGTGTGTAGTATACTAAACTTAATTCATCAGTAACTAGTACCCGTGGCTTTGCACGAGTTGTTTTATATGGAAACGCTTCAAGGCTAGTTATTTCCCATAAGAACTGATTTATGGGATGATAGGTAGCCTATCTGTTGTTCCAGATTCTTAAATTTCAGCGTGATCCGTTCAGTAGTTTTTGCGTAAAAGAGGAACAAACATCGCAACGGATTTTTATGCGTTTTTTTTTAATAGATAGAGTGATTCAAGAGGAATGTTTATACGTATAATAAAACCGTGCGAAGCCGGGGCGGGTCGCTAGTATAACATTAAACTCACTCCAGGTGGTAGATGCGGCCTGAGCTCCTCCGCGAGGTCCCCGGCGGCCCCCATCCTCGCGGCCTCCTCCCAGCTGGTATGCACCTCCTCATGTAAAAGCCGCTCCTCGTCCCGCTTGCTGGTGCTCCTCTTGTACTGGATGCGGAAGCGGAACGCCTCCAGCACACTCGCCACCACGATCGTCAGCACCACCATCGTGAACAGGTAGAATACCTGGAGGAAAATTCTTGACTTATTTTATTTTCGTTTATGTTTCAATCTTACACTTGCAACGAATGACTTTTTATTACATGATAAACTACACACCTTAAGGTGATTTCGCGTCCAGGACTAAGCATAGCTCCGCTACTAGATGGCGATGATTTTCAATTTTGATGTTTTTCACTATTTTCTAATTAAATTGTTCATAATTGTTTAATGGTAATGTATTTGCCGCAAATGGTATGTTGTTTTTTATGTACCAAGCAATTTTTCAAGTGTTGAAAGCATTTAGGGAGCTTGTATTTGGGAAGAGCAAAAAAGATCTTGCCTGTGTGAGTGATCGGCCGCTACGAGTCACTCACACAAAAAAAGATCTTGCCTGTGTGAGTGATCGGCCGCTACGAGTCACTCACACAGGCAAACCCTATAAATTCAGTGGAACTAAAATAACTACTGTTCGAAAAATAACAGAGATAATTGGAGACGCCTTAGGACTAAATATTTTTCGGACCAATATTTCCGTTTTCGGGACATTACTAAATTACATCTAAAATTAATTCAATAAAATAACTAGTTAACGAACTAATTTTCGACTCTTGATTTTTTTAAGAATAAAAACAGGCTCTATTTACATTAAAAAAAAAATTGGAGGTAATTTTCTTTTATTGTTTTGAACAATTTAAGTAAAAAGGCGCAGAGGGTAATGTTATTTACAAACTAGCTTATTAGCTAAAGAATATCTTACAAATCATAGGTAAAAAAAAAATACTTTTCATGCTATTTATTAATTTCGTTAAATCATTGGAATTGACAAATAAATTGAATAAGTTCACAATAACAATCATTAATTTTAAATGTACTCACTGTGAAAGTTGTTCCAATTTTATAATAAAATTACATTAAAATTATTAGCGTAAGGAAGTCTCCACTTTTTTTGACTCTGTTCTTTGTGTACTTAGTTATTTTAGCTCCGATTTTACGACCACTTATAAAAGATTAAAAGTAATACAAATTTTCACAGTATTTCAATAACTCACTTTGGACTAGCGGTTTGAACAGTCGGGTGGGTGCGACGATGTATAGTCGTACCTGGGTTCGAAACCACCGAAAATTTAATTTACTTTTTGCTTTTTGAAAATGAAATATCCACAAAATTTTGATACATCCCGTTAGTACGGGCTCGAATCCCTTCAACACTACAAAAATTTTTGATTTTTATCATTTTTATTCTTTATATTTTGAACAATGTCATAGACCTAGTACAAACAAATTCATATTTGTCATAAATTACTTATTGTAAGCCTTCCTAAGTCTATTTGATTGTTATATAAAACTTTGGTAGACTGTTCTGCGTAGGTACATCCCACAAAGGGTCCTGACCTCGTTTCTAACGGTATGACAAAAATAAAAAGAAACAATTATGTACTATCAACACCAACTGATTTTTATTTTATTTTAGCTCTTACGCCAGCTAAGTTCAGGCATTTTTACAAATCGCTCATTGAATGCAAAACGGCCACATTTCTAAAATTTAGAAAATGGTTTTATTTCTGATAAAGTATATTTTCTTATGAGAACATTTCATAAAGCTAGTTTAATTTAAATATTTATTTCTTTTTATTGGGATAATTATCTTAACTTTGCTTCAAAATTTTAATGCAAAATGGGCTTTTGTAGTTTTTATCAAGTTGGGTGATAGGTATAACAGCGACCATTATTTTAAAAAATAGAGCATAAAATTACGAAAACAATGATGTTTTAATATTAAAAAAGAAAAACTTTAACTTTTCTAAAAAATCATGTTCAAAATTTTGTTTTGACTCTCTGTAAAAAGTTACGATTAGTCCAATAAAAAAAAAATATATATAATTCCGGACAGTCCACACAGCATCATCTAGCCCCAAGGTGAGCAAAGCTCGTATTATGGGTACTAGTTGACTGATAAACTTAATACAATACATTACATAGATAGATATTTTTTTTATAAATACATAGAAAACACCCAGACCAACGGAACAATTTCATGTTCAATTTCTGTAGATCGTACACAATTTTTTCCGACACGGGAATCGAACCCACAACCGGTCGCAGGCGGACCTTCGCCCACTGCGCCACATCGGTTGTCGCTGATGAATGATCGAAATGCTTTGCATACAATCTGACACGTCTGATGCTGGGGCCACACTACCGTGATATGCCGATAATTATTTTAATTATAACTTATACAACACCTAGGTGTAACCACGATTTATGGCCATAATTTTACAATGCCAATCAATATGGCAAATGGCGGTAGACAATAGCTCCGGCGGCGGTCTTTTTTCGCACATCAAAGAAGATTACCGCAGTAATAAATGCGTTTGTGGCCACTACCGTTTGTCCAGTGTGCAATATGAGCTCACCGGCGACGCACGTGATATTTTTACCGCCTTATTTATTGACATATCTAGGTAAACTCTAGTGTAACCACACCAGGTCATGCAGTAATTTAAACGGTAATTTAATGTCATAATTATTGCGGTAACAGCCCGGTAGACGGTAAGGTAGTGTGGCCCCAGCGTAAAACTCTCTAAACTGGTATCTATAAGCAAACATTTTATCTGTTTACATAGTGTCATTTATTGTTGTCATGGAAACGGAACGTAGGCTTCCTAGATCTTATTTGACATGCAGCAAAAATAGATAGGAATAAATACTTGGACGATGGAAAAACCCTTTGAGAACGGTAGACTATGGTATTATTAGATGATTCTTTAGATAGCACACAGATGGCGATTCCGTCGCCGCCATCACACTCACATGTTCAAGTAAGCGGGCGTACGACACTATCCGTGTTCACTCACGCATTGATAGAAATGGCCTAAAATTTTCACGTTATTTCTAATTATTCCGAGTGTTTTCATGAATCAAACACAATTTGCCGCAAATAATGACGAATAACAAAGCCAAAAACAGTTATTTATTTGTTAAATTATGTCCACATCGCTCATATTTGGGAAAATACAAACGTATGGAAATCGGATCACCTTAATAAGAAACTGGCTGAAAGAACTGTGAACCTTTTTTTTTAAGTACATTTTATTTTTATATTCGTATAATATATCAAGAAATGAGCACTAAAATTACGGGACTGAAAGCCTCATCGAGGCACCAACCCGTACACACCCTACAAAACTTTTAAAGGAGCGACTGTCGCACAGATTCATAACCGAATAAGCGCTCATGCGTGAAAATGCATAAGCCCTATCTAGCAATCCACCTTCCACTGCAAGATTGCCAATATCCCTATCTTCCAGATTTTCTGTATCTGTATCCTTTGACGATATCAGTCTGGAATATGCTAAACGAACTGGTCCCGCCACCTCGCGTCTGTAAACCACCGAAGCACTCACCATGAAGTATATCCTGGTGAACTGTCCCGCGACGCTGGCGTACGCGTTCATAAGTATGAACCAGTTGTTGACCACGGTCAGTTCGAACAGCGTCACGCCGCTCGTCAGGAGGTTCTCGAAGTTGTTCAGGTAGTAGTAGCCGAGAGCAGTCGACCCGTTCGCTGACCATTTGTAGAAGTCTTCCACTGTTGTGTTGCTGTGGGAACCAAAATGTAGTTTTATAAAAGTCAAAAAATTGTGTCTCTAGGGTGCTATATAAACACTTGTAAACAGTTTTGTTTTTGGTTTACAAAGAGAAATAAAAATGGACAAGAAACTATTAGAAACAAAAAAACGTGTTGAATTTAGCAATTAATCTAGGTGCCACCTGTATTGTTTTCAGAATTTTCAAGATAAATCCGGAAAATTTTACAGTGGTTCTATCCATTAAGCTGACAAATAAAAGTCAATTGCCATTGGCCTGGCTGAGGGAATGTATAAGTCTACTCACACGCAGCAGTTCCGGAGCTCGTAGCCCGCGAAGAGTTCCATGCCGACGATCGCGAAGAAGTAGTACATGACGAGCATCACGGAGCCGGCCGAGGACATGAGCGGGGACAGCAGCACCAGCGTGCCGAACACGTCGCGGTAGCGCTTCTTCAGCTTGTACAGACGCATCAGTCTGTGGACGAACACGACCAGTAGTACATGAGGAGCGTCACGGAGCAGCCCAGGACATGAGCGGGGACAGCAGCACCAGCGTGCAGCATCGATGGTTGACAAAAAAATACAAATCATTTCATTTATTTGCCACAATATTTTTAGTTACACTTTTCTGGTGGCCCCCGCACGAGGCAAGCCTGTGTCGCGGGAAAGCTGAACTGTCTTACCTGAGGTGTCAATGAACAACACTGAACTCAGCCACTTACCTGAGCGGTCTGAATATAACCACGATGAACAGCTTGGGCGCCACCGTCAACATGACAGCCCCGACCAGCGCCAGTATGGTCACCGACAGGTCGAAGACGTTCCAGCCGCTCTCAAGGTAAGCGGACACGCCGGCCGATAGCATCCGCATGCCGGCTTCGATCAGGAACACTGGGGACAAACACACAGTTAACTTTAAAGACAGTTTTTTTACAGTAAGAAACGTCCCTTTTAATAAAAAAACTTTCTTTATTCTTTCTTTTCCATCTCTTTGGCGGGAAATTCGGAACCTCGTGCTTGGATTAACCTGGTTGAATACTTACAAGTCAAGAACAGCCACGTGTCCCAGGAAGCGCAGAGTAGTTTGGCGCTGTCCTGCAAGTCCCCGGCCGCCTCGCTCACCCGCAGCACCATGGCGACTCCGTTGCCGATTATCACGGCATCTGAAAACACAAACTCGCTTGAACTTGTCTTTTAGACAAGCGTTTAAAGCAATTTAACTTATTTTCTTAATTATGAACATCTCTTCTATAATCAATTCAATTAATAAAACCGTAGAATCTCAGGCTAGACAGAGCACGGAGGCTCATCACGCAGTCACTATAACACCGAAACAGATTGAAGTAGTTCTGAGAAAGATGAAGCGTGGTAAGTCTCCGGGACATGACAGCCTGAGCATAGAACATCTGTGGAATGCGGGCCAGCACATCTGTGTGATCCTGGCGCGGCTTTTTAATCTCTGTGTGAGGCATTGCTACTTACCTGAGGATTTAATCCGAACGCTGGTTGTTCCTATCATCAAGGACAAAACAGGGGATATCTCGAGCCTGGCCAACTACAGGCCAATTTCTCTTGCTACGGTTGTGGCCAAGGTGCTTGAACGGGTTATGCAATCGTATCTCAGTCAGAGTCATATCGACGACGGACAATTTGGTTTCCGTGCACAGGTCTCTACAGATATGGCTATTTTCTCGTTGAAACAGGTTGTTGGTTATTACAATCAGAGACTAACTACTGTATACGCTTGTTTTCTGGACCTCAGCCGTGCTTTCGACACTTTAAACCACGACCTCCTGTGGAAGAAGTTGCGTGACAGTAGCGTAGATGTTCCGCCTGAGGTTGTTGATCTCCTTGCATTTTGGTATCGCAAGCAGACCAACAACGTCAGGTGGGGCTCTGAGCTATCTGAAAGATACCAGCTTCCATCCGGCGTAAGGCAGGGGGGGGTTACCTCTCCGGATCTGTTTAATACATATGTAAACGATTTGATTGTAGAACTAAGCAGCACTCCAGTGGGACTCAGGCTGGATGACAGATACATCAACAACCTGAGCTATGCTGATGATATGGTGCTGCTTTGTCCTACAATTAAAGGCTTGAGAAAACTTATGGAAATTTGTGAAAGGTACGCGAGAGAACACGACCTAATATACAACTCAAAAAAGACTGAAATGGTTATATTCAGGTCCGGAAAGGGACCAGTGAACGTGCCGGAGGTCTATCTGAACCGACAACCTGTAAAAATTGTTGACAAATTCAAGTACCTTGGCCATATCGTGACATCGAACCTAAAAGATGATGATGATTTTGAAAGACAACGCAGATCCTTATGTATAGTAGGGAACATGATTGCGCGTAAGTTTTATGGGTCATCGCCTGACGTGAAAGTGACTCTGTTTAGGTCTTTCTGTCAGACATTCTATACGTGTCAGCTCTGGACTGAGTATACCAAAAGGTCGCACGATAGAATACGCGTGGCCTATAACAACATTTTCAGGCAACTGATGGGCTTGAAGCGCTTCTGTAGCGCTTCTGAAATGCTGATGCAGGCCCGCGTAGACTCTTTCAACGCTATACAGCGGAAGAGGATTGCGTCCTTCATGTCCAGAGTTAACTCGTGCGATAACTCGATTATCAAGAGTCTGGCAGAGAGACTTATACATACAACCACATTCAGACGATGGGTGGATATTGCCGCCTAAATTAGTGTTAATAAGTAGATTTAGTATTAGTCTGTGTACTATGCTTTTTATGTTTTTATGTGTATTTTTTCTTAACTATGGATCCTTGTATCTGAAATAAAGACTTATTATTATTATTATTATTATTATTATAATACCACAATTTGAATAAGGAACTTAGGTACTTACTAAGTAACTTAAAAAATCTGTGACCTTACAACTAACAATTGAACTAAAAGGGGTATTATAGATACTAAACGGTATTCAGGGAACCTAACCCTAACTAAGAGTGGTGTCATAAGATTTAGGGTCCCTAAGGGATGGACCCGGACCCGGACCCGGACGATATTCAGGGCCCGGTAGTTAGAGCCCTGAATAACTGTAATACCGCTTTAACCTGTAGAAAAATACATTTTGACATGACAGGAAAGTAAAAAGTACTGAACGAGAAGACCTGTGTCTATCGATTGTTACCAGAGCTACAGGACAGAAAAAGCTCTAGGAATAGAATCGCAATAAATGATACTCACATACAACATACTCGAAGTAGGGCCAGCGCACGGCGGCGGCGGCGGCGCGCGCCACGGGCTCTAGCGGCGAGCGCGCGTACCACGGCGCGCGCGCAGCCTGCCCCACCCAGCGCAGCGCGAACACCTCGTACACGTTGGAGAACTCGGCGCGCGTCACTCCGCCGGTGGACGGGTCCGTGTTCAGCTGCTTGAACATCAGGTACACGTCCAGGCCGCCTATAAACAACAAATACCTAGGTCAGGAGGTTAGTGATAACGATGAAAGAACCATCAAAACCGACTAAATGAGGACTTCTAACAAACTAAAAGGAGCCTTCAAATGCATGCCTTTTTTAATACAATTTATGAAGGATAAATAATAACGGGCCCTTGTGTGATCCCTGAGGGACTCCCGAAGTCGGTATGAAAATGAGAGAATAGGGAATTAATTTAGGTCAGATTTTAGTTCTTATACCGAATCGAAAGCTCCTTTGAAACCCAATATGCCGACATAAAAATATCAACTTCAGCTAGATTAAATAAAATGCTTAGGTACTGTAATGTGGCGCGTAATGCCTCATCAGGCCAGCAAAGTGCCTCAGCTTCACAGCATGCGGCGCTCGTCGCGACACGAGCAGGCGGAAGGCGTGCCGCGCGGCGCGCCGTCTGTGGAGCAGGAGCGCGCGGCATTTCTCGCGCTCTATGCGCGTGAACGTCTCGTACACTACGGCCAGCATCTGTGGAGGAGTGAGGGGGTGAGGGAATGAAATTTCAAAAGGTATTTCAATTAACTGACACATAAAAATAAAGATTTTTTTATAATGGAAAGGTTGGTCTAGTCGATAGATTTAAAGAATACAAATACAATTTAACGGAGGCATAACGTCTAAATAAACGTGAAAACATTCAGAAACGATGAATGAAATTTGTGTGATAAAACTATATAAGAAAAACACATGAAACATGATACTTTAGGTTACATTAGTTTGGTACCTAGTTATAGTTACTAAATACACTAGCTAGAGCATAAAAAATAAAATCAAATGAAAATACCGATTAGTGGAAACAGCCGATATGTATCGTTTCTAAGCGATCGACCTCATTTCTCCTTGCCAAGCAAATAAAGCTGATGAAGATAACAGAGAAATAAAGACTTACCAAGTTCATGAGAACGTAGAGTACTGTGATGATGTACAGGATGAAGAATAGGACGTACCATTTGGACTTGGCATAGGATGGCATCATCACGTCAGGAAAACTGGAATAAAACATACTTATTACGCTCGGAATAAAACATGTGCATCAATGTATTCCAGACTAACAAAACGAAAGAGTGGAGCTGTAATATTACCTACAGCATAAGATAGGAAGATTATTTTTCACAAATATTACCACCAATTGAAGATCAGATCATCACTATGAATTAGGAAGTAACTAAACTAACTTACTTGGCCGTCGTCAATAGAACGAACATGCTAACAAAAGAATCGCTGATCGTCTTGAAGTGTCCGTTGTCAATATGCTCAGAGAACAAATAGTATCCCAGCAGGGAATATGTCGCAACGAAGAACATCAGTAAACCTGAAATAGATAAGCAGATTTTACATAAAATAAAATGCAGTATTTCGCAGTAAAAGACAATAATGTACAACCTACTTGCTAGCCATTTTGCACATTTAGCTGTGCTATCTATATTTACTTTCTCTATCTCACATAGTACCTATCACAACTGTAGATTGACATCACCCAACAAAACCATCGTGAGCTCTTCTATATCATCCAATCAACAATCAAGGAACGACAACAAATTAAAACTAGTTTACACAATTGAAAGCTCAACTAGGTATCATATCAATATCAGCCGGAAGCGTCCCAAGACATTATCTATCTGCATTACCACGCTCTATGGCAATGCTGATGCGCTGTGCCAGATACTCATCAGCTTTCGGGTCACGCGTCGCATAGAACAGACAATTCGATATTTTTATAAATCCTGAGGACTTGGTACCCCACAGACGTTGGATCTCGTCTCCAAGGGGAGCAAAGGCGTAGGTTCTGTTGAGACCTGCATATTTGCACCTCTTGAGATCCTCAGCCAAATCTGCCGCCGCACCAGCCATCGCGTAGGACTATAGGTAACACCCAACATTACAACCGTGGACTGTTGTATCACATCCCACTCACCCAACATGTCTATAATGGGCGGGAGAGACTGCAGTATCTGCCGAATGAACCGCCGCACGCCGCCGCAGTACCGCGTGTCCACCAAGAAGATGGGGCGCAGCGCCCGCGTGGCGCGGAAGTGCGACGACTGCCGGCACAGCACCACCACCGCTTCCAGCACCATTATTAGTAATGTTATACCCTGGAAATATTATATCATACTGATCAAGCTTAATATGTAAAGGTTTCAGTGCAAGAAGGTAAATACGGAAGGAAATGTAAATAAATGATGCTGGAAAACCCACATCATCTAGCCCTAAGCTATATACTACACTAGCTGACCCGCTTTGCCTTCGCGTGGACTTTAGTAATACCCACCCCATTTTAACTACATTAGAATAAGAATTTTCCAAAATCCGTACCTATCGGTCGCCTACGTCGTAAAAGGAATCCATACAAAATTTCACCTTCGTATCTCTTGTAGTTCAAGAGATCTCTTGATGAGTCACCCAGTTTTCTCTTTTATAAATATAGATTACTAGAAGCGCCTCGCGGTTTCACCCACGTTTCCCTTTTCCCTTTCCCGTGGGAATTTCGGGATAAAATAAAGCCTATTTTTTATTCTAGACTATAATCTCTGTGCCAAATTTCATCCATATCCGTTCAGTAGTTTTTGCGTGAAAGAGTAAGTAGCAAACATCCATCCATCCATACTTACAAACTTTCGCGTTAATATTATGAAAGATGAACTGTTTATTTCTTCTTTTCTCCACTTCCAATGACCTGAAAGTCTAGTTCACCTTGATCATGGTCCGTTTGTGCTTGAGGATGGTACTCCAGCCGATCCACTTCAGCTTGAGATGCAGCTCGACTCCGATCACGGCCAGCGCCATCAGTTCTATGCTGCCGTGCGCCCATACTGGAAGCTATCAGAGCTTGGGTGAGGTTCGTGTAACAGCAATGATTACGGGAACAGATCAACGCTCATAGACAATGGAACATATTAGAAGTATTATTATTTATACCTTAGTACATCACACAAAATCTAAAGGTCTCCGGTAAAGCTGGATTCCACGAAAACGAAAATGATAAAAACGGGGCTCATTTAAATAAATACCTTGAAGTAGGAATATGAGATAGGTAATTTAAAATTAGGTACATCCATACTTTTTCTCTTCTAAACGGCTACGGCTGAACGTATTAAACCTAGTCTGGAAATGATATAGATGGAGCATAGTAGATATGCCTATGTCCTCCTCTTTAAAGTCGTCATACTGAGAAGCCGTGGCCGGGCCGGAGGCGAAGGCGTGCGAGTTGTATCCTATTGAATCATATGAAAGACTACACATACACCGGAGGCTGTGGCAGTGCAGTACCAATAGGATACACCCGCCGCCGCACGTCTTCGCCTCCGGCCCGGCCACGGCTACAGTGTGTGGCGGCTTTTAATCCAGGAATGCGTGTAAAGCCGCGAGAGGAAGCTAGCTATACAGTTATTCTGGTGGAGGCAGTAGGTTATGACTAAATCACAGCTAAACTTGCAACATTTGCAGTAAAACGTTCAGTTAATATCCTGTCGTAATATCCTGTGCTTCTCTCTGGTGTGTTAGTGTAGTTAACCTGGAAGGCGGGCACGGCGGGGTCCTCGGTGAAGGCCAGCAGGATGAGCAGCAGCGAGGCCAACAGGTCCAGCCCGTGGTACCAGGGGTTGTGCACGCGCAGGTACGCCGGCAGCTGCTCCGGAGACGACGGGTGAGACTCGAACTTCTCGTTGTTGAGGCCTTCCTGTTACAAACGACTCTTTTAACTATCTCTGAGATACAAGTGCGTGTACGTCAGATATCTATACAACCACATAGAGACACCGAAAAATATTAAATAATTTAAAATTCACTTCAATTGTTTCATTTCATTTAGATCTTACAGGACTCTTGGACACTTCAGAAACCGAGCACAAACTGGGTAGACGAAGTCGCTCAGATTAGTAGATCAGAAAATGAATAACTTTATTCCTTTAGGCTTACAAAAAAAGCACTTAGGCAAGTCAAATAGTAGTCAGAGTCAAATGCCTCATCAGACATAAGCACAGGCGCTCACCTCCAAGTAGATGGCTGCCTCGTGGTAGTTCATCTCCCAGTGCTCGTCCTCCGACAGCTGCAGCCCAGCGTGCAGCGAGGACCGGCTGCCCAGGTCCAGCGACCCGTCGCCCGCGCCGCCCTCCGTCTCCGTCCGACTGTCTGCACGAGAAATACATATACATACATACCTAAATAAGTAGGATAATAAGTAAGACTAAGTTCATATGACATGACCGCGCGTCGCCGCGCGCGCCGTGCGGTTGGAGCACTCACATGACGGCTTATGTATGGCATGGCAACGCGCGGTAATGTAAACGATAATAACTGTTTACTTTGGTCTTGTACCGCGCGGTTTGTTGTTCCGATTACCGTTCAAATTAAATTGCCAACTCAATGGACGATAGACTCGACTAGGGCACTACGTTTTGTTTTGTTTTTTTAGTAGGTAACTAAGCTAGGCAGCCGAACAATGGCTAACTGAATAGAAAAAAATATTAGGGGAAAGGGGGAAAATGTCTTTAGGCACATTTCGCCTGAAGGTCTACTTGCGATGCAAGTTTGATTCCCGATTTCCCGACTTCATCATTGGTTCTTGGCTGCCTTTGTGGTTTCCCGCGACCCCCACTGGGGTCATACGACCACTCTGTCTGGGGCTCTGCCCGTTGCCGCACGTTACGTGGACACAAGAGACAGCTTAATGACAAATTGATAATATAAGTACTTATTGCTTTTTCAGCGATGGCTTCCAGTAAACATCCGGTCTCGATCTGAGACTCGCTACGCACACTACACGGACACGTTTTCACTTACCTTGGACTGGCTTCATTAGATACGCTACTACAACGTAACAAAAACTCAGATAATGTCTTCAAATAATTTAAGGTATTTGAGAAGCACCAGTCCATGTAGCTATGTGGATCACAAGAGAAGACCTTTCAAATAAAAATGAATCGTGAAAATCGGTCTCCGTCCAAAATCCGTGGTGAATGTTGAAAAGTCGAATTCAGAACCTACTCTTTTTTTAGGCTTTTTTTTAGGTTTTTAGGTCGGTAAAATGAAGATACGTTTACTATTCAGGTATTACTGATTCATCCATCTCGCACTACCGGATGCAGTTAATACCTAGGTATAATCAAATTTACTTTATATGCTCACCTCTCGTTTATCTAATAATGTAATCGGGTTGGTACATAATTCCTCTTTGAAATTTAAAATAAGAAAGGTTTTCTTGAACACGTGATAACTCTTGGAGTCTTTATTGGCATGTTTATTGTTCATTAAAATTTGGATGGTCACAAAGACAGATTCTCAAAAAGACAAGAGTGTAACTCTTGTCTTGTCGTGGCATTCAGGTGTAGGTACTAACATATCGCTTTACATTCAGATTTAAATAGATATAAACTTTATCTAGGTCTATATCCTAACATTTTCAGCACAGAAATCTATTCAGTTTGGACATTTCTCTGTGAATAGGTTGTTCACACTATAGTCAAGTATTAAATTGCAAATGACCTACCATCACGGCTAAATACCTGTCACACATTGTTCCGATTCCAATGGCATCTTGTCCATTGTTACACTGTCTGTGGTTACACACGTACCACACCACTGACCGACTCTACAACCACATTCTCACTGACTCGCTCGAGTACCTACAAACTATACGCATAGTAGGTTTTTCGTATTATAATACGGTAAAGTAGTTCCACACTCATATTGCGCGCGGCTTTGCTGCTACTACTACGTTTACGATGTACTAACCTACAGTACAACAAGAACGTATTATTTTTAAATAATTAGATTTTTATACTCGGGGAATACATAATTATGATTATGAACGTGCCTTGTGTAAATCACAATAAGTATACACATGTTCATAAAATGATTAGGTATAAGTTATTGAATCATTCTAAGTATCCCTGTCGCCCTGTCTTCAGCTAGAATCCTTCGCATTTCGTTGCCCCAGATGGCCGCAGGGCGTTATACACTACGTTCGCCGAGTCACGGTCTCCACTCAAGAACATGTATCCCAGCGGTTATTGGTCTGCGGTAAATAAGGCCGGCGGCGGGCGGCAGCCAAATCCCACATCAACTTGTCAAATGTCAATAAAGTATTTATACCTTCATGAAGTTATATTCAAAACTCGGTAGCCTACAGGTACAACGCAGTGAGTGTCAAATAATTGCGCTGATGATGATGATGATGATGATGATGATGATGATGATGACGATGACGATGCGTAAATACCGTAAAACCGCGCGCAATTTTAGACTAGAGCCACTTTACTCTGTAATATTAACGAGTAAAATACAAGTGAACTCCTTCACTCGTGTTTGTTTTGCCTTGTCACTGTTCCCACGAGATCTATAATAAAATTATGGTGTCCATTGCCCATTCATCATCACAAATATCTACAAAGGTTTTACCAACAAACTAAACACGCATAACGTCCGTTTTAGCGAAGATGAGAATGGGAAGTGTCAAATATAGGTACTTACATTGATTTTGAAATTATCTAAAGAAATAAACTAGAGACTCACTGAGAGTAGTTAGATAATTTTTTTTGTACTTGTATAAGTAAAGAGTTAATTCACGAACCAATAAATGAAATTGTGATAAATGATCAAAATTGCTTCAGCCGTTTGGACGCTTCGAGTTGGATTTAGATTATTCTAGATGTTTAGAGTATCAGAAAACCATGTAGAAACACTTGAATAACTTAAATATATACAAACCAATAGTAAACACCACATTATCTCTAACACTTTTCACGGTTTTTATAACTCTTTTCATAATATAAATTATTTGAGAATTTAATCAAAATGGTTTACTAAGGCAACCTCGACTCATTGAGCCAAAATGAGCTCGCCAAATGTAGGTTGTTGTCTCTTAAAAAAACATTTAACCTGTCAGGAATCAAGATAAAACTACAAAGTTTTGTAATATTTGTTTTACACGTACCTATTGTGTATTTTAAGAATAGTGGTTTCATAAGTTACAAGGCTAAATTATATACCACCGACTATTTAACATGCAGGTTACTGTAGAATACCTACCCTGCCGACCGAATGAAAATGGTTGTATGAACGTTAGTAGAATATATTGCGAGAAGACGATACAAAATCGTAATAATTTAGCGTGAAAAACTATCTAAATTCCAACCAACCATACTTAGGAATTGAAAAAAATCCAAATTTTATGGCAGCGGTGGCAGCGCCGATGCGATGATTAGTGATGATGATGATTAGTGTCTTCGTAGGTGCCTATACCTACCAATTAAATAACTGTTTAGGTAAGAAAATAAGCTACCTTTAGACTGTTTGCAACCGTCTGCAGTTAGCTCAATGGTTTCAATTGTATATTATATGTGTACTAGTTTTATTTTTTTTCTATTCCTTGATTGTAATTTTCGTTGTTAATAAAGATATTATGTAACTCACAAAGTAATCTAATCAGGTTCGATTCCCGCCACGGGACAAATGTTTCAACGATCTGAATTTTGTTAGCGATAGGTAACATTCGTAGCTAAAGACGAAAACTGATGGCAGAGCGATATATCGATGCTCGTATATAAAGCTCCCTCGCAACCCTTCGAATGACATCATGTTTACCCCCCGAGGTGTCAGCTGGAGGTAACGTAATAATCAAAGGCTGTAAAAGGCTTTTCACGGCTTCGATGACGTCACACCGACCTTGAGGGATGGAGCCCGGCGCTAAGCTATAGGGTAATTATTCTAAGCTATAAGTTATTCAGTTCTGCGGGTACATTCAGCCTATAGAAAGAACTAGAGATGTCATTACGGTTACTTAGACAAAATAATTTTAGAGGGATTTGCTGACCGAGATTTTTTCGGGCAGGTCGCTCTATAATATTTGTTACTCTATAATTACCTACTAAAGACATTAAAGATTATTTTACACATTAGATTACAGACTAGCGACCCGCCCCGGTTTCGCACGGTTTTATTATACGTACCTCTTGAATCACTCTAGGTATCTATTAAAAAACCGCATCAAAATCTGTTGCGTAATTTTAAAGATTTAAGCAGTCAAAGGGACATAGGGAAATAGGGACAGAAAAAGCGACTTTGTTTTATACTATGTGCGGATCGCGCGTACGCATATTATATTTTTATTTTGTTTTTCACCTATCAGAAGCAAGTTCAATTAAATTATTTAAATCTAGGTACATGTCATAGTAAAGACATTGATTATATCGTATGGAGGGCATAGCTTTATTTTTATTCCGTCGAAACACGTTTAAAGAGGACAGTTAGTTTCTATGTAAATAGGTAAGTATTTAGGTTTATCAAATTTTGGCCTTGGGGCGCGCAGGCGTTTCTGCCCCGGTCTCCCTTGCCGATCCAATGACAATAGCATTCGCTACACCACCGCATTGGCGTCATCTATCTAACAATAGCCTTTCATTATCATTAAATTAGAGAAGGCTCACAACTAGGCTAAACAAGATTAATGTCTCCTATAAAGGGCAATGTTGGTATCAATATAGTATCTGTATCTACTAGGACTTATAGTAAAAGTTCAAGCCGTTTTTGTGCGTTGTGTCACTATGGAAAGTGACATCTAGGGGTCAAATATATTGATCGAAGTATTATCTAGACATCAGCTAGATAATTAGGTTTTCTAGAGGATAAGAAAGCTTGGGACGGATTTTGCTCCAACACAGGTTTCTTGTTCACTTCTTTATAATTTAGGGACAGGAATAACATAGTGATTCCTAGTTTTAGGACTTGATTTGTTTCGAATTGCGTTGATTTCAATTCGGCAAACACCAATGAACTTTTTTTACTACTACATACTCGCCAGGCAGTTACAAAAATAGTAGGTAGGTAAGGCATCTAAAGCCATAGATAGGAGGTAGATAGTTGTACGTAACATTCCTTATTTGCATGTTTTATGAAACATATTTTTATTTCGACCTACATAGGCGTTCTTCTATTGTTTTAACACCTGTTTACTTGTTGTTTGTTTGACTTTGTACATACACAACACACACACATTACTATACATTCATAAAGGAAATACAATTGTATGATTCTGAAGGGTTAACTATTTAAAAATACAAACATTATCTTATCAACACTAATGCATGAGTCTCAAGGGTGAAAAGACTGGTCTTTCCCTGTGTACGCGGCTATACAGGTCCAGCCTCAGCTTTGTCTTTGTTATTGAAAATCGGCCAGCTGTAGCACAAAAGCGAAAGCGGTTCCTAAATTAAATCGGATTTCGAAATTGAACTCCTAAGAAGCGATAAAAATATCAGCTGATAGATGACATGTGTGTTTATACAAAACAAATGACGATTAGGTACATTGCCTGAAGTGTAAAAATTGAGCCCATGAAGGTTGCACGCGATGGGAGGCAAATAAACTTGATGGGTTTCATTGCTAAATTGTTGTTGAGGGTAAAACCGGGTACAGTACCCGAATTTGTACCACCCATGGGGCAAAATCGGAAATATTAAACTTTTTTATAATTAGTTCCTAGATATTTCTGTTTAGTAATAAACCTATAAAACTTTTTCAATTGTGCCACAACAAGCCAAATTTCCTATTTCTTATTAAAATTTATCCGTGTATCTTAAGACCTCTTCTTTATATTTGATTTTCCTTAGTGTCTCGGTCTTACCCCACTTTCCCCTACACCTTTGTAGAAGGTAATACGACCTTCTACAAAGGCGGATTTCTTTTACTGGTATCCCCTTTTTTATGGTTTTTTGCAGCGATATACGAGACAAGGGGTGTATCAACTAAATACATCGTCCGCTAGTACAGTCCTCGAAAGAAAAATAAAAGTAAAGAGTGCGGCTCAGGCCTGTCCAGTATGGTCCAACCGTGTCTATGATTTGCAAACGACCTTCTTCAGTAAATGGCGAGCCGATGCTTTCTTCGCCAGTCAATAGCTATGCGGGTTACAGTTACCTACTGTAGGTAGGTAGGACGCAGCGCGCTAGTAGAATATTGATCAGGTGTTTGTTATCTTTATAGTGGGTCTGTTTATGTCTAAAGTTGACATGTGAAAAAGCTAAATTATTAGGAGTATGGCCGATCGTTTATTACTTACTAGCGACCCGCCCCGGCTTCGCAAGGTTTTATTATAAACCTTCCTCTTGAATCACTCTATCTATTAAAAACCGCATCAAAGTCCGTTGCGTAGTTTTAAAGATTTAAGCATACAAAGGGACATAGGGACAGAGAAGTATTTAGTGATAGTGATTAAGTAAAATTACCTAATGTAGCCAGCGACGAGATGGGGCACACAGACTGGTTTTGATATAGGTAGGTAGATCAATTGAGCTTCCTCTAAATTGTTGGCAACAGTCTGCAGTGAGCTCAAAAGTTTCATTTGTAAATAAATAAAAAAACAAATAAATAATGCTGGACAATCTACGCACCATCATCTAGCTCCAAGTGTTGGAAGTATTGTATTATGTAGATACCTATGGTACTACTAGATGACTTATTTAGTTATCGATCTATACCGATCGATTTCAATCGATCGACAATTTAGGACTTTATAAATTTCCAATTCGAGCTCCCTAAAACGATAATTAACAATCACAAAGAATCTCTTCTTCAGGAAAAAACATACCTACATGAGGCCAAACACGGGAATTTTGTCTCGGGTAGATAAATATAAATACATCGCATTGTCATCGGCATCGGCATTGCATAAATTTATTAAATTCTTCAATTACTTACGCACTGTAAAGCGATGTTTGTATTTTTATCTATTCTGCCCAAGACAGCGATGCTTGGGCTACAGACCTACCTACAGAGACTAAAACAATAAAATTAATAAATCTTCTTTCACTTACAGGATTTCAGCCTGTACCATTGATCCCGTATAGAATAGTACACTTTGTCACTATATCTAACCACTTTCGACATCTTTCGTGAGTTTACTTATTTCTTACAAAAATGTACGCTTGCTAGACATGATTCGTCACTAACGAAAATGTAGGGTAGAGCAGCATTGAACAGAAGTGCCGGGGTTCTAAACCTTTTTGTAAATTATGGCACGGCGCGTGTGGCGGCGGCGCTTCCATAATTCCCGTGTCAGATAGTTTCGCAGAAGAGGTAAATAAAAATTACGCGCCCGCCCTTACTGTAGGTTGCACGCACGCAACGCACCACATGGCAGTGAATGAGTTAATAAACTATAAAGTCTTGATTTTCGATAACATTGCGCTACGCATTTGGTTCAAATTTCAAACCAAAAACTTAACTGGTGCCTATTTTGCACACCTCAGAACCTGGGCAGTGGATGTGTTAATAAAATTATAAAAAGGCTTATCTTTCAACACCATTATGCCACACATTATATTAAAACCAAAATGTTAACTGGTGCCAATTGTTCCACACCCCTGTCTGATAGTAAATCTGTCTAGATAACATTGATAAATGCGGGAGGTGTCTGACTGCATGTATCTCAACAATAAAACTCATATTATGATACATTTGATGAAACCTACTTACAAATTTTTTATTTGCCTCATCTAATTTATGGAGAAAATATAAGTATCTACAAAATAACCACGTAGACCTATATTTAAAATGTAGACAATTTCAATTAGAAGGATTTGACTTTCTCTATGCTAATCTCAGTTATTTACAGAATAAAATGTATTCTTATTACTAAAAAATGTAAGGCCCAGGATACTATAATTTATCCATAGGTCTGAGAGGGATAAAATAGAATGACCTATGTACCATAAACAAATATCTTATCACAAGAATATTACACAACAGGCAATCAACTAATCAGACAATAAAGTACAGTTTAATAGTTAATTACTTTCCTACAGACCTTGACCAATAAATTATAATGTTGTGCTGATTTAGATCTTTACCTACTTAGCCACATATCTTTCTAGGTTGATTGAGTTCAAACGGATACTGTGGGAGCACATGTAAAATTAACCAGATCTAACTGGATGGAGACCAGGAATCGGACAACATTGTTTAGATAGATACCATAGTTAGACATTCAGTGGTATACATAGGTACTAACATCAATTAATGAATGAAAATAATGTCAATCATATTGTGCAGTTGGCAGTAGGTTACCATGCAAGCAAACTACGAGCAAAGAGGTTTGTACATTTCTACAGGAAGCTTCTATGCTGAGTTCATAGGGCAACAAAAATGTTTACTATAAAGAAGAATGTGGGTTAGTTTTGGAGCACTATGACTCATAGCCTGCGTCATTTTGCTAAACGGAGATGTGAAGAATATTACTCTATTTCTTCGAAAGGCAGACGTGTGAGAATATTAATGTTTGCTTAATACAGGTGATAAATTAAAACAAAATGTTACATGGGGCACAAAATGTATTGTTATTACAAAAAAGCGTACAGAAAGTCTTGCGGGTACTGTGCATAAATAAATCATAGCTTTTTGTTTACTTGTGACGTTTGAGCCGTAATTGTTGATGCTGGCGTTTGCGAAATCATCACTAAACCTTTTATATCCGTCGGACGGAGAAGCCGGGCTCCTCAGAGAAGCCATTTTTCAATACTGAATTTTTTCAGGATGGAAGTTGCCAATGTTGACATTTTTGACATAGAAATATAATTTGAAGGATAATTTCGTTCAGAAATATCAACCATAGACACAAAAATGATTCC
The DNA here is from genome assembly GCA_944547425.1 of Eupithecia centaureata. Classification (NCBI taxonomy): domain Eukaryota; kingdom Metazoa; phylum Arthropoda; class Insecta; order Lepidoptera; family Geometridae; genus Eupithecia; species Eupithecia centaureata. The sequence continues at coordinate 570,393 of OX155695.1, read as the reverse complement.
GTTTCTAGCTCGTACAGACGCTCCGATTTGGTTGGTGCCAGCCATATCGGAACCGACATAGCAACCATTCCAACATTGCTACAGATTGTCCGACGGTTGGCCTTCCAGCCGTCAGTTGACTTTGCTATGAAGTAGTGAACGGACGTCTTGCCACCTGATGCCGTCGATCGTCGATGTATTAATTAAGTACCTATGTAATGTAAATTATGGACCTATGTAGTCTGAAATAAACAAATTTATTATATTATTAAGTACTAGCGACCCGCCCCGGCTTCGTACGGTTTTGTTATACGTATAAACCTTCCTTTTGAATCACTCTAGGTATATATTAAAAAAAACGGCATCAAAATCCGTTGCGTAGTTTTAAAGATTTAAGCATACAAAGGGACATAGGGACAGAGAAAGCGACTTTATTTTATACTATGTAGTGTTATACATCATACCACCGGTATTATCTAAAAATGTTAAAATAGCGTTGGTTGCAGCAACCATTGTTGCTACAGAACCGCTACAAAAGGAACAAAGTCTTTATAAAGTTCAAGTAACTTTATTATTATGTCACGTTCGGTGACCGTAACTCCCTCGGCGTTCATGTTGATGTCCTACAACGGCGGCGTTGCGAATGCGACTGAGCCGATTTGGTCGGAACAAAGCTTCCATACGTTCCGATTTGGTTGGACCGACTGCCAATTTGGTTTGGTCGGATCGCCGGCGCATCCGACTACCGTCCAACCAATATTAATAATAATTATGTCGGCCCGACCGCTCTCCACACTTTCTGATTTGGTCGTGGTTGGACGGTTGGCTCCAACCGAATCGGAGCGTCGTCTGTACCAGCTATTCCACTTGCACTTCTCATCTTGCTGGGAGGGACATCCGCGAAGGATGGTACGGCACGGCAAGCGACGCGCTGCGTAGCGCGGCAGATTTGGCTGAGGTTAACAAAAGATGTATCTAATATGTTTAATATGCAGATCTAGACAGAACAGCGCCTAGGCATTTGCTCCCTTTGAGTTAATACCCTAGGTTCGTAGGGTCCCGTTGCTGTTGCTCACATCACAGGGTTTTAAAAATATCTGAACGTCTCGTCTGGTCCTTTGATAAAATTCTGACTTCCGACTGTTATTGATATATGTAGATCAGTTGAGCTACTAGACTGTTTGCATCCGTCTGTTGTTAGCTTTTATAATTCTACTTTTTTTATCTGTCAAACTGGCTGTCAAAACATCACCGTCGGACTGACCATAGACAAAATATCTGTCAAAAAATTCTTTTTCTTGAACCCGGTACGAATGTGAGTTGGAGATTGTATTTTGGTTGAAAATAAATCCGAAATAATTGCTGAAAACTCGCAAAATTCCTTCAAAACTCCGTATGAATTGAAAAATACATTCTTCAGACAAGTGATTAAGTGCAATATTTTATTTTACATTACACCCAAAAGCAATGTTTTGTCGTGATAAACTTCGACGTTCTTTGAAAAAGTGTTTGTGTTATTTCAGTGTTTCCACGGATTTATAAGTGAAGTCATAGTTTACGTGTGTTCTACACTTGAGTTCAGATATTTGGAAGCGTCTGAATCACTTGTCTGAAGAAATTAATATCCAAAACAAATGAGACATAACCTCGAAGTCAGGTGTTGGTGTTGGATTGTTTTTGAGGTTGTTCTGATGGTTGCAGATTGAGATGGCGCCCCCACAACCCAAGGCGGCGGCTAAGCCCGCCGCGGCACCCGCTGGTGGCGTCGCTAAGGCCAAGAAAATTGGCAAACCGAGGAATTACGATTTGGGAAATGGTGTTGTCCGTTTCTCCAAGAGCAAAATGTACCACAAGAAGGCGAGTACCCATTTTTCAGAATTCAAACATACTAACTATCATGTACTATCTCTGTGAGTTTATTTGTAAACCACAAAGTCTAAACTATAAATTCGCTTTTGCTTTTCCCAGCATAACACTTAAAAAGATTACAAGTTACAATCAGTTCTTTGAAGAACAAGTTATTAGTCCACTTAAGTTGAAAGGTAGCACATCTCGTACTCAGTGAAGGACATGGGTTCAAGTCCTGCTGAATATTTATGTAATATTATCAATAGTCATATGAGCTTACACACTTTAATTACTGATAGGTATTTCAAGCCAGAAATTGTCACAATTTTAAACTTTTTGCAGGCTCTGTACAAGTTTGTGGGTAAGAAGAACCCTAAGGCCGAGAAGCCCAAACAGCCCATATTTGTTGTAAAGACCATTGGCGGAGAAAAGAACGGATCAACCCGTAAAGTTCTCCTAAACCGCAGAAAGTCTTTCTACCCCACACAGGACAAGTAAGTTGTTTTAACATTACACTTTAATTTTATCAAGTTATCTCTTATCCCTTATTTTAAGATTTGTTCAGAGAATTTTTAGAACAATAAATCTTTTTTATGCTTCGACATTGCCATACAGCAGGGCAATATCTTGAGGATGCTTTGGACTGGTATAATTTTGTATAGTTTTGTTGCCTAAATGTAAACATAAGTGACTGTGGAAATTAAGACTTATTACACAAGCAAGTTTATCCTGAAACTGACCTATCATATCTTGTGCTTCTATTATTTTATTAAGCTTTCAGTAACCCTAATGTTATGATGATCTCTAATCCTCACTCCACATGTGTTCCAGGATCCGTCAAGTCCCCCACCACAAGACGTTCAGCAAACACGTCCGCAGGATCAGGCCCACCCTCACTCCCGGCACAGTCCTGATCCTCCTCGCTGGCAGACACGCTGGCAAGAGGGTCATCCTCGTTGGAATCATGCCCAGCGGTCTTTTGCTTGTCACTGGACCTTTTGCTGTGAGTTATTACTATTATCTCAACATTTAACTAAAGACATTAAATTAAGAAGCATGCTCCATCTTAGGCAACAACTTACATAATGAGATAGTGTTAGTGAACTCACTCAGGTCAAATAATGGTTTACAAAATTATGTTTGAAGCAATAATTAAATCAAACTTAAAATACCAATCTCATTGAATATCCATAAAAACAGCCCTATTATCCAATCTATGCACCATGGCGTTCAAAAGGGGAGGCCTATGTCTATGTCAGTTTGATGGTGATGATCCAGTCTAATTCAAAAGAGTTTGTGGAGTCCAAAAGTGGATAGTCTACCTTGTGTTAGTGGGGAGTGTGGGATAGTTACCTGTTTTTTGTCACCAAATTACCTTCTGTAACGTCAATTATTTAAGGTCCTTGGCAGAAAAACATCCCCCAACAATCTGAACATGACATGTTCAGCACACGCTGAACATTGAACAAATTTTGTGTTACTTACCTCCATGCTTTAGAATTCTGTTTGTTATTTTTATACAGATTTTTACTGTGTCCAAATAAATGTTTATTTTATTCTTCAATAAATGATGCTTAGAAGCCAGATAAGGTAGTTACAGCAGCAGAGCTTTACAATACTGTACACAGTTTTTTTAAACTCCTGCAGATGGCATTGTAACCATTTTTAACCATGAAGCTCTTGTTGTTCCATAATAAACGATTTTATTTATTTATTTACTATTTATGTCTCTGTTAACTTCCAGTTCAACGCATGCCCGCTCCGACGCGTGCCCCAGCGCTACGTCATCGGCACCAGCACCAAGGTGGACCTCGGTGACTTCAAGCTCCCCGAGAACCTGACGGATGAGTACTTCAAGAAGAACAAGAAGAGCACCAAGCGCTCCGTCAAGCGGAAGGCTGGGGAAGACATCTTTGCTAGCAAAAAGGAGGTTTGTACTAGTCTATTACTGAATCCAGACAGGCAGCTTTCGACGCATTTTTGCTTATTCATGTTCTTAAAGATCTAAGTTTGGGTCTCAATGTATCAATTACTAGTATCTGCTACTAGTAGCGGCTACACGTTGTTGTGTTTCTATGGAAACGTCTCAGATAAACATTTTATTGGTAAATTACATTTACAGGTCATAAATTTATGGATATAAAGAGAGATATCTCAAGGCTATTTCTATCCAATGGGAACTGAATAGAATAGAATAGAATAGAAAAATCATTTATTGCCTATAAATTTCTTAACCTAAACTAGAATTATAAACAATAATAAAAAAGACTAATCATAGGCAAAGGGAGTAGATTCAGCTGTGCTGCATGCAGAAACATGCGGCGCTGATTTTAAATCTACTCCCCTCGGGTAGGTGGTCACCGAGAAGTTATGAGATAGCGGGTTTAACCTAGGTAAGTTCTTACATTTACATGTTTACTTATATAAGAAGGTTGCTTCTAATTTGTGCTCATTCCTTTACACTGATTTTGAACTGATTTATGGGATGAAAAATAGCCTATGTTTTATTCCAGGGCTTGAACTATGTTTATTCAAAATTTAAACCCTATCTGTTCAGTAGATTTTTATAGAGTTTGGGTGAAAGAGAGGAGTCTTGTATCTTGAGTTTTTTAGTGCTTGTTGATGGCAACTCCGACCAAATCAAATCATTTTATTGCATGAAATACATGTTGGTTTTAGATGTTTTATGTGAATGTGAATCATTGTATTCTACCTTTACAGTGTGACCAACCAGAAATATTTTTTTTTTTGTTTGCGCTTTCCCTATATCTACATCTAGAAGCGATCCCACAACATTCTATGCGTTGTATTGTCTTCCATTAATTTGGCGACGCTCATAAATTGTTGTTTCTCTTCAGAAATACGTGCCCTCGGAGCAGCGCAAATCCGACCAGAAGCTAGTGGACGAGGCAGTGATCAAGGCCATCGGCAAGCGCTCCGACAAGAAGGTGCTCCGCGGATACCTCAAGGCCACCTTCGGGCTCAGATCCAGCCAGTTCCCGCACAGGATGGCCTTCTAACTAGCTAGTAAGAGTCAATAAACATCGTGACTGAATTACACTCTTTTATTTATGAGCCTTGTTTGAATTTCTTGTTGAAAATGCTAGAAATACCAGTGAACAGCTGATATTAATTTAGGACGTTTTTTTTGGAGCCTCACTCCAACAAGCTGAAAAGTTCTAAAAATCTATAATCATGTTCACAAGTTTCGTCTTGAAAGCGCGAGAAATGGTTAGCAGCTATTTCAAATTATTAATAGAACCCGTAGGATATTTTAGACCCATTCTGACAAGCTGACCTAGAATTATGATGTGATCCGAGTGCTAGAGAAATTACAAATGCTTAGGAAGAAGCTACCTACTGCCAAAAATAAATATAAGTAGTTTGTCCTAAATCGTGATGAATGCAGTTTGCTTCCCGCGGGGCGGCGCCGTGACGTGATCGATCGATCGCCGCGAAGTCACTCGCGCGGTAGTGAGATACTAGACACCAATACATCGCGTCCACAAGCATCGCGCAAATTCAAAATACGCGCGTAAATCGCGTGCGCTACACCAGACTCTAGGGATCAGATACTGACGTCTTGTTGCGTCCAGTTAACGCGCGAACTAAGAGCGAGTGCTCGTATTGATTAGCGAGTTTTCCGCGCGTTATTACGCTCCTTGTGGACGCAACGGTCGCGCGTGATACGCGCGAGAGAATCGCGGCGAATTCGTCCTTTCTGGACAAGCTCAAACGGCCCCTCGGCTGAGCTTGTGGAGCTAGTGTAGGGTGTAAATGAAAGGGCAAGTCATCAAGAGGCATGTATTTCCGGCGGCTAGGGCTTGAACTTGTGCGGCGGCGGCGCGCGGCGCGGCGCGGGCGCGGCCGAGCGCGCGCGCGCGCCGTGCCGCTCGCGCCACTCCGCCTCCAGCCGCGCGTACACGCCGCCGGCTGCACACAAATCATACTATTATAATAACATAACACGGTTTTATTATACGTATAAACCTTCCTCTTGAATCACTATATATTAAAAAAAACCTGCTGGTCCGGGTTGTAGAGGCAGTGAGTGAGTAGGTAGGTACCTGGCTGTGCCTTGGGCTTGGCGGCGTGCTGCAGGTTGGCGCGCTTGGCGAGCGCGTTGCGCATCTGGCGCGCGGCGCGCTCCTCGAAGCGCCGCTGTGGTCCTGGTTGTAGAGACAGTGAGTGAGTAGGTAGGTACCTGGCTGTGCCTTGGGCTTGGCGGCGTGCTGCAGGTTGGCGCGCTTGGCGAGCGCGGTGCGCATCTGGCGCGCGGCGCGCTCCTCGAAGCGCCGCTGCTGGTCCTGGTTGGAGCGCGCCGACACGCACGACGCCCACTGGCGCCCCACCACGCGGCTGCGTCTGCAATACACCAGGCTTCTTACCAACTTGTCTCATTTTATTAAAACAGACGACAGACTAAAATAGAAGTAAGCAGCAAGTATTATAATCTGAACTGAATCGTTCTGATCCCCATGCACGTAATCTGTGGCGCAGCTCTGTGACACTTAGCTCTGCTCCGCTCGCTCTCGGAGCTGGACTGCTCAGTGCTACCCACCTGTTGGTGTTGGAGCCGAGCCGTGCCCTCTGTGCCCTCCGCCGCGGCGGCTTGTCCTCGTCGCTGCGCGCGCTGGCGCTGCTCCGCTCGCTCTCGGAGCTGGACTGCTCAGTGCTACCCACCTGTTGGTGTTGGAGCCGAGCCGTGCCCTCTGTGCCCTCCGCCGCGGCGGCTTGTCCTCGTCGCTGCGCGCGCTGGCGCTGCTCCGCTCGCTCTCGGAGCTGGACTGCTCAGTGCTACCCACCTGTTGGTGTTGGAGCCGAGCCGTGCCCTCTGTGCCCTCCGCCGCGGCGGCTTGTCCTCGTCGCTGCGCGCGCTGGCGCTGCTCCGCTCGCTCTCGGAGCTGGACTGCTCAGTGCTACCCACCTGTTGGTGTTGGAGCCGAGCCGTGCCCTCTGTGCCCTCCGGCGCGGCGGCTTGTCCTCGTCGCTGCGCGCGCTGGCGCTGCTCCGCTCGCTCTCGGAGCTGGACTGCTCAGTGCTACCCACCTGTTGGTGTTGGAGCCGAGCCGTGCCCTCTGTGCCCTCCGCCGCGGCGGCTTGTCCTCGTCGCTGCGCGCGCTGGCGCTGCTCCGCTCGCTCTCGGAGCTGGACTGCTCCCCGCAATCCTCGGGTGAGTCTCCGCCGGCCGGGACGCCTTTCTTTGTACACAACGTTGTGGGATTTAATCAGAACCATAGATACTCTATGTGCTCTCTGGTTTAATGCTACGAAATATTAAAACCTTTTTGGGTTTTCCAGTCTCAACTTGCCGCTTAGCGTTTGATACAAAAATACGCATTCTACCGTTACATGAAAAGGTAGAAAATGCTATGCTAAACGATATTTTGAGTTTAAAATAAAGAAGCAAATTTAGTCTGGAAGTAACCTTACCTATACGTATAATATATTAATCCTTGGCCTTCTATTTATTTTTAGTACATTTAACCACGTTAAGCTTTAGTTTTCTGTGAAATAGAATAATAAAGTTTGTGATTTTATCATGCTGAAAGAGCTACTGTTGATGCTATGAAAATACAGAAGTTAGTATTTCGGTGCGAGTTTAGCTAGCGCTAGGGTACTACATTTGTTAGTGCACATCTAAATAGTGACTGAAAGATAGTGCCTCAACACCAATAATTTATAAATATACCTCCTCGAAGTTGCCCCGACGTAAAAGAACATACTTAACCCTTATCTAAAATTGAATACAAATTCCGGATGTCTGTTCTGGTTTATTTATCATCATTTTTTTCTTTGCAAGTAAGAAATAAAAATACCGGTACCGCTACGGTACCGGTATAGAGCCCGGCGTAGAATATATCTACAAGTTCTATCAGAATCCGGGTATTCTCACATTCGCTACTATTCGATTTAATTTAGAACGTAGGTATAGGTACTGTCATTACATAGATACCGATATAGTCTAGATATTTCAAACATTACCAAATTGTACCTCATAACTATGTAGTAGACGGATTGACTTACATACATCTCTAAGTTTTAGGCCACCAAATGGTATGAAGTGCGTCTGTTATCTATTCTAATACTAAGTTCGTGTAGTCTACCTACACAATTTACTGCAAGAACAAAATTAAAAATGTCTATTTCATCCTAAGGATAACTGAGATTTTAACCTTTACATTTGAGGATTAACTTGGAGCATTACATGAAGTGTTTTTTTCTGGTTTCACTCGTAACTGACATCCAAAGGCCTAGTTCCACTATTATTATTATATTATTTACCCCAAAAAAAAAATCTAACCACGGTTCAAGGTGGTGAATTAAGCTAAAATACGATTTTTTAAGTTATTTTTCACTGATACTTTCGTAATGAGTAATTATTATATAACTAGCGACCCGCCCGGCTTCGCACGGTTGTATTATACATATAAACCTTCCTCTTGAATCAATCTATAAAAAAAACCGCATCAAAATCCGATGCGATGTTTTAAAGATTTAAGCATTCGAAGGGACATAAGGATATAGGGATATAGAGGGACGGAAAAAGCGACTTTGTTTTATACTATGTAGTGATGAGGGTAGTTACCTTCTGTTTCGCTTCTTTGTCCTTGAGCGGCTTCCTCTCTGGCTCGGGTGAGGCGAGGGCGGGCGCGGGCGCGGCGGGGGACGCGGGCCGCGCGCTCGCTGCGCGCCGCACATCACCGCTCTCAAATATACGCAACGGACAACGCGTATACCGGTATAGTTGGGGTATTATACCGGTATACTTGGAGTGTGGGGTATTTTTAAATAGATAATATTCTCAATAATGTTAGGTAAGTACATTTTATCCAAACACTTATTCAAATTTAAAATTATACTTTATATGGGCCTGTGAAAAGTCTGTTAATAATTAAAAAACTGATAGTTAACTTTTATGGAAAAACGTTAAAAAGGGTTTTCATAATAGACTCAATTCAAATGGGAAATGATTTTAATATTATAAGCTGTATGTAGTCTCCAGTTATTTATGTTAGTTTCTTTTATATATTATTGTTATTATTTCTCGTTTTTAACTTAGTTTGTTTATAAAATAAAGATGATTTTACTTTTACTTTACTTTACTTTTAAATTGTCGAACGATGCGCATATTCGAGATCGGTAAAACAGTGTATTTACATCACAATCTAGGTTGCCAGTTGCATCTAAAGCCGATGACATGGATGCTACATGTATTGCCAATTATGTAGCTTATGTACAGCATTCTGCTACTTTTCTATTAATTTATTTTAGGGTTCTATGAGTATTAAATTTTGATCCAAGGAAGAATTTTCGGTCATTTCTTTGAAAATTATTCTCTGGAATAATCTTTAAATCTGCTAAAGTAATTGTGACTGATCGGGTTCAATTCTTTTAAAATTGCAGTTCTGGTTGAATACTTACGAGATCGGACGGTTTTAAGAAACTAGGTAGGTAGTTAGGTTTTGTGAAGTGCACCGGTACCTACGGTCAACCAATGACGTTGATTGCTAAATATTAAATATTAAATCTGGAACCACAATATCATGATGTGTTTTGGTGTAAAAAATCATGATTTCACAAATTTAGACAGTATAACACACAGCAATCATTTGTTTTTAACCATATAAACCGTTATTCGTCTGTATACACCAGACAAGTGTGGTTCTAGCTTTATAAAGTTTTTTTTTATTGGAAATGGTCAAGCATTTGGCCACTGTCTCAGGTAAGTGAAGATGTGGCCTAAAATAGAGCACGCTTTCCCAGAAGGAACTGATGATCCCGAGGGGCGATTGTGCACTACAAGGAATTTTACTGTCCGAACATCCGATTTTTTACGTTCCGAAGTGGCATGAAAAAAACGGATGATTGGCTTGTGCACCTGTCCGTCTTTACTCGGATGATACGCCTCAGTTTAGCTCTGTCTTTTCAGTTCTCCGTCAGTTAAACTACGCGCCACGCACGCGAAAGTACTCTGAACGATGAGTTTCTTGGAACCTCTGCAGTTGCTTGCTTTATTACTACGTGCGAAGGCGTAGAAGACAAAAAAGGCGTAGAAGAAAAAACCGTTCCGGAAAGGGAAAAAGTAAAATATCGGACGGTAAATTTACGTATAGTGCACAAACTAGAGATCATCTAGCTTCCTAAACTAGGTAGCTGCCTCAGCAGGTCAGATTAACTAGGTAATTAGTAGGTACATACGTGACCGCGGAGGTAACGAGCGGTCACTAGGTCATCCAGCAGACAGTGCATCTCTAGCAGCGATATCAACCGCACTCATTATCATCAACATCATTAGTCGTAGTTTTACGTATATAAGTTGAATATAACTTTTACCGACAAACTCGACTTTTACATCAACATCCCAGGATTAGCTAGCGGCTAATCCTTCACTAGATAAGTATATATACATTATATGGCGTGCCATATCGGACCGTAAAAAATCGGACTGCCGGATAGTAAAATTCCTTGTAGTGCACAATCGCCCGAGCGATGAGATTGACCGTAGGTGCTTCTAGCACGGGCGTAGCCAGGGGGAGGGTTTTGGGGGTTCAAACCCCCCCCGAAAAGTTCAGATATTAACATTCATAGAATTAAAATAAGAACAGGCGCGCGGCATATCTCATTGATTACTATTAGGTACCTTACATTAAAATAGGTATACGGTGGTTTCGATTCCTCCGCCGTTGCGCGTCGTCGGTTATCGGATCGCATTCGGTAATCTTCGTATATTTTCGTGCCCTTTCGTATCAGGCGCGCTGCACGACAAGTGCGCGGCGCACTTGTCGCCTTCACATAATTACCGAGCGCTGGTGAACGAAGCTGTTTTGACATTTTTATAATTTGACCTACGTAGATTTAGAATTTTCACTACATACGTTAAAAGGATTTGTCTTCAAGATAACACAGGAGTAAACACTTGTCTTATAAATACAAGGGTAAGTAAATAGTAAATATTTCTAAACGTGCAGTGTAGAGGAATAATTTGACGATTATTTTTAAAACTAAACTGTCATCTTCAGATATATTTAACGGATTTAATTAAAATTGTCGCAAGGTGATATCACTGATTAAACGAAATGATTTAAAAGGATTAAAAAGTTTTATTACTTTCAAATACTTTAATTTAATTTTTTAATTCATGTTTTTAGGATTAAAAAGTATTTGAAAGCATTAAAATTATTTAATGCTATTGAATTACTTTAAATACTAAATTTAAGGATTTAAAAGTATTATTTTGTTTGATCAGGGATAGCTTGGTTATTATTTTAAAGCTTTCTTGACATTCCGAATTCAAAATCCAAAGCCTTTTTCTTTCAAAATTCAGTTCATTTTGATTCATTTTTCGTTGAGCCTTAGTCACGTTAATAGCTTATATTTTTATACACTACTAGCGGCCCGCCCCGGCTTCGCACGTATTTAAGAAAACATTTAAAAATTATAAATAATTTTAACACTCTTGGCAGACTTGGCTTGACTTAGCGGCCATAACGCTTTATAACATAGTATATTTTAAAAATAATTTAGATATTATCTTTAATTCATTTTGTTTTGTTTTTTATTTATTTTTATAAATTTTCAAAGGTGTTTTATTTCTATTTCTAAGTCAATAGTTTCCGCAGCGTACGCGATATAAGGATTTTTCGGCGGTACTATTGCATATTTTAACATGAAAAAGTAGTTATTGTGACATAACTGTAATAGTTAGACATATGGTATTACAGATTTTTTTGTAGATATTGATGTCCTCTATAAAATACACTTGTCTTGTTTGTAGTACATTTTGCTCTATTGTCAATAATTTCCGCAGCGTATGGTTTTTTTCGTATTATTTTCACACTTGGGTTACATTATCAAAGTTTTCATACGGATCCCTAACTTTTTGAAAATATTCTATAATCTATATTCATCACAGATAATGTAGGATTCTAATGGTGGAAGAATTTTTCAAATCGCCCAGTAGTTTCGGAGCCTATTCATTTCAAACATAAAACAAATCTTGCCTCTTCATAATATTATATAGTATAGATGTACTATTAACATTAGAAATAAAAACTTTCAATTTGGATTTTATCCTCAAGACTTATTCTATTATTTGATGAATCAGTAAAATGAGGCCATCTACGCCTCAAAGTAATTAATTAAATATCGTAATAAATTGTCCTGATTACCTACTTAGCATAATCTATACTAATATTATAAAGAGAAAAGCTTTGTATTTTTGTAACAAATAAACTCAAAAACTACGGAAACGATTTTAAAAATTCTTTTATCATTAGAATGCTACATTATTGCTGAGTGACAAAGGCTACTTTTTACCGCGGAAGAATAATACCTTTTCCTACGGGAAAATTAATTTATCGCGTACGAAGCTGCGGACGGAAGGCTAGTCAGTCTTTGATGTGTAAATTATATTACCTCTTAGTATAGTATCAATATATATTATAAAGGAATAGATGACTGACTGACAGACAACGCAGAGCCTAAACCGCTGACCCTAGAGACTTGAAATTTGGAGAGTTTATTCCTTTTTGGATGTAGGCGCGTACTAAGAAAGGAATTTTGAAAATTTGCATCCTAAGGGGTCCAAACTAGGGATTGAAATTGTAACAAAAATTCTTTGTATTTCCGTAACCGTTAGAAGAAGACTGTCAAAAGTTTACGTGTAGGTTCTCCTTACGAAATAAACAAACACGTGTTTCAGCGTTTCCTGAAATTTTGTTGAAAAGCGGCACTACACTACTTTGTTTGGCGAAAAAACAACTTTTTTAGGTTTTAGTCCGATTTCAAAGTGTTTCTAGACATTAAAAGTTAGTTTGAGAGAGTAAATGTTAAGTTTGAACTATTTTCAGTACAGACTGAACGGCTTGGCTCTCATGAACATTCATTATGGGATAGAAATTGATGCGAATGAAGTAGTGGATATATTTAAAAAGAAAAACAGAAGAATAATTTTGTAATATTTTGTGTTTCTGTGATATACAACAGAACGCTTATAGTTTATACTGTCCCACTGCTCGAAAAAAGACTCCCCCAATTCCTTCGTGGAGATTTTTTTCTGTATGTATTTTTCACATCTTTAATATTTTTCTCAAATAAGGGTTTATTTTATGTACTTTTAGTCGTTTTATTTTCTTGAACCCCCCCCGATACTAAACCCTGGCTACGCCCGTGTCTAGGGTGTGTGTAAACTGTATAGCTCACGGTTGAACTTGTTGTTGCTGGAGTAGAGCTTCCCGAGCAGGCCGAGCGGCGCGCGCGGCGGCACGAGCTGCACGCCCTCCCACCAGAACACCTCCTTGCACTGCAGCCGGCCGCTCGCCTCCGTGCTGTTGTCTGGTTACATGCATATTACTGCAGATTGACGTTTGACTTGACAGTATTAGATATACTGCAGATTGACGTTTGACTTTACGGTATTAGATATACTGCAGATTGACGTTTGACTTTACGGTATTAGATATACTGCAGATTGACGTTTGACTTTACGGTATTAGATATACTGCAGATTGACGTTTGACTTTACGGTATTAGATATACTGCAGATTGACGTTTGACTTTACGGTATTAGATATACTGCAGATTGACGTTTGACTTTACGGTATTAGATATACTGCAGATTGACGTTTGACTTTACGGTATTAGATATACTGCAGATTGACGTTTGACTTTACGGTATTAGATATACTGCAGATTGACGTTTGACTTTACGGTATTAGATATACTGCAGATTGACGTTTGACTTTACGGTATTAGATATACTGCAGATTGACGTTTGACTTTACGGTACTTATTAGATATACTGCAGATTGACGTTTGACTTTACGGTATTAGATATACTGCAGATTGACGTTTGACTTTACGGTATTAGATATACTGCAGATTGACGTTTGACTTTACGGTATTAGATATACTGCAGATTGACGTTTGACTTTACGGTATTAGATATTATTTATTGACACACTAGCGACCCGTCACGGTTTTGCACGGTTTTATTATACGTATAAACCTACCTCTTAAATCACTTTATGTACCTATCTATTAAAAAAACCACATCAAAATCCGTTGCGCAGTTTTAAAGACTTAAGCAGTCAAAGAGACATAGGGAAAAACAGTAAGAGGAATAAGATGTCAGTATAGATAGATAGTCAGTGTCCCCCTCCGTGAATGCTCCTAAATGACCACCAACAGGGGAGATGGCGAATAGCGATGTCGGCTCGGTCCAATAGAAACTCGTCACGACGACCTCGATTGTTCTGCCAAGAACGAAACGAATAAGAAGAGAGATAGTGAGTGTGTTACCTCTCGGGAGCAGCTTGGTCAGCCGCTCGGGGAACATGAGCTGCGGCGGGCGCATGGCGATGATGTCGCGGAACTTGTTGTGTTGATAGTGAGTGTGTTACCTCTCGGGAGCAGCTTGGTCAGCCGCTCGGGGAACATGAGCTGCGGCGGGCGCATGGCGATGATGTCGCGGAACTTGTTGTGTTGATAGTGAGTGTGTTACCTCTCGGGAGCAGCTTGGTCAGCCGCTCGGGGAACATGAGCTGCGGCGGGCGCATGGCGATGATGTCGCGGAACTTGTGTTGATAGTGAGTGTGTTACCTCTCGGGAGCAGCTTGGTCAGCCGCTCGGGGAACATGAGCTGCGGCGGGCGCATGGCGATGATGTCCCGGAACTTGTTGTGTTGATAGTGAGTGTGTTACCTCTCGGGAGCAGCTTGGTCAGCCGCTCGGGGAACATGAGCTGCGGCGGGCGCATGGCGATGATGTCGCGGAACTTGTTGTGTTGATAGTGAGTGTGTTACCTCTCGGGAGCAGCTTGGTCAGCCGCTCGGGGAACATGAGCTGCGGCGGGCGCATGGCGATGATGTCCCGGAACTTGTTGTGTTGATAGTGAGTGTGTTACCTCTCGGGAGCAGCTTGGTCAGCCGCTCGGGGAACATGAGCTGCGGCGGGCGCATGGCGATGATGTCGCGGAACTTGTTGTGTTGATAGTGAGTGTGTTACCTCTCGGGAGCAGCTTGGTCAGCCGCTCGGGGAACATGAGCTGCGGCGGGCGCATGGCGATGATGTCCCGGAACTTGTTGTGTTGATAGTGAGTGTGTTACCTCTCGGGAGCAGCTTGGTCAGCCGCTCGGGGAACATGAGCTGCGGCGGGCGCATGGCGATGATGTCGCGGAACTTGTTGTGTTGATAGTGAGTGTGTTACCTCTCGGGAGCAGCTTGGTCAGCCGCTCGGGGAACATGAGCTGCGGCGGGCGCATGGCGATGATGTCCCGGAACTTGTTGTGTTGATAGTGAGTGTGTTACCTCTCGGGAGCAGCTTGGTCAGCCGCTCGGGGAACATGAGCTGCGGCGGGCGCATGGCGATGATGTCCCGGAACTTGTTGTGTTGATAGTGAGTGTGTTACCTCTCGGGAGCAGCTTGGTCAGCCGCTCGGGGAACATGAGCTGCGGCGGGCGCATGGCGATGATGTCCCGGAACTTGGTGTGTTGATAGTGAGTGTGTTACCTCTCGGGAGCAGCTTGGTCAGCCGCTCGGGGAACATGAGCTGCGGCGGGCGCATGGCGATGATGTCGCGGAACTTGTTGTGTTGATAGTGAGTGTGTTACCTCTCGGGAGCAGCTTGGTCAGCCGCTCGGGGAACATGAGCTGCGGCGGGCGCATGGCGATGATGTCCCGGAACTTGTTGTGTTGATAGTGAGTGTGTTACCTCTCGGGAGCAGCTTGGTCAGCCGCTCGGGGAACATGAGCTGCGGCGGGCGCATGGCGATGATGTCGCGGAACTTGTTGTGTTGATAGTGAGTGTGTTACCTCTCGGGAGCAGCTTGGTCAGCCGCTCGGGGAACATGAGCTGCGGCGGGCGCATGGCGATGATGTCGCGGAACTTGTTGTGTTGATAGTGAGTGTGTTACCTCTCGGGAGCAGCTTGGTCAGCCGCTCGGGGAACATGAGCTGCGGCGGGCGCATGGCGATGATGTCGCGGAACTTGTTGTATATCTCCAGGACGGCGCTGTCCGACACGTTGTACTCGTTGGGCGCGTGCTCGCGGAACTGACAACCCTGGCGGGAGCACTTCACGTTTATTTATTTGTATTAAGAAATTGCTTGTCCATGAGATGTGCCACATAGGGGATAGGTGTACAAAATGATCCCCCTAAGGGAAAAGCTTGATTATGTCCAAAGTATGAAGGTTATTGAAAATGTTGAAGGAGATCAAGATGAATAATTTCAGTGCTAACGTTTTAGCATACCCTTATTTTGGGTTCTTTAACTTTTACAAGATTTATTTCAGATTTTCAAAAACATTACTAAAGGATCATTTTGGACACCTAGGTGTATAAAATGATCCCTGGGGTAGGGTCAAAATGATCCCCTATTATTATAGTTAGAATAAAAGATAAGAGTACCTAATCACGATTATGTTTATTTTCAACACAAATAATAATCAAAAATAGTTTACTTAAATTTTTATAGTAGGTACCTTATGAACACTGTGTCTAAATACCAAGGTAGAAATTACAGAACCTAAACAATCATTAAACATCTTTCTTTTTCTTGAGATCAGAAATATTTAATAACACTTAGTAATAACTCATCAACTATCTTTTTTTCACAGCTTCTAAAGCTTTTTTCATGGAATTTTCACTCCAGTTTTGACGTTTAGTTTTCCTTTCGTATTTGCTCGTATGATAATCTGCAAAAATATAAGCATCATGTGTATAAAAATCATTTATATATATTTATATAATTGGGACGGAAAGGTAAAAAGCAATCGTACACAGGTATATAAAAAACAAACTTAAAAACATTAATTAAGGTTATATGATTCCAGGGATCATTTTGTACCTGCAAAAAGGGATCGTTTGACCCCAAGAGCACATTTTTCATAACATGTCTAAAAATAACCTCGAAACATAACCTTATTGAGATCGTAGCATGCTTGAGAGTAAATTGAATATTGATAGGAACAGCCAGTAAAACATTCATTCGGTAAAATGCAACCAAATTTCAACAATGAAACATTATTTTTATGCTTACTTTAGATTAAACACACCAATTTTCTTTTTCCGAAATATTTCGACGCACAACACTCACACCGCCATGACACCTTGTGAGATCACTGAGCGGGGAACGGGAAAGACGTTTGCTTATAAATCAGATAGATGGCATTAGTAGTTTGCTGGGAACCATAGGGGATCATTTTACCTCGAGGGATCATTTTGTACACCTATCCCCTATATACAAAACATACATAGAGCTGGACTATTCCCACGGCATCATCTAGCCCCAAAGTAAGGAGAGCATGTGTTATACTAGATAACAGATATACCTACTTAATAATTCAATGCTTTGAATGATATATTTTTAAACATAAAAATCACGCGCTAGCATACCTAACTGCAAATTGTTAAATTGAACAAAAAGCATTGATTGATTTTTATAATGATCCTTTTATTTCGATTTGTTTATTTTTGATAGAAAGGCAAGGAAGGACGCCTGTCTTTGATACATTGTATCCGACAAAGGATCAAAGTGCTTGTAGTTGTCAGCCGGCCTATTCTTATTCCGGCTTATGCTTATTCTTCAAAGCTTATTCAATGCTTCTATAGAGAAGCATTGAATAAGCTTTGAAGAATAAGCATAAGCTTTGAAGAATAAGCATTGAAGAAGCATTTATATATGCTTGATACCCATATATTAATTTACTGGCGACCCGCCCAGGCTTCGCACGATTTTATTATACGTACCTTACTCTTGAATCACTCTATCTATTAAAAACCCCACAACAAAATCCGTTGCGTAGTTTTAAAGATTTAAGCAGTCAAAGGGACATAGGACAGAAAAAGCGACTTTGTTTTATACTATGTAGTGAAGATGTTGACGACCGATGTGGCGCGGTGGGCGAAGGTCCGCCTGCGACGCAGGAGGTTGCGGGTTCGATTCCCGCCTTGGAACAAATTTGAGCACGATCTGCAGAAATTTGTTTCGTTGGTCTGGGTGTTTAATATGTATATAAAAATATCTATCTATTAACAACGAAAATTACAAGCAAGGAATAGAAAATCGTCTGCAGTTAGCTCAATGGTTTCAATTGTAAATACTAGTTGTAATTTTTCTATCTATGTATACATACATATAACGTATTAAATATATCAGTCATCTAGTACCCATAACACAAGCTTTGAGCAGCTTACTTTGGGGCTAGATGGTGCTGTGTGGATTGTCCAGCATTATTTATTTATTTAAGAGCAAATCATCCTCCCTGCTCCTTTACACATTATAAACTTGTACTTTCTTTTTTGTTTTTTTTCCTCTTTGTGTTTCTTGGATAATTTTATTCTCCTTCTATTTGTGGAAACTGCCTAGCTTATTTTTCTAATGTTAAGTATTTTATTTTGTAGTTGTAAAGCTTTTTGGTTCCCTAAGAAAAATAAATAAATAAATAAATAAATGTAGTGCAGCATGAAGCAATAAAGAAGGTTGTATGTAGAAGCTAGTACCGTGTTCCTAGTGATGGTCTCGAAGCGGTAGGCGCGCTCGCCGCAGCACGGGTAGCGGCCGGCCGCCAGCGCCGCGCCCGCCTCGTCGTACAGCATCATGGCGCCCTGCGAGTGGTGGGAGCACCACTCCATCTGGAACCGAAACACGCGAACTACACTACACCTTATTCAGGGCCCGGTCGTTAGGGCGATTAGGGAGCAAGGCTTGCCTTGCTACCACTTGTCTTAGTGATTTTTGATTAGATGGTTACTCACTAACAAAAATTATAATGCCGTACCGCACCATAACGGATTTTGAGAGAGCTGCAGTCGCAGGGTCCTCACTTATTTATTGTTGTTTGTTTACAATGATTGGATTGGATCTTTGTTTATCGTAATGGAAATAAACGTAAATTTTGATAGTTTGAATTTTCTGCAACGGGGTCGTGGAAAAACTGCTGTTTTGTTTTTATTTTGCAAAATAAAAATATTGTGTACCTACGTAATAATATTATATTAACGTCAGTGATTAATGTCATTCACGTCTATATCTCATCATGGAAGGTTTTGGGAAAAACTGATTCTCATTTTGTTCTATGACATGAAACTCGGGTGAAAAGGTAGTATATGTAGTTCCATGGAAAAAATAGGGACGAAAATGTGTCATTTTGTACTATGACGTCATGTTCCATAGAACAAATGGGACCTACCCGTCCCTTAGGGACCCTAAATCTTATTACACCACTCTTAGTTAGGGTTAGGGTCCCTCAATAACGTGTAGTGTAATACGGTTTTAATGCTCTTTAAACCCCCGCTGAACAAGTCTCGTGACATGTATCGAAAATAAGAGAGCCATCAACATTAATCTCTTTATTCTGATCCGAGATGGCCACAGGTTCTTCTTTAGGTACATTATTCGACTAATAGCTGGCGGCAGTCGTTCGCAGAAGGTGACGTGAATCATAGCGGTGGTGTCTTTTGAAGAAACCTGATGGGGTGACGTTGTAGCTGGTGGCGTTGAAAGCAATAACTTTTATTTATGTTTGCTTAGAAAGTGCTTCCAGCTTCAAGCACCTCGTAGATGAGTAGAGTAGAGTGGTACAGTACCTGGTAGGCCGGGAAGTAGGTGTCGCAGAGCTGGCAGCGCAGGAAGTGGCAGTCGGCCCACAGGCGCCAGTACACGCGGCGCCACGAGCGCAGCTCGCCGTACAGCCACGAGATGTACTCGTTCAGGCTCCACGAGAGGTCCCTGGGGAAGATATTGTCAGAAGAGAACAGCCTTAGGCCGTTTGTCCACTGCAGCCGTCACCGGAACGTCAACGAGAACGAGATGACGGCGCCGATACGTAGACTACTATAGCCGCGTGTCCACCGCAAGTCCGTCACATTATCGGTCTCGGCCCGAAATAATCTCGTTCTCGTTGACGGTCCGGTGACGTCGGCGGTGGACAAATGGCCTTAACCTAAAGTCGAATGTTCATCGAAAACATAGAAATTCCTACCGATCTCCTGGTTAGGACCTTCCAGGCATAGCCAATGCAGACAATACCAGTTTGATTTGAGACCACTTTTTGCATCTGTGAATTTAACTATCTGTCCCTGCAGGACTATACAAGCTAATCAAATTTTACGCAAATAAAGTAAATCACCTCAATTCATAAATCGTTTTTTTGTTGTGCCTATGGAACATAAATTATACATAACTAGCGACCCGCCCCGGCTTCGCACCATTTTATTATACGTATAAACCTTCCTCTTGAATCACTCTATTAAAAAAAACCGCATCAAAATCCGTTGCGTAGTTTTAAAGATTTAAGCAGTCAAAGGGACATAGGGAAATAGGGACAGAAAAAGCGACTTTGTTTTATACTATGTAGTGATAGTGATAATATCCAAAAATCCTTCATAAACATCAGTTATAAAAGAGGTCGTACCTCTATCGGCCATGCTTACTTGCTGTGTGCCGACACCACGTGCCCGCGACGGTTGATGCGCATGCTGGACGGCTGGCACGGTACTTGCTCTGCGACGTGGCGTCCCAACAGTTTGTTACACCTGCAGAGAACACTTTTATCAATACAATTCTGACTCTTTGCGGGTAAATGTTTCCTGCCTTCTTTGCAAGAGGACAACAGACACTTACGGACAATCAGTATGAAACGTCCCACTGTTAGTCAAACGCGTCTTGCTCTTACATTCCCAAACCTTATATCTCAATTCATACGTTCTATCGAAGGTGTTCGTCCGTCTGTCGTCCAACCGCCTCGTCTGGGATTAAGGGACAGTATCATTGGCGTATCTAGGTTTATTTTTCAGAGGGGGCCAGGCCATCCTTTGATTTTACCTTAAAAAAAGGCTGCCAGCCAACTACGACTGGTCCATAAAAATCTACATTTCTTCTAGAATTCGCACCTAGACCATTCTGGGATGGGCACGGACGGACCACTCGTCACCCCACCTGTATACGCCAATGCTCTTCACCCTCGGGTGGATGGGCACATCACGTGAACGGTACGTACTTGGTGCACTTGAAGAGCGTGGCCAGCGTGGAGTAGTGTCCCCGCAGAGTCTCGGGGACCGGCTCGGCGAGCGAGAGGATCATCTTGCAGTACAGGCGAGACAGGATCTTGTCTTTGCGGTCTTTTATGGATTCAAGCTCAGAGTTAGTGTACATCGCTGCTAGCCTGAGGAGACTCATTATTATTAGGACATCTAACATGAGATCACAAGTCGAGGTAACTAACAAGTAATAGGTACGGTGCAAAGCTGCTGGACATAGATAGGGAGCTATGTCCAGCAGTTGACTAATATAGGTTGTTGATGATGGTGGAAGCTATATGTCTATATCAGAGGACGACTCAGGGTGCATAATAACAAAAATTAAGAAATAACATTTTTTTTAAATAGTGTTAAACAAACGTGATCTCAAAGCTCCTTTTTGATCATGGTTCCTGGTAGTTTCTAGGTTTCAATAGGAAAGAAAGATATAAAACTTAGGCTCTAGTTTAGTCTAAAAGCTTGCTTTCTCGACCCACCTGCTAAGTAAAGCATCGCTCAAACAGGCGAGGTTGGTAGAGGTCTTCACAATATCGCTCATGTGAGAGTGGCAGTACATCAGACAGTCTTGCAGCAGTGGCTCCATCTAGATTACAACACACATTCTCAACTTGTGAACTCAGTACCTCACTAGATAGGTACCTCAGGCTCAAGGTTTGCTCTCAAAGTACCTAAGTAAAACCAAGCCTAGGTGAAAAGAAACGAACGAGCATAAGGATCGCATATCTAGTAACAAGTAACCCTAGAATAACTGTTACTTTATAGAATACCGTCAACTGACTACAACCAAAAGTGGACCCACTGGATACCCCTCCACTTTCTCATGGTCCGACCAACCTAGTGGTCATACGGACCGAAGCTGTGCAAATGAGCCACTCGGGTGACTCAAGACTCTACAAATCCTACGCACATTGTCCCTACACTCTCCCCCTTCTGGGGCATGCCACATCACATCACAAACTTAATTGCCGGGCTGCTCCTCCACCCCACAGTCCCTCATCGAAAGGCCTAGTAGAAAGACCTGGGGCCAAATTCCAGTAATGTCAAAACAAAGGTCTCAATCATCAACATCATCATCCGCAATCCGACTTCACCCACTGCTGGGTATAGGCCTCCAAACTTTTGTGCCACTCCACACGGTCATGCGCCAGTCTCATCCAGTTTCGCCCCGCGATTTTCATTATATCGTAAGGTCTCAATAGTGCCATTCAATCAAGATGATTAAAATGACGTTGTGCATTTGGTATTCTACATTTTTTTCCGCTTGAAGAGACTTAAAAGTTTGTGTTAGTAGAATGCCAAAAAGAGTTTAACACTGAAATTTGGACACTTTACTATGTAAATGGTGAAGCGATTTATTTAGTGGAATGCGGGCCCTGGATAGTTGGAGACATAAGACCAACCTGCAAAAAGGAGGCGGAGACCAGTATCGGCACGGCATTGTGCGGGTCGAGTAGTGGCCACTCCGCCACCAGGATAGTGTCGCGCTTCACCCACCGCATCAGCCAGTCGAAGATCTGGAAACATGCTGCTTGTTGATGCTAAATTGCAAACACATTTAGGTACGACATGTTTTGGGTTTTCACTTTAAAGTACGAAACACAGAAGCCGGAGGCGGAGCGGAGGCGAAGGCGTGCGAGTTGTATTCTATTGAATCACATGAAAGCCTACACACACACCGCAGGCGGTGACGGCGCGGTGCCATAGGAAAAACCGGCACGCTTCAGCTCCGCCTCTGACTTCTGTGTGTTTCGAACTTAACAGACGTCATAATTTTAATGGAATGGATTCATAAACTACCTGTAGAAGATTTTTAACTGTGTGTTCCAAAACCCTTATATAACGACAAATCGTGTTTAAAGCACCAATTTTTTTTAGGTTGATCTTTTTAAATTTACGAAATTCTTAGTAACATAAAAAACCTACCTAAAATTCCATTCTTAACAATGATAGTCATTTATTTCGGACAACATTAGAATAAGTAAAAAGATCTTATATAACTTATTCTGCGGTCCGTAATCAATATATTATACCTTATAATAACTAAAATACATATCACTACATAGTAAAAACAAAGTAAGCAGCTTTTTCTGTCCCTATATCCCTATGTCCCTTTGATTGCTTAAATCTTTAAAACTACGCAACGGATTTTGATGCGGTTTTTTTAATAGATAGTGATTTCAGAGGCAGGTTTTTACGTATAATACAACCGTCCGAAACAGGGGCGGGTTGCTCAGTTCAGCGGTCGCGGCAGTTAAATTATTGTAAAAACTAATGACTAATGCACACGCGTGGTCGCCGGTAGGTACCGGAAAATACCGGTATCTGCCACAACCGTTACCTACCGTTTTGATTATATTAAATGATTCCGTTTTTTACCTCGATGCCGTTACTCGAATTGAATTGAAACAGCCCCAAAAGCTGATTTAAATTAAAAACAACATAATTATTTTGTTCGTCAGTCTGAGGCCAACATGGAAATACGACCTAAAATGGTCGAACGTTTGGCCAAATCTTCAATTACCTACTTACGTCAGATAGTGGCCAAACGCTCGACCATTTCCAATAAAAAAAACCCTACTTACTATTCATACTATAGTACCTAACTTAACTACCTACCTAATCAGATTACAGAGATCTGAATTCTATTATCTGTGAGTACCTACTACGGCAGTAAAAGACCAGTAGGTAGGTTAAGCGCAGGCATTGCTGTCTAGTGTATAGATAGACAAAAATTACATCACATTGTCATTAATTGCCTTTACTGAGGTGAAAGGAATTAGGTAATTTCAAATATTTTATGCTGTTGGTGACAGTGACGTACTTTTTCTATTTCATACCTATATTTTTGTCTTGAGTTATACAAGAATCTATGTGCTTGGCCTACTAAGGTTGGTTCTTAAAAACTCGATTCATAACTACCTACCAAGTACAGCAGGACAATTCAGTTCAGACTCTCCGCTACCGAGTCATCGATTCGGAATCAGACAAAGATTCGCGCGAAATTCAAATATTTTAGCGGTTTTTATTACTTATATTTTGAATTTTCCAAGAAATAAAAGCACCAGAAAAGTACTATCTATCTAGCTATCCACAAACTGTAAACGGTTTTCTAACACCCTATGTTAAAAAAAATATTAGGTCCTTACATATGAAATTGGCGTTTTTCGTACTGGCCACTTTAATCACAAATTTCTCCTCTTTGGTAAGGAATTCCAAATTCAAATTTGTACAGCTATAGACTCATGTATTTGTGCTTCGATGATCGTCATTCATTTGTTTTTTTTCTTCTGTTTTTTTCTGTTTGCGTCACTCATTTTACAAAATGGAAAACTTAAAATATCGCATTATTTACGAGTACGAGTTCCGCCGTGGCACTAGTGCTGCGGAAACAACTCGAAGGGTGAATGATGTGTATGGCGGTCGTGTTGCAAAAGAAAACACAGTTCGTTTTTGGTTCCAACGTTTTCGTTCTGGAAATTTCGACTTGCAGAACAAGCCCCGTGGACGGCCTGAGACTCAAGTTGATAATGAAGAGTTGAAGGCTATTGTGGAAGCGGATCCATCGCAAACCACGTCCGAGTTAGCTGCAGGCTGCGGTGTTAGTGATAAAACTGTTTTAATTCACTTGAAGCAAATTGGGAAGATTAAAAAGCTTGAAAGGTGGGTACCTCACGAATTGACTGAAGCAAACCGGCAAACGCGCGTCGACTACTAAATTAGAAGAGCTTCAATTGGAAAGTCTAAGACATCCTCCGTACTCCCCGGACCTTGCTCCAACAGATTACCATTTTTTTCGAAATTTGGATAACTTCTTGCAAGGGAAAAAATTCAACTCCGATGGGGCAGTCCAAATCGCCTTCAAAGATTTTATTGATTCCCGTCCGACTGGTTTTTTTAGTAAAGGGATCAATGAACTACCTATAAGATGGCAAAAGTGCATAGAAAATAATGGTTCATACTTTGATTAATTAAATATATTATATTAAAAAATATTCGACTTTTTGTTCCTCCCATACAAAACGCCAATTTCATATGTAAGGACCTAATATCAAATATGGACCTTTCGGTAATATGTTGATTTTTAGTTATAAGTCTCTTATATTATTAATTTCTCCGAAAATGGCCATAAATCGAGTTTAGTTAAAACATGGCGTCATAGAAAATGTATTACTAATTACGGGAAATCACTTTTTCATTATTTATATTCTGTGTAGAACGCATAAAATATTAAAAACTGTTTAAATATTTGAATTTCGCGCGAATTTGCGTCGGATTCCGAATCGATGACTCGGTAGCGGGGAGTCTGAATAGCTCTGCAGGTGTTGAAGGGGTAGGGCATTCCAAACATTGAAGAGACCTCCTTGAATAGAACCTTCAGCGATGTTGTCGATAGGTTTGCTAACCTGTATATCGCAGTGAACAGATATATCCATATCTTCAAGTCTCTGACCCGCCGTGACGTCGGCAAAGTAACCCATTTTGGACACCAATAGCTTCTGCGGACATCGAAAATCCTTCTTCATCCCTTTTACTTCATCGCAAACATGAATTTCCACGTCGCCTCTACAAAAAAATGCAAAAGTTATTCCGATACCGGGAATCGAACCCGAGCCTCCTGGGTGAGAGCCAGGTATCCTAGCCACTAGACCTTAACGGATATTGGATTATTAGTCGAAATTAAAGAATTATTGTTTTAATAGAGGTATACTTACTCCTGCTTTTGATTTTGATGTTCCGCCTCGGCTGCTAACACAACAGATTTTCGCCTTCCTAGCCGGTCCCTTGATTCGCGCTCATCCACAAAAGCTAAAGACAATAAATTATACAGTGAGTTCTTTGAATTTTAGAAATTATTATTTTGTTTACTTATTTTTTACCTCCAAAACTAGCCGGCTTCTTGACCTCGCTGGCTGAAGGTACCTTCTTGATAATAGGATGGTACGTGCTACTTGTTCGGGAAGGTTTTTTGTATCCGATAAGATACGGTAAAATTGAATCTAAAATTCCTTCATTTATAACCTGCAACATATAAGTAGCGACATCTATTGAACAGCAATTGAACAAGATGTGTTTATGAAAAGAAGTCATACTTATAATACTCACATCATTCAATTTGCAATTTAAATTGGCCTCTGTCCAAACTCCAAGCATTTCCACCCTTGCTTCACGAGGGAGTGACTTTCTGCGGCCTTTCCCTAAAAGTAATTATGCAAACTTATTTTTTGATTCAATGTAAACAAAAATTTGCAGGTCGTATTGATAGATGGCGCTTAAGGGGATTTTAGTAAATTAGTATTTTTACTTTCTCACCTTCAATTTCACTGCAACTAGACCGCTTAGTATTCGCACTATTGGATTTCAACTGCAAAACCGTGTCGCTTTTACTGCTATATGCTTTATTATATGGCACTGCCGAGGAGGTCTGACCTAATAGGTCTCGCTCGTGCTGGTCAATCTCGTGGTTGAGGACAGTCAGCTTAGTAAGCTCATCCCAGTTTATTTTCGATCCCTCATCTTCGTCCCCATCATCTAAGTGTTCGTAAACTTGATAAGCGGTCTTCATGAAATCGAAAAAGTCTTTGACAGTAATTACTTCTGCAGGTACTTCCTTGGGATTTTCGGTAGATAAACTTCTTCTTGAGGAAGGAGAAAGAGAAGGGCTTCTAGCTTCTCTTCTTCTTTCACCGTCGCCTTTTTGCATGAACATTGATGCAGAATCTAGTTCTTTAGTAGGGCTTGACATTTTGTACAAAACGAGCTTGAATTATACACCTACTTCATTGATCAAACGAGTCTTGCTACTATAGAAACAGTTATTTATGTAAAAAAATATCGAAAGAGCTCTTTGAAAAATACCCACTGATTTGTCTGATAAAATGAATAGGTATCGATGTTGATGAAATAAAGATGGTACAAAAGAAATAATTGTTTACGCCATCAAATACCAAATCCTAGATAAAAAAGATTTTGCAAAGACATAGACAAGATATATGCAAACAGGTAGGTATCCAAAAAGGTTCCGAAAACAACTTGAATCGATGTTATGATGATGCCATGCATGGGAAGGGATACCTACCTACATCTCTTTTATTCTGATTTCTTTCTTTTCTCTACTTCTTTCAGTGTTTTGCTCAGACTACTGAAACCAGTACTCAGAGTTTTTTTTGTATCTATTCTATCCAAGTCTATCAATCACTTTTTGATTATTAGCTTAATTGTTTACATGTTGTTTACACTTTTTTTTTCCTTACAGAAAAACAGATTGGTAATTGAAAACATACATAGTAGGTACGTCTTTCTCGTGATTCTTGTCGATGGTAGGTAGGTACGGACTGCCAAAGCCAGCAGCTTACTGCGTTCCATTCCATTCCACATGGCATGTCTTATCTTAGCTCTGTCAAAAGCGAAGAAATTAATTAATTTATATAAATATATCCGCGAAAAACAGATTTGTGAGGGATCATACGAATCCAACTGACGACGATATTTTAAAACAATCAGGATTTGTTCTATAGAATTTATTATTTATGGAACGTTTTTCATTCGAAAGCTACATGTCAATCAAAATATTGTCTATGGCTATGACACTGTTTATGTCATGTCATAATCAATTTTCCCGTATTATTTTGTTGTTCAACAAAGTTATTTAGAATGTTCCCAGCTGTATATTATTATGGAAAGCATTCAGCCCGAACAGGACAAGGGCGCTGTATTACCTGAAACATTCTGGAAGATACAACAAGGCCCTATCCCGGGCAGACCTTGTCAGAGGGTCGGGAGGATCGAGGTTATGTCTGGGTCTTCGTATCAACAGTTCCAGGCGTCGGTGAACGATGCTTGGGATCTGGGAGACGACGATATCGTGTCCGGAATAGCGGAGACCAGAATATCCAAGGCTATATCTCAAACAGCGGCTCTAAACGTTATAAATTCTCATAGAAAAAAGACTGTAAACAAAGGTGACGTAAACACAGAAATAGTGAGAAAAGAGGATGTTCCGAAGAAGGTGGAGGTTAGGAAGGCAGGGCCTGGTGGGTCCGCGCCCCTGCGGCACTACCCGGGGCGGCCGCGGCCCGTCAGACTGTCTGCTCTGACCCCCAGAGAGGAGAGCAGTGAAAGTAAGCTAGAGCGGTTCCAGCAGCTCCACGAGAGCGCCGTGGTGGACCTGAATGAGTTGAAACAACACAGCTGGTCCGGAATACCCATCAAGGTAAGAGAAACTTATAACAAATAGTTCATTTTAGTTTAATATACAAAAGTTAGCTTTAAAAGAAGATTATTCTTCTGAGTGCATTAGTCATGAGGTGACTAAGTCAATAAACAAAGAAAATGCACTCCATTGATAGTCAAATCTCAAATATGAGCAATGGTGATATGTTCAATTATTCATTGTTAAAGGTAACTCCTATATTGGTATTGAATATTATTTTGTACAAACAACTAGCGACCCGCCCCAGCTTCGCACGGTTTTATTTTACGTATAAACCGTCTTCTTGAATCACTCTAAATCCCTTGCATAGTTTTAAAGATTTAAGCATTCAAAGGGACATAGGGACAGAGAAAGCGACTTTGTTATATACTATGTACTGAAGATGGTCCATATAATTATTGTAACAGACCAACCTTGCATCCTCATCTATGCTGATCTGGCATTGCACTTATTAATTATATTAAAGGAATTATTATTATTTATTAACTTCTTAGATATTCCTTGAGTGCGAGGTGTTACACACGATAATTTAATAATCCTTATCAAAGAACAAGAGCATGTTACATCTTGCAAAACTTTTAAAAGCATTTTTTGTGACTCTACCCAAAACACCTTTTCGTGGCAGTAAAACTTTGAAATCTGTCATCCAGACATCTTTCTCTATGCAATTACGCGGGTGAAACCGCAAGTATACTCGAAATACTAATCCTGCACAGATGAAGTCGCCGACATCAGCTAGTACCTAATAATATCTTTGATGTATTGTAAAAAGAATTGCTTATTTGGAATATCTAAATGTCTTTTTCCTGCCTAAACATATATTTTAGATTATAAGGTTCAATTTTTAAAAGTTTAGGTAAAATAATAACCATCATTTTTTCAGTCTAAATATAGTATATTTAAGGTATTGGATTAGTAATATTTCTACTTAAACTAATATTTTTTTAAAAAAAGATTGCTAAGTAATTAGTTAACTATGATATTTTTCTTAGTCATCCATGATCTATCTTATGAAAACAAGAAATTTACTAAGACTACATATTAAACTTTATTAGACATAATGTTAGTCATAAAATTATTAACATAGTCTGAAGTATTTCTACACATGGTATAAGGCTAAATCCTATGGTTTTATTAGTTACAAAATGTTACTTAATATAGGCCCTAAATTAACACAAATAATTTTGAAGGGTAGTTTTCCATGGTGAATTTCTGCTGAGCAGGACCCATTGCATGAATAAATTGTGGGAGGCTTCATTTTTGATAGCTTGAGATGTTCTTATACCCAGTATTTCATTGCCAGCCGAAACTTGATGGTTAAACACTTTGGATCAGCACTTGGACCACTTTGTTCTGCCACCTCATGGTTTCTTTCCCACTCTTCTTCTTGACCACCTTGGCTTTCTTCAGAACCTTCTCGGAGCGGATCCTTTCCATCCTTGACACACGAGCCTTCATTTTGACAGCAATTTGACAACAGCAAATGTCAAACTGACGCGGTTTTATGTTAACGGCGGTATTTATTCTTGCTAAGTGCGTAGTTGGTGATTTGTGGGGACATGGAATAAATGTTTTTCCTGCTATAATAGGAAAAGTTTAGTTTTTATCTGTTTGTTGTCCTGGATGAGTCGTTCTCAATGAGGGCATTATCACAATAACAAGTACAATGTTTAACTAAGGGTATTTAATATGACCTTGGACCATTTCTAAGAAATTATATCAGTAACACAGGATGTTAATGGCGTACACCAGAGCGAATGGCGGGTCAGATACAGGCCTAAGACCGATGTAGCGCGGTGGGCGAAGGTCCGCCTGCGACGCAGGAGGTTGCGGGTTCGATTCTCGCCTCGGAACAAATTTGTGCACGATCTGCAGAAATTTGTTCCGTTGGTCTGGGGGTTTTCTATGTATAATAAAAAATATTTATCTATTTAATGTATCGTATTAAGTATATCAGTCATCTAGTACCCATAACACAAGCACTGCTTAGCTTGGGGCTAGATGATGCTGTGTGGAATTATTTTATTTATTTATTTCTTGGTTAATGTAACTGTTTCTGGTAATCGAACCTGGAAAGTAAACCTAGATATAGTTCGCGTCATGTAAGAAGAACGCTGGCGGTCAAGCTGCGCAGTAGACGATTTATAGGTCTATTTGGAGGTATGCGGTGGGGCGCGGGGTGGAAGGGTCATGCGCCGCATGCTTGCCGGTGCGCTATTGGTTCGTCAGTTGACATTTGCTATCACACGTCACGTTTCTTGTCAATATACCATCGCGCACAAAAGTTTACGAAATGGTTTTACATTTTAATGGTTTTGGAAATTATGCACAAAGGTAAAGGAAATAGAGGCCGTTTACTGTAAAAGCGATCATTTGGTAGACATGATGACAGAAACATTTATTATTCGTGTAGGGGATGATGATTCTGACTCAAATGATGATGAAAGCTCAAGTGACGACAGCGACGATGACGAAATAGCCACCATCAGTATCAATCCCGCGTCCTCATCTGGTTTTCACGTCACCCAAGACGACTTAATGGATGGAGTTGCTACATTACATTATTTTTTGTAATTAGATGAAACATTCGAAACTTAATCGAACTTGTTTATAATTTTATCTTATATTATTTTCTAATAACCAATACCAAGCCGCGAGTGAAATATGAGTTAAAAATAGGCATAGCGAATTCACTCGACTCTCCCCTTCCACATTTTTCCAGCGTTCATTTTACGTGACGCGACCTATACCCCAAAGCTTTAATAGCTACCTATAAGATACCTAAAACCCTTTTGTTACTTCTAGGCACGAGCAATAACATGGCGTCTGCTCGCCGGGTACCTACCCGCGAACTCAGAGCGGCGGGCCGAGACGTTGGAGCGAAAGAGAGCGGACTACAAGCACCTAGTGCGGCAATACTACGACGCAGAGCGAGACGACGAAACTTACCGGCAGATACATATCGATATACCTCGGATGAGCCCCTTGGTGGCGCTGTTCCAACAGCACACAGTGCAGGTATGAGTGAGATAGAAACACAAAAGATAAAGATAAAATATATTTGCCCAGAACGGCACATAGGTACGTTAATTACATAGGTACAGGTTTGACAAACATATCTAATAATAATACTTAAGGACATACTACGACATTTTTTATGCCCCTCGGTGACCATTCGTAGTATTTACTAGAACCCTTTCCCTCTTGTTTTCACGTAGTTATCATAAATTTAGCTTCATTTTAGCAGAAAAAAAAATGATAAAAAATGATAAAGGAAAGTTGCACAAATATTTTTACATTATATTAGTTTTTTACAAAAAAGTAATAGATTTCCTAAATATTGACTACGTGACGAAAACCTAAGTCCTCCCCCGCTCTTGTGACCAAGCGTGGTATTTTGAAGAGCCCCTCCCCCTCTGAATCACGTCACGTACTATGGGTACACATAGTTATATTTACTTAAGGGAATGTTCCTTAAAGTAGTAAATATAACTATGTATAGTTTGCAACCTCTTCACGCCGAAACTACTGAACGGATTGGGCTGAAATTTGTAAATAGCCCATGTCTTATTCTAGGCCTAAAACTACGTCTATTCAAAATTTCAGCATGATTCGTTCTGTAGTTTTGGCATGAAGAGGTAACAAACATGATTAATAGTGAATCTTGATTCGCTGATGGAGATCATTCAATTTCAAAACTACCGGGCATGTTCTTTATTTTTATTTATTTTTGTTAATTACGCGACGCGTCTATTGTTTATTGTAAGTACTTGAGTAATATGATAGTAATAAGTAATATAGTAAAAAATAAATAATGCTTAAAACACCCAGAACCTCGGAACAACCAATTGTCCTACGGCGGGAAACGAACCCGCAACCTCCTGCGTCGCAGGGAGACATTCGCCCACCGCGCATCCGACGCTGGTCTTCTCCCAGGGCCAATAATACTATAAAAGTGATGGTATATAACTGCAGGTGATGTTTGAACGGATCCTATACATCTGGGCGATCCGTCACCCCGCCTCGGGGTACGTGCAAGGCATCAACGACCTGGTGACGCCCTTCTTCATGGTGTTCCTGGGGGAAGCGGCCCCGGGCGCCGAGCTGGACTCCTTCCCCCTGGACTCGCTCTCCCAGGAACAGCGCGACGTCATCGAGGCCGACTCCTTCTGGTGCCTGTCCAAGTTCCTCGACAGCATACAGGATAACTACATATTTGCGCAGCTCGGTATTCAGTATAAGGTCAGTTTTTATTACTGTCATGTTTATACTACTTGCACTATGTATCCTACTTTACTACATAGTATAAAACAAAGTCGCTCTTTCTGTCCCTATGTCCCTATGTCCTTATGTCCCTTTGACTGCTTAAATCTTTAAAACTACGCAACGAATTTTGATGTGGTTTTTTTAATAGATAGAGTGATTCAAGAGGAAGGTTTATATACTTATAATACAACCGTGCGAAGCCGGGGCGGGTCGCTAGTATATTATAAATGCGAAAGTTTTTAAGTATGGATGGATGTTTGTTGTTCTTTCACGCAAAAACAACTTAACTGATATGGATAAAATTTGGCACAGAGATAGATTAGTCTGGAATTACATATAGGCTATATTTTATCCCGGAATTCCCACATTTATTAAATTATAACTTGCAAGCTTTTTTAGATTTAAATTTTGGGAAATTCCGCCCCTAAGGGGGTGAAAAGATATGATGGGTTGAAGAGTTTGTGGTGGTTTTTGTTACTCCTTAAACAGAGACCCGATTTTATTGAAACTTACGCAGTTGTTAGAAGATAGTAAGAGAAAGTATTACAATATAGAACTTGAGAATGATGTTTGCTGTTTTTAAGACGTTTATGTACGGAACCATTCCGAGTTCACTCACACTTGCCCGGTTTTTTTATCAATTTTCCCTTCATTTACTTCATGGGATTTAAATTAAAAAAACCCATTATAGCATGTCCTATTATAATAATGGTAATTTTCCACATTGTTAAAAACAGGAAACATTTATGTTATCCCTGTGTTATCGGGCGTTTAAGGAAAATGGCGGAACCACAAAAAGCAATAATTGGATTGTAAATATAAATAGGTGTTTATTAATGCGTAGTAATTGTATTGTATGACTAACTCAGTGGTAAGAAGAAATCAAGCTATATTTTCTATGTGTGTCTTAACGAGAATAATGTAAATGTACCGTGGGGCGAATGGAGAATACTTTTTAATTTGATATCTCGTTTGCCCCACTATTGTGCATCTATGTTGAGAGGTGTAAAACGGGGTGTAATTTAGGAAAAAACCCAACTGTCCCAGAGGACGTGTGGGATATCACGTGCGCCACAGAAGTATATTTACAGGACAAAAAAAAATTACCTCACAAATAAAGTATATAGAAGCAATTATTTTTTAAAGCTATTCAATTCAATTAACCGATTTTGATTTTTACTTACTATCGCAAACTGATTGGATAAACAAAAGCATATAAAATGTAGCTAAGAACCATAGCAATTCAAATGAATATTACGATACCAATATAAAAAACTCTTGAGTGGAGGTTTCAATTAATGAAGATAGTAATATCGTAGTTTTAAAAAAATACCTAAATTATACAGTTACTTATACTCTGTTTTATCTATGTACTTTTTATATGTGAGCATATTTGTGAACACGCATTACATAGGTTTATAACGAACTAGCTTCCCGCTCGCGGCTTCGCTCACGTGGACTATACAATTTGTCCTAATCTTCAATCTACCCATTTAACCATGTTAAAAGGTATTTTGAACATTCCTGAATTAACGTATTCATGGTTTTATCAAGACGTAATGAAAATTTCAGGTCATAAGCATCTTAGATTAAAAAGTTGAAATGT
Source organism: Eupithecia centaureata (assembly GCA_944547425.1). Taxonomy (NCBI): domain Eukaryota; kingdom Metazoa; phylum Arthropoda; class Insecta; order Lepidoptera; family Geometridae; genus Eupithecia; species Eupithecia centaureata. The sequence goes on along the minus strand of OX155695.1, from coordinate 536,441 downwards.
CTGTACATTTCAAAATTGAGCCAAATCTCAAACTTCAATAACCCGTTTTACCCCATTTTTAGGAGTTTTTAATTTACTGAACACGTGTTCAATAATTTGTATATTTAGTCCGCTCTGTAAATTTCAAGCAAATCGGGCCACTAGTTAATGATTTAAAAAATCTTCAACGTCCCTTTTCACCCCTTTAGGGGAATTTCCAAAAACCCTTTCTTATCTGGTGTCTGTGTACGTAAAAGTATCGTATCTACAGTCTAAATTTCAATAAATAGTCAAAGTAATCGTACTTTTTTAAATATACAGGATGTTAGTGTGAACACCGTTGTCCTTGAAACCAGAGGTTCAGCATCATGAGTAGAATCCAAAACCGATGAGAAAAGCTTAACACCTATTTTAGTTTTGCAAGATTTTGATATTTCATGTCTTCGCTATCGTACACGATGCCATAGTCACTCTACATACTTTAAGTACCTACCTTCGTAAGTACTTATACCCGCGCCTTACTTGGATCGTAACTTCATTACTTGTGCCCTTCAAAAGACGGGATATTCGCACAGAAGGTGATCCGACACTGAGGTGCACATGCCACGTGTCGCCTGGTCGAAGTACTTGTGTCACGTGTTTGTGAGCAAACGTTTAGTGTTTATAAAAATTTTCTTTAAACAATGGGTAAAAAATAGAATCATTTTTTTTCATTCGTTTTGAATTCTACTCATGATGCTGAACCTCTGGTTTCAAGGACAACGGTGTTCACACTAACACCCTGTATAAGACCTTACAGGAGACTTGGACACGTCATAATATTCATTTTATAAATAATTAAAAGTAGGAAATAAAGTGCTCACTTAGATTTTTGTTCACTTCAATCTTTTTAAGGTAAAGTAAAAAAGCGAACAGAAACCTTTAGCTTGTTAGTTTTCGAGTTGGAGCAAAACTCATCCCTAGCTTTTTTATCATGTAAATAATCAGATATTTTATAGTAAGTCTTTTTACAAAGAACAGTTTCGACAAATTGTTTGAATTTATTTACTGATAGTTTTTGAGTTTTGTTGTTAGTGTATGCATTGTCCCTTGAAAGATACATTAACCTTTTTTAGTCTAGTTGTAGGCAAAGCGAATTTATTTTTATTTCTAGTTTTAACATTATGTATATAGCTTTCTACGAGTGTACAAAAGGTTTTCATAAATATATTGACATGGTACTGTCATTATGTTAATTTCTTTGAATTTATCATGTAGGGATTCTCTGGGACCCATATTATAGATTGCCCGAACAGCCCTCTTCAGCAGCACAAAAACGGTGTTAATGTCTGCAGCATTCCCCACAGCAGTATAACATAAGACATAATACTATGGAAGGAGCTGAAATAAACAAGTCTAGAAGTATCTACGTCTGTAAGTTGACGGATTTTTTTGACTGCATACGCTGCAGAACTCTGTATTTGCGATAGCTTATCTATATGTGGGCCCCATTGAAGCTTAATGTCTAGGATGATTCTTAAGAATACAGTACTATCTACAATATCTAAAGACAAACAAAATCTATTCTTGTTTTGCTTTTTAATTATAAGCCTTAACTTGTTTTACATTAAATAGGTAGAATAAATCGAATGCATTTCAATTTGTTTTCACAAGCAAAATTATTGACACTAAACCAGTGGACAACTTGTGAGATTGCATTATTCATATCATCGAAATTTGTTGATGTCTTTTCATCTTAAAAATTAAAGAAGTATCATCAGCAAACAAAACAATTTCGTGTTTATTCTTTACAAGGTCAGGAAGGTCGTTAATATAAACTAAAAATAGGAAAGGACCGAAGATAGACCCCTGCGGTACACTCATTGTTACTACAGACCCCGAAGACCGTTTTACATTAATGTCAGTCAACTCTTTGTATCCTGTCACTTAAGTAGGAAGAAAGAAGATCCAAAGAGGTGTCATTTATTCCATAGTGATGTAGAGTCCTGATTAATGTCGCATGGTGTACACAATCGAATGCTTTTGACAAGTCGCATTAAACACCTAAAGCATCTTGCACCTTTTCTCAAGCATCAAAGAAGAGCTACTAACGAAGACAGATACTAACTCTCAGTTTTTTCAGCTTTCTAGCTTCAGCAGTATGAGCTGGGGGTTGTCTCCAAAAAATCGATGTTCTTTTATATATGAGATGAAAAGAGAAGCAGTGTACTTTGAGCCAAGTTGTCCCTTGCAGGTGAACCAGCTGAAGGAGCTGATCCGGCGCGTGGACCAGCCGCTGCACGCGCACCTCTGCGCGCACGGCGTCGACTACCTGCAGTTCTCCTTCCGCTGGATGAACAACCTGCTCACGCGGGAGCTGCCGCTCGCCTGCACCATCCGCCTCTGGGACACCTATCTCGCAGGTCACACACATTACACACTCACACATATGACTATTCTTTAGGCGTCGACTACCTGCAGTTCTCCTTCCGCTGGATGAACAACCTGCTCACGCGGGAGCTGCCGCTCGCCTGCACCATCCGCCTCTGGGACACCTATCTCGCAGGTCACACACATTACACACTCACACATTTGACTATTCTTTAGGCGTCGACTACCTGCAGTTCTCCTTCCGCTGGATGAACAACCTGCTCACGCGGGAGCTGCCGCTCGCCTGCACCATCCGCCTCTGGGACACCTATCTCGCAGGTCACACACATTACACACTCACACATATGACTATTCTTTAGGCGTCGACTACCTGCAGTTCTCCTTCCGCTGGATGAACAACCTGCTCACGCGGGAGCTGCCGCTCGCCTGCACCATCCGCCTCTGGGACACCTATCTCGCAGGTCACACACATTACACACTCACACATATGACTATTCTTTAGGCGTCGACTACCTGCAGTTCTCCTTCCGCTGGATGAACAACCTGCTCACGCGGGAGCTGCCGCTCGCCTGCACCATCCGCCTCTGGGACACCTATCTCGCAGGTCACACACATTACACACTCACACATATGACTATTCTTTAGGCGTCGACTACCTGCAGTTCTCCTTCCGCTGGATGAACAACCTGCTCACGCGGGAGCTGCCGCTCGCCTGCACCATCCGCCTCTGGGACACCTATCTCGCAGGTCACACACATTACACACTCACACATATGACTATTCTTTAGGCGTCGACTACCTGCAGTTCTCCTTCCGCTGGATGAACAACCTGCTCACGCGGGAGCTGCCGCTCGCCTGCACCATCCGCCTCTGGGACACCTATCTCGCAGGTCACACACATTACACACTCACACATATGACTATTCTTTAGGCGTCGACTACCTGCAGTTCTCCTTCCGCTGGATGAACAACCTGCTCACGCGGGAGCTGCCGCTCGCCTGCACCATCCGCCTCTGGGACACCTATCTCGCAGGTCACACACATTACACACTCACACATATGACTATTCTTTAGGCGTCGACTACCTGCAGTTCTCCTTCCGCTGGATGAACAACCTGCTCACGCGGGAGCTGCCGCTCGCCTGCACCATCCGCCTCTGGGACACCTATCTCGCAGGTCACACACATTACACACTCACACATATGACTATTCTTTAGGCGTCGACTACCTGCAGTTCTCCTTCCGCTGGATGAACAACCTGCTCACGCGGGAGCTGCCGCTCGCCTGCACAATCCGCCTCTGGGACACCTATCTCGCAGGTCACACACATTACACACTCACACATATGACTATTCTTTAGGCGTCGACTACCTGCAGTTCTCCTTCCGCTGGATGAACAACCTGCTCACGCGGGAGCTGCCGCTCGCCTGCACCATCCGCCTCTGGGACACCTATCTCGCAGGTCACACACATTACACACTCACACATATGACTATTCTTTAGGCGTCGACTACCTGCAGTTCTCCTTCCGCTGGATGAACAACCTGCTCACGCGGGAGCTGCCGCTCGCCTGCACCATCCGCCTCTGGGACACCTATCTCGCAGGTCACACACATTACACACTCACACATATGACTATTCTTTAGGCGTCGACTACCTGCAGTTCTCCTTCCGCTGGATGAACAACCTGCTCACGCGGGAGCTGCCGCTCGCCTGCACCATCCGCCTCTGGGACACCTATCTCGCAGGTCACACACATTACACACTCACACATATGACTATTCTTTAGGCGTCGACTACCTGCAGTTCTCCTTCCGCTGGATGAACAACCTGCTCACGCGGGAGCTGCCGCTCGCCTGCACCATCCGCCTCTGGGACACCTATCTCGCAGGTCACACACATTACACACTCACACATATGACTATTCTTTAGGCGTCGACTACCTGCAGTTCTCCTTCCGCTGGATGAACAACCTGCTCACGCGGGAGCTGCCGCTCGCCTGCACCATCTGCCTCTGGGACACCTATCTCGCAGGTCACACACATTACACACTCACACATATGACTATTCTTTAGGCGTCGACTACCTGCAGTTCTCCTTCCGCTGGATGAACAACCTGCTCACGCGGGAGCTGCCGCTCGCCTGCACCATCCGCCTCTGGGACACCTATCTCGCAGGTCACACACATTACACACTCACACATATGACTATTCTTTAGGCGTCGACTACCTGCAGTTCTCCTTCCGCTGGATGAACAACCTGCTCACGCGGGAGCTGCCGCTCGCCTGCACCATCCGCCTCTGGGACACCTATCTCGCAGGTCACACACATTACACACTCACACATTTGACTATTCTTTAGGCGTCGACTACCTGCAGTTCTCCTTCCGCTGGATGAACAACCTGCTCACGCGGGAGCTGCCGCTCGCCTGCACCATCCGCCTCTGGGACACCTATCTCGCAGGTCACACACATTACACACTCACACATTTGACTATTCTTTAGGCGTCGACTACCTGCAGTTCTCCTTCCGCTGGATGAACAACCTGCTCACGCGGGAGCTGCCGCTCGCCTGCACAATCCGCCTCTGGGACACCTATCTCGCAGGTCACACACATTACACACTCACACATTTGACTATTCTTTAGGCGTCGACTACCTGCAGTTCTCCTTCCGCTGGATGAACAACCTGCTCACGCGGGAGCTGCCGCTCGCCTGCACGATCCGCCTCTGGGACACCTATCTCGCAGGTCACACACATTACACACTCACACATTTGACTATTCTTTAGGCGTCGACTACCTGCAGTTCTCCTTCCGCTGGATGAACAACCTGCTCACGCGGGAGCTGCCGCTCGCCTGCACAATCCGCCTCTGGGACACCTATCTCGCAGGTCACACACATTACACACTCACACATTTGACTATTCTTTAGGCGTCGACTACCTGCAGTTCTCCTTCCGCTGGATGAACAACCTGCTCACGCGGGAGCTGCCGCTCGCCTGCACCATCCGCCTCTGGGACACCTATCTCGCAGGTCACACACATTACACACTCACACATTTGACTATTCTTTAGGCGTCGACTACCTGCAGTTCTCCTTCCGCTGGATGAACAACCTGCTCACGCGGGAGCTGCCGCTCGCCTGCACCATCCGCCTCTGGGACACCTATCTCGCAGGTCACACACATTACACACTCACACATTTGACTATTCTTTAGGCGTCGACTACCTGCAGTTCTCCTTCCGCTGGATGAACAACCTGCTCACGCGGGAGCTGCCGCTCGCCTGCACCATCCGCCTCTGGGACACCTATCTCGCAGGTCACACACATTACACACTCACACATTTGACTATTCTTTAGGCGTCGACTACCTGCAGTTCTCCTTCCGCTGGATGAACAACCTGCTCACGCGGGAGCTGCCGCTCGCCTGCACCATCCGCCTCTGGGACACCTATCTCGCAGGTCACACACATTACACACTCACACATATGACTATTCTTTAGGCGTCGACTACCTGCAGTTCTCCTTCCGCTGGATGAACAACCTGTCGGCTCGGCCCGTTCGGCTGCGCTCGCCTTATTTCGGGAATGGTAACATTTTCCACCTCCTATGCGTCCTACCGTCCCGTATATATATATATATATTAAGTGCACTGATCGGAACTGATCGGAATAGTAAGAACGATTTAGGGTGAATGACATCAAATGATAGGTTAGTATGGATGTTTCGGGAATTCTGGCATTTTAAAATTATCTAGTACATGTATTAAAATCGGAACTTTCCGGAAAAAAGGTCATATCCATGTTATGAAACTTTGATTTAAGTACATAAAATCATCCTACCTATTCCGATCTCTGATGATGATGTGTTTACTTGCAGAGTCGGACGGGTTCGCGACGTTCCAGCTGTACGTGTGCGCGGCCTTCCTGCTGCACTGGCGCGAGCGGCTGCTGCGCGAGCGCGACTTCCAGGGACTCATGCTGCTGCTGCAGAACGTGCCCACGCACACCTGGAGCGCGGCCAGCGTCTCGCTGCTCGTGGCCGAGGCCTACCGCCTCAAGTTCGCCTTCGCCGACGCGCCCAACCATCTCACCGGCCAGGCCGATAGCTGATCGAGTGGCTACTGAGCCACTCGTACTAGCTGATCCACTCATACTAGCGAGTAATAACGGCTGTACCTCTGTTACAATCGACTCATACTAGCGAGTATCAACGGATGTAGCTCTGTTACAATCGACTCATACTAGCAACCAATGACGTTTGTGACTATCTGATCCACTCATACTAGCAACCAATGACGTTTGTGGCTCTCTGGTCCACTCATACTAGCAACCAATGACGTCTGTGGCTATCTGATCCACTCATACTAGCGAGTAATAACGGCTGTAGCTCTGTTACAATCGACTCATACTTCTTTGTATTAACGGGTATAGCTCTGTTACAATCGACTCATATTAACGAGTAATAACGGCTGTAGCTCTGTTACAATCGACTCATACTAGCGAGTATTAACGGGTGTAGCTCTGTTACAATCGACTCATACTAGCGACTAATAACGGGAGTAGCTCTGTTACAATCGACTCATACTAGTGAGTATTAACGGGTGTAGCTGTGTTACGATCGACTCATACTAGCGAATAATAACGGGAGTAGCTCTGTTACAAACAACTAACTCATAACTAGCAAGTATTAACGGGTGTAACTCTGTTACAATCGACCGATACTAGCGATAAATAACGGTTGTAGCTCTGTTACAAACAACTAACTCATACTAGCGAATAATAACGGTTGTAGCTCTGTTAAAATTGACTCATACTAGCGTGTAATAACTGTTACAGCTCTCTCGGGCGCTTTTTTATCTACACTAATACTACAAACACTAAAATGCCTATGGAATCAGTTTCTTATGTTACAAGAGTGTGTACGCTACAAATCTATCTAGATCTTTTTAGACAGGTCCATGCATGCTAGACAAAACTCCTCAACTTTTTTGATTTAGTTTTACTTATTATAAACCTACTTCTTTGTTGATTTATATTAATCTACCTACACAAATGGCTAAATAAAAGTTCCGTTAAGTTAAAACTATAAAAAGATCCCAGTGTATATTAAATTCCCGAGGTAACTATTTCTCCCGTTAAACTTAAATGCTGGTATATTTATAAGGATGTTAATTCGTATTTTAGTTTTTGTAACATAAAATTATTATTTATCTAAACTAATGTGAATACAATGAGCTACTCTTTCCCTTAGAGGACAGATAAAAGTACCCTTTGAGTCTGTATACATCTCTAGATGGTCTAATAAGCGCCATGGAACTTAAAACAATAAATTAAAACACAGTCTAAAGGTCAGCGTCTATCGGTCGGGTACGCACTGCCTCATCTGTGTAAATTACCTAAAATCACATAAAACTGAATAATAAATAAAATAAATAATTCCGGACAGTCTACACAGCATCATCTAGCCCAATAATAATTTGCTTATATTTAAAATACTCTGACAGTTTGAAGTTTACTCGTTATAATTAATTATAATCAACTAACTACCCGCCGGGTACATAACAGAATGATAAAAAAATTATAAGCCAAAACTTCTTAATATGTTTAATATTTAATTTTATATTTATGGACTTTTTCAGTTAGCTTTGGATAAAAAGATCTAAAATTTATAAAGTTTCCTTAAACGTAAGTTTTGGTTGAGGGCTACCAGGAAGTATATAACATTAACTTTATCGTAAGGATTTATTTACCCGTGTCGAGTTAGTTTAAATTAAATATAGCTAGGTAATTATTCCATGGCTGGTATCAAAGCATATAAACAATAAAGCAAAAGTACCTACTCTCAAAATGAATCAGTCAAATCAAACTAAGTGTTATGTAGGTATAAAAATATATTTTCCTTAGAGTGACTGTAAATTAACGTTTGTTTTTCCTTCCCTAGTTGACGAATAAACTTCCTTATATCATAAGCACTTAAAATAAAGTTCTGTATTGTAGAATGACTGTTTTAGAATTATTATAAATGTGGTAAATTTCAATGCCAGCTAATAAAGTTATTTGAAATCATGCTGTCAATAATTTTGTATACACGCAAAAACTATTTTAGTCTAAGGTCCGACCATACATGGTTTCTTACCATGATGATTTAGGGAGAAACTTTGTGCATATCAAATAATATGTCATCGTAAATAGTTACATTATGTAGAACTCTTTGGTGTATTATATACACATTCATTATAATATAATTATATAATCATACATTAAAACGCTATTCAAATTGATTTAAAAAACGGTTTTTCCTATGATTTTATCAGCGCAGTTCATAGGTTTAACATATTTTACCTATCTATATAGAGATAGGTAAAATATGTTAAACCTATGAACTGCGCTGATAAAATCATAGGAAAAACCGTTTTTTAAATCAATTTGAATAGCGTTTTAATGTCAAGCGCCATTTTAATGTATTTGTATATTCTAGGGCGATCACCACGCCTAAGCCATCACTGTAATCTTGTACTGAATAGATTTTTATAAGGACCCATTTTAGGACAACTGTTAAAAATTGTCATACTATAATTATCTGTTTTTTAAATTATCTTGATGTCTGAGTAGACTTAACGATCGATTGAACTGCAGCCACAAATGTCTGGTGTGCAATCACAATATCAGTCTGGTTGGTGGTTTTATAGCAGTTTGCTAAAGGAGCTTTTGAAAGATTTTGGAGTAAGTTAAGGCCTAGATGTAAGCAGTTTTCGATCGTTACGTCTAATCTTTCATTGTTGGTTTATAACACGTTGGACCAAGGCAGATGGTATGACAGGCCCAGAGGTCGACCTCTCAGCGTGTAGCACTGACTCACGAGAAAGTGTCGGTACGTACGTCACGGTGTTTCGGGGCAGTGGGCAAGCTCCTTTAGAAATTGTATAAGTTGTAATAAATATTGCTGTGTGTTGGGTAGCAGGGTAAATGTATCCCAAAATGCAATTTTTAGTTTTATTGTTTTAGGTTTGTTTTTAGTTCGAATGTAAATCAAATGCTATGTAAATGGCCTATTTATGAATAAGGCATAGATATTATAACGAGGCAGCTTTGGGAGCGTTGCGTCTTTGAGCCAAGAGTGAGTAGACATAGCACCATAGACAAATGTAAAATAGTTTTTTCTTGTCTATGTATATATGTAAAAATGAAGCACATCATGTAAATCTAGTTTGAAGATGCAACTGATCCATGCAAAACATTTTTATTGTTTATTTTATGACCTCCGTTTTGTTAGAATAGATGACTAAAATTAATTATAGCTTTATTATATTGTATATTATTAGTAACTTGTTTTATTATTGAATAAAACCCTTGTCTCGTTTAATTGGAAAAGTAATAAGGCAAAAGTTAAGTCCAAACTACTAGGACGGTTGGCACCAAAGCGAATTTGTGAAAACAACCAATAGCAGTGTCATTTTAACGTCAAAAATATCAGCATTTGCTATCACGTAATTTATTCGAGAATATAGGTACATAAAAATTATAATTAAAGATTATTATAATTAACTAAAAGTCACCCTATAAGCATAATTTGCTTATTTTCGCTCATATGGTCGATTCAGATGTGCCTATTTTTTGCTATTTATTCTGAAACTAGCGACCCGCCCAGGCTTCGCACGGTTTTATTAAGATATAAGCATTCAAAGGGACATAGGGACAGAGAAAGCGAATTTGTTTTACACTATGTAGTGATAATCATTATATATTTATTATCGCTGGTCAATGGGTCAATTTGTTTTGTATTAGGTATAATGTAGACAGTGAGCGACGAAAACAGTACCTATGAGTGATCGACTCGCAATAAATGTGAATGGACCAGCTGATCGCGAAACAGAAGTCCACCGTCTTCAGGTCACAATACTCATTAATAAATGAGAGTCCCACTAACTGACTGGCTGTAGGTACCTACCTACCTACGTTACGTTCTACCCATAAAGTTAGGATGTACAAGAGGAACAGTGACAGATGAAAGGCATTACCAAAAATGAAATGTAAATGTGTGCGTAAAATAGTGTTGTCAACATTCTAGCATAATGTTACCTATCGATAGTTGTACTGGCGCAATCATAAGACACTAACGATTTGATGTATCGAAGTTAAATACAAATAAAGAGTACCTACCTACCGTACAAAAAACACCGTTAATTGTTATTGAAAATAAATAAAAGACCAATGCATTTATTGAAAATAGATATATTACAGCACTTACATAGAAAAAACAACGTAAGAATATCATCCTGGACGCTCTCCGTCATCCTGGACACCTCTTGGATGCTCTCCGTCATCCTGGACACCTCCTGGATGCTCTCCGTCATCCTCTGGACACCTCCTGGATGCTCTCCGTCATCCTCTGGACACCTCTTGGATGCTGTCCATCATCCTCTGGACACCTCTTGGATGCTGTCCATCATCCTCTGGACACCTCCTGGATGCTGTCCATCATCCTCTGGACACCTCCTGGATGCTGTCCATCATCCTCTGGACACCTCTTGGATGCTGTCCATCATCCTCTGGACACCTCTTGGATGCTGTCCATCATCCTCTGGACACCTCCTGGATGCTGTCCATCATCCTCTGGACACCTCCTGGATGCTGTCCATCATCCTCTGGACACCTCCTGGATGCTGTCCGTCATCCTCTGGACACCTCCTGGATGCTCTCCGTCATCCTGGACGCTCTCCGTCATCCTGGACGCTCTCCGTCATCCTGGACGCTCTCCGTCATCCTGGACACCTCTTGGATGCTCTCCGTCATCCTGGACACCTCCTAGATGCTCTCCGTCATCCTCTGGACACCTCCTGGATGCTCTCCGTCATCCTCTGGACACCTCTTGGATGCTCTCCGTCATCCTCTGGACACCTCTTGGATGCTCTCCATCATCCTCTGGACACCTCTTGGATGCTGTCCATCATCCTCTGGATGCACTCCATCATCCTCTGGATGCTCTCCATCATCCTCTGGATGCTCTCCATCATCCTCTGGATGCTCTCCATCATCCTCTGGATGCTCTCCATCATCCTCTGGATGCTCTCCATCATCCTCTGGACACCTCCTGGATGCTCTCCTGGATGCTCTCCATCATCCTCTGGATGCTCTCCATCATCCTCTGGATGCTCTCCATCATCCTCTGGATGCTCTCCATCATCCTCTGGATGCTCTCCATCAACCTCTGGATGCTCTCCATCATCCTCTGGATGCTCTCCATCATCCTCTGGATGCTCTCCATCATCCTCTGGATGCTCTCCATCATCCTCTGGACACCTCCTGGATGCTCTCCATCATCCTCTGGACACCTCCTGGATGCTCTCCATCATCCTCTGGATGCTCTCCATCATCCTCTTGATGCTCTCCATCATCCTCTGGATGCTCTCCATCATCCTCTGGATGCTCTCCATCATCCTCTGGACACCTCCTGGATGCTCTCCATCATCCTCTGGACACCTCCTGGATGCTCTCCATCATCCTCTGGATGCTCTCCATCATCCTCTGGACACCTCTGGATGCTCTATATCATCCTCTGGATGCTCTCCATCATCCTCTGGATGCTCTCCATCATCCTCTGGATGCTCTCCATCATCCTCTGGATGCTCCCCATCATCCTCTGGATGCTCTCCATCATCCTCTGGATGCTCTCCATCATCCTCTGGATGCTCTCCATCATCCTCTGGATGCTCTATATCATCCTCTGGATGCTCTCCATCATCCTCTGGATGCTCTCCATCATCCTCTGGATGCTCTCCATCATCCTCTGGATGCTCTCCATCATCCTCTGGATGCTCTCCATCATCCTCTAGACACCTCCTGGATGCTCTCCATCATCCTCTGGACACCTCCTGGATGCTCTCCTGGATGCTCTCCATCATCCTCTGGATGCTCTCCATCATCCTCTGGATGCTCTCCATCATCCTCTGGATGGTCTCCATCATCCTCTGGATGCTCTCCATCAACCTCTGGATGCTCTCCATCATCCTCTGGATGCTCTCCATCATCCTCTGGATGCTCTCCATCATCCCCTGGATGCTCTCCATCATCCTCTGGATGCTCTCCATCATCCTCTGGATGCTCTCCATCATCCTCTGGATGCTCTCCATCATCCTCTGGACACCTCCTGGATGCTCTCCTGGATGCTCTCCATCATCCTCTGGACACCTCCTGGATGCTCTCCATCATCCTCTGGATGCTCTCCATCATCCTCTGGATGCTCTCCATCATCCTCTGTATGCTCTCCATCATCCTCTGGATGCACTCCATCATCCTCTGGATGCTCTCCATCATCCTCTGGATGCTCTCCATCATCCTCTGGATGCTCTCCATCATCCTCTGGACACCTCCTGGATGCTCTCCATCATCCTCTGGACACCTCCTGGATGCTCTCCTGGATGCTCTCCATCATCCTCTGGACACCTCCTGGATGCTCTCCATCATCCTCTGGACACCTCCTGGATGCTCTCCATCATCCTCTGGATGCTCTCCATCATCCTCTGGATGCTCTCCATCAACCTCTGGATGCTCTCCATCATCCTCTGGATGCTCTCCATCATCCTCTGGATGCTCTCCATCATCCTCTGGATGCTCTCCATCATCCTCTGGATGCTCTCCATCATCCTCTGGACACCTCCTGGATGCTCTCCATCATCCTCTGGATGCTCTCCATCATCCTCTGGATGCTCTCCATCATCCTCTGGATGCTCTCCATCATCCTCTGGACACCTCCTGGATGCTCTCCTGGATGCTCTCCATCATCCTCTGGACACCTCCTGGATGCTCTCCATCATCCTCTGGATGCTCTCCATCATCCTCTGGACACCTCCTGGATGCTCTCCATCATCCTCTGGACACCTCCTGGATGCTCTCCATCATCCTCTGGATGCTCTCCATCATCCTCTGGATGCTCTCCATCATCCTCTGGATGCTCTCCATCATCCTCTGGATGCTCTATATCATCCTCTGGATGCTCTCCATCATCCTCTGGATGCTCTCCATCATCCTCTGGATGCTCTCCATCATCCTCTGGATGCTCCCCATCATCCTCTGGATGCTCTCCATCATCCTCTGGATGCTCTCCATCATCCTCTGGATGCTCTCCATCATCCTCTGGATGCTCTATATCATCCTCTGGATGCTCTCCATCATCCTCTGGATGCTCTCCATCATCCTCTGGATGCTCTCCATCATCCTCTGGATGCTCTCCATCATCCTCTAGACACCTCCTGGATGCTCTCCATCATCCTCTGGACACCTCCTGGATGCTCTCCTGGATGCTCTCCATCATCCTCTGGATGCTCTCCATCATCCTCTGGATGCTCTCCATCATCCTCTGGATGCTCTCCATCATCCTCTGGATGCTCTCCATCAACCTCTGGATGCTCTCCATCATCCTCTGGATGCTCTCCATCATCCTCTGGATGCTCTCCATCATCCTCTGGATGCTCTCCATCATCCTCTGGGTGCTCTATATCATCCTCTGGATGCTCTCCATCATCCTCTGGATGCTCTCCATCATCCTCTGGACACCTCCTGGATGCTCTCCTGGATGCTCTCCATCATCCTCTGGATGCTCTCCATCATCCTCTGGACACCTCCTGGACGCTCTCCGTCATCCTGGACGCTCTCCGTCATCCTGGACGCTCTCCGTCATCCTGGACACCTCATGGATGCTCTCCGTCATTGGATTCATACTTATTTTGGAAAGTAGTTTTTTGTACTAGGTATGGTATACGCCCTTTAGAACCAGAAATAACGATATGAGCAATCACGTCGAACCTTCACGTCAATAACGAATTGTCGACTTTATCGATACTTATGACGTCAGCACTTTATCAAGCCCTATCGGAATCAAAGGTTTTTACATTTTGTACAATATATCTGTGAATTCTCCATTTAGCAGTCTAATTTGATGATACGTCCAAAGGGAAACATATTATTTAACATTACAATAGGACTTTTCTCTCATTTTCAAACAAAAAATAACGAAATTATGATAATGAACAATGCTATAAAATAGTCAATATTTACCGGTGAAACGGGTAATTATGAGGGTTGTTTCCTTGTGTAACATCACATTCCGCCACTGAACATGTCACCATCGTTGCACATTAAGATTTATTGTTTTATTCGTTAGTTATTTCACAAAATTTACATATATAAATTTTTCTTTCAATTTGCCGGAACGATATGCAATGATATTCTTTCAAATTATGTCTCCTGAAAAAATAGTTTCACTATCTCTTTTTCTCTCGCGGAGATGGGGTTTTGACAAATACCTCTCGCTCTCACGCTTTGTTGGTCTTTTGAACGTAGTGAAAAATTTTTAAGTCTATGGTTCTACCGCCATGATAGGTTTTTTGTAATCGCCTCCTCATGTGTTCACACTTCACCCCTCGGGATGTAGCGATCGTAATTCGCCACTTAGCTGCTAGGAACTGTAGGATTGTCTTCGTGGTGGTGTAGCTTTGCTATTATGGGCTTAAAGGTCTATTCCACTACCCAATTTTAAGGGACCCTTACCCTAACAAAGAGTGGTGTAATAACATTCAGAGCGTAAGGGTTCCTAATTATCCCGGCAAGCCTTGCTCCATAATCGCCCTAACTTCAACTCAACGACACGAGAAAACAAATGAAGATCGAATTTACGCTTTCCCGCATTTTTTTAGCTTCAGCCATTATTTTTTACATTCTGCCACTATCATGGTTCAATAGTAACGTGATAGCTGTCAGTTGTAAACGATTCTTATGATGACATATATTTTGACACAAGAAAAATACTTATTTTGGTTAGTAGTATCTTAAATCCTATGTTGTATCCTATGTTATTAGTTTTTACTTTATTAACTGTAAAATTTCACCACATAATTTTTATTACAAAAAAAATTATGGCGGGCGACGAGGTCGCTCCACAGTTTTTAACTTTTGCGGCCTCGTCGTTCATTGTTGTACCCTACTTATCCTTGTATTTAAGTAAGTAAATTAAAGTAAATTTATTGATCACAAATACATACATAAAACATAATCACATTGACTTAATATTATTCTTATTATTGCTAATTATATAGAGACTAATAATGGTGATTTCACTTTGATCTCTACACTAGGATACCCTGTGCTGTAGAGATCAAAAAGCAGTTGTGTTTATAATTTAAAATGACATAAACAGTACCTACTAAATAAATGCTCGGAACATAGTAGTTACTTCGATATCTTCTTTGTTTGAGTTACATTCAATTTCAGTGACAATAAGGGCTCAAACACAAAACTGCGAGCTCGCATCGCATCGCAAATATCTGCGAGCTCGCACGATAACGTCCGATCTCATTTGCATCGCGCATTCCTGTCTTATTACGTCATACTTGGTGACCCCCCTTTAAGTCCGCTCTGAGACAACTTTAGCGAAAGATGCGCGGCGCTTGAGCCGCATTCTTTGTGTTGTAAAAAAAAACTGCTTTAGTTCTCAACTCATAGTAATGTTGAGTAAAATAGTTCCCTTCAGTGTTCATAATCGTATTAAATGGATGAATCCAGAATCTTCATTTTCTTTTATATCTATTTAACAATAACAGCAGTGCAATTGGACCGATTTATGCAAAAATGATCCAACCCACAACCTAGTGTAATCAGTATAAGGTATATTTTAACATATCAAAGACTCACACCTCTATGTTCACAAATGTGGAAAATCCATATGATCCAACCCACAACTGTCATGTCGAAGACCATTTTTTAAAATGTATAAGTGTTTCATGCCACTTGAATCATTTTTGTGTTGCTTTGGTTACCCTAACATATAACCGTTCTATTTTGCTACAATGATTCAAACTATAATATTAAGCTGGTCCATCAGTTCAAAGAGCTCAGAAAGCTATAGAAAGAGCTATGCTCGGAGTTTCTCTGAAGGATAGGATTCGTAAAGAATACATCCGAAAGAGAACCAAAGTTATCGACATAGCTCAAATAATTAGCAAGCTGAAGTGGTGGCAGTGGGCCGGCTCTATCTCGCGAAGAACCGACGACCGTTGGGGTAAACGTGTTCTTGAGTGGAGACCGAGACTTGGCAAACGTAGTATAGGACGCCCTCCGGCCAGGTGGGATGACGATCTGCGAAAGACTGCTGGCAGATGCTGGATGCGTCAAGCTGAAGACAGGGAGCTATGGCACTCATTAAGGGAGGCCTATGTCCAGCAGTGGACTAATATAGGTTGATTATGATGATGATGATATAAAACAAGTTAAGCTTTGACAAGTTAATATTTGAAATTGCTATTCCATCTAAGTACGTAAACGAAATAAACCATAAAGTTCAAAACACACAGAAGCCGGAGGCGTGGCGGAGGCGAAGGCGTGCCGGTTTTTCCTATGGCACCGCGTTCGCCACGGCCTGCGGTGTGTGTGTAGGCTTTCATAGGATTCCATAGAATACAACTCGCACGCCTTCGCCTCCGCCACGCCTCCGCCACGCCTCCGGCTTCTGTGTGTTTCGTACTTTAACGAAAAATAAATAAATAAAATAAAATAAGTACAGGGCTAGCAGATCTAATATTAGATACCAGATGATTGCATTGATTAATTTAAGAAACCGAAGGGAAGCTGCAATAATAGACGATGTAGATGGTTTATGTGATGAACCTTATTCTGATTTGGACGAGGAGTAGGGCCAATTTTGTTTGTTTTGTCTTTTAAAATACAAAAATGATTACAAATTTTTATCACACTTTGAATCATTTTTTCATTTTAATTTTTGCACCCCACATAGCTCTTTCCATATAAAATTAATTTTGTAATAATGATCCAGGCGCAAGTTTTCCCAATTATCTACTAAACTATTACAGTTTATTCTTTATATTATTTATAGCAAAAAAGTTGAGTTTACATAGCATTAAATTAAATTAAAATAACAACATTTTGTATTACAAAGCTAGAGAAATACCGCCACAAACTTAAATATCGATTATCTCGAAATGAGGTTTGTGTGGGTTGGATCATTTTTCTTAAATCGGTTCAATTATCTTTTTGGGATCCATCTTACGCTTCCTAAAAACACGTCCAATACGGCTGACTAAACTTGAAGGTATGGTTACCCTACAAAACGGTTCGCCGCACAAATTCGCATCGCAGAAATTCGCAAATCAAGTTCGTGTGACATCGCATCAAATCGCATCGCATCGCATCGCATCGCACCAAATCGCAGTTTTGTGTGGGAGCCCTAAATTAGAAATTCCTACCTAGGTAAGTAGTCAATTGCAATGCCAACACATACCTACTTATTTACAGTATGATAACGGCTTCAGTCTCATCATAGTCTTTATCAAGAAGCCATGAATGTAGAATCTTCTTGCAAGCTCTTCTTGTTTTTGGGGCACATATGGCTGAAAAGTATGTCTTTCAACCCGCTCTTCAGGCAATTTCAGACCTACTTTCCGAGTATGAGTAATGAAAAGGTACCTTACCTACCCATAGAACCCCGTCGGGCACCTCTCTCTGGCAACATCGCCCTTCAACCAGCGCGCAGGTCAGGCAGAATGGCCTTGACCTCGGCTGACATTGACAGTTCGTGACCTCGAAACCTGCATTTCCTACTACGTATCGTAGAATTTTGTACACGAAATTGACCGTGTGAAAATAGTGCGTAAGCGAAGATTTTATTATTTTTAATGTAGGTACGTATACCTACGTAATTTTTTTACAATATAGTATTCTTCGTTCCATTTGTTTGGAAGGCAAAATGTGGATAAAGTATACAGGGAAGAAATAAATTAAAATGCTTATAGTGGGTTGGGTAGGTAGTAACAAAAAATTAAGCAAGTAGAACGAATTTGAACGACCTACCTATGTATAGAATGGGGATATCAATCAGTCAGTAGGTAGATTTCATTTTTCAGTGTTGTGAATAATTTCAAGGACAAACTTCGGCCTTGGATTAGGTAAGATGTTAATGTTCTGTGACACAATTACCTAATGTAAGTAAATAAACTTTTGTAGGTACTTAGTAAATTACCTATTTATTTAGTTAGGTACCTATTTAGTAGCTTACCTAGGTAAAAAGATCAGTAAGAAATAAGAGTACTTACCTAACTAAATACATAAACAACGCTCATTAAGGTCTACCAAAAGTTATAAAACTTTAAACAAAGCAATGATTGGGCACATAACAATATAAGTACCCAAAACCTATTACCTATACTATAAATTATTTAAATTATTACCTCCCAATGGTGTAGGTATAGGTACCTAAGTAGGTATTTTATACCTATATCACTATCACTAATAGTACCTATAAAACAAAGTCGCTTTTTCTGTCCCTATTTCCCTTTGACTGCTTAAATCTTTAAAACTACGCAACGAATTTAAATGCGGTTTTTTAATAGATAGAGTGATTAAAGAGGAAGGTTTATACGTGTAATAAAACCGTGCGAAGCCGGGGCGGATCGCTAGTACTATAATAATGGATGATGCCAGTCCCTGCCTATGCTAACGAGTGAAGTGAAAGAAGTTTGATCAGGTAGAGTTTTGATCCTCATGTTCTCTTAAACACAACTTTCTTTACTACTTGGTAGGTACTTAGCAGCTGCAGAACGTCCAAAAGTTGATCTGATGGATCTGAGAACACCCTCCGTGCGACTCTTATTCCGACAACGGAATGTTAGTATAAATTTACCTACGTAGATACATTTGACCATTTAGAGGCATGTAGAAAAAAATCCATTAGAAAGAGTAGTAGTTTCAACACAGATTACTGAATTACGTTTCTGTGTGCTTCGCGGTATGATCGACGTTCCTGATCTCCACAACCTTCTGTTTCGGCTCTACCTGCCTGATAATTACGTTCGAAACAGAAACCATAGACTATTCTCTGTACCCTTCAGTAGAACCGTGGCTCGTGCCAACTCTCCCCTGCCTCGCACCCTCACCGGACTCAACAGACTTCTCGAGCAGAACCCAGACTGCGATATCTTCGCAGATGAATGGAAGAGCTTAATGTTGGTATGCTTGAGGTTTTGCGAGAGTGAAGAATGAAAGGATGGTTGCTTGATTTTGAAATTTTTCTATATTGTATTCTTTTTTTTATGTTAATGTTATGAAAATCTTATTAATTATTTCGATATAAGAAAAACACAATACGTATGTATTATAATAATTTTAATTTTGTAGATTTAAATGTAAATTAATATAAAATGTAATTGGTTAATTAATCGTATAAGTTAGTAAATAAAAAAAAATTAAACTGCCCATCTAACTTAATTTAAGTAGACGTGCTGTCAAGACAAAAGCTTAATTATATACCTACCTAAAGTTACAAAAACACAGTCCTAAAAGCGCAGATAACTACAAGGTAAGGGAAGGTAAGGGTGTATAACTATGGATTCTTTTCTACTTGGGAATAAAATGTTGTTACCCGACTGATTGTTTACTAATATTTTTGTAACAATAATATTAGTAGCAAGTTAAAACGTTGTAAATGCTATCGACTCCTAGTCTTCCTGTCCCGTTTCCTGCTACAGCGATAACGAATTTTATTTCATTTGAAATAGGGAAGGGACAAAAATGGTCCGCATGTGGGTTAATTCTCACGGGACTGGATCAGCTGGTGCGAATTTTTGATGATTTTTTTGGTCCCAAAGGTCAGATGTGACCTATAAAGACTCAGTCAGATAGTAGTTTGTCGGAATAACAGAGTCAGACAAGTGAGGTCAAAAATTCAAATCAAATGCACACTTATCTCACTGGCAAGCGTGATTTACCTATCATACAGATCCTGGTAAATTTTGTAGGATACGTTCTGATACGTTCAACTTAATAGTCTCAGGACCTATCTGTGAAGTGTGAAATGGCTATAAATCTCTAAAAATCAAAGTCTTCTCTCTAGTTTTCGTCACATAATAAACAGTCCCGCACTCCCACAAATCGCGATATATCCCAACTCTAGTCCCTATCACCAACTGAAAAAATCCCGCGTCCAGCGCCTAATGAGCAAGCGTGGCTTTCCTCATGATAAACAGTATATATTGTTGAGCCGAGGCTGCAGGACGGCACAGTCTACTTCGTCCACAGGCCGTCGTCAGCGCGCGGGACCCGGGGTAAGTTCGTCAGGGACCTCCGCTGCTGGGGCTCATGATGGCCAGCCTCCGGCGCGGGCGGCGCGGCTGTGCTTGAGTCGCATCGTGTCCTTTACGTTATGGATTTTGGTGGTAAGTCTTATCGTTACTTGATCTTAGGTTGCAAAGATTGCTTGATTAAGCTGCATGTGTAAAATCGTTCCTACACTTAGTACCTACTTACACTTTTTGTGAATACTAAGACAGTAAGTAAGTACCAATTACCTGTCTAAACCAAAATTATCACTACATAGTATAAAACAAAGTCGCTTTTTCTGTCCCTATGTCCCTATATCATTATGTCCCTTTGACTGCTTAAATCTTTAAAACTACGTTTATATGTATAATAAAACCGTGCGAAGCCGGGGCGGGTCGCTAGTTCATAATAAAACAATTTGTGTTGTCTCGATCTTTCCTATATTTCTGCACAGATGCATGCGTCAATAAAGAGAGTGCACTAGTGCTTGCTTGCACCGTACGATAAGCCGGACCAAAATATAAAATAAGACCGTATTAGGAACGTATCAAGCATGGAAAATAATACGGACTACTACGTGCCGAGCGATCTAGTGGGCATAGTCACTGGTTAAACCAAGGATAGGGAATGTAGTCTGTTGATCTTTGGTAAAACAAATAATATTTTTCTGGCCCTTTTGACGTGGGCAGAGTCCTCCAAACAAATCTTGTTTGCCAGCATGCTCAAAGTCCGGTAGTTTTAGACATAGTTTTAGAATAGCCCACGACAAAAATCGCTGAACATTGACGGTTTTAGAAACTCGTATACACCTCGTAGTCAAAAATATCTAGACAAAACACTTATTGGAACCCTGACTCAGTTCAACATTTGTGTCGTTGACCTAGTTTATTTATTACTAGCGACCCGCCCCGGCTTCGCACGGTTTTATTATACGTATAAAACTTCCTCTTGACTCACTCTATCTATTAAAAAAAATCGCATCAAAATCCGTTGCGTAGTTTTCAAGATTTACCATACATAGGGACATAGGGACAGAGACTTTGTTTTTACTATGTAGTGATTTCCGAATGAGGATGACATGGATTCCTAAGAACGAACTTAGTAGGTACTATTAAACTTTGTGTTGTGAAGTATGGTACTAAGTAGGTAAGTACCTACCTTAGTACCTTTAGGTACAAAATTCTATGAAGGCACAATGTGCCTTCATAGAATTTTGCAATATTTTAGTACCTAATCTAATTGATGTAGCTAGAACAGTTGTGTACTTATAGTTAAAAGCATTTCCTTTGTTGTGATTATAATTTAAGTTTTATAAGAGCCACATTGTGTTAAATGTAGTTGTTTTTATTTAGTTTTTTTATTATGTACCTTATAGGTACCTAGGTACTACATATTTAATAAGTCCTAGTCGGTGTCGTTAGTTACGACTTAACGCATGGGAAAACACTGTATAGTTATAATCTGATTTACCTATATAATAATATTTAATAATGAAAAAGGGTAGGTATGCAAATTCACTTATCACAGTTATCACATATGAGTTTCAGTAATAAAATTATAAAAAGCGACAAATAATGATTGTAACTAGCAACATAGCTCGTTAGGATGTGATGCGGTGCATGCCTGCGAGGTTTACCGATAAAACTGTGATAAACATGTTCCCAGTAGACTCACAACAAACCATTTTATCAAGTTAATGCTTTTTACAACCCATTTTATAAAGGAGGTTCTCAAATCGATGTTTATATTTTTTGTTACCTCAGAACTTTTTTCTGGTAAACCGATGTTGAGGATTCCTTTTTTTACTTGAAAGCTCAAACATCAACTTATGTGCTAACAAGCCGCATTTACGATTACTCCAATGCAAAGAAGATAATTAAGAAGCGAAGAAGAAGAAACAAGAAGCTAAGAAGAGTGGTGAAGCGACTCTTGTCGGTTGCGGCTCATCGTATGGCAGTTTGCTGTGTAGTTATGCCAGCTGCCTAGCGAAGGGCAACAAATGACTGAGTTTTACTGCAAACAGAAAAGAAGAATTTGAAGCAAAGAAGAAATTGTAGTTACCTATTTTCGCATTAGTAAACAAACAAAGAAAATATCAATCAAGGAAATATACTAGAATACTAGGTAGTAAAAAAGTAGGATATAATATACTAGCATGATTTAAAAAATTAAACGCACCCTATATCGATTCGACACAACCGATGAAGCGCGGCGGCGAAGGTCCACCCGCGACTTGGCTTGGGGCTAATACCTCTAGATGAAGATGATGCTGTGTTGTACTGTTCAACATTATTTATTTATGTATTATTAATATTTCTTTGAATACTAATATAACCTTTAATAACAACGAAAATTACAATTAAGGAATATAAAAAATTGAATACCTACTAATTGAATACTACGAAAAATTTAATATTATTATAATTTCAAAATTCATGTTGTCGTTTTGCGTAAATTTGTTAGATTATTTATCTACCTATCTATGTATAATGGTATATAGGTTTAAAGAACTTTATTCTCATACAACTACAAATAGTTTCTTATAATGAGATACTTAACTAAAGAAATAATCTAGGTTTTACAATGATTTCTGTATACCTCTGGTACCTTAAATACATTTTAGCTTATTACTGTGCATTGGTTACTGTTATACATATAAAAATTTACTAACACGGTATACTGTTATAAGAATAGAATAGGTACAAATACATTTTAAAAAATTTGATCTACATACTAATTATTTACTACTACAAATTTTGCAAAATAAATGCTTGATCTTTCTTTCAGTGTCCTTAAATACTAGTTATCTAAGTAGTTCTTTTCATGTGTCCTTAAATTTACAGAGTATGTAGGTACATATAATTTAAGTTTATTTTTAAAGGTATTTATATTAGCACATTCCTTTGTATTGTTTGGTAAATTGTTAAATATCTTAGCTCCTTCTGAAAATATTGTTTTTTTACCATAATTTGTACGTGTATTAGCTATCTGTAATTTTATTTTATTTCTTAAATTATATTTATTTTCTCTTAGCTGTAATTTAATGTTTGATTGAATTGAGTTTGAAGTTATTTTTTTTATTAGAATGCATGTATTATAAATGTAAAGTTTCTCTATATTGAAAATATTAGTTTTATGGTATAATTCTTTAGTCGGCGTAAAATAGTCATAATGGTATAAAACTTTAATTACTTTGTTTTGAGTTCTTTGAAGGGGGTTTAAATTTGAAGTAGAAGCCGTTCCCCAAATTTCCACCAAATAGTCTAAATGTGATTTTGCAAGAGAGTTATAAACAATGTTACGAACTGATTTTGGTATACATTTCGAGACTTTGTATAGTGCTCCTAGTAAGGATTTCAGTTTTGCTTTGACGTGTTCAATATGGGTTTTCCATGTTAATTGATCATCGATCCACAAACCTAGATATTTTTCAACGTGAGATTGCTGAATTATATCATTATTAATAACTAAAGGAGGGAATGATGGTATTTGTTTATTTTTAGCACTAAAGATCATGAACGAAGTCTTTGATGTATTAATTGTAAGCAAATTATACTTAAGCCATTCACTTAAAACATCCAGATCAGTTTGAGCTACATTTATTAGGTCGTTGATATTTTTGTCAAAATAAAAAAGACATGTGTCATCGGCGTAAAGGGTTAGATGCCCATGTAAACCTATTGAGTTTATATATACACATATGTACATATTTATAATGTATAAGTACATATCTGTACCTTTACTCGTAAAAACACTCATGCATGTTACTTTTACGTTTTAATCATCAGATTTGTTTCTATTTTTGCTCAAGAAAGAATCACAGGACGTCTCAGAGACAGACATTGATTTTAAGTGATCACCAAATGAATTCATAGTATACCAACAAAAAATGAGAACCTATTGAAATTTCATATGCGTTCGTAGTTATTTGTATTGTTGTAATACACGTTAAGAAATAACACTGTAAGTAGCTATAACGTAGTTTATGAGTGGAGCCTCTGGGACAGGGCTCGTCTCATCGCAGACGTCTTTACGAGGCATCAATATGTAATGACGAGGGTAAGGACCAAGAGCAGGTTTGAGTCCCGGCAAGGACAAGGTCGATCAATAATGGAATAATTGGCTCATCTTGTACATCATTTTAATATTTTTAGGTTATTGCACTTACCTACAGATGGACTCTTAGTTTATTTATAGAATCTTCTCATGTTATATCCACTCGACGACTGATGTGGTGCGGTGAGTTAAGTCCGCCGGCGACGCAAGAGGTTGCGGGTTCGATTCCCGCCTTTAGATAAATTTTTGTAGGATCTGCATATATTTGTTTCGGGGTTCTGGGTGTTTTCTTAAAAATATATATCTATGTAAGTATAATGTTCTCTACACTATACCTACTTACATAGCTATATATTTTTAAAACATACGTCATCTTTTTGGTAGGTAGGTACTTATAAAGTACCTACTAACCAATTTTCATTCTGTAGATAGCGACAAAGGTTGGCTAGCGGAGACTCGCTTTTCATATCGTTAATAATTAATCAAAATTCCGTAAAAAAAAAACCGTAGGAAAAATTACTTTTACCTGCCATAAATCAATAAA
Organism: Eupithecia centaureata; assembly: GCA_944547425.1. Lineage (NCBI taxonomy): Eukaryota > Metazoa > Arthropoda > Insecta > Lepidoptera > Geometridae > Eupithecia > Eupithecia centaureata. Next base: position 511,386 of record OX155695.1, on the reverse strand, counting down.
CTTAAGGAACGACGAAGACAGGCTAGTTTAATTAAATAAATTGCAAAAGAAATTCTTAAAAAGGTATTTAAAATGTAATCTGAAGTCGGGGTAGTAGTTTCCTTTGGTCATTGACACGCGAGAGTTACGGCCGCGGCGGCCTTGCGCGGCGCGAGCGGCAAGAACGAGGCGCCTGCGCAGGGTCCTGTATATGGAAAAATAATAATATTCCAAAAATAGACCAAATCATAACATCAATCAGTCAAGTTATAAATGGTGTGTTGAGAATCTAGAACACATCTTATATGTATAAAAGAAAGTCGTGTTTGTTACAACACTTATAACTCGAGAACGGCTGGACCGATTTTTATGATTTTTGTGTTTTTGGATTTGTCTTCGTCAGGAATAGCATATTATGTATAAAAATATGATATTTGACAAATAAATAAATTTCCCCGCGGGCGACGCTGCGGGGCGCAGCTAGTAGGCTATAAAATATCTAATTTCTAAAATGTTTTCTAGGCTTTAAAAAGATGATAAATTTTGTATGGAAATTATGATTCCTTCGTTTGATTCACTCAAAACTCAGTAAGTACAAATGAACTGCAAAGTAAATAATGAAACACGTTTTTTGGGATGCGCGCAATAAATTTCTGAAAAATGTGTGAATAAAAAAACAATTTTTGTTGCAGTACGGATGTGCTAACCACGGAATATTTAATATTCACTGGTCGGCACATCCATTCCCTACGCCCCGGTTCTTAAAATCAGAATCCCGCACTTCATTTCGTAATCCAAAACGTGCCCTCCCCACCGCAGAATAAAACGTCAATCTTCGATACGTGTTCGATACACATATTGATCTCCAGTTGACAAAAAAATTTCCAGGCGCGCAAAGAAAAAATCAAACTCAAACCTAGCAAAACTAGCGTTTTATTAAAAGTTGTCCTTACAAAAACCTAAGCTATAAATATCCCCAAATGGAGATGGGCCACATATCTACCTACTGCAACAAGTTTCCTGATAGGCAAAATAGTGATAAATTACCTACTTCGGCGATGGCGTTCCGTCCCTCCACGGAACTCTAGAAGCCTACAGTTTACGACCGCGGGCGGGAGCAGATAGTCTGCAAATAAAACTATAGACCACATGTACCCAGCTCATCTTTATTTATGCGTGCACTTATTCAAGTTTTACAAATACAAATTATGCAGGTACATATTTAAATCGTATTCGCGGGAAACTGGAGCGTTTGTTGCCTGAGAGTGAGAGGCATCCATCCATATAACTAGGTATATGAAGGGAAAATCCAGTGCATGATCGATGAAGTAATTAATAATTTTCAAATTCTGGAAGTGAAAAATAAAAAAATCCTAGAAGTACTTAGATGTGAAATAATATAATTAGAATGTTGCTGTCAAAATTAATTCCCGGTCAAGGTCTTCGTATCGCATCGTAGATTTCACAAATATTGAAATATCTACTTACAACTGTTCAGGTTTTTGATTTACCTACCTGCTGACTATAGGTTACCTACAGTCAGTTGATGACAAAAATAGCTGATCAAGTCATGTTTCCAAAACGTTTTAGACGCAAAGTCAGGACGCAAAATGTTCATGTGATTTAGAAAATTAGCATTACGCAGCATTTTTTTCTACCTATTCATTATTATCACGCCATTCTACCTATTTTTTTTGGAAAATTAAACCAACCATTTATTTATACCACATCGTACCTATATACCTACGATAGGTAGATGTACTTCATATGGGACGCCTGGCGACGATCCTAACACGGTGGTCCGTTAGGCCCAAGGTTCGTGTAGGTTAGTGTGCCTGGACCCTGTCCAAATAACTGTCGAAGGTGGTGAATGAAATGTCCTAAGTATGCTGTACCAGGAGACAGGATGCCCGATGAGGCGACTGTTTCATTGTAATAGTAGGTAATAATAACTAATAAATAACCAATGCGGCTCTTACTCGCGACCGCTTTTAGGCTAATAACATGGTTTATAAAAATCTCAGTATCGTTTTTTTTAATAAAATCCTAAATGAATTTATTGTTGTGTAGACTATCTACTGCTACTATCATTTTCATACGGGAATTTATTATATTCTATCTATACAGTGCTGTATATTAAGTAAACACTAGCGACCCGCCCCGGCTTCACTGGGTTTTATTATACGTATAAACCTTCCTCTTGTCCAAATCATGATAGTTTTAAGAGTTTTAACGTAGACGCAGTCAACATCAACAAATATTTTTGATAGGTAAGTATATAAATATAATAAATATTTTTGATAACATTATTGATATGTTTTTCTCATTTCCATGATCTCGAGCCATTGAGTGGCTGGTTCTTTAATTATGTACATCAAAAAAGCTGAACATGGATATATATTTATGTATTTTCATTAACATCGTAAATTTTCGTATACCTACTGACAATTAGTTACTTTAATTTTGTGGTTTTTGTTAGTTTTGTCGCAAACGAATGATAATTATTTGTCGTTGGTTACGTACTTAATTATGTAAGTGTACATACATACCTACTTACGACCACTGCTTTATCAAACAAGAGCGGTATTTCCATAACGTAGACTGTGCCTATATAAATCTGTAAATGATCAGCATTGCCATACAGCGTGGTAATGCAGCCAGTGTCTTGGGGACGCTTCCGACTGGTATTGACATGGATCAATTGAGCTACCTTTAGACTGTTTGCAACCGTCTGCAGTTAGCTCAATGGTTTCAATTGTAAATACTAGTTGTAATTTTTCTATTCCTTTGCTTGTAATTTTCGTTGTTAGTAAATGATACATAGCTCGTAAGTAAATATAGAGTTCAGCACTGTATTTGAATTACGTGACGAAAATGTCGGTGAGCCATCCTCGATTTCTTATTACGGTGTTTAGGTCCAGACAGATAGTAGAAGACAAAAAACATTTTCAGCAATTTGAATTATATATACATATAACTATTTTAATTTTGAAAATGCATCTTTTAAGTGTTGGTCCGTACTCAACAAGGAACCCTAACCCTATTATTATTAATTATTTGTCATATTGTAATTGTACCTAATTGTAAGGAACTTAGGTAGGTATTAGTTAATTGCACACCTACCTACCTAGATAAGTACGGTACTTAAGGAAATTGTAAGGATTTGTGGAATATTTTACAAATTACAAATGTATCATTACCTACTTCATTACATAATACTTAATAATTAATTGCTTACTCATAAACAATAACATACAGGTAGCATGGGGTATATTTAAAAAAAAAAATATAAAAAGTGAAAAACGCAATTCCCCTACAAAAGACTTCAACGCGCGCGCATTATTTGTAAAATCTCAAAATTCACATCCGAATAAGTTCACAAAATTTAAAAATAGTTACTTGTAATAATTACTAAATGCTATAAATTTCCTGTATTATTTTTCCCAGTGATGAGAAAATAAATATAAATTCAAGTTCACCGACACAATGGGAGGCAAGGCCCCTCCAACTCGGGGCTGCCAGTAGGAGTGTGTCGTCGACTACTTTTCAGTCGACGAAACGAGACCGTTTATCGTCAACGATAAACTAGTTTATAAAACAGTCTAATTTTCGACTAGTTTATGCCGTTGTTCGTTTAGGACATGAACGATCGTTGAACGTTGATTCACTGATTGATTGGTAAACAACGACTTGAATAAACTGTTTATGATATCTTACTTCTTTCTTACTATTATAATAAATTGGAAAGTCTGTGAATGTTTGATATAAGTAATCTCCGTAACTACTTGAGTTTTTTAAATGAAATTTGGTATGTAGATAGTTTAGGATCTAGAATAACACAGGATATTAAAATTTCTTTTCACGTAAATTTGCGTAAACGTTGACCTGTGCAAAGCGCATCCCAAACTAGACTAATAAAAAATAATGTACCTAAACAAACATTCAAAAACCTGCTTGCCTACTAATCTTACTATTATAATAAATGGGAAAGTCTGTCTCAATGTTTGTTATAGATAGGTAATCTCCGTAAGTAACTACTTAAATTATTAAGATGTAATTTGGTACGTACGTACGTAGATACTTAGTTGAGGACCAAGAATAGGACATAGGCTATTAAAATTTGGAAATTTTAATCTTAAGGTTAAATGGGGTAGTAAAGTTTGTATGAAAAATTATTTTTCCTTGGTTTGATTTACTCAAAACTCTAAATAAAATATGAAATAAATAATTTAACACGTGTTTTTGTGTTGTATAATAAATTTCAGAAATTTGTATGGAAAAAACTCGCGGGCGAAACCGCGGGGCGCATCTAGTACAATAATATATTGTCATGCATTGAAATAGAGTTTATTTTTACACAACACCGCCGACACCCGCCCTCATTACATCTCCGCCTGAGTCGAGTGCATGGCGAAAGAGAGATAGTCATATTAGGTTGTGCAAGTGTGAAGAGAACGGAATGCTTGATAGACGAATAGACAATGGCTAGCTAAACTGTTTCGGCAACACTCGACCGTCGACTGCGCGATGCAAATGTCGTTCACGAGTAAACTAGTTTATGCGTGGACTGTAAACTAGTTTATCAGTCGACGGCAACAAAACAGTCTAAATAAACTGTTCGTTCATTCAACGATCACCCCTAGCTGCCAGTGTGCGACTCGCGCCAGCCGCCTGCAGTTTGCCGCGAAAAAAATTAACTTTTTGGGCGAAAAAAAAGGCGGGAACTTCGCGAAATTAATTAAAACAGGAATTGACAAAAACTAGGTTTCCCTTTTTTACTTGATGTTCGTTCATTTTTTAAAACGAATTCTTTAGTTCCAACTCAAGTCTGTTAATTCTCGGTCATTTTTCCAGTAGTTACAGTGTTATTAATTGTTTTCTAGACCGAGACAAACCATGCATAAAATAGAAGATTTCCAAAAACCATGAATTTTTTTGTTCTGAATTTCTTTTTTTAAGGCGGTTTTAAGCTAACGCATTAATTTTAGTTGGTTTTATATCGCAGGCGGGCTAATCTTATTTTCATAGCTAAAGCTGATAACCACAAGTTCAGCCCCTGCACCAAAGCAACGGATGTTCCAAGTAGTTCCAATGTGTCGTTTTGTATAAATAGGCTCTATAAGAAGTGGATCCGTCGTCCCGAGGCTGTTTCCTGAGAAACTCCGCGGCAACACCATGTACCGGTTAGTTCTTTATTTAAAATCGCGACTCGTCCTATCCTTGCAGAATGGGATATCTCGGTGGCCAGTTTTTATAGTTTTAAATTAAGAAGTATTGAGAATTGAGCGGTTATTTTGTATTAATATTCGATTTGTGCTGGTGAAATGTGTTTTACGTTTTTATTGGTAAAATGGTAGAGTTTCAGTTTGGTGGTAAGTGAGTTTATAGACGGTTCTGTATGTATGCGTAAAAAATAGAGCCCTTGTACACTAAACAGCAAATTATTATTCTATGCCTTGTCTGTCGTTCGTATAAGTCATGTTATGTTATGAACTTATGATGCTGGATTTATTACCAAATAATAAAATTATAGTTAACAGCGTGCTTAAGATTTACTTTCGCCGACTTTCGTGCTCTACAAACCGTAACGGCAGTGTAGTGATCAAATTCGTAGTTATTTAAAAAAGCGGTATTTATAACAAGCAGGTACTTTTCCTCATATGTTAAAGAAGCTATAGCTTCTTTAATCTCTTCTGCCAGCGGGTTTGCTCTCTTATGACCTGGTTAAAATAGCAGACGCCTGCTTGCAGGCTGAATACAATTCCTATAATAGTTATAAGATCTGACATAATGTATAATAATTTTGTATTCTTGCAAATAAATGATTTGATTTGATTTGATTCAGAGGTATCTATAGATATTTATAGATATTTTCACTACTCATACTCGGAAAGTAGGTCTAAACATGCCTGAAGAGCGGATTGAAAGTGATACTTTTCAGCCCTAGGGAGAATCGTTTTCAACTGACAGCTATCACGTTACTATTGAACCATGATAATGGCAGAATATATGCTGAAGCTAAAAAAAAAATCGCCTTAGCGACAATTCACTAAATTCAAAAAATACGACAGACAAGGCAGTATGGCTTTATGGCATTCGCGTGTCCTAGATGGACTAATATTTAAAAAAAAATAGTGGAAATTTGATAAATTTGTTTTCTCATGTTTTTATTTATATTTCCTTGTATTCGTAATGAAAAGCACAGTGTTTACCTAGGGTGAAAGTAACTTATGTAGTCCCTCGAACTATTGCCGCCCTCGTTACACTCTACTCGGGCGCCAAACCCCGTCTCGGGACTAAATAAGTTACTTTCAACCCTTGGGTAACAATGTACTATTGTTATCCAGATATATTTTATTTTAACAATTCTCTCGCTTATCATCATTTAGCCCCAAGGTAGGTACCTAAGCAAAGCTTGAGTTATGGCACTTCATAGTAACTGTTTTAACATAACGTCATAACAATAAATCGATAAATATTTTTCATTAATTTTATAGAAAAATCTTCGGCCGCTGAGCCACAGAGGATGTTAAATAATGTCACTACATCTCTAAAAATATATTTAAGAATACTTCTTGAGATCACCTACTCATTGTGGTGGGCACCTATGGTATTCTTGAAAGCCAAAAAAAAAAGATCTACGTAAACTTAGTCCCATAACAATCTTAAATCATTAGCATTCATTGCTAGACCTTAAACCTGACTATAAAAAAATAGGTACCTACTTGAGATTGAATTTGTTTTAAATTCAATGTTCAACAATTATAATTTTCTAGGGACGATTCGGACTGGTTTTCGAATCGGATCAGTTGAGCTACGTCTAGACTGTTTGCAGTAAGCTCAATTGTTTCAATTGCATTTACTAGTTTCTATTCCTTGACTGTAATTTTCGTTGTTAGTTTTCTAGTGTCTCTACAAAAAACCTCATGCTTAGACTCCGAACTCGTAAACACAGAGAAACGGTACTAACATGTCGGAGTTCCACCAATTCTCCGCAAATTCAGACAATGGTGCACAAAAAGCGTGCATTGTACCAAACAATACGACGGGAACCTAATCATTACAATACAATACCTAATTGCTGATTAGTAGATACCAAACCTACCTACTTCTGGGGTTTTTAGGTGCTTGACTAACTATGACCCCCGTACCAAACTTGAAAACCCCCAAACATTTATTTTGAAACCTCCGCCGCTTGCGTTTATCTGGAACTTATGAAGAAACTATGGAAAATTAAAAAAATGTAAGAACAAGAAATTTAAAATACTTTGTTGTAAAATGGGTCACAAAGATGTGAGAATGGGAACTCTTAACTAAATTGTCCTACTGATAAGTCAAAGATAACTTCAGCCTGATGCTAATTATCTAATTTAGAACAAATTACCAGAAGAATAAAAGAAATATTTTTAGGAAAACTGTAAATTGATGGTAACTTAAAAAATGTTTCAAAATTTTAATAAAATTTAGATTTAAATAGTAGGTACAAATTTGCACGCCTGCTTGCAGATGTAGATACTGACCTTCATAGACTGATATAGGCACAATAACTAAAATTTGTGATATGACTGCATAATAAAATAAATACATAACGTATTCTTGCAAATAAATGACTACTTAGTCATAATTATCTGTAGCCCACCTATACCGTCAATACCAATCGGAAGCACCACGACGTTGATAGCTAATTACTGAGCTCGCCGCCTGGGCAAGCTGATGCGCTGCGTTAGATACTAACCAGCTAGGCATACAATTGAAACAGATGATGACCATAATTGCACATTTTTTCATCATGCGTTCCAACAATTAAATGTAAAGAATCCGAGTGTACGTAATTACTCAGTGCAGTACTGTCTACCTACAATACAATGCAAGGCGACCACCATAACGCATGACACATTCTGATAATTACTATAAAATGTAACGGAATGTAACAATAGGTATTACAGTGAACAAAGCGTTTGTAACTTGGGTATTGTTGTAGTTTTTTACAAATCGTTACAACACTTGAAATCGGGAAGAGGCATAGAAACGTCGATGGAGCAGAATACTCTCTTCATGGGACCATGGGACCTTCTTCCTGAAAACAATTGAATATACGTGTTACCCTGAAAAGAATAACAAGAATAGCTGAATCGGTAGAAGGTACCTACTTCCTTCGACCATTTCTTCTATCTAAAAAGAGGAGTTAGTAGCTGAAAATAATACAAAACATTTAAATCAATTAGGTGAGCGAAAAATTAGAAAATTACAAAGAATTAGTAAGCTGAAGTGGCAGTGGGCCAGCCGTATCTCGCGAAGAACCGCTGAGTAAACGTGTTCTAGAGTGGAATCCGCAACTCGGCAAACGTAGTGAAATTGTAATTCTCAGATCATCATCTCACCTGGCCGGAGGGAAAACGATCTGGGAATTACTAATGGCAGAATGATATAGATGCGGCAAGCTGAGGGTGCTATGTCATGGCGCTCATTAGAGGAGGCCTATTTCCGGCAGTGCCAGTAAGGCTTTCGGATCTCGAATCGGAATCGACTAAGATCTAGGCTTAGGGAATAAGCTTCTTTTCGTATATTTTCATGCGGGTGAGGCCGCAGGGCGCATCTACTTTAAATTTAAAACACATTTATAACCGCTGTGTGCTTTTTCAAACTTATAGAAGAGGGTTAGAGAACCCGTAAAAATGATTTGTGCAATTACTGAAAACGGTGTAAAGTGGATCAGCACGATCTTAGTCAGCAGAGGCAGGTCAGGGCTCTCGGCTGCCCGGTGCGTGCGAGTGACGTAACTGTTTGTCTTGGCTGCCCGGTGCGTGCGAGTTGATGTAAGTTCTGTTTGTCTTGGGCGGAGGGCAGTGCGTTTGCGCAAACTTTGTTGACTGACATTTGTCTACAAAGTAGAGTCTGCTATGAAAACCGCTATCCAAGGATACGAAAAACAAATACATAATTAATTTAATTATCCCATAATTTCCTTGTAGGTATACCTACACCTAAATAGCAAAACATTTTTCATCCGACTTGAAAAAAAGAGGGTTAAAATTCTCAATTAGGCAGACCATATTTTTTAAAATTTTTACATCAAAACTTTTTTCTGCATCAACTGATTCTGATATTTTTTTGTGGTTATACATGAAATTTAAAGTCGTTTTTTAGTTTTTTTACACGTTAAGTGCCTACCTTAATAAAATAAAAATAATTCATTGCCGAGGCACCAGTCTCGTAAGAGTCTGCCCACAATAAACTAGGTATCCGTCTCCATTACCAATATTACTCAATCAATATCAATAAATTAGGGTTCATTCCTCTCGAATTAGCATAGCATTAGCGAAAGATAAAAGTGATAAGTATATTTACATAACACATAAAGTACAAGCAAACCAGTCGGAGAGAAGTCCATCAGACGCGAGACACAAGCCTTGTCTTATTAGCTCGGGTCTAGGTTAGAACTGGATCTGGTTCCCGGGAATGCTGCTCTACCATTTACCAATAGAAAATAGCGTTTATTTTTAAATCCTTTGAACCTTTTTTGTTTTCTTAAACTTAAACAGGTTTTGGTAACCGCCATAGACTGAAATAATAGGGCAAAATTATATCAGTTGAACATGAATGCCCAAGTATGCGTGTAACATGAACATAGGTACTGCTACTGGGTTTAAAATAATTTCTCAAAAACGCGTTCGGAGATGTGTAGTGTAGAAATAAGCAGTATCAGTTACGATTTTTTTACTATAGCAAAGCAATAGTCTTTAGATTCAATTGGTTCAAAACCAACCAGTCCCATAATCAGTTCATGACCCAGACAGCTACAGAATGGAGAAAGCCTGTCTTCATCTGGCAGTGCGTAGTGTAGACTGCTAACAGACCTAAAAAAACTATAATCTCTTAAATGTTCCAGTCAAATCATCCCCCTGCTGCTCTGCCACGCGGTGGCGGGCGCGCCCTCGGCTCTCGGCGACAGCGACATTACGTACGTGAAGTTACAGCCGCCCGCGGAGGCCCCCGCGGCCCCCACGCACGCCAGGGAGTCCAGGATCGAGAACCTTCCTCTCACCATCCCGGGGATCGTTACCTTAGAACGGACTCAAGGTGACCCAAGAACTGAAGATAACGTTACTAGTAAAGATGATCTAATCACTGGTGTCAAAAAATATCTGATAGAAAAAGAATCAGATATTTTATTAGAGTCTGATTTAATTCTGCCAGAAAGCAGCGATTTGTCAGAGGTTACTGTGCTACCAGATAATGTGTTGATACCAGAGGACGCATTGACACGATCAGAAACTACGAAGACAGAAGAAGTTATAGCAGAAAGTGAACAAGAGAAATCGCAAACTAATGAAACTATCTCTGAGAAGGCACAGGCTGACCTAAGCTTACCGGACCAACCACAGGCAAGACAACTCTTGCCCGAGCAACCAAAAATAGACGAAGATTTACCAGAGAAATCAGATGAATTAATAGAAGCTCACAATTCTGACACGATACCGGCAGAGACCAGCCAATCGGAGAGAAGAGGCAGGAACTACGAATCCAGCGAAACGACAGACATATTCGAAGAACAAACCGACAGATATGAAGATGTGACGGTGGTAACTGAGGCGCCGAGAACAAAGCCTAAATTCATCCCTAAACTAAGCTATTTAAAGCCGCAAGTCTTCAGATTCTCAACGAATTCGTTAGAAAAAGCGACAAAAAGGAGGTTTAGGTCGAATTGTCGGTGCGAAAAGATTTGGAACTGTCCGAAATTACAGATAAGTGTGCCGAGATGTCCGAATGAATACTTTCTGTGTTGTTTCTAAAGTTTATAAATGAGTGAAATTAAAGTGGACTGTAAAAAAAGGAAAAAAATATATTCGAAAATACGATTGGAAATTTCCAATTCAACAATATATTTAGGAACGAAAAATTCAACAGCTAACAAATATAATGAAACTGTAATAGATACGTACTTAATAAAAAAAGAGGGAATTGAGATAGTAATTAATGTGGCTTTAAATATAAATAGATTAGGTATTAATTAAATTATATTTCTTAGTAAGTAATTGTTTTAGCTTATTTTACCTCATCCCATATAAAGAGAACATAGTTCAAAATGGACAATCAATTAAAACTAGGAAGTACTTTGAAATGAATATATTTTTCACAGAACATAGTAATAATTACCAAATAAAGACATCTATTCATACTAAGGTCCCACACATAGTTTTGAGCCCAAATTTTATAAGTTTTATAAACAAGGATTAAATTAATTATAATTAACAAAATACATTCAATACTTCTACACATTCATTTGTAACAGTTCTAGCTGTTCCAATATTTGGATACTTTGACATAGATTGAATACTTCCACATATTGATATCATAGATTACATTGGATATTTGAAATAGACTATATTAAATATTTTTTAAGAAATTCAGCACATATTATATACTAATTTAAACTGTATTATTTAGTAAAAAGTTGGCACAGATATAAAATACAGTCTAAAATAGCACCCACCCTCAAAAGAAAACATATTATTTAATTAACAGTAACTATCAACAAAGACTATGTTGTGTAACATTTAGATTGTGATGAAATTTCAACAAAAAAGAAGATACTTCTAAAAAAACAGCGTCAACCAATGAACCCTACAAATAATAATATAGTATATTATGTGATGAACAAGCACACAACTATGTTTTAAATTGACATAATACACATCTACTTAATAAAAATATTGACATAATAATCAATGAATAATATCAAAATACTAGTCCTGATTTGTGTATTTTCTTGTTAATAATAATAATATTTCAAAATCACTTAGTTTACTTCAGGCCTACCAAAGGGAATACAATCCTGACAATAGAGCCCGATGAATGAGTTTAGCTTGTCAGTTACAACACTTTTACACTATTTATTTACTACATCTGGTATTTTTCATCTGTTTGGATACTTCAAGTCCATTGATTAAGCAAAAAACAGGTGATAGATATACAGATCAAAGATAGGTTCTTTAAAATTGTTGCGCTTAAGAGTAAATCAAGGGAAACTAGATAGAGATTGTGATGAAATTTTAACAAAAAGTTCAACAGAAATAAAATACAAAAAAAATAAATAGTTCAACAATATAAAACGTCGTAAGACATTCAATTGTGATGTAATTTCAACAAAAAACGCTCTTCTAAAAACAATAAATAAAACGTGAAACTCCTTATCAGACAATAACCAAAATGTGATAAACCAAAATGTCAACAGTCAATAATTCAAATTCGATTCATATAAAATAAACAATAACATACTTAGTCATAATAATAACTTAGCTTATTATAAGACAAATGAGCTATGAGCAAGGCCGCCTAGAAGGGAAACTAGAAATCTGCACACAAGAAGTCAAGTTGGGAGCAGGGAGAGATTAGATAGAGAGAGCAGTGAGAGAGATATATATTCGATCTTTTATTTAAAAAGACTTAAGGGAGACTATCCTGTGCGTCCGGCGCACATGTATAATATTATAGGGCACAATCGTGTGAATGAACATACGTGCACTTGCCATCTTCACTCTCTACCATTATTAACGATACGATATTTGAACAGACACGTGGTTCCAGCAGTGGACTAGTATAGACTGATGATGATTAGTTCCAGGTCTACAACTACGTCTATTAAAATTTCAACCTGATCTGTTCAGTAGTTTTGGCGTGAAGAGTTAACAAACATTCAAACTAACATATGTAATTACATGTCTTGAAGCCTGAAGCTTAGCGTAATTAGGCAGAGAGATAGATTCAACTTTATCGAGCAGGTAAGAATATAGGATAAGTACATTTACTACGGAAAAGTGTATGCGAAGCTGGAAGCTAAAGCTAGTAAATAATTATTAGGCTGGAGAGTTATTGACTTCTTAACTGAGCCTGTCGTGGCGAAATAACCTCTCAGACTCAGTGCATAAGAATTATTGATGGATATCAAAAGAACTAAGAACCACTTTCAGTATATTTAACACCTCCGCTGTGATTAACACTCCAGCTGCGAGCGCGGTGATTATGTGTGCCTCCTAGGTGCCTTAAGGTCATAGTTATTTTGTCTGAGTAAAAAAGAGTACTTATCTTACATTTAAAGGCCTTTTATAGATTCTCCTGCACATTTTTACAGCATTACAAGTCACAGATAAATGCTTATAGCTAGTTACAAATTGCATAAAAATGCGTCCAGTAATCTTAAATGAACACATTTTACACCTAAGAGTAAACATTATTAGAATAAAATTAAAATATCTCCAAAATTAAGACTACTTTTCTATAATATTGTCACATTAAGCATCTATTTCTATGCGTATATGTTTTACATTTATTGATATATTAATTGGGACATTTATCAATATATATATTTACACATATAGTTTAATTGTTATAATTATATTATACACATATCCACAATATTCTTTGAAAACCAATATTTTATACTTAGTAGATCCGTTTTTGAAACTATAGAATCTTATTTTAAATAAATATATTACTTTTAAAATAATTAAATAGATATATTCATGGATTGCTAATATTAAGACCAATTATTTTATACTTGTAGGTAGTTTTGACTAGCAGAAATATGATGTTTCAGTTAGCAGCAACAAACAGTGAAACTAATTAACGACTTTACGCCCTTCAGTTAAAGCACAGTTTTCAAAATTAATTATTTCCTCGGATGCATCGCTCCTGTAACAAAATAAAATTAATTAAATGACCTATTCATATAACATTCACAAGTTATAAACATAATCTCAGTCAATGCTTGATTGAAAAGTTAAAATTCATTACGAATTCATTTTCATAGACTCACAGATGGTGATTTCCTACAACTAAAACCGGGGGAATTCATTTTTTCACTCCAAATTTAAGAAGATATTGTAACATCCTTCTGTATTAGTCTCTAGCTAAGCCAAATCACTACATAGTATAAAACAAAGTCGCTTTTTCCGTCCCTATGTCCCTATATCCTTATGTCCCTTTGTATGCTTTAATCTTTAAAATAAGGAATCGATCGACACCGCGACTAACGAACGCAGTCCAAAAGTATTATGTACCTCTTAAACCTTTTGTTCTGCAGCCACTGTTCAGGCTTGAACTTTGAACATAAGGCTGCCTGTCCATTGGAGCGGAGCGAGCCGGGGAGCGGAGAAACGAGGAAATATTAACCAATAGGATTGCATGAAAAAGCGGAGCGGAGATTTCATGCAATCCTATTGGTTAATATTTCCTCGTTTCTCCGCTCCGCTGCCTCTCTCCGCGTCAATGGACAGGCAGCCTAAGGGAGCAAATAATTAAACTCCAGCATTTGATTTTATGATTTTTAATTTAGTGTGCAACGCGACACGTCTGTATGATAGTGAGGCGAGAGGTTGAATGAAGCAACTGCTATTCAAAAAGCATAGGCGCTGCGCCTGGCTTGAACAACCACCGACTGACCTGATGTTCGATGATGGCGTACACGGGCAGGGCCTGTGCGCAGAACTCGCAGGGGATGAGGGGGTCCCGCGGGGAGGAGGAGCGCGGGGAGGGGGAGCGCGGGGAGGGGGAGCGCCTCACACCCCCTCCGCCCACCGGCAGCCGCGCCAGGTCCGGCCGGCAGCCAGTCTGACCAACACAACACACACTTAATCACTACATAGTATAAAACAAAGTCTCTTTCTCTGTCCCTATGTCCCTTTGTATGCTTAAATCTTTAAAACTACGCAACGAATTTTGATGCGGTTTTTAGTATAGAAAAGTGATTCAAGAGGAAGCTTTATATGTATAATAAAACCTTGCGAAGCCGGGGCGGGTCGCTAGTACTACTCGAAAGTAATCAATTGCTATCTTTTCTATTTAAACATTGCTTTATGAAAGTACTAGAAGCGCCTCGCGGTTTCACCCGCGTTATTCCCGTTCCCGTGGGGATTCCGGGATAAAATATAGCATATGTGTTATTCCTAAGTAAACTATCTTCATAATATTATATTAGGTAATAAAAATATATTTGTAAGTATTTTAGCTGCCAAGCAAAATATTGCAGTGTCCTAACAGGGTGCATGTTTGATACCCATATGTTAATTTAAAACCTATATAAATGTAGTACAGCATGTAGAAATAAAGAATCTTGACTTCAATCTATCGTTCCGTAGTTTTTGTGTGCTTTATTTCCTTTAGACCTTACAGGACACTTGGACACGTCACAAACGGGGGTGAAGCATCCATTTATAGACGTCAGTTGTGTCCACCCAGTACCCATGGGCTTTATTGTGTAACCCAATTGGTAATCGGGATCGACTTAATTTTTGACAATTTGTCCAGTTTAATACCTTATGCCTTAGACAATACCGAATACATTCTGAGTGCGTCGCCCACTGGTGATCTAGTTCAAGTTAGACAATAAGGCAGCTTGTCACAGCTTCAATAGGCTAACAGAGGTCGGCAACCTGCGGCTCCCGAGACACATGCGGGTCTTTCGATGTAAGTAGCGGCTCTCTAGCATGTGGGTACGGAAATCGCGGTTTTAATTTGTGTACAGAAAGATTGTTTTCTTTCATATACAAAATGTTTAGAAAAATTCATTGGAGTTGCTTTTTTATCAGTTTTAGAACAGCCGTCGACATACATAGATAGATAGAAGATAGAACTTTATTGCACACTTAAAAGCAATGAATAAAAAAATAGCTAAACAACTTCACTAAATAAAACATAGTATAAAACAAAGCGCTTTCTCTGTCCCTATGTCCTTATGTCCCTTTGAATGCTTAAATCTTTAAAACTACGCAACGGATTTTGATGCGGTTTTTTTTAATATATAGAATGATTCAAGAGGAAGGTTTATACGTATAATAAAACCGTGCGAAGCCGGAGCAGGTCGCTAGTATAACATAAACGTCAATTGACGGTGTTATTAATATACCGAGGTGTGTGTGTACCTGATGCTGCACCAGGTCGTCGGCCGGCACGAGCGCGCCGCAGAACTCGCAGGGGAGCCGCTCCTCCGCGGGGCGCGGGGAGGGGCTGCGGCCGCCCGCGCTGGAAATAACGCGCACTGAACGGACACGGAATACTAACTTTGGACTGTAATACTCAAGTACTTTACGACTTTTTAAGTTAATAAGGTTCATTTCTCATTGCCGCGGTATCGAATACTTGCAAGTTTTCGCTAATTGTACATATCAGATATCGTAATTACGTCAGCCGACTACGGTGACTCTCATAAATGGCCCCTAAACTTATTTTACACGTTATTCACTCATCTAGATCCAACATGGGAAGAGCTACTGTTCCGCATATTTGCATATTAATTATACGCTAGTTACTAGAAAATAATAAACTCACTTGTTGTTATTAGCTGCAATATTGTTGTTGGCGTTGTACGGAGCGATCACCTGAAAAATACATAAAATATCTTAATTTTTAGGTTATAAAAAAACTAACAGACCAAATTTCTAAGGGTTCAAAAAGTTGTTACACATATACATTAACGTTGGGCTAAGTGTATTAAGCTGAAGGGAAGTTTCAAGAAAATTAAAAATGCAAATACTTAAATGCCCAGATGTCAATGTGAATGCAGAATGTGTTTATGCTGTGGTTCCCTACCACAGCATCAATAAAGAATAAGAAGTTTATTGTCAATCTTCGGTATCTATCCTGTTGTCCATATATTTCCATGTCGCGGGCTGCAGCTAGTGACTAGAGAGGTGTACCATAAGAATAAATAATAACTGGGTATAAGTTCTTTGATCTAGTCCCAAACGCCATTTATATACCCACTTCCCCTTTCACCTCGTTACCCCCCTTTGTCGCCCAGGCGTGTTGCCAGGGTTGCTACTGCACTGTACCGTCGCGCCGTTGCGATGTGAGGCGAGTGAGAAAAGGTAAACGATTGATATTCATGTTCATTTGATTAGGTACCTACCTTATTAATTATAATAACATAATAATATTTATAAAATACTTCTTACCTACTTCTCATCATCCTTGATCAATCTAAAAAAACTTAAATTTGGCTTCGTTTTTGAGTTATTGTTACAACCGATCACACCACAATAACTTGACGGGTGACGTCATAATTATGATAGTGGTAGGTACCTACACAAACATTAAAATACGCGTGCGGCGTCGCCAGCTGTGACAGCCCTACTGAATGCGCCCGCCCGCCGCCCGTTTAACGTGCAGAATCGCGTAGGCTAATATCGTGACCTGTTTTCATCTATTCCTAAGGGTGTACCTCGTTGAGTCCGCGGCGCAGGTCCCGCAGACTGCTCTTGATGTCGGAGAAGCGGTCGCCGGCCACCTGCAGCGAGCTGAAGCGCCGCTCGAACTGTCTCTCCGACATCGGCTGCAGGTCCTGCAACACGCTCTCATTACTACTAGTTGATCGACGACCCATGGGGCGGTGGCCGAAGGTCTGACCGCGACGCAGGAGTTTGTGGATTTTATTTCCACCTTGGGACAATTGTTTGTACTCTCTACTTATATTATTTCTACTCTACACAGCTAGCTTGGGATTTAATATCAGCAATCGGCTTGTTGAACAAAATATTGTTCAATTTATTTGTTGTACGCACTGCAATTAACACCCAACGAGGGATTTCAAACTGCTCTCTATCTGATAGTCAGTGTGCATGGTCTGATCGTCAGCGTACCTTGAAATCAGTGTTCTAAATTATCAAGATAAATATCCTTCTTGATAATTATCACGATAATTATAAAGATAATTATCACGATAATTATAAAGATTATTATTATGATAATTATCAAGATAATTATCCGATAAATATCAAATATATAATAACCTTTTCACTTCTCATTTCTGGTATTTTGGCTACCTATCACCACATTAGAAGAATAAAATAAACACATTGAACTATCAAGGTAAACTTTTAGTAAGCTTTAATATAAAATTTTAAAACTGAAAAATAAAATTAACACATTTAACTTGCTGCTTGAAATGCTGCCTGGTATGATCGTCAGCGTACCTTGAAATGCTGCCTGGTATGATCGTCAGCGTACCTTGAAATGCTGCCTGGTATGATCGTCAGCGTACCTTGAAATGCTGCCTGGTATGATCGCCAGCGTACCTTGAAATGCTGCCTGGTACGATCGTCGGTGTCCCTCCCCAGCACGTGCCCGTGGTAGTGGATGGGCGGGTGCTGCGGGGAGCGCGGGCGGCGCGGCGGGGAGAGCTCCCGGTTGTGGAGGCGGTCCATCTTGCGGAGCTTCTCCAGCTTCTGGGCGGCGTTGAGCACGGGCGAGAGACCTGCGGTGAGGCGCTGATGTAGGATCGGGGCTTAGGTTTCTGTCATGTCGTTTGAGCTTATGTAAGTTCACTTGTGTTCACATGGTGTTAAAATGTGACTAAACATGCGAATCTTTAATAAGCTCTCTGATTAGATTACTCAATTCGATTAAGTTAGTTAAGGCCGCTGATTTTCCAATAAATAAATAAATATTTTTTTTCCGTACATTATCATCAGCCTACACACACCACATTCAGCCTATATAGCCTATTAGTCCACAGCTGAACATAGGCCTCCCCTATTTATTATACATACATCCATGTAAATGTTTAGTAAGTGTTAGAGAAGTGGTAGTGACCGTGAGCGAGGTTGTATGCGTTCTGTTCCCTCCGCTGGCGCTCCTCGTGCTCCTGGCGCTGCAGCGCGGAGCAGTACGCGCGGTCGCGGCGCGCGCACGCGGGGGGCGCGGGCGGAGGGGGCGCCGCGCGCTTCTTCACCGCGCCGCGGGACACTGGTCGCTGTCTGCCACAACAATACACAAACAGTGTAGAACGGAAACTTCGCTGCGAACGAGCTCAAGGTCACGATATTAGCCTGCGCGATTCTGCACGTTAAACGGGCATATTGAGTCGGGCGGGCTGTCATAGCCGGCGACGCCGCATGCGGATTTTAATGTGTGTGTAGATACCTACTTCTATTATATGACGCCACGGTCAAGTTATTCTGATGTGATCGGTTGTAACAATAACTCAAAAACGAAACCAAATATAAGTTTTTTTAGAATGCTAAAAGATAATGAGAGGTAGGAAAGACGTATTTTCTAAATATTATTATGTTTTTGTAGGTTCCTATCTAATTAGTAACGAGGTGAAGGGGAAGTAGGTATATAAATGGCGGCGTTTGGGACTCGGTCAAAGAAGAGTCTATTTATTAACTCGCACAGTCCCAAGGAAAGCCTGTGTTATGGGTAGGTCCCAGATTCATTATAATTTATAAGCAATTTACAATAGGGTAGATGACTGGGTAAGAAAATATTATTCTATCTGTGGGGGCTCGTGACGTTACGCCCTGGGACATTTTATAGAAACACGTGACGTCATGAGCCCCCACTTCTCAACTGTAATGCGCTTTACCTTGGTCATTTTCTGTTTGATTGACAAAAGAAAAAATACCTGTCCAACATTTTTCGAAATTCTAACTCACGGACTTATTCGATTTTTTAGGCATCTAATCTAATTTCTATGAAAGAGTAATAAAAAATGTGTTTTAATTGTAAAATGAACGGGATATAAGATGTAAATATACTCACAAATTCTTTTCCACTGTCTTAGTAGCCCCCGTGTCCATATTGATCTGTGGCTGGTCGTTCGTCCTCTTCTTAACGCCGTTGGTTCTCGCAACGCTGGCCGGGGCGGCTTCCTTCCGCAGGTTCCAAGGCGAAGCCTCTAAACCACTGTTAGCGGACCCATTCACTTGGCTATTTATGTTTTTCTTTTTATTTTCTGGAATTTCGAAGTTAGTGGGCCTGTTATATGAACTTGGCAACATTTCGTCAGGACTAGTTCTGACATTTGACGAACTGGCTTTTGGGGTTGACCGATTCGGTTTGGCAATTGACGAATCCACTCGGTTTGGCGTAGGATTGAAACTTTCGCTTGCAAGGTCCGAAGATTGAGGAGAAAGCAACGGATTTCGAAGATTTAATGGGTCTTGGCGGTTAGAGGCGTTATTTGACCGCCAATTTTGAGATGGATGTAGATCTGGAAGTCTAATGTTGAAGGGGTCGCTCGGCGGCGAGGCGGGCCGCAGGGGGGATTGGGCTTTCTTATTCCTGATATTGAATGGATTTTGGCTCAAGTTAGATAACGGGCCTGTAATGGTATTTGACAGATCTGGTTTGACAACTATCCAATCCCGTTGGTTTGACGAAGGACGGTCAGCAATAAACGAACTTCCGCTTGGCACGTTTGGGGTTGGGGAATGCGAAGCTGCATTTCTAGGACTGAATACATTTTGGCTGTTGGAGGAGCTAGATGTCTCTCTGTTTAGATTTGACGAATCGGGTTTGGCGTTTGACGAACCCGCTCTGTTTAACGAAGTGGGTTGAGCATTTGACGTACTGGTACTGGCTGAGTTTAGTGAATGAGGGGTATCAAAGTTACCACCGACTTTAGACTTGTTTCCGACCTGAGATACGTCTTGGGCGTTCGAGGTTCCAGCACTAGATATTTGTCTAGTATCTGCGTTTGTCAATAGAACAGAGCCCGAGTTCGACGTAGAGGGACTGCCGGAAAGGCACGGACTCGCCAACGTAAGTGGGGGATTTGTGTTAGACATTAAATTTTGTCTATGGAAGTTTTCGATAGAATTAGATGCTCGGTTGAAGTCATCCAAGAAGGACGTTGGTCTTCGCTCGGGACCATTATTGATTGGATGATTGGTATTTGGTCTTTGTATGGGACCGTAGTTTGGTGCGGTATTTGGCCGGTTTAAAGCGAAGTTAGATATGGGTCTGTTCAGTTTTGGCGGCTCCTTTTTGGGCGGCGCGGGATCTGAAAGTTTTGTCTATTGAATTTCGTGAAAAGACCGATAATGAGAGAGTGGAACAAGCTTGGCAAGCAGAATGGGTTGTTTGAATGGATGGTGAATGCATTTGATTGAAGAAGTGGATACGAATGGTAATATGAAATGAGAGAAATGTGAGTAGAAAGCGGTGATAGAGGGTGCCCATTTTAGATAGATTGCAAGCAGTGAGACGGGTGGAAGTTGGATGTGGTAAGTACATGATGCCAGAAGCGGGAAAGTTGGGTTGATGGTGATGAATATGCCACCTACTTCTAAAAGAGAGGCCAGCAATGCGGTAACTAAAGCAGGCAAACGAAAAAATAACTGAATACACAAAATACAATACAGTATACAGAGAATAGGTAAGACTCTTAACATTGGTATAATTATATTTTGTATCATATTGTCAAAAACTTAAAAATAAATAATGCTGAACAATTCACACAGCATCATCTAACCCCAATCTGAGCAGAGTTTGTGTTATAGGTACTGAAATAATAATTGTGTGGAGACACGCGGGGGAGCGGAGCGGCGAACGAGAGGCCAAACTTGTGGACGGAGGGCAAGCTTTATGTTGTGCGCTAACTTTACATCCCATGAGTCTATCATTTGAATAATAATAAAGTCCCGATTTTTGTAAGCAATTCATTGATAACTGTAAATAATCACGATTTAAGACGTGTACGACGTGCGAAGTTATTTTGTTAAATTTCCCGAGTATTCTGCCGTTATTTTAAAAGAACATCGTAAAACCTCAGGGAATCTGGTTAATAAACGCGTACGTGAATAGCCGTATTCTTCCTCGAGCTATACACGGTTCTGGAAACGATATCTCAACAAAGTCATTTATGGCTTCAAACTTCACAGAAACTGATAACAATAACAAGAAATAAAAACAAAGTAACAGCTTGTAACGACTGTAGTTATGGATGAAAGCGCCACTTGTTTTGTACTCTCGATTTCCTACGATAAGGACGGTAGCGCATTTACACATTGAATAGTAGCAGTCAAACCACAGTAGTTTCCTGCCTGCTCTCACGCATATAGATTGACTATGATTCTATCTCTTTACCACTTGAAATGCGCGGCAAAGCAGAGTGCGGATACACGACACATATTTATCGATAAAAATCGGGATAAAAAAATTATATGTTATTTATCTCAAAAACAAAGCAGTTTTAATATTTTTAAAATGAAGACTACTTCATCTGGTTTTTTCTTCGTTTCTTTTTGAGTAAATGGTGTATTTTAATTCGAAGTAGTTTCATTTGAAAGCTAGATAGTTTACCTAGCTAATAAAATAAATAAAAAATACATATACGATACATAAGCGTTTTAAAAACAATTTTTTTTTTGAAATAAGTCAAAAAAAAAACGATTTTAATTTTATTTTTTCTCTGTAACTTTAAAACTGGATTATTGAGGTGTACTTTTTTGCATGTTGTATTAAACTTCATAATTTATTCTACAAATCCTCCAAAAACTGGGGGTCTAACTCTTTCCGTTGTCATGTTATTCACCATTTAAATAAGGTACTTTCTTTCAAGTACAAAGATCAACAGGAATCTCAACTGGTTTAATCTGCATGTTTCTTTTTGCGTTAATGGTGTATTTTATTCGAAGTAGTCTCATTTGAAAGCTAGATAATTTACCTAGCTAATAAAATAAATAAAAAATACATATACGATACATAAGCGTTGTAAAAACAATTTTTATTTTAGAAATAAGTCAAAAAAAAACGATTTTAATTTTATTTTTTCTCTGTAACTTTAAAACTGGATTATTGAGGTGTACTTTTTTGCATGTTGTATTAAACTTCATAATTTATTCTACAAATCCTCCAAAAACTGGGGGTCTAACTCTTTCCGTTGTCATGTTATTCACCATTTAAATAAGGTACTTTCTTTCAAGTACAAAGATCAACAGGAATCTCAACTGGTTTAATCTGCATGTTTCTTTTTGCGTTAACCCAGATAAAGCGTCCGGCCTTTTAAAAGGCCCAAAAAATGCATTAAATGTACCCGCGTTTATCTCTGTTTTTTTCTATGTGGACATGTTTTTTTTTAATAGTCATGTTAACCAGTACATATTAATACTTGATTAGTGATAGTAGTATTGACAATCAGATGCATTTTTTTAAATGTTTTTGATGTTTCAAAACATGCCTGTCATATTTTATCGCTGTGGCTGTAAAAAGGTAAGATTTTTTTTATATTTATAAGAAGAATTTGAGAATATTTCACTTTATTATTTGATTTTGGATGTCTTATTTCTAGGATTTGGTCATTATTTCGATTCTTTAGTTAACTTTTTTGAACCATTTTTACAATTTAAGTTGATGGCCTTTTAAAAGCCCTGTAGAATGTATCAAGGCACTTTTGTTGTAGACTGGCACACGCATTCTCAATGAGATTCTTGGCGAGTTGGAGCGTGGTGATGAAGAAAGTTTATTCCCAAGCTATATAACAATTTTTCTTCTGCCTCTTTAGTAACAGATAAAGATGCTGGTAACGAAGAATTTATTACTTTCCTAAAGTCAGAATCGCAACATAGAGATCTAGCTGAGTTAAATTTTGGTGACAGTTTGAAGATTATGATTCGTTATCAAGCTACGCTATAAGAGACGGATCACAGGTACAATTACTGATAATAGCGAAGTAGTGGACATCGACAGCTGCTTCTCCTAAAACTGTAAAGTCCGAGTATGTTCGAGTTTCATTCAGACAACAGTTGTGAGAAACCAAAGTAATTTAGCAATGAAAGATGAGCATTCACTTCCGTCAAACTAGGACTTCAGAAAGACAGGCAAAAATCAGTACAAAAATCTAATGTACCGGAACATAAACTAGTTTGCTAATGCTTGTCTGTCAGTCTATATATGACTGAACACAACGCATCAGTTATATACAAACGAGGTGGAAGACCGTATGATCTTCTTGGTTTTCGAAGAGCTTTAGCAAGCGGAAGAAGTAGGAGAGGCTTTGTTCGTTCAGCTAGATCACATCAGGAAGTGTCTCGATATGATGGAACGAATCATCTAATAGAATACAGAGCATCGCAGCTAAGGTGCAATTTTATTTGCAAACAATGTGACATAAATTGACACCCAAAACACTGTTTTTTTTTTGCAAACCGTGTTGAGGATTAAAAAACCATTTTTTTAGTGTTTCAAGCTAATTTGATAAATAAAAATAGAAATTTCGATGTTTTGTTTGACTTTTAGGATTGCATATAATCGACCCCCCATGTTACTACAGGCCTTTTAAAAGGCCACCATTTTCCGACTTTCCTTCTTCTTACTTCTTTCCCTAACACTATTAGGGCATTTTAGACAACATATTAAAAAATCACTATGATCGAAGATAAAAAATAGTTTCAGTAATATCTGGGTTAATGGTGTATTTTATTCGAAGTAGTCTCATTTGAAAGCTAGATAATTTACCTAGCTAATAAAATAAATAAAAAATACAAATTCGGTACATAAGCGTAGAAAAATAATATTTTTTTAGAATTAAGACAAAAAAAACTGTTTTTATTTAATTTTTTCTCTGTAACTTTAAAACTGGATTATTGGCCTACAACATGGCAGAAAGTACCTAATTTAAATGGTGAATAACATAACAACGGAAGGAGATAGACCCCCAGTTTTTGGAGCATTTGTAGAATAAATTATGAAGTTTAATACAACATGCAAAAAAATACACCTAAATAACCCAGTTTTAAAGTAACAGAGGAAAAATAAAATAAAAATCGTTTTTTTTTTACTAAATCCTAAAAAAAAAATTATTTTTCTACAATTATGTACCGAATTTGTATTTCTTATTTATTTTATTAGCTAGGTAAACTATCTAGCTTTCAAATGAGACTACTTTGAATAAAATACACCAGTAACTCAAAAAGAAACGAAGAAAAAACCAGATGAAGTAATCTTCATTTAAAAAATATTAAAACTGCTTTGTTTTTGAGATAAATAACATAATACGACCGATGTGGCGCGGTGGGCGAAGGTCCGCCTGCGACGCAGGAGGTTGCGGGTTCGATTCCCGCCTCGGAACAAATTTGTGTACGATCTGCAGAAATTAGTTCCGTTGGTCTGGGTGTTTTCTATGTATAATAAAAAATATCTATCTATGTAATGTATTGTATTATGTATATCAGTTATCTAGTACCCATAACACAAGCTCTGCTTAGCTTGGGGCTAGATGATGCTGTGTGGACTGTCCGGAAATATTTATTATTATTATTATTATTTCACTTTATTTATTTCAATACTCGTTAAAAAATACATTTTTTACTATAGAAAATACAAAAGTATTATAAAACTAATCTACAGTAAAAAATATATCAAAACGGTGGATCACCGGCCGCGAAGCTAGGCTCAAGCAGCCGGTGACTAGGGTTGCAGACAGAGGAACTTCCTGACGATACGTGCCGAATCCAGGAGAACCGCTTTTTGGATCTGACCCTTGATCCAACTTCCTAGCGAGAGTCTCTTGAGATGTTTATCGAGGCTCTTCGCTATTACCCCGTTAACCGAAACGACTATCGGGACGATGGTCGCTGAATCAACATCCCACATGCTGACAACCTCGTTAGCCAAATCAAGATATTTACTGAGTTTATCTTTCTCAGCTTTAACGAGGTTAACATCATGTGGTATGGTGACATCAGCAAGCACCGCCCATCTTTCTAACCGGTCTATTATTATTATTATACACTTCATTTATTTTAATTCTCATTAAAAAATACATTTTTTACTATAGAAATACAAAAATTTTATAAAACTATTCTACAGTAAAAAATATATCAAAACGGTGGATCACCGACCGCGAAGCTAGGCTCAAGCAGCCGGTGACTAGGGTTGCAGACAGAGGAACTTCCTGACGATACGCGCCGAATCCAGGAGAACCGCTTTTTGGATCTGACCCTTGATCCAACTTCTTAGCGAGAGTCTCTTGAGATGTTTATCGAGGCTCTTCGCTATTACCCCGTTAACCGAAACGACTATCGGGACGATGGTCGCTGAATCAACATCCCACATGCTGACAACCTCGTTAGCCAAGTCAAGATATTTACTGAGTTTATCTTTCTCAGCTTTAACGAGGTTAACATCATGTGGTATGGTGACATCAGCTAGTACCGCCCATCTTTCTAACCGGTCTATCAGTACAATATCAGGCTTATTTGCAAGAATAGTCCTGTCTGTAATGATAGAGCGGTCCCAATAGAGCGTGGCACGGCTGTTTTCGAGAACTGGCGCCGGTGTGTACTTATAGTATGGAACTTCAGGACCAGTAAGGCCATATCGGAGAGCAAGTTGTTGATGTATAATTTTGGCTACTTGGTTGTGTCTGTGTAAGTACTGAGAGTTAGCAAGGTGCGAACAACCCGAAAGTATATGACGAAGGGTCTCCCCTGGAAGGTGACACGCTCGACATATATCGATCGTGCCATCTTTCATGATATACTTTCGGTAATTGTTCGTCTTAACTACCTCATCCATAATTGCACAGACAAAGCCTTCGGTTTCCCCAAAGAGGTCACCGAAACGTAGCCAGTTTACTGAGCTTAGGAGATCTACATCAGGACCTGTGAGGACCTTGTAGAATCTCCCATGCAGTTCTTTGCTTTCCCATATGGCCTTCCTGTCGTCTATACTCATCACTATAGGTTTACGCCAGTTCTCGTTAGCTAAGGAGAGAGGAGTAAGGTTCTTATCAACTGCAACTACGTCGCGATGCATTTGGTATTCGGCTTGATGGAAATAATTTCTGAGATTGCATACCTCACGGTTGTGTAGGGTCTTAGCGCTTAAAAAACCTCGACCGCCACATTTCCGTGGGATGTACAATCTCATTACCGAAGATTGGGGGTGTCGCATGCGATGAGTAGTTAACAGTTGACGAACCCTACAGTCCAAGGCGTCTAGTTCAGTCTGAGTCCATCTTAGTATGCCAAAAGTATAAGTAAGCAAGGGCATAACCCAGCCATTGAAGGCACGTACCTTGTTGCCACCTGACAATAGGCTATTTAGCACTTTTGTAAGGCGGCAGAAGAAGCGTTCCTTCACCGACTGTTTTATATCCCCGTCCACTATACCCAAGGCTTCTGGCATACCAAGGTACTTATAAGTTTCGCCCTCTGAGAGAGATTTGAGGGACACAAGCTCTGAAAGTTGTAAATTATTTGAATTTACAACTTTCCCTCGTTGTATTTGTATGACCGCACACTTATCAACGCCAAACTCCATGTTAATGGCATTACTGAATATCTGTGTGATGTTCAGGAGGGCCATTAACTGTGTTTTATTCGGCGCAAATAGCTTGAGGTCATCCATATACAACAAGTGAGAAATAACCTCACCATCTCTCCGAAGGCGATAACCTATTCCTGAATCTTTCAGTAGAGTACTGAGTGGATTATTATTATTATAATATAATTTTTTTATCCCGATTTTTATCGATAAATATGTGTCGTGTATCTGCACATTTCGTTTGATCAAGGTTCGACAAATCACATTGTATAATAAACTTTTCAGTTCTTATTTCTGGTATTTTGGCTACCTATCACCATTTACATTAGAAGAATATATTTAACACATTTAACTATCAAGGTAAACTTTTATTAAGCTTTTATTTATAACTAGCTGGTACCCGCGACTTCGTCTGCGCATGATTAGTATTTGGAGTACTCGCGATTACACTTGCGTAATTCCCTTTCCCGTGGGATTTTCGAGATAAAATAAAGCCTATTTCTTATTCCAGCTTATAATCTATCTCTGTGCCATTTCATCCAGATCCGTTCAGCAGTTTTTGCGTGAAAGAGTAACAAACATCCATTCATACTTACAAACTTTCGCGTTTATCAGTTCAATTCAGTTTGGTTCCCCTGGGCTATACGGGTTTTCAAAAATTTCTCACAACATCTGAACGACGCGTGTGTACGCGTCGTTCAGATGCAGTGAGAAATTTTTGAAAACCCGTATAGCCCAGGGGAACCAAATTGAATTCCGGGTTAAAATGTATCCCATGTCCAATCGTCCCGAGTTCCATTCGAATTCATTCACTTCCGTCGTGATGCGTGGTTAAAGAATTTTTCTATCACCCTCTCTCCCAGGGGAACCTTACCGAATTCCGGGATAAAAAGTATCCCATGTCCTTCCTTGTAGTATGAACTCAAATCGTCCCGAGTTTCATTCCAACTCATTCAGCAGTTTCGGCGTGATGCGCGGTAAAGGGATTTTACTTTCATACCCTCTCCCATGAGAACCTTACTGAATTCCGGGATAAAAAGTATCCTATGTCCTTCCTCGTAGTATGACCTATAATTATGCCGAGTTTCATTTCAATCCATCAAGTAGTTTCGGCGTGATGCGCGTTTACGATACAGACAGACAGACAGACAGACAGACAGACAGACAGACAGACATGAATGAAAAAAATTACAGTTTTGGCTTGAGTATCGATAATAGAGTGCCCTCCAAAAAAAATTTTCAAAATATCTTCAATGTACAGAATTGGACCTGTTACAGTTTTATTATAAGTATAGATTTTGCAACTAAAATGTAACAACTGAACTGACACTGAAATTCGCGTTATATACCCGACACACGTAATATATTTATCAAAGATAATTATCAACATATATTTATCTTAATAATCATAAAAGATAATTATCAGCGATAATTATCGCTTTGAACCCTGCGGCAAAGAGATCGATTCGAAGTCAAAGCTATAAAACATAAGCCATACTACCCACCAATGATGTAATCTCTAGCGTCGCAGCAAACTCTTGCGCCTACGACGCGTAGATTCCCGACTCGGAACAAGGAGTACGATCTGTTCCGTTGGTCTGGGTATTCTAATGTAACCCTTAAGACAAGCTTTGAGTAGCTTACTTTGGGGCTGTATAGTGCTGTGTGGTTTGTCCAGCATTATCTGTTAGATGCTGTATGACCTACCGTCGTCCAGCCGCAGGAAGCCGTGGTTGGAGTCGAGGTGCAGCTGCTGGTACTTGAGCATGACGTACTCGCGGCACTCGGGGCACTGCTCGGTGCGCACGCCGCAGTACCCCTCGTGCGCCGGCAGCTCGCGCCGGGGCAGCTCTAGCTCACAGTATCTGAACATAACCATATTGAAATTATCACGATAATTATCAAGAATAATTATCAACAATTATCACGATAATTATCAACAATTATCACGATTATTGTCAAGATATTTATCAGATAATTATCTGATTATTATCAAGAAGGATATTTATCTATTTTTACACATAGACTTGAAGTGGCTCGCGTTTTGATAGACGCAATACAATACGAAAAAATTTAAGAGGCAATTTAAATATTTCCGATTATAATTTTTATCAATGATAATAATCCCTTTGAACCCTGAAAATAACATTTTAATAATATGTTTAAATATGGTTTTACGATAATATAATATGTAAAAACTAGCACTAGCCCGCAACTTCGTCCGCATAAAACAAGATTGGTTTCTCATAAAAAAAATTGAAAAATTTCAAAAATTGAATATTTCGGACAGTTAGTTACGTTACTTATCTTTTAAAATATTTTAATGCACCACACACAAAAGACACCTGAAAATTTCCATCATTTGCAACATATAAATTATTATCAAATAAATAAGAAAAGTGTAAAATTTTCACATATTTTTTTAAAACGATATACATTTAGTAATTGTTTACCTGCAACATTTGACGGTGCTCCCGCAAGAGTCTCTGATGTGGTCCTCCAGGTCTGTTCCGCACACGCTGTCGCCGCACTGCTTGCACGGCACTAGTCATTATAACAATAAATAAATAATGCTGCACAATCCACACAGCTACATCTAGCCCAGAGGTCGACAACGACTTAATGTTAAGGGTACTAGAAAACTGGTATATCTACATACTTAATAGGTCGCATACATAGATTTTTTTTTTAATATGAATAGAAAAGTCTCAAACAAATATTCTGGGAGTCAAACCTGGAACGTCAACTTAGTCTACGTATCTAACCATCACTACATAGTATAAAACAAAGTCACTTTTTCTGTCCCTATGTCCCTTTGAATGCTTAAATCTTTAAAACTACGCAAGAGATTTTGATGTGGTTTTTTAAATAGATAGAGTGATTCAAGAAGAAGGTTTATAATGGGTTTATACGTATAATAAAACCGTGCGAAGCCGGGGCGGGTCGCTAGTTTATAATAAAACTAGCGCCGGCTTCGCACGATTGTCTTATCACTGCATACATAGTATAAAACAAAGTCGCTTTCTCTGTTCGTCCCTATGTATGATTAAATCTTTAAAACTACGCAAAGGATTTTAAAGCGGTTTTTTTTTTAGATA
The DNA here is from genome assembly GCA_944547425.1 of Eupithecia centaureata. NCBI lineage: Eukaryota > Metazoa > Arthropoda > Insecta > Lepidoptera > Geometridae > Eupithecia > Eupithecia centaureata. The sequence goes on along the minus strand of OX155695.1, from coordinate 481,261 downwards.
GAGTGATTCAAGAGGAAGGTTTAATAGGTATTATAAAACCGTTTTAAGTTTTATAATGAATGAATGAATGAATTGAATGAATTAACACTTTATTGTACCTTTTTGAAAATAAAACAATACTTAAATTAAATTATATCTAATCCTATAAATAATAGAACGGTACAACAGGCGGCCTTATTGCTGAAAGCAATTTCTTCCAGGCAACCTTATTACAAACAATAGATATAAATTTATTATAGAGTTGGTAGTGCATATAATTTTGCTCTCTATACAAACATACTTGATATTTAAACATACTTAGAGATAAAATATATACATTTACATTAAGGTACAACTTAGACAACAAGATTGTTTAAAAACTAATCACTAATAATTAGGCTACATAACACCAGAAGTAACATTTACGAGACAAGGAAACAATTAAGAACAATTTAGACAGCTGAAGAAAGAAAATGGGACTTTAGTTGGGATTTAAAGGAGTTGATGGAAGGAGCAAGTCTTATAGCGGCAGGCAGTTTGTTCCAGAGACGAACATCCTGCACACTAAAAGAGTTACCATAAAAGGATTGGGAATGAGTGGGAAACTTGAGAAGTAAATTGTCTGATGACCTAAGATTGAGAGAGTTAGAGGAATGTAGAAACTCGAATCAATTTTTGAGGTATTCAGGAGAAGAAGGATTAAAAAGAATAGAATAAAGAAGGGAAAGAATATGCATGTCCCGGCGAAGTCGGATAGGGAGCCACTTGAGTTTTGTGCGAAAAGGAGAGACATGGTCATATTTGCGTAAACCAAATATGAACCTAATGCAGAAGTTTTGGAGACGCTCACGTTTATCTAACTGCTCCTCAAGAAGATCTAAATAGCAGGCGTCAGCATAGTCCAGTACGGGGAGGAGAAGGGACTGGGCCAGAGCAATTTTTGTAGCGGTCGGCAGAAAGTATCGCAGCCTCCTCAGGGAACCTGCTGAAGCATAGAGCTTCTTACAAGTAGCTTCTAACTGTGGGCGCCATGAGAGCTTACGATCGAACGTAACCCCTAAGTTCTTCACAGTAACGCTGTAGGGAATAGGTATACCATCAAAGATGACTTGAGGTACAGTATGCCAGTCTAATCTGTCTATCAATCTCGAGCTCCCAATTATTATGGTCTGAGTTTTGACGGGGTTAATTTTAAGACTATGAGCTCGGCTCCACTCAGTGATCCGACGTAAATCCAAATTCGTAATGTCAACTGCGTCGCCAATACGATCCGGCTGAGCTTGTAGCGAGCTTGTAGCGAGCTATAATATGTACTAACGACCCGCCCACCTTCGCACGGTTTTATTATACGTATAAACCAGGGTTCAAATTGATTATTATCTATTTTATAATAATTATGAAGATAAACACAGGGTGTTAGTGTGAACACCGTTGTCCTTGAAACCAGAGGTTCAGCATCATGAGTAGAATCCAAAACGGATAAAAAAAATGATTCTATTTTTTACTCATTTTTTAAAGAAAATTTTTATAAACACTAAACGTTTGCTAACAAACACGTGACACAAGTACTTCGACCAGGCGACACGTGGCATGTGCGTGCACCTCAGTGTCGGATCACCTTCTGTGCGAATATCCCGTCTTTTGAAGGGCACAAGTAATGAAGTTACGATCCAAGTAAGGCGCGGTTATAAGTACTTACGTAGGTAGGTACTTAAAGTATGTAGAGTGACTATGGCATCGTGTACGATAGCGAAGACATGAAATATCAAAATCTTGCAAAACTAAAATAGGTGTTAAGCTTTTCTCATCGGTTTTGGATTCTACTCATGATGCTGAACCTCTGGTTTCAAGGACAACGGTGTTCACACTAACACCCCGTATATGTTGATAATTGGTAGTACTCGATACTTGATAATTTCAAACCCTGGTATAAAACTTCCTCTTGAATTACTCTATCTATTAAAAAAACTTCATCAAAATCCGTTACGTAGTTTTACAGATTTAAACACAAATAGGGACATAGGAACAGAGAAAGCGACTTTGTTTTATACTCTGTGGTGATGTAAGTAGAAGATGTAGTAGTAGGGTTGCCTACAACGCCTTACGCGTCCAGTATAATAACGGTTTCAGGATGCTGCTGGGGCTGCCGCGGTACTGTAGCGCATCGGGGATGTTCGCGGATGCGCATGTGGATGGATTCCACGCAATCATACGCAACCGCGTCGCATCCCTGGTGGGCCGCGTGCGCCGCAGCCCCAACAGCCTCCTGGCCGCCGTGGCGCAGGACCTTCGCTCCAGCATCATGGGCCACTGGGCGATGATGCTGAAACCGGTCTCATCGCTGGTGGCTCAGTGATGATAAGTGTTAGGTTTAATTTTCGATTTTATTGTGTTTGTTTATTATGTGATTATTATAAGATTGTGTGTTTATGGATGTATTATCTGAAAATAAATTATTTTGATTATTTTGATTTGTTGCCAACTTTTTTTGAAGAAATAGAGTATTTCTGATTTTAAGGAGGTAAAAAAGAGTACGCCTTTATAAAATAGAGTGTCATGTAGGTATACAATTTTTTATCAGGTATTTTAGGGAGGTACTTATGGCACATAACAATTTTCCATTATTTTCAAAATAATTGTACTACTCTAAACATTCTAACACTCATCAATTCATTACACTAGTGTGAATAAGGGATAGGTTACTTTAATACGCTGCAGCGCTGGTACATATTAAAAGTAACTACATATTAGATTAACTAGTAACATTGAGTCAAATAGAGTATTTTGACATACTCTATGAGGGTTATAATAGATTATAGAGTATGCCAACGTGATATAGAGTACAATCTATTTTAGAGTATGGTTGGCAACCCTAAGTAGGTAAATCAGTAAATCAATATCTTTATTTCTTATGGCTTACAAAATAAGCACTTAGACAAGTCAAATTTAATACTATAAGCACATAATTATTAAAATAGTATAAGAAATAAAGTGATAATTGATTTTCAGTTCACTTCAATCTTTTGTTCCACAAGTGGAAGAAGATATATGTATGCTCACAGAGTTTGTGCATCTTGTCGTGGTGGTCCTGCAGGTCGGGGCCGGGCACGGGCTCCTTGCACACCGGGCACACCCGGATGTTGCGCGCGCAGTGCACTGCGTGGATTGTGAAGTTCACTGCGGGGATCTCCCGCTTGCTGCAAACACCTCACTAATCATCAACCTACATCTAATGGATCCCTCGACCTACCCCTGGGTTGTTTGCAACAGTGTGCGTTTTCTAATTTATATAGGTAAATTTTAATTTTTTAAAGGAAATGTATAGCTAACTTCATAAAAACTCATAATTAATGTTGGTATTGTAATGAGTGCCCAATATTTTAAATGTTTAAGTTTTGATGTGGTATATCTTCATTCCAAGACAGATTTTAGCTCATTTACAGTATAGGCAACTTTTATCCACATATAAAATAATCATAATTAGACAGTTGTTTGGAACTATTCAATATTTCAGGTAATAAAACTATTTTATTAATGATATTCAGCCCGCAATCAGGCGGGTAAATATTGTGCCTGCAGATTTAATATTTATAATTTACTTTAAACCTTAAAACATGCATAATGCTGTGTTCTGTTTGCTGTGGTTGGTGTCGAGGTATTCATGGGAGGTCTATGGCTTTATACCTACACCTGCTCTGATACCGCTGTTTATTTCTTGGTAGGCAGCCTTGTTCGGGATGTTTACAGTTTATGTTTAGTAAACAGGTTAAATATGACTGTTCAACAAGTTTCTCAATGAGCAAAGAGGTGGAAACGGTTCATTGTTCTCCTCTCCTTATATTTTTAGTGATCATCTCATCAAGGAATATTTTTAGGGTAGTTTTTTTTTATTCTGAGCTCTGAGTGGTAACTACATCGAATATTGTTCCACTTTTCCGGTGTTTTTTATACATGTTATTTGCAAAAAAAGGACGAGGATACGCAAAAACGACGCTTAGGAATAGGTAAACAACCGAATTACTCCAAACAGCTGAGCTAATTTTCATACAAATCTAAAAATAGCCGGCAAACGTGTGTAGCAAAAATAGAACTAATTAATGACACAAATAACGGCTTGCGCCCCAGTGCACTTACCAGTTGGGGCAAGATTTAGTCTCTTCTTTGTCCATTGCAAAAATTATAGCGCAAAATTAAACAAATTTAAATATTGCTGATTTCTCGCCCACTTCTTTCTCGGAATTTCCGCTGCTGCTATTGGCGCTATTTCACCATCCGGAGTTTTTATTACAACTAAACAGTCTTACTTTGTTCTGTCTACCGACATGGGATAACAGAATTCATTTTATTGATAACTACCGCTCAAACAAAAACAAATTATTGCAAATAATTTACGGTAAATCCCGGATTACAGAGTTTACAGACTAAATAACAATGGATGAATGAACGTCGAACAAACTCATTGATTGGATTGGTTAGAATGGCAATACAGAATATAAAATTGTTACAATTTGTTTCTGTGAGGCGCCATCTGTTGACGAGTAGCATTATGAATGAATTTTTATCCACACACGCACGAGCACGACACGACACGACCCACAGGTTTCAATAATATGCAAAGGCTAAACCGTAGTCTATCTATTTTATACTTATCACCTCATCCTCCATCCGTGATACCAGGATCTGCCAGGCATCCCTATTACCTACATCTGTGTCGAGCGAAGCCGAGCGAGACGAATGGCGTCTACAACCGCCTCCCTTTATCGCACTCGAGTGCTAAGTCAACACTGGCTGATCGAGCAATCCTTCTACAATATTTAAGAATTTGTGAGAAGATAATATTGTTGTCATTTCATAGTTAACCTTTGTAAGATCAACGTATATGGCAGGCCCGATGGCCCGCCCGGCAGTACAGCGGGTCAAACACGGCTGATGATTAGTAGTGGGTTCGATAACAGGATAATGCAATTATGTAATTTCTCGACCTTTATCTATTAATGACAAAATTATTATATAGGTATCTACTTACACAGGTAGGTACCTTAAACATATATTAATATTAAATTGTACGAGTGTTAGAGTTTACCTACTATGTGTCACGCACGCACGAAAAGACTCACGTAGGTACCTATATTTTGAGCTGATAACTAAATATATAAATAAATAATTCCGGCAGTCCACACAGTATCATCTAGCCCCAAGCTAAGCGGAGCTTGTGTTATTATGGGTACTAGATGACTGATATACTTAATACAATACGTAGATATTTTTTATTTATACTACCTACATAGAAAACACCCAGACCAACGGAACCTGCAGATCGTACACAAATTTGTTCAGAGACGGGAATCGAACCCAACAACCAGCAACCTCCTGCTTCGCAGGCGCTCCTTCGCCCACCGCGCCACATCGGTCGTCAGTCGTCTTAAAACTGTTTTAATTACATCGAATTTTCTATCAGATCATCCTAGATGTGTCAGTTTAGTCAATGTTAAGGCTAGCTCGCACTGATAAAATGACTAGAACGCGTTTTTCTTCGCTTACATAGTATTCAATATTCACGGAGTGGCGATGACGGCTAGAAGTGAGATTACGAATAGCGACCACTTCTTCATTCTTAGGAGAGAATAGGTAAATAAGAAGGAATACACAGGAACAGGAAAAAAAAAATAACAATACACTTTCGAGAATATTTATTTAGCAACAACTTATATCACACTATAAAAAACTTATAACTAGATTTTAGGAAAAATCACCGAGGAATCATTGTTCCTTTAAATATAAGGATAATTAAAACCTAGGGATCTTGTCCATCTACGTAATGACTGGATTCACCAGTCTAATACTAACATTTGATGAATGCTATTATAAGTTATAAAACATTTTATTGAACCAAAAAAAAACAGAACAGTCAGAAATGTTAACAATAGCGGAAATATAATGAGCGGCCTTACCGCTATGAAGAGTATTGGGCAACCTTATGATGGACTGGACAAAACTTAACTATATACATAGACTGTTGTTTTATAAAACAGTGTAGTGTGTACCTTTTTAATTATTTGATTGTAAGTTTAGAGTTATATACACATTCTGTGAAAATTTCGCCTGCCTTCCTTTTATGGTTCATGAGATACGGCCCGCTGACACACAGACAGATCATTAATGGGGTCCCATCGGCACCCTTTGGGTACAGAACTCTAAAGTAATGATATTTACTAATATTTGTAAACATAATATCCTAATCTTACAAACTAAGAGATAAATCAGTTTATAATCTACAGATTAAATACATTATTCAACATTTTATTTTATTCAACATTACATTATTATATACAATTTCCTTTAGGAGACAAATTATTAATTAAACAAAAATTGAATCCAATTTGAATTTGTTCAGGGCTAATTCAGGTTGTGAACAATGTTGATGAATACATTTTTATTACAATCAGGAGAAGCACCAGGTAAAATAAGACTTTTTCGACATTACTAAGAATGCTTCTGACTGGTATTGACATGGATCAATTGCCACCTCACTACCTTTAGACTGTTTGCAACTGTCTGCAGTTAGCTCAATTGTTTCAATTGTATAAACTACTTAATTTTTCCAAAAAATAGTTCTTACAGATTGGAAAGATTACTTTGTAGGTTGAAATTATATAGCATGGACCCTGCACAGGGGAATAGGTAAATGGGGTTATTTCTTTGTAAAACGCCTCATTGATGATTTGTTCCATCCAATATTTTAATAATCCACAAAATAATATGAAACTAAAAGTAGTAAAAGCATGAGCTATCTTTGTTATTATAACAAACTACACTAATAGTGTCCTCGTCTAGTATAAAAGCTACCGATGCATCCTAGCAGCTTAGGGTAGTGATAATAATAGTAATCAGTCGATAACATTTTAATTGATATATTTACAGACATTATCATACTTCAAGGTTAACCGATGAACCTGCCGAATATTGATATCTGTCATTTAACATCACCCTTACAAAGCCTCCTTTATGTTACATCAGACTACCCTCCATTCCTTATTACAACATTTACTCAGGAGCTAGCATCTAAGTTTCTTGCGCGTTTCCCACTAATTCATTCACATAATACCTATTTAGAGTGTCTACGGTCAAGTTAGGAGATGATGCACTATACACTCAGTACACTCAATATTTTGGCTGACTGTGGCCAAATAATTTAGGAGATTAAGCACAGTACAGTCTGCGTCCAGTTAACTTCACTTAGAGTAGGTACACATTAGGCGTTTGGAAGCGCGCGCTACAACCGTCTCGTCCCGCACATCCATACAGATAACCAAACGACGCGTTTGAATATCTAGAAGCGCGCGTTTGCGTGGGTGCGGATGTACGGGAGCCGGCGGTTACATCGCTAATCGTTACGAGCGTGCAACGCCTTACATGTCCTCTCAAGGACACAAGGAGAGCACGTATAATACAAAGCAGTTGATTCAAAACTGCCCTCTCTGGAAGCCCAGTCCCACCCCTCTCATGGTGTGTGTGGTCGCTCGGGCCACCTCGTACTGCGCTTGCATCGCTTGGAAGAGCTCTTCTTGCTTCTTGATGGGGTCTGCCGTCTCGGGGACTGGCTCCGGTTTCACTGCCGCTGCAAAGGTTTACCATTATTTGTTTGAAAAATAAATTAAGTAGTATTAAAAATGTTTTGCTAATTCATTTTGGAGTAGGTACCTACTATGGTATTTGTGCAATGAAACAGTATAGATTTTGTTAAATTGTAAAAGGTTTTGCTGGCAAAACAATAGGAGTAAGTAGCACTAGCTTTTATTTAGCACCGTATATGCCATGCTAAATAATCATACAGATTCATTTCATTTCATTTATTTATTGTTTGTGAATCAGGTGGTTTACAGTCAGTTTATAGGACTTATTTTAGAGCTCTGAATTCTGCCCTTCGGGCGTACAAACATTCATTATACATATTTAATTGCAATCAACAATCTATGTCATTTAATTTTATTTAGAATGCATGCATTTCTAGTATTATTAGAAACTATCCTTAAAATTAGGTAGTCAATTTACAAAAAGAAGAAAAAAAAAATGTCAGCAAGTAATACGTACATAAAGTTTACAATTTCAATGTCAGGCAAAAAAAAAAAAAAAAAGTTATATAATCAAATAATGATAATAATAAAAAAGTGGGTATAAATGATAATAACAAAACAATTTCAAGTTATGTCCCTACCTAGTGAATTTAATAATCAGATGTCAAGCAATATTGTCATTTAAAAAATCATTTATTGAATAATAGGCCTTTTCAATTAAAAAACTATTAAATTTGGCATTAAAATGGTTGCTGGACAACTCACGAATAACTTTTGGAATTTTGTTGTATAGTTTTGGTGCCATACAAAATACACTTGAACGCAACAACTTTGTTCTGCATGGCACATTTCGTAATCTGCCCTCTAACCGGCTTCCAACTGCAAATTCTTCAAATAGATCGGGGTTGTTTTTAACAAAAATTGCAACCTCGTAAATGTACATACACGGAAATGTAAGTAATTTTAGTTGGGTAAAGTGACTTTTACAGGAGTCTCGTCTTCGTAAACCACAAATTGCTCTTATGCAGCGTTTTTGTGCTTTGAATGCTCTAAGTTTGTCCGTTGAGTTCCCCCAAAACATGATGCCGTATCTCAGAATTGAGGAAACGTTTCCGTGATAAGCAGTGAGTAAGGTTGATAGATTTGATACTTGTCTTAATTTAAAAAGAGCATAAGAGAATTGTTTTATCCTTTTGCAGATAATGTCAATATGATGTTTCCAATTTAATTTATTGTCAATGTTAAGCCCTAAAAACTTAGTAGATTCTACCTCAATCACTTTGGTACCAAAGTAGTCAATACCAATGTCATGATTATCAAGATTTCTTTGCTTAAAATTCATTAAGTAAGTCTTTGACAGATTTATCTTTAAATTGTTTGAGGATAGCCAATCAGTAATAGATGTCAAGGTAGATTTGATGTCAAATTCAAAATTATGTTTCTTTTCATTAATAAATAATACAGTGCTATCATCCGCAAATAAGGTTATAGGATGCTTAGTCACTTCAGGCAAGTCATTAATATATATTAAAAATAGGAGTGGGCCTAAAACACTCCCCTGGGGTACTCAGTGTGACACTACTCTGGCGCTGGATTCATAAAGAATTTCTGTGTGTGATTCCAGACATATTTTATTAATTTGGGTCATCTGACTTCGGTTACTAAGGTATGACTTTATAAGAGAGTTTGCTGTACCTCGGACACCATACACATCTAGTTTGTATAAAAGCTTATCATGATTCACATGGTCGAACGCTTTGGTCATGTCCATATAAAGAGCTATTACATTTTTGTTGTTATCTCTGTTAGTCATAACATTGTTAAGGAACTCAAAAATTGCTTTATTAATAGACCTACCTTTTCTAAAACCATACTGATCTTCACTCAAAATTTTATTGTCTTCTAAGTAGCTATAAAGTTTATTATATATTATCTTTTCTAAAATCTTAGAAAATACAGGAATAAGAGCTATGGGTCTATAATTTTCCACACTGTCTCGTGATCCTTTTTTGTGCAGTGGTTTAATTATGGTCATCTTAAGAGTGTCTGGAAAAATACCTTGTTTTAAACAATTATTGATTAAAATGCATAAAATTGGTGAAATAAATAAAGCAACTTCTTTAATGATTAAAGTAGAAATGCTGTCAAAACCTACGCTTTTAGTATTTTTTAGAGAATTTATTATTTTTAAGATGTCATGAGGTACTGTTGGCGTTAAAAAGATGGAATTTGATTTATTGTTATTGATGTTATAATTAATGTCGTTACTATGGTCAATTTTCTTTACAATGTCAATGAAGAAGTTATTAAATATATTTGCAATGTCTATCGGTTCTGTAATTATACGTCCATTATCTTTTAAATTGTTAATATTTTCATGAGGTGCATTACTATTATATTTATTGATTATGTTCCATGTAGCCTTTGATTTATTTGGTGCCATTTTAATGTAATAATCGTTTTGTGATTTCTGTGTCAATCTTATTATTTTATTATAACGTTTAGTGTAAGTCATTAGCATTTCTTTGTAATGTGTGCTACGATTACGCCTATATTTCCATAATAAGTGTCTCTTTTTCTTACAACATAGTTTTATACCATTAGAGATCCATTTGGGCTTTCTGTGTGTAGGTATTTTAAACTTTACTATCGGGAAACACAGGTTATAAAATAGAATAAAAGTGTCATGAAATAATTTAAATGACAAATTAGGGTTATGTTTATTTATGACGTCTGAAAATGAAAGCTGACTAATACAATTCTTGAATTTTGCACGGTTATCAGCACTATAATCACGCCTAAGAGAGTACCAGTGTTTTAATGTGCATGTCTTTTTTATTGGTACTTTAATAAGCTGACCTAAATGATCTGACAGTGCAAGATCTACAATTTCTCCCTTAGTGCCTGATATATTATGAGCCGCATTGTCTAGGCCTGAATTACTGTCGGGTCGAGTTACATGCTTAAATAAAAGATTAAGGTTGTAAGTAATTAGTATGTTTTTGAAGTCTCTAGTTAATTTATTATTTTTAAGAATGTCAATGTTAAAATCACCGCATACTAAAATTTTGTAGTTTGCATAAAGTGTATATTTAGAAAGTAATGTATGAAGTTTTGCGAAAAATTCTTTAATCATTGACTTATTATCTCTCGGTGGGCGGTAAATACAAACTATAATTAATTTGTGTTGCGGTAGGCGAATAGCTGAACACTCTATGAGCATAGGTACCGATAAGTCGACTATACTCTGTACGTTTTCGTATTCGAGGTAATGGTCACGAATTAAAATGCATGATCCACCTTTACGAATAGATCTGCAGAAAAGGGAAGCTATTCTAAAATTCGCAATTGGAATTCGTGAGAGATCTTCACATATCAAGTTGTGTTCACATAAACAAATAACACTAACAGTTTTACCTAGTTGTTCGAAGTTGTCCAAATACACCTGCAATGCATCGGATTTTGCAATTATACCGTTAATGTTTTGATGAAGCACATTAATAGAATTAAACACGAAATAAATTATTAGTACTTTTAGAATCGTTACTTGTTAGGTCTATATTAATACAGTTATTGTTATTATGTTTAACACTTTTAACTTGCTCGTTCATGAAGTGATGGAGGTGTTGAAAGATAGTACGTAGTCCATAGTTATTAACTTTTTTTGTCGGTTTATGGAACATGATATTGTCATAAATAAGATGCTTGTTTGTGTCGAATATGAGCGCGTATTTATGTAGTAGTATATCTTGTAGTAGTAACTCATTAAAGTTGTAGATCCTGCGATTTATTGTATCAGTTCCAAATCCATAGTAGTATGTTGGTGTGCATATTATAATGTTTGTGTTTGTGATTTCATGTATAGTTTTTCTTAGGTCAGCTACTAATTGCGCATATTTTATTCCATGTAAAAAGTCTTGATCACTGATGAATATGATGCAAAAGTCATTCATTGTAAAATTTGTTAGCTTAGCTTGAAGTCCAATCAATAGTTGTGAAGTATGCGCTTGAGGTGTGAGATAGTGGCATAGATTGTAGTTATATGTATACATCAAGTCCTCTGCCACAGAGAGCACTCTGTTCTCCTTGTTGGCAGACAAAAGGCATATTTTAGGTTTGTATGTAGAGTCGTCTTGGTTTTTCGCTGGTGTTGGTGTGCTTCTTCTTGGGAGAGTATTTGTGGTTTGTGGTGAATTGCATGTCTGAGTTTCTCTATGTATCATATATCTCTTTTCTGTCTGTTTGTGTACGTTGCTTGTGTTTGTATTAGGTGTGTTTTTTCTTGGGAGAGTATTTGCGGTTTGTGGTGAATTGTATGTCTGAGTTTCTCTATGTAACATATCTCTTTTTTCAGTCTGTATGTGAGCGTTGCTTGTGTTTGTATTAGATATTGGTAAGATAGTTGTTTGAGTTTCCTTGTGTGAGGTCTTAGGTGTAACAGTCGACGCCGTTAGATTGAGATGATGGTGCGTGTTGTTACTGTCTGTCTGTGTTTGTTTATTGATTGCTGATTTAAATTGTGTCTTAGGTTTGTTTTTCCTTTGTGTAGTTGGCGAGGAAGATGCTGATCTTGTAGGACTAAATCCTATTTTCTTGTAAAGGGAATTTTTCTTAGCAAGCTCATGGTTATTACTCCTTAGATCCCTATTTTCTAAAGATAATTGTTCAATTTCTTGGTTAGCGCTATTTAATTGCATTTGTAAAAGTTCAATTTGTTGTATGAGTTTGTCAAGTTCCGAGGTTTGGGGTGATGAGAGGTCAGGAAGGCTACTTGTCGAGACATCGAGTTGGTCAATGCTCATGTTACTTGATTTATCTCGATCAACTACAAGGGTGGTGTGTGCGCGTCTGAGTGTAACATTGTCTTGCGAATTATTCATCGTTTCACAATAAGGCTATAGGAATTTCTCTATTCCGTGTACCATTTAGCATAAATCTTCAATCTACTCACCGCTAGATGGCGTTATTTGATAACCGGTGATTTCCGCCAATTGTAGAATCTATTTGTTTATGGTATAAAATGTTTCGAATGTCAGTGTCACTGATGAATGATGTCAGAATAAAAGTCAAAAAACAGCTGATTCAGGAAATTAGACTTTATTGTGCCGGTGTTCCTTGTGTAGATATCCAAAATTGTACTCACTGAATTCGTGTTCAAAAAATGGGAAACCCAGTGGAATTTGTGTGTCGTCCGTTATTTTCCTCGTACCGAAATATTTGGGATGATTTTCTGATGTTTACAGCATTCGGCAAGTGCTAAAAAAGGTAACACTACACTCTTCGAACACTAGATTGCTTCTTCTGAGATAATTACTAGATGAAATGCACTTTTTACTGCCTAAATTGATATAATTCTTGCGGAGCTACGACTGTTGATGTTTACGTCTCTGAGAAACCAGAGAGAATCAATATATTCATAGTTATAACTTTTGAAATTTCAGTAAATAAAAGTTTTACCGGACATGTTTTGTTTCCATTGATTATAAGGCTTCATTAAGGATTCAATCACAGCAGAAATTATGAGAAACATTTAAGGCGCGCTAAGTAGCTAAAAATGCGGCAGAAAAACCAGGAGAGTTGACAAGGGCTACCTCATAGATGGCGCATGCCTACCGTTAATTAGTATATTAGTTTTTATAAGATCGTGTTGCTGGTACCTGCGTAGGTAGGTAATAATGCTTTACTATGGGTAACTTTACCCTGTTTTGTACCTGATGTAACGACCTCCCCAAGTTCCTAGGTAATGCATAAGTAAATTAATAATATGTATGGTTATGCCTAGGTACCTATACTATATTTCATCATTATCATTATAAAATATAATATAATCGCGAAGAAACGACAACCGTTGGGGTAAACGTGTTCTTGAGTGGAGACCGCGACGTAGCAAACGTAGTGTAGTACGCCCTCCGGCAAAATGGGATGACGATCTGCGAAAGACTGCTGGCAGATGCTGGATGCGTCCAGCTGAAGACAGGGCGCTATGGCGCTCATTAGGGGAGGCCTATGTCCAGCAGTGGACTAATATAGGCTGATGATGATGTATTAGTCCACAGCTGGACATAGGCTTCCTAATGAGCGCCATAGCGCCCTGTCTTCAGCTAGCCTAGCATTCAGCATCTATCAGCAGTGTTTCATATTATTATATCAGCCTATGCATTTTATAAATTCATTTCGAATATCACTTAGGGTCACACTACACGGGCGGTTCTCCCGTTGCGGGTATCCGCTCGGCAAAGCTGCCGTAGACCATCAAACTACAAGGGATACGCGGGGATGATAAACCCGCGCAGAATGACGTATAGCGCGAAAGCGTCCATGTAGTAAGAACCGGTTATCAGCGGTGGTTTGAAGCTACATGTGGCGGTCGTATTGTTCCCGCCTAGCTGTGAACCGCGAAGGAAAATCATATCTTTCATATTTCATATTAAAATGTGATTAGTGCGGTCCAGAAGCGTATTCCCGCAGCGGGAGAACTTCCCGTGTGGTATGACCCTTAGAAATCCGCTGTCAGTTTAAAATGCTGAGATTTTGACAATTAGGGGAGAACAGGGCAAAAAGAGCCTACTCCAGGAATGTTTTAATAAAAATTTGACAAACTTGTCATAATTCTTCCTATTATTATTTTCAATTTCATATATTTGTATAGTATACCTATAGTCAAAATACGGGACTGGCATACAAAAGTCTCGAAATATGAAGAATAAAAAAAACCTTTTCTTTATTATTAAATGGTACTTAACTATAGATATGTATTAAGGTACAATTTACAGTTTAACCAGTCAGTCGCTCCTTTTGCCTGTCAATTGCAATAAATGAGTGCCCATTTAATGCTAGAGCAAATATAATTAATTTTAGATCAAAAAATTGCAAAACTCTATCAGTAACATTTGTGTTACTGTTAGAGTTTTTCAAATCATAACATTTTTACAGTAAAAAATTATCAATTAATTTGGAAAACAAAATGGAGAAAATAAATATAAAAATATTGATGGAAAACAAAAGATTTTATGGATCCAAACAAAATGTACAAAATATCTCTCGAATCTGGACTATCACTGCCAGTACACTTTTTCATCATCGGTACCACATCTCTACATGTTTCAGATTATAAAAAAAATTGCACATAATTTATCTTTTTCAAAATATTAGCTAGGCTACCATCAATTCAATTTTACCTTATCACTCATTGCCCGACAGCTTTCATTAGCCTACGTTCCCCTATGCCCTTCATTCTTTAGCATAGAGCCTATGCTAAAGAATGACGTAGCTCGGTCACTAGAGTGGATTCGAGTTCAAATTCGAGATTTTACAGAATGAGTCTGCCTGCAGATATAGAGGTAGATAAAGATATAAAATAAGAAATAAACAACTTTATTAACAACGAAAATTACAATCAAGGAATAGAAAAAAATACAACTAGTACATGTATACAATTGAAACCATTGAGCTAACTGCAGACGATTGCAAACAGTCTAAAGAAAATCTCATTTGCTTTTTAGGTAAATTCAGGTAAAATAAAACATATTGCGAAATATAACGAATATGAGGTATAATTTATAATTCTCTATTTTTAATAATGAGTAAAAAATACTCAAAATTCAAATTCGTTTATTCCTTATTTTCAAATTCGATCAAAGCTAACTGTCTGCTGCAAAATAAAAATGCCAACTAACATACCTTATACCGCTAAGGTATGAATATATCCGAAATGCTACAAGATGATGGAATAGATAAAGTTTTGTTATAAAAGACCCGAAATTTCCCGAGAAATAATGTACAATAACCAGGTTTTGAAATCATCCAGAAATTTCGGGAAATCCCGGGATATTTAGAACCTGGAATGCCCGGGCGCAAATCCTAATTTATAATTTACCATCATAATAATTTTTGTGCCATCTCTATTACGTTCCAGTTCCACTCTATGCAAAACGATATCATATCTCTGGATGCTAAATGAAATTTAGTTTTGATAATTTGTGTAGCGTAGTGGTATTCTATATTCAAAAATTTGATTTGCCTAAATCCTAGTTGTCAATCGAAATGAAACATAGTCAATCGGTCAGGGAACGCTAGCTAAGAGCCTGTCCAGATGGAGCGTTTTACTCGCGAGTGCTCTCGCGTTTAAACATTCGCGCTTTCTCCAGATACTAGAGCACTATACTTACATCCCGTCCAGATGCTGGTACGCGATTCCTCGTCCAGTTAAAGAAAAAAAAAATTACCGTACTTTTCATAGACGAAATTGAAAAAAAAGTAGCAGTATAGGAAAATTGAATCAATCAGAGATAATCCAATAGAACCATGAAACGTTACAATTAACTAATAACGGAAGAATTAGTAGAATTGGATGTATGTTAAATCTTTGCAGTGCTTTTTGCTTCCGACTTTTCCAGAACTATTTTATTTGGTTCCATGTTTATAACTGTCTCCGAGTCGCTCCCTAACGCACCGCGCATAGGAGCGCACGTAAAACGCCCCATCTGGACAGGCTCTAACCGAATATTCACGATAAATATTACGTATGGTTTGTGATTGATATCTGAGACGACATCAAGCACACGTCCGGCCTTGACAGAGGTCACGGCAGTACTGATGCATGGGCGGCGGGCTCAGCGCCTGCTGTTAATCGAATAAATTAATATTGAAATTTATTGAGAATCTTCATCAAAAGACTAAGCTAACCGGATTCTAGATAAAAATGTTACCTAACTTTAACAATAACTCCCTAGTTGATGTTTATCGTAGCTATCAATATATTTTTATATTAAATTCTGAAACGTGCCATTTTGAAAACATATATTAATTGAGAAAAGTTTCTGCTGTTATGTTTTCAGCTTAGCTGTTAATCTATGTACGAACGTGAAGTAATATATATTTATAAATTTGAAATGTAGCTTGCTCAGAAACATTACCTATTTCTACTTAAAAATGACCGATTGTCGACAGACAGGGCCTTAAAAGAGACTTCTACATTGTGGTCTATAGAGGTAACTAGGGACCCGCCCCGGCTTCGCAGGGTTTTATTATACGTATGTATAATCCTTCCTTCTATTAAAAAAACCGCATTAAAATCTGTTGCGTAGTTTTAAAGATGTAAGCATTCAAAGGGACATAGGGATATAGAGACACGCGACTTCGTTTTATACTATGTAGTGACAGTGGTAAGTAGTAGTTCTCACCAGGTTCCTTGATGCCCATGAGCCTCATGAACTTGGAGACTTGTTTCCCGTCGTTGTCCTGCGCGAACCGCGTGCCGCTCCACTTGGCCGCTTCCTCCGTCTCGTTCTTGGCTTTGTTCGACCACAGCAACTTGCGCTTCTGGACCTGAGGCATGGTATGGCATTGGTATAGTGAGATTCAAACAAAGAAAAGGTGCATGTTTCATGAAGATATCAAACCCGGGGCTTCATTATATAACTAAATATTCTATCCAGGATTTTTTTTGTCAACCCGTTTTTATTTTTAATTTTATAATAAATTTTGTATATTAGAAAATATATTTCTATGTCATGACTGTCTGTCTGTCTGTCTGTATCGTAAACGCGCATCACGCCGAAACTACTTGATGGATTGAAATGAAACTCGGCATGATTATAGGCATACTACGAGGACTGAATGATTTGGAATAAAGCTCGGGACGATTTGAGTTCATACTACAAGGAAGGACATGGGATACTTTTTATCCCGGAATTCGGTAAGGTTCCCCTGGGAGAGAGGGTGAAAGAAAAATTCTTTAACCACGCATCACGATGGAAGTGAATGAATTCGAATGGAACTCGGGACGATTGGACATGGGATACATTTTATCCCGGAATTCAGTTTGGTTCCCCTGGGCTATACGGGTTTTCAAAAATTTCTCACAGTATCTCAACGACGCGTACACACGCGTCGTTCAGATGCTGTGAGAAATTTTTACCAAACTGAATTGAACTGATAAACGCGAAAGTTTGTAAGTATGAATGGATAGATGGATGGATGTTCAGCAGTTTTTACGGATCCGTTGATGAAATTTGGCACAGAGATAGATTATCTGCTGGAATAAGAAATAGGGTTTATTTTATCCCGAAAATCCCACGGGAAAGGGAATTACGCAAGTAAAATCGCGAGTACTCCAAATACTAATCAGGCGCAGACGAAGTCGCGGGCACCAGCTAGTTATAAAATAATTTTGATTCTATTATCTACCCCGTGAATGTCGATATAGGTTTCTTAGACTTCGATTGTACCACTACTGGTTGACATTTGAATTACATAGATAATCGATTTCAAGTTAGATAAAAAGGGCCCAGCCTGAGTTTGGTTCTTAGTTTCCCTTATAAGCGCTATAGCTCCTTATCTTCGGCTTGCCACATCCAGCATCTACATACCTGGTCGAGTATCCGATGCGAGCTCATGGCTCCCTGGTTGAAGTAGGTGGCGCGGCCGTGCGGCACGTCGGAGGCGGCGGCGCGCAGCTGCTGCGCGGTGGCCATGGACCCGTCCGGAGTCTTGATCTGCAGGCCCATCTTCTCCATCACCTCCAGCTTCTTGTTCACTTTGTACGAGGGTCTGTAGTCGGCCGGCGAGCGGCGCTCGCTTGAACTGCTGCGGGAAATAACTTTTTGCTGCAACCTAACTTTTTGCTATAACCTGCACACTGTCTCTGATGCTGTCCCGTTTAGGGCTTCTACACTAAACTACTACATAAACTACTGCATATCGGAGCGATGCGAATTATTTTAAAAAAGCCTTAGAACTACAATATAAAATACTTAACATAAGTAAAATAAGCTAAGCAGTTTCCACAAATAGAAAGAGAATAACTATCCAAATATGTAATTAGATATTCATCAATAAGATTCGTAGATTTTTACGACGCATCGTAAAAATTTTGCTCATCGAAAATTTCGAATCTTTAGATCGCATTTGGAGTGAGCAGTACGCAAGCACTGCTTAGTAAACGTTATTCTCAATCCCATTATAAGAGACTAATTTGAATTTCAGTTTCGCTACATAGTATAAAACAAAGTCACTTTTTCTGTCCCTATATCCCTTTGTATCTTTAAAACTACGCAACGGATTTTGATGCGGTTTTTTTACTAGATAAAGTGATTCAAGAGGAAGGTTTTACGTTTTGTTTTGTTTATAATGAAATCGTGGGAAGCCGGGGCGGGTCGCTAGTATTTAATACACTGAAATTGAAATAAGTAGCTTAGAGATACAGTAATTTGAAATCTTTTTCCATTTTATATGTTTTCACCAAATTATGATGATTCATTCAAGATTATAAACAATTTCTGACGCCGCAAACAAGAGTCCAGTAAACATCAGTTCTAACCCTCTTTACTAACAAACCTCGACAGTGCGAGGGATATGTTTGGCTCCACATTAGTTGAGTTACCTTGAGTGTGAGGAGGCGGTGGCGGGCGCGCCGCGCGACCTCGATCTCTCGCGCCGCTCCGAGCCGTACTTGTGACTGGATCTGCAACAACGGAACATCACCTTTAGATTCTTTACATAAGTGAAGCATCCCGCAGTTAGCGGTACATCCAGACTGACTACGCGACGGCGGCGGGACGAGCAAACTAGAAGCTTGTTCTATGCCCTTGTGGTGCCAGCATTGCATTTGCATTAGATGTTGAAAAGATGATCAAACAATCGCTATCGCCGTAAATATATTATGTTGTTCCCTTGTGACAATCCTTATTATAATTAAAGCGAAAGTTTGTAAAAATGCATATATGGATGTTTGTTCCTCTCACGTAAAAACTACCGAACAGATCGGGCTGAAATTTTGAATTAACATATTTCTAGTATGAACATTTCCATAGAAATAACGCGTGCGAAGCCGTGGGCTGATGCTTTTCTACTATAACAGTTGACTTAGTAGATAAATAATGTATTTGAAGCATCTTTGGTGTAATTCTAAAACTAAATATCAAACAAAAGGCACAAGAGTAATGAAATGTTGGTAACCTCTTCTCCTCGGAGTGCCGACTGCTCCTGTGCTCCCGCTCTCTGTCCCGCTCGCGCTCCCGGTCGCGCCGCTCGAACCTGAAATATTCAGTACTCATCAAAACCACTTCACTCAGAACCTCAAAATTATTTTTAACAGATATAAAAAAACAAGCGACCCGCCCCGGCTTCGCACGGTTATATTATACGTATAAACCTTCCTCTTGAATCACTCTATCTATTAAAAAAATTGCATCAAAATCCGTTGCGTAGTTTTAAAGATTTAATTGAAAGGGACATAGGGAAATATGGACAGAGAAACTGACTTTGTTTTATACTATGTAGTGATAGTGAAGTGACACTTCGTGATCCTTATTTAATGATTCATTTTTGATTTCGAATTGGTTGAATTTGCCATTTAAATTTGATCAACATCTGAATAGAACTTTTTCAGTTATCCTTCCAATTAGTTAACCCACAAAAATTTATAACCGTAAACCAAATTGTTGATTTACATAAAGACAATTTTTTATTTGTATAAAAAGTGTTTCCCAATCTTTATAAAAAAAACGAATGGCAGACCGATATTTGTAATGTTATCTTCGCGTTTTCTAGGATTACAGCCCGGCTGAATGATGATTCGAGTCACTACACCTGACCACTGGCACTTGCTGGATGCGGTAAGCTGAAGACATTACGCTATGATGCATGTAATAACTTATTGATTTCTGCTTTAGGCTTTATTTAGCGGTGTGGAATTAAATACTGAGAAAGGGTATACCTGGGTGACACAGCATCCCGAGCATCATGTGACTTGTCAGGGAACTTGAGGTCCAAGAGCGCCGGCGGCTTGTCGGCGGGCGCGCCGGGCCGGTCGCCGAGCAGCCCGCGGCGGGGCCCGGCCTCGGGACCGCGGCCCGAGGCCTTCTCGGCTCTGGGACGTTGTTGCTTTTATTACTTTGCTGATTTTGGATATTCATCAGAGAGCGAAATCGAGTACCAACAGGGTTGGAAAAAAGAAATTTTATGACTGCTAATATTTGAAATAAAATTACAATCAAGGAAAAGAATAAACTAGAACTAGTATATACAATTGAAACCATTGAGCTAACTGCAGACGGTTGCAAACAGTCTATAGGTAGCTCAATTGATCCATATCAATACCAGTCGGAAGCGTCCCCAAGACACTGGCTGCATTACCACGATGCAGGTAATATTTTATTTTACATTTGAAGAGTCGTAAATTGGAAAACTATAATATTAGTAAATATGTTGGTGTTCAGTATTCAGTCTCAGTAGTAACCTAGACTAGATTTAAGTTTAAGTTGCTACCTGTATCTATCGTCCCGCCGGGGCGAGCGCCTGTCCCTCTCTCGCTCGTGCTTGTGCTTGGGCGGTGTTTCGCGGCGCCGGCGCTCGTCTCGCTCGCGGATATCTGAGGGATACAAGTATTACGTCACATATGAACATAATACACTAGCAGTGCCTCGCGTTTTCAGCCGCGGTAATTCCCGTTCCCGTGGGAAATCAGGGATAAAATTCCAGACTATAATCTATCTCTGTGCCAAATTTCATCCATATTCTTTCAGTATTTTTTGCGTGAAAGAGTTACAAACATCCATCCATACTTACAAACTTTCGCGTTTATAATATTAGTAGGATTGTTTTTGCAAAATCAACAAAAATTGTTTGTTGATTATATTTTGTTTATATTTTATTATATTTTGTGTACTTAGGCTGGCTATCATCAAAAGATGGCTATTCGTCGATTAAATTTGACATTTAATGTACAGAAACATGTACTAAAAGTATATGACTTTATCTTATGGTGAAAACCAGCCTCAAATCCGTGTTCACCAATAGATTAATAGAAGCCTTATAAAAACTATTGTTAACAAAATGAAGATTGAAATAGTTGATAGGAATGTGAATAGATTGGAGATGAAAGGCATTTATAAAATAACTAGCGACCCGCCCCGGCTTCGCACGGTTTTATTGTAAGTATATAAACCTTCCTCTTGAATCACTCTATCTATTAAAAACCGCATCAAAATCCGTTGCGTAGTTTTAAAGATTTAAGCAGTCAAACGGACATAGGGAAAAAAGGACAGAAAAAGCGACTTTGTTTTATACTATGTAGTGATGATAATAATGTAGAGAAGATGGATGGACTGTGTGAAAGAAAGGTGAAGAAGTGAAAGAAGTGCTGAGATCACAACAGATAGTAAATTGCATTTAACCAGTAGTGCCAACACAGCCTAGATTATTAGATCATGAGAATGAGCTATATCCTCACCAGTATGTTTCTTGTCCTCTCTGTAGTTGTGTCGAGCGGGCGCCGGCTCGGCTTGCGGCAGCTCGGGCTCCGACTCGGCGCCCTGCGAGTCCTGCAGGCAGACATTATTGACATAAACAATGTTGCGAATGTTCATACCAGTTGCTCACCCAGGAGGGGTTCATTCAAGTATGGGCAGTTCTGATTTAAGGTCTCCACACACTGAAGCTGGAGGCGGAAGGGAGTGAAGGCGTGCGAGTTGTATTCTATGGAATCCTCCGGCTTCAGTGTGTGGAGAGTTGTATAGCCATTTGATTTGATGATAAATTTATAAAATTAATTATGAGTATATGTTTCTTTTAAACACACTGTCAAGGAGAATTTCATCCACAAAATGGACAGTCTAAAAATATATAGAAAATAGACAGTGTAATAAGAAATTACGTACCTACATTTCTGGCAATAAATGATTTTATTTGATATATGCAAATAAAATAAGGTTACATACCCAAAATGGGTTTTCATGCAATAACCAAATATGATGACTTGATATATCATCATTTTTAAAGTTTTTAACTTACCAGTGCATTTGTTTAAGCTTCAGGGGCTCCATAATTCATTTCTTTTTACCAAACATTATAATTTCAAAGCTATGCCTGCCCTTTAGGAACTGACTCTAAGGCTCGGACTAAGAAATAACCAGTACCAACACCAAAATTGAGGACATGAATATAGCAGTTGTTAACCAGGGGCATTGTTACCATTATTCCTTCCTTACAGCTAGATCTACTTACATGTGAATGAAGCCTATGTCATTGTGCGGGCAGTGCGCAACCCTGATGATGTCTTCAAGTCTCGGCTCGCTCACGTGGGGGATTTGACTTTTGTTTTGTGTCAATTTATAAATGGGTAACCATATAAAATAAAAGTGTTAATATCATCGTTGAAAACAGTACAACGGATATGGGATATTTTAATTTTGGTACATACTATACGAAAATGGAAGATTTATTGTGCAATTTTTTTGAAAAATATTTTACAACTAAGTACTTTTACTTTATGTATTGCTAAGAGGTATATAAGTTCACAATAGGTTCAAAGATCGAAATTAGGTTGGGATGCTGATTTTATGATGTAATTACCTCACTCATGTCCATGTTCACATCGTCGTAATTTGTGTCATCGTCTCGGCGACGCGAGCTTCCGCCGTGGCCGCTGTGGCCCCCACCTCCCTACAATATCATTCTATTGTCAAGCAAGAATGCAGATTAATATTTGTACTTTTACCATCACAAAATGTATCAAATTGCAAGTATCACATGCGGAATAATAATCAAATTCAAGGACACCAAGCTCGAAACTTACCGATGCACTATGGCTCCCATAGCGTTCCTCAATTTCATCCTCGCTTCCGTAGCCTATTAGGGAATCCATTTCAGTGAACACTAAGTAGTTTTAGATGCGATATATGTATTGATCTTCAATATGCAAAACAAACAAGACCACGAATAGGAAATTGCAAAATTCAATATGGCGGAAGAGCTCTCTCTTCTTCGCATTCCCCCATTGCCATAGACACAGACCGATTCTAGATCTACATACGAATGAATGTTTGTATGATTTTTTACAAAAACAAAACCAATGTTGCCATATTTACAAAATATTTTAGGACCTGTTCGGATATATTTTGGTTTTCTACTGTGGTTTTTCATAAAACCAGTCAATACTGCAGTGAATGTAAGAACAAATAAGAAAGTTGGAAAGTATTTCACCAGTATTTTCGTACAATCAAACCTGAATTTACATAATTTTGTGTTAAATTGCAATTACTTTATTTCATAATTTTTTGGATCTTTCTTGATGAATATCCGAACCTATAATTCTTTTGTCTCTGATTTTTTTTCAATATGGCGGAATCATTGACCGCCGTTCGGACGTCTGTCTTTTTGCTAATCGAAAAACTGATTCTTTCGTGATAATAAATAGTAAATTTAAGTAAAAAAAAGTAATTTCCGAAGTGTTTATCTCACTGTGTTGAATATTGATTGATTTAAATAGATTCTAGCTTTCGTAGACAGGGAAAAAATGGTAATGATAGTTTTTTGTTTTGATACTTTTTACAAACTTTACTTCTTTTGAATTTGTGTTTTTTCAGTTTTTCGTTGGTTATTTAGGCTATTCCAATATATTTGGTAAATATCTTCAACTTAGATATATTACAGGGTCATAAAAATGTGATTTTTTTCGTTTTTTTTCTTTGTTTTCAAGTTTATAACCAAAAAAATATGTCGTAATGTGGTGTCGTTCTCACATGTTTTATTTTATCACAAACTTTCTTCCCAAAAGGCACTATTTCTTTGTGCTACCGATGAGTTAATTATGCAAGCTGGGTGTGGCTGTATCGATTTTCTCGGTAGCGTCTAGGTGTAAGCTTAGAATACGTCTTGAACTTGGTGCAGTGTGCCTAATGTAGGCATGTATTACAATGCGGTTTTTGTCTTGAATGCTTAGGTTTTCGCCCTAATATGAGACCTTAGAAGTACATTAAAACTTCAATTAGCAGGGTCTTCATGTTCAAAAACCAAAAAACTACCTGAGTTGAAGAATTGAGTGTCAAAATGCATATCAAGGTGGCACATCATGAGTTATCACAGGGGGAGTAAAAATGCAATAAAATTGCATTATAAAACCATGTTATCGCTTATATAAGTTTATGTGCCTTGTATTGGGCTTGGCAATTCTAGAAAATGGTCTTGAAAATTCTGAATATAATGCAAAATTCAAATTTTGCCTTAGATATCAAAACTTGTATGAAGTATCATATTCTTATTAGAATTTTGTCATTAACCATTTCTTGTTGAAACCTGAAGATAATTTTTAGCTTGCTACAGAGAATGGTAAGAATTAATATCTACTGCATAAACAGTCATGTGTTAGAGTTAACCTTGTGTTGAAGTCCATACTTTGTTGTTTACGAATAAACTCTTGATACTGTTTTGTAATTTATTTGGGTTTTTATAGCAGTTTCAATACAAACCCATGTCTTATAAGTAATTAATTCTTAGTTGCATCACTGCTTGAAGCAGGTTCTACTGAATATTTTATTTTCTTTATGCAGTCTAAAAGAAAGGCCTATGGAGATGATGAAGATAACCCACCATCAGAGTCTGGCTCGGACTTTGATGACGATGAAGATCCTGATAACTTGGAAGTCCCAGGTATATTCATTGGATTACTTTTTACTGGAACTATTTATGGTTTGGTATCAGCTCAGCTGCAGGTCAAATACAAATAGAACAGGTCCCAACATTACAACAAAAGTAAAGCTGAAACATCCTGCTCGGGTTCTTCAAAGAGCTGGGCTGGTTAGCCACGGAGACAATGCACAATACTCTCTCAAGTGACATGTCACTGTAGATCCCAGCTCCTCCCACATATAATTAGAATTACTGCATAGAATAAAACAAAGTTGCTTCCGCTGTTTGTCCCTATTGTATGCTTAGATCTTTAAAATTACGCATTTTGATGCATTTTTTGAATAGTTAGTGATTCAATATGTTCAATATACATATGTGAAGCCTTTCTTAGCAGGTGTGTAAACATCCTAAAAGGAACCTCATTCAAGATTTCAG
Source organism: Eupithecia centaureata (assembly GCA_944547425.1). Lineage (NCBI taxonomy): Eukaryota > Metazoa > Arthropoda > Insecta > Lepidoptera > Geometridae > Eupithecia > Eupithecia centaureata. Next base: position 455,864 of record OX155695.1, on the reverse strand, counting down.
CTTTGTAGCTCGTTTCAGAGATTACTCACCCAGTCATCTCTTTTATAAATGTAGATAATAATATTGTATTAGGAATATGACTAGACACATTCTGAGTGTTTTGATATTATTCATATTCAGTCCACCCATCATAGTAACATTGGCATGTCAACAAATACTACTGCTTAAAAGATCTGGAAGAGTTTTTTTTTTTTTAGTTATATGAATAAAAGACTTAGAATTGAGTATGATTTGGTTTGTCAGGTGGAGGCAAGACCCTGGCCGCAGCAGCTCAGCTGGCGCCGCCCAAGGTCACGGTCACCTCCAAACCTGCCGCCCCACACGTCAGACCTACCACTAACCCCCTCGCTGGTAAGTTGCTCCAACACAATATCAGTTGGAGATAAGAGTTACATATACTCCAGCCAAATAAGATGTGCAATATTTATAAAAAAACAGCTCATACTAAACCTAACATTTATTCCTTCATATTGATTTTTTAACACAATCTGCTCTGATTGTTAACTTTCGTTCAATAAGTTTTTATTGGTAAGAATATAAAATCTATATGTCGAATAAATTTTTTTTTAAATTGTAGAGCTTCATTTATAATTTTAATATATTATTATTATGTAGCTGAAGTATAAAATCAATCATGTCTTCCAAGACAGGAAATAGATTCTTTGGAGAAATTTAAATGAGCTGGATAGCAAAAGATAAATATGAGTCATAGCCCCGGCAAACTGCACATTATTCAAATCATAGAATTAGATAGACATACTTGGGGACTTCCCAGATATTTAGTCACAGTACTACACTCTACACCTTACACACACCTTACACTCTATACTCTGACACCTTGTATGTATAGGCAATCTTGTGTATTCTGCATCATATCTTTGTTTATGCCCTTTGTTTGACCACATCCTCACCGGATACTAATTAGGTAGTTCTGTGTATCAGAGAGCCAAATTGGATGTTACATATCTTAGTCTCCTGACACAAAACTTCTCTAGGCATCTATGTTCAGAGCGGTCTCTCGCCCAGTGGCGTCTAGTACGCGGCTTTGGAGACTTGATGGTTAAAATAAAAACTGGTTGTGTCCCACAGCGGCATCAGGCATGGCATTTGGACAAGCCAGCAACGCTAAGCCAATCCGCATACCAGCCAGCTCTCTAACCAAGTCGATCAACCTCGGCAACATCAATAACCTGGGTAACCTGAGTAACCTCGGCAACATCGGCAACCTCGGGAATATCAGCAACCTGCAGGGCAGCCTCGGCAGCCTAGGCAACTTCGGCAACCTCGCCGGGATGGGGCGCGGGATGCCCGTCCGCCCGCCGCCGGCCGGGAAGGGTATGTGCCTGATTTATATTTTATTTATTTGGGAAACAACCAGCTAAGTTTCCTCCATTAAATGATACATGCATGATACATATACATACTCGTATGTTACCATTTTATTAATTTGATTTAGAACAGTCTTGGTTATCTTATGCAACAGGCCCTGCTATACTGCGGGACAAAAACATTGTTTCAAAGACAGCAACTTGACCCTTCTGTAACCAATATTGCTTGAAACGAGAAAACGTGCCTGAACTCTAATCAAGCCATAGTTAAAAATAAAAATATGTAGAACGTCATCATAGTAAATATCCAGTTAGTATGGTATGTACGTAGCGGTGTAACTAGGAACCCTATGTGTTGTAAGAACACCGTCGTGTTCAGGGTGAGTGCGGTTATAGACGCGCACGAATCGCGCCATCAACACAAACTGCGTTCGTAGTTATAACCCGCTTACAGTCATACTACGTCAAACTACGAAAGTTTTTATAGTAAACCGCGTTAGTAGTTAAACTAAACTAACACTTAACTACCAACTTACTTACTAAAGGAACCAAAGGAAGGTTGACGAATTTGAATAAGAGTGGTGATATTAGCAAAAAAAATTTTTGGGTAATTAAGCAGTCCTGATGAGGAACTAAACTTCATGCCAGGAAAAACATATCTTGTATTGTGGTATTGGTACACAAACAAGATTTTATTAGTCCTGTTGTGTGTGATATTAGTTTTATACTATTAAAGACCCCACATTTGGTCATATATCCTTTTTACACGGCTCGATCTGTTGGAACGAACAATCGAACGGATTGGTGACATTTGCACTGCAATACTTGAAACCAGAGACGAAAACGTCAGCAAATTCTTTGGATCACTTACTAACCTCGTGGAACTTAAATTATTATACAAGAAACAAGTTAAACTTTTAACATGCGTAGATATTTATAATCGCTCACAGACGCCGAAATGCGCCATATACCTCCCACTATAGAATACTAAACCCCACCATTCCTGCGAGTTGTAGAACAGCGTCTTAACAATCGCTATCGCAGGGAATAGCAGTGCATAGATCAATAGCCGCATTCGACGCGCCTAATAATAACTTGATCAGTGGATATCGATCGGGCTCAGATTTCCGGGAGCGTCGTGCGAGAGCTTAGCATACATCCCCTAGCCGTGTTCCGAACTTAGCCCGAGGCAGTGGGGGATTTGAGCTAGTTATTGCAACAGCAGATTGTGTTGCTCTTGATCTAGAATCTAGAGAGACTATGATACATTAGATTTTTTACAGATTCATCTGAATAACAAGTAAATTTTACAATTGGATGTCCTCCCATAATGTGAAAGAAGGCTTAAAAATGCTGTTTGCGTTGTCGGGTTTAACAAACCCTTTATCCTAAACTGCAGGGCTGGCTTCCTACGAAGAAATAATAAGTCTTCCCTCCCTGTGTTTGAGTTTCGTCCGTCCCTGAGTGTCCCTTAGGGTCACCCTGGAAGGCTACTTCTAGGATAACGCGCTGTGATTTGTCTCGATCTCACAAAATATTTATTTGAGGAAGGGTTGACTTAGATTGCTACCAGAAATCTAAATTAAGGGACATCCCAGACACTGCGAAACCAGAGTTTTGTGGCAACCAAGAGCAACTCGCGAATTATCTGCCTAAACTATCAAACTAATATTAAAAATGCGAAAGCTTGGATGATGGTTGTTTGTTACTCTTTCAAGCAAAAACTACTCAATAAATCGGGCTTAAATTCTACGTAGTTATAGCTCTGGAAATCTGGAATAACACATAGCTTACTTCTAATCCTATAAATCCGTTTCCAGGGGATAAAAACAGCCTTGAAACGTTTCTATAGAAACAATGCGTGCGAAGCCGCGGGCATATTCTAGTTTGAAGTGAATACGTTTTAAAAATTTATTGACGTAATTTTATTAGCAAGTATGAATTTGTTCTTTGAATAAACGATAACTCTAGTCAATCCAACAGAAAGCATTAGAATGTACAACTCTATTTGATTTGAATAAAGTGGCCTCAAAATAATACCTGTTTACCGTCCTCGTGCGAAACTCTCAATAAATAATAAATATATGAGTGGATTGAGACAGATCTCTTTTGGTGCCCTTGTGCCACGGGTCAATTAAATATGTAGTAGGTCAGGTCACAAGATCTTGGTGGGCGTAATAAGGATTAAGTTTCAGGGTTGGTTTTAATTTGTGTGACGGATTCTCGTTGATGGAAGTAGGGGTAATGTTTATTTATTATACTATTAATTACATACCTTGGTAAGTCAAAAATAACCATAATGGATTAAAGATTTTAAAAACAAAGAAATACAAAAACTGTCGCCTTAATAAGCACATGTTCAAGTTGGGGGTAAGCGACTCACAATCATGCAGATTCAAAAAAATCTTAATTATTTAATTGTTTTTGAAACATATATGCAGTGATTAGTTGTTATATTCAGCATCTAAGTAGTGATTGATTTATTCTAGCGATGAGCGCGGGCCCCGTGGCGTTACCGCCGCAGTACGCGGCAAGCTCGTCCGCCGCCTTCAACGCCGCCTCTCTGTTCGCCCAGAGTGAGTCGAGCCCCGACACCCTCTTCCTGAATACATCCCTGCATGTTTGGAATGATCGCGATATTGATTATAATTCTTGGACGTTTCGTATTGGGTTTGTCTCCTTTTTGTCAAAAAAAAAGAAATTCTTGTGTGAGTGATGTGATGTATTATTGGCCTGTTTTTCATCTACAAAATATGATTTAAGTGGTAACTATTTGTTTGGCTGGTCACTAAACCACTTTCTGTGATGATTTAAGATGATTACAAATCTTTTTATGAAACGTCTAAGTCACACAACCAATATCAATTATTGTATGATGTGTAGTCGTACGGCCTACGTAGTTTAGTGACGTTTTGCATTTTTTTATGACCCTATTCCTATGAACTTGATTACATCCCTGTATTTGCTACTGTCGCCATGAACTCTTAGATATTGTGTTTGATTCCTTCAAAATGGTTTACTTCAACTTTTTAAATACATACCTCAAACTTTGATTGTTTCCATGAAATTCCTGTAGCTTGGAAGAGCGTTTTGATAACTTAGAATGGTTTGAATTTCTTGACTATATTAGTACTCCTTCTCGTCCTTCCCTGGAGTACATTCCTGTGGTTTTTATAATTTTATCTTTGATATCTTACATCTTGGTTTAATCTATTATTTTGGTTGCATAATTATTTTGTAGATAGTTATTTAACATAGAGCTTATCTAATGAATTTCTTTCTAAGTAGAATATCGTTATATGATAACAAAGAAATGCATTTATTTGCTACTCTTAGAGTAGGTAAAATTAAAACCGGATAGTTTTAAGGGTTCCGTACCATTGTACAAAAAAGTTTAACAAAAAAAAAGAATTAAAGAAGCACTATATTTCTATTCAATGGATCGAAAATGCCAAAAATCTATATCACCCTTCCAAGTAATGACCGCGCCCGATGTTTCTTATTTGGTGATCGGTACCAACGTTATTGAATATCAATACGTATCCTGTCAAAATGTCCACTGTCTACGTATAAATCAATAATAAATATGATGTACGATTGTTCAAGAGAAACATCCTTGACAAAGGTGCAACAATAACCAAAAAGCACGTTTATAGTTTAATCTAATTACAATAAAATTTAATGTAGACAAAGATAATAATATATGTATAATATAGGTGGGCTGTGTGAGGATTGGCCATCTGTTAGTCCTATATAGGTAATTAATTAGTTAAGATGAGAAATGCATAAAAAAAAATTGCAGAAATACGATCGTGCTGAATAAACCATTGTATTATAACAATCTCACTGATGGTAAGCGACGACGTATCTCGAAGGTCTACCAGACACCTATTCACTCTCGTCTTGAAGAGATCCAGTTTTTAGTTTGCCAATTTGGTTCAAATCTCATTCATTTCCTTTTCTCCTATGCAAGCGGAATGGTCTTCCTAGGGAAACCGTAATTTTTCACAGTATACTACAACATTTTGACAAAGGCACTTCTCGTAATGCTTGTCTTCCACCTTCGAGTTTAGAGTGGTAGTAATAGTATTAATTGTAATGTTTCAGTGGAGATGGCGGGCATTCCCGGCATGAACTCGTACATAATGCAGAATCTGAACCAGCTGATCGCGAGCGGCATGGGCGGGCCGCTCGCCGGCATGCTGGGCCAGTTCAACATGGCGCCCGCCTGGGGGCAGGCCAAGCCCAACATGTGGCATCAGGACAAGGTATTAACACCACAAACGATATTACATCGTACATGTAAAATTACAAGGAGAAACCTCACTAATAGTGTAGATGCCGGGGTATTCAAAATATTATTCTATTTAGTCCGTGAATTAGAATTTCGAAAAATATTGGCCACATATTTTTTTCCTGACTTCCGGAAAGATGGCTGATCAGTAAAGACGTGTAACTTTACACAAAACATTTAAGAATATAAAATAAACATCTGACAATTTAATATGGCTGTAAAATGGCATTAGCCTGTTCATAAAAAATGGACAAATTAAACTAATAAAATGTATTTTTTTCCTTTGTCAATCACTCAGAAAATGGCCGAGATTCTCTTGAGATATTTGTGCTGCAGAAGAGGTTTGCTTCTGCCTTTGCTTGCCATCTTTAATAATAACAAAAAATCATGGTCATTTTATTTTCATTTTTACTTAGGTAGATCATTTGAAGTATCGGAACTGTTCAAAAGTAAGCTCTAAGGGAATAAAGCACAAGATATTTGTTATTTATTGTGCCATGGACACATGATTGTAGAGGGAAGCTAGCTTAAACAAAACTGGAACCAAACAATTGTTTCAAAAGAAAAAGCAAAAGATCATAATATTTTACTGATAATTTGTAATATATTTGTTCGTTTTAGATGCCTGGTGATGAAGAGGAGGTCGATGATGAAGAAATGGGAGTGGCTGAAACATACGCCGATTACATGCCAGCTAAGTGTATGTTACATACTATGTCTACAGTTTGTATCCCAATAATTAAAAGATTCAATTTACGTGAACTTTTCAACTGTTGATATATTGATGGGGGTTCGTAGATAAATAAATAATGCTAAGCAATTCACATAGTTTAACTAGAAGTGAAGCAGATTTTGTGTAACTAGATAACTGAAATGCTTAAAATATTAGATTTATTTTCAATGAAAACAACACTTTGAATAAATATCTGCAGATCTTATATATGTACCTTTATCCCGAGGCGGGAATCGAACCAGCAACCACCTGCATCGCAGGCGGACCTTCGCCCGCGGCGGCGTCAAATATACAATCAATCACAAATAATAACATAAAAAAATCTACTTAGCAAACATTTTCATGTGCTTTTTTATTTCAATCTAGCGACACGTCCGGCTTCGCACGGTTATATTATACGTATAAACCTTCCTCTTGAATCACTCTATCTATTAAAAAAAACCGCATCAAAATCCGTTGCGTAGTTTTAAAGATTTAAGCGTTCAAAGGGACTTAAGGTTGGTGTGAACACCCGAGCCCCCATACAAACGTTGCTTTCGTTTCATTTGGAAAGTACCGGCTCGATTTCAATGAAATTTTGCATACATAATCGGATTACAAAAAGCTACGGGTGCACCGTTTTAGATTTTCAAAAAACGTAATTAGCATTAATTGAGAGCGAAACTAATTTGCCATATTTTCACACTAAATCGAGTCATTTTCAAGGGATTTTTTATGCATGATAAACACCTGTATTCGAAAATCTGTCACGGTACACCCATCGTAAATATATTTAACTTTAGGGAAAAACAATAATATTTGAGAAAACAATCGATAATTCAAAATAAATCCAAAGCAACGAAAAAATATTAATTTTTTTAAAAATCATTGTCGTTTTTGCCACCGCTCGCTCACGCGAGGGGGGCGGTAAGACGCAGAGGAGGTGGAAAATGTTACGATTTCCGAAATAAGGCGAGCTCAGCCGAACGGGCCGAGCCGACCGACGACGAGTCGTCATCGTCAGTCCGCTCAGCCATTCACCGACATGCAGCTGACAGGCTCAATCAAATATAGCGTTCACCGATTGACACCTGACAGACCCAGTCAATTATTGCATCGAACGATTGGTGGAAATATTTCAATTCGCGAAACAGGGCGAACGCAGCCGAACGGGCCGAGCCGACCAAGCTCGACGGGTCGTCATATTCTATCTATATATAAAAACCATCTGACTGACCGATTCATCATCGGAAGAGCCGAAACCGCTGCAGCTACATAAAAAGTTGAAATTTGGAAAAAAGCTTCCTTTTCAAGTAAAAACACTAAGGCGGGTGAAAAGAAATGAAAACATTGTTATATGAAACTTTTTAATGCGTAGTCTGACTTTATTGAACCTAGATTATTTCAAATACAAAATAAAAGTACACGTAACGAATTTTCAAAAATTCATAATTTTTCGATCTACCCTGAAAAGAGGTATAAGATAATACCTATGTTAACGTTTGTATGAGAAATGTTCAATTAGTTGTGAAGTTTTAAGAATGAAAGAATACATATTTCAGGATTTTGATATTTAAAATGGAGGCTAATTCTACGCGGACGAAGCCACGTGGTTTTGATAGTAACTGAATAAAATCCATATTCATAATATTTGATGTAGTTTGAAATTAAGATTACGTCATTAATTTACAAGATATCTTGACGTTAGTCAAACAAACTTCTGAATTCATCCAATCCAGAGTAAAGGCTTTTATTTTGACGTTAATGACGAAAGTAGTTCGTGACACGATCACTTTGACTCGTTTAGACGCCCTTTCTCACTCAAAACGCGCACCATTTCATTCGACTTGAAACAGCAACAAATACACACGGATCGGCCGCTGAGATTTACGAGAGGTTCCTAGCCTTCTTAAGGACATAGGGACAGAAAAAGCGACTTTGTTTTATACTATGTAGTGAAGTACTATTTCACTCAATACACAATTCCAGTGAAGATCGGGCGGAAGCACCCCGACCCCGTGGTGGAGACGGCGTCCCTCTCGTCCGTGGAGCCGGTGGACGTGACGTACAAGCTCAGCCTGCCGCCGGAGACCATCAACGGCGGCATGATCTCCGCCTTGCAGCTGGAGGCCGTCGTCTACGCCTGCCAGGCTCACGAGAACATGCTGCCAGATAAGACTAGAGCTGGATTTCTTATCGGTAAGTATCTACTAACTACGCATTAAACCAAAATCCCACCGCTGCCACCAACAGTCAACTTAAAACTCAGCCGGCCTTGAAAAACCATTTACGGAAGCGTGATATCAGCTCTGTAGTTTGTTAAAGTAGTAGACGCGTCTCAGGCACATGAGAATATACTGCAAGATAACTTCTGAGATGTTTTCTCATTCTCACTTAGTGATACATTTTTCAAGTGAATGTCTTTAACTTGGAATGTATTTTATTAATTTAAAATCAATTTATGTATTAAGTTGTTAAATAAAATTTTGAATTGTAATGATTATCATTTTTAGTCGCATCAAAACACACCGTTAAGACCTGTCCTGGTTTCCTTATCAATAAGTTTTTATAAGGTACCTACAAATCCCACCTCTGCCACTATACAGTAAATCTAATAACAACTGAATCAAGAGACTCTGTACTAGCACAACTTCTGCGAGCTTCTGTACAAGTTAACAACCTTTTTGTACCCAGGCGACGGCGCCGGCGTGGGCAAGGGCCGCACCATCGCGGGAATCATCTTCGAGAACTGGATGAAGGGGCGCAAGCGAGCCATCTGGGTGTCCGTCTCCAACGACCTCAAGTACGACGCGGAGCGGGACCTGCGGGACATCGGGGCCGGCAAGATCGAGGTCTACCCGCTCAACAAGGTAACCTACACCTTATGAACTGGATGTTAGGTTTCAAAGTCTTTATTTAAATAATGTGTGATAGATAACTTACGGATCCAAGATACGGAACACAATTTAATTCATAAAAATATATAAACGGACACTATTGCTATTGTGCACGCGTTGCGCCTGTGTAACTATTTTATTTTTATTTTGTGTTGCTGTGCAAATAACTGTGATCAAAAACTACTTGTGTGTATAGGGTCTTCTGTTTGTTGTCAGAAATCCTACTAATATTATCAACGCGAAAGTTCGTAAGTATGGATGTTTGTAACTCTTGCACGCAAAAACTACTGAACGGATTAGATTATAGTCTGGAATAACACATAGGCTATATTATATCCCGGCATTCCCACGGGAACGGGAATTACGCGGGTGAGACCGCGGGGCACGTAATAATAAATTGAAGTTACATTGCGATTGACTATACCCTTAAAAAGAAAACTGTTAAGCTTTAGTTTTAACCACCATTGTTTGTATTCATAATATAAGTATTTTTAAGCTGTTTGTTTTCCAAATAATAAAAATAAAATAACATTGAATGAATGTATCCCCCAGTTCAAATACGCGAAGATATCGTCCGCCGTGAACGGCAGCGTGAAGCGCGGCGTGGTGTTCAGCACGTACTCGGCGCTCATCGGGGAGACGTCCTCCACCAGCACCAAGTACCGCACGCGGCTCAAGCAGCTGCTGCAGTGGTGCGGGGACGACTTCGACGGATGCGTATCCTTTTCACATCACAACTATTGCATCTACTCATCCCTTTTACACGTTATACCTTGTGTGTCTTTGCATACTTCCCACGGCAAAGCTCAACATTTTATAATACTAGCGACCCGCCCCGGTATACAGTGTTATAGGTATTCAATTATTAACCTCTTAAAGGCGACTTGGGGCAATCAAAACTAACTACTTTTGTTCTATGACTTTTGAAAAAACGTAATACGTACCCAGTTTTAATTTTTTTAGTTTTGGCGGGAATTTCTATCAGTTGTTAGCTCTATGTCTCGTAAAAACCTTCATAACTACCTATGTTTAATTTATTCGACTCTGACGTGTGCGCAGTCAGCTGAGTGCTGCGACTGCTACACAATCGCTCGGCCGAGAGAAAATTAGAACTGGAAATTTGCTTATATTTTTTTGGTCTGGGAAAACATCATTGAATTAGAAAAAATCGTAGCACAAAAGTTGTTAGTCTTGATTTACCCAAGTCGCCTTTTCTAGGTTAATTATTAAAGATAAAGTCAAAAATAAATAAATTCTCAAATAACTTACGGCCTAAATAAGAACCTCCTTACTTGGATTCGTTTTACTATCATTAAATCAATTTCTTTATCTTTAAGAATTAGTCAAATTTAATACTTAAAGATAGGTACATAATTATCTAAATAATATAAGAAATAAAGTGATAATTGATTTCCTCCTCGCTTCAATCTTTTGTCCTTTTGTTGATTACTTGATGTGTACTCTTTCCTGAACCGCAAGTCAGATCGTGTTCGACGAGTGCCACAAGGCCAAGAACCTGTGCCCCGTGGGGTCGGGCAAGGCCACGAAGACGGGCCTGACTGCGCTGGAGCTTCAGACGCGGCTGCCGGGCGCGCGCGTGGTGTACGCCTCCGCCACCGGGGCCTCCGAGCCACGGAACATGGCCTACATGGTGCGCCTCGGCATCTGGGGGGAGGGCACGCCTTTCCCCACCTTCATGGACTTCATCAATGCCGTCGAAAAGAGGTCAGGCTTCATTCTTGTACAATACTGTCTTGTTACTTTTATACTTATCATACATAGTATGAAACCAAATCGCTTTCTCTGTCCCTATGTCCTGAACTTTACGGCTCTCTCTCACTCCACAGTACTATAAATAAGTCTGTTCCTTTCTTTTCTACGAGAGTTGATATGACACAAGGTTTTTGATCACATTGTTGTGTTTATGTTGTTGTTAAACTTGGTGTTTAACTTGGTTTTAATTGTTGATGTGTGAAGCGTGTCATTTTAAAAAAAACGTTTTTGACAGCACTGCCAATAGAATAGACACTCTGAATAACTTGACTACCTTCATCACAGAGGCGTGGGCGCAATGGAGATCGTTGCCATGGATATGAAACTGCGAGGCATGTACATCGCGCGCCAGCTGTCCTTCCACGGAGTCACATTCAAGATCGAGGAGGTCCCGCTCAGCGACGCCTTCAAGGAGACTTACGACAAGTCTGTGGCCTTGGTGAGTTTCACTTCTGTGCGGTATTATTACTACAGTTCTATCAGTGTGAATATCGAGACGAATAAAGTTTCGTTCTTTTGCCAGGATTGATAAAATTGATTTCAAAGACATTTTTTATTTGTATTTTTTTTATTAAATAGGTTTCTGTTCTTTACGATAAAATAACATGTTCATAAACATACGTACGTACAAACGTGTACATACTTACTAAAATAAAACGTTCCCTACGAACTAATTACAAACTAACTTAAAATGTACCTAGGGCAAGTGAGATTTTTAAATGTACTGTGTGCCAAATGTTTGTTTACTCTTCGGTTCTCTGTTAGTTCTTTAATTAAATTGCGGAAAACGTTGCAAGCTAATAATGGTGGTGAATTTAATTAGGAGCCACCCAGTACTAGTTAATCAGTTTTAATTTCTTTCCATCGTTATTCCTTGCACATTTATATTGTACCTACTGTAGGATGTTGTAGATATGTTTGTCATTGCTTTGCAGTGGGTGGAAGCGATGCAGCGCTTCACGGAGGCAGCTGAGCTGATAGACGCGGAGTCGCGCATGAAGAAGACCATGTGGGGGCAGTTCTGGTCGGCGCACCAGCGGTTCTTCAAGTACCTCTGCATCGCAGCCAAGGTGAGTCTCACACCACTAAATCATAAAAAAATGTGTATATTTTTAGGACCAACAAACGGGGTATTTATTCGTTCTAATCTGCATTGAATGGACCCCCAATGGTGAACATTGACCTTTAATGAAAATATTTTTATTTGGTGTTTTCTATTGATTGAGTGCTGAGGTTTTATGGAAACTGCATTGTCCGGACATAGATTTATTACTGAAGGGAAGTACCTTAATACATTGGTTATATGCCTTGTACTACACCACTTCACTATGTATAATAAAAATAATATATACATCCATACAAGGTGTAACATATTACACTTACTATGCCGAAGGGGGGTTTCAGACCCCAATGCTAATCAGTTGTGAGGGGGAGATAATTAAAAATTCCTATTTTCACACACACATGATTTTTTATACCGTGTACAATGTATTGTGTTAAGTAATCTAGTACCCATAACGCAAGCTCTGCTTAGCTTGGGGCTAGCTGTTGCTGCGAACATTATTTTTTGTTTTTTATGAACTTCCATTGTTGTTGTGTTGTTATCAGGTGAACCACGCCGTGGTGACGGCGCGCGAGGCGGTGAAGTGCGGCAAGTGCGTGGTGATCGGGCTGCAGAGCACGGGCGAGGCGCGCACGCTGGACCAGCTGGAGAGGGACGACGGCGAGCTCAGCGACTTCGTCTCCACGGCCAAGTTAGTCCTTACATACTCATTGCTTATGCGAGGCGGTGAAGGCAAGCCCTGGTCAGGCTCGAAGGACCAATGATCCGGCTCGAAGGAACATATTCAGTAACTTACTGAGAAATAATGAGAATCTATTCATAGTTTGTTTAGTAATAGAGTATTGTGTATCCACAGAGGCGTGTTCCAGACGCTAGTGGAGAAACACTTCCCGGCGCCCGACCGCGGCCGCATCAACCGGCTGCTCGGGCTCGAGGGCAAGCCCAAGCCAACGCCCGCGCCCGCGCCCAGCCCCGCGCCCAGCGCCAACGGGAACGGACTCGACGAGGACGCTAACACTTCCAAGAGGAAATGTAAGTCTTTGTCTTGGCACGAAGAGTTAGGTTTTTATAAGTCTTGCAGGTCCTCTGACTTTAACAACGTAAGTTTTTTAAAGTTTTTAAGAACAAACAAACAAAACAAACAAGTATTTATTTTCAAAATAGAGAACTAAAAAACTTACATTTAAATGTAAATTGTAGTGAAACCTCGCTCTTACTAAGAAAATCTTGTATGAAGATGCGAGGGATCCCAGCTTCGGATTTTAGATACCTAGTTATATATTTAACAAATTAAAAAGCACATTGTTTAAATCTAAGAAAAATTATACAATAGAAGAACGTTCAATATACTGTGTGTGAGCAAACAACCTACTAGCACTATCAAAAGGCTGACAAAATAGCAATCTCAATTGACTATATAAAAATATAAACAAATGCCCGTGCACATATCACAGGTATCACAGGTCTGCTTTCACATCTTTCCAATGCTACTGCAAGTATCAAACCTATCCTTATCGGCACCACACAGACACGGCGAGACACCAAGAGACAGTGGCTTGCTGTATAATGATACAGCAAGACACTGTCTCTTGGTCCTCGTCTAGTCTAGACTCTGCTAAATGACTAGAACGTATGATAGAGGGAGAAGGCCGACATGTAATGACATTGGTGTGTTGTTTATCTCCAGTGACGTCCCGGCAGCAGGCGAACGTGGCGGCGAAGCGCGCGCGCGGCGGCTCGTCCTCGGACGAGTTCGTACGAGGCTCAGAGGACGAGTTGGAGCCGGACGAGCCGCGCAGCGACTCCGACCTCAGCGACTTCAACCCCTTCCGCGGCGGCAGCGACAGCGACGACGGTAACTACTCTCACATATAGAAGTCACCATTCGGTTTCAGATTATTTATTCTCGACTCATAGTAGTCATCCATCATTATTGGGTTGGAATTACAAAACAAACAAATCGAAATTGATACACAAGTTGGTACATTGATCGATTTAAGTTAATTAAATTATAACTCGTTAATAGAAGCGTTTTACATAAAATAAAACGCATATTAATTTACTTACCTTGGTAAACGTTTATATAACTGAGATAGGCCCTACATTTCCCGCCATATAAATAAGTATTGGCTTTGACTTTCTGTAAAAAAGTACTAGCCAATCAGTAACCTCGTCCAATGAGGAGTTGGCCAATCCGGTGTCTTCCCGCCACCGGCCGCTACGTCAGATGTGCGCTTGGAGCGCCACCATCTTGTTTCTTCATTGCGTCGAATATCACCAGGCAGAATTTAAAATGTAAACGTTTACCAAGGTAAGTAAATTAATATGCGTTTTATTTTATGTAAAACGCTTCTATTAATTTGACTGTACCTTGGTAAACGTTTATATAACTGAGACGTGTTTGTTATCGCCTGGTGGTGGTGAAGACACTCAACGCCAATGTGAACTTACTATTTTTTAAATAATGTTATAATCGTAAGCCACATCACTTTGAATGCAAATTAGTCATTGTGACATTCAAAACTGCAATACGTATGGTCCAAAACACAATTAAAATAGCCTTATATAAACAGATGGCTTAAATAGTTAAAAGACATTTATGTCTTGTTTCAACTGGTTCTGAAATCAATATCATAGAGATACCATTTATAAACAAATTTATCGCACTCTATCATGATGATGATAGAATGTACCATCGATCCTAGTATAATAAATAATTCTGAACAAAACCTTACACAGTATCATACAATAGGGCCGCCAAGCTCAGCATGAATATGTTCCGAGTGATTGGGTACTGATGACTGATAAACTTATAACAATAAATTGCTAAATATGTTCGTTTTGTATCAGTATACCTAACTGTATAATAATACTTCAGCAGCTTAACTTCTTTTAGAAACAGTTTTTGCAACTTTTGCAATGCGTACGACCTTCGGTGACAATAAATCATTGCACAACTGAAAACTAAAATATCTGCTCCAAAATGTGAGTAAGTAGTTACTAGGTATTTAACTCATTAATTTTCTGGACATAGTACGCGTATTAACCAATTGAAAGCATGTGGGAAAACAGTTACATTAACATTTCAATTTATTGCAGTGCGCTGTAATACCTGAGTAGGTACTTTATGAACCTTTATAACTATAGTAAAGCTTTGTATGTTTATCTAAAATGTCCAGTTATGGGAAGTTCTTATAAAACATTTGAATAACTGGTTTTTCCTCCCCACAATGTTTGGACTAGATTACAAGTTTTGCGATCAGACTTGTGTACATTTCCACTGTAGAAGCGTAAGAAATCTTAGATCCGATACACATAGCTAAAAATACAGGTATATCTAATTCTTTTTCCCTTATAGGTACTTTTTTTGCTCTTAAATACGCACTGGGTATCCTTCTAATGTTATTCGAATATCATACCGAATAGATTTACAAATTCTCACCCGAGAGCATATACTTACTTACTTACTATAGAGTATAGTAAGTAAGGTAGTATATAGGTACTTAATATAGAGAGGTCTATTGAGACATCAATAAAATTAAGACCAATAATGGTAACTAGCAAACCCTAGATTACTAAGCAGCTTGTGACAGCGAAACCAAGTTTACTTCGAGAACCAACGTTATTGGTAACACTGTAGGTATTATACTTGTGCATGAATACCTCACCCATTGTCAATGTACCTCGAAAACAAGCTCTTCATTTGAGATGCAGTAGTGTCTGTAGTACTACAATGTTTATAAAATAATAAACAAGAACATTTTCCGCTTAACTAGTAGTTATGTTGAAACATCTCACGACAAATTACTGATAATCTGACGTCATCGCTTAAGAAGCGATAATATAGATGCACTTTTATTCTTATTAAGTATCACAGAGTGCTAGAGATTAGAAGCTGACAATGATCGCTTACTTGTAAAGAATAGTGTATTGTAACACTATATAAAATATAAACAGTTCTTTACGTCAAGGACAGTGGCTGTCCTTTACTGACGTTCAAAAAGAAGTCATTGACGACTTTCCAAGGTTTTTATTCCTATAGTGCGCAAACCCTCAATTGCTCACGGTCATTTCTAAGAATGATAATGATGATGATGATGACAGTTTCAAATATTAATTCTAAAAATGTACTAGTATTTGCGATGTCTAATACATTTGAGAATACATTCAACAATTTATCATACAAAGCAGATAACAGAAATGCCACTTATGATAAAAAGTATGATGAGGGTAGTTGTAAATAAACGCGTGAACGTTCATTACCGTACACACCTTTATACAGATAACCAAGAAATGCCACCGGTTATAAAAAGTATGAAGAGGGTAGTTGTAAATAAACACGGGAATGTTTCTTATCGTTCACACCCTTATCGTTCCCACAATCATAAATCCGGACATGGGTCGAGTACAATTCAGAGCCTATACAGCTATATGACATACGCTAGACACTTATAGATAGTAAAATCTCTAAGTTAGTGCCGCAACGCCAGTACTTTCACCAAATCTCCTTCTTTTTGTCTGACAAGTAAAGTCTTTTAGACAATGTACTCTTAAAACGGTCAGGCCAGTGAGTGAGCTAGACCCATACATTTGCGTGGACATATCCACTGATAGACAGTATCTTGATACTGAAGGCAACTTTGTGCAAGATATTGTGTTTTTGGTAGAAGCTACCTTATTTATACTAACAACTATCTCACGCACGCAACATTCAAATTCGTGATGGAATGAGGGATACGAAAGGATAATAGGCACTAAATTTTTAATGCGGGTGGGCAGCATTTATCTTATAATTCATTTCCATAATTATTCGTGGTACCCACCCTACAATTGTTAATCATTTTAAAGAACTTTTCTCGTCAATGAGAAGTTTTGTAGGTAGACTTAATAACTTATATGTGTGTTAACCTTAGAGTCTTTCCTGCGATCTCATGAATCCAAAGGGTTCTTATATCTGCTACCGTTCAGATATCATACAGTGTGAAAAATAGTAACTCTGGGTTAGACTATGTAGAATGTAATTCAGGTCGAAGGCTTAGGCTTGCCCTTAATTCACAATGACACCTCAACCAGCTGCTATACGCAATTTATAATTTGCCTATAAAAATATCAGCCCATCGATAAATTTATCAACCCATCACGCTTATCAGCCCGAGTTTCTTACGATATTCTTATATGACTTTTGTCACAAGTACGGTTTATCGGAAGATTTTATTATTCCTTCAGCTAAACAGCTCCTTCTAAATGTTAATGTCTAACAAGAACAAAAACTCTGTCTATATAGGTATCGAACCTCCCAAATCTTTTGTTGATAGGTATGCAATACACGAATCATATACATAGATATTGGTAAGACATTTGTCAATAGGTACGCGATACCCTGCACTTTTTATTTTGATGCTTCTATTTAATAATAGTTAACCTTCCTGGAAGTTCTAGTCAATAGGTACGCGATACCCTGGACTTTTTATTTTCATCACTGTTGGAGGTGCACCACGATGCTTTTATAGTTAGCCTTCCTGGAAGTTGTTGTGAGTAGGTACGCGATACCCTGGAATTCATCGCTGGTGGAGGTACACCACCACGATGAATTCCTTTATTCAAACAAGCAACCCTTTCTGAAGCTTATGTAAACACATATTTATGTTGAATAAGACTCTTCATTCGAGAATAATGCTCATCACGTCCAAGACAATTTAAAGCTGGAAAATATTCGGTTCGCCCGAATTTTATATGTCATCGCAGCCGTGCGAGGGAGCGTAATAAACCCTGCGAGGGTTTTATTATATACTTGCAAGGAGATGACAATACGCCAGCCATTGTAGCCCTGCGAGGGCATTAAAACAACCCTGCGAGGGTTTTTATTCCTTGTCCAAGATAATCTAAAGCTGAAAAATATTCGGTGCGCCCGAATTTTATTTATGTCATCGCAGCCCTGCGAGGGTGCGTTATGAACCCTGCGAGGGTTTTATTATATATTTACTTGCAAGGAGATGACAATGCGCCAGCCATTGTAGCCCTGCGAGGGCGTTTAAACAACCCTGCGAGG
The DNA here is from genome assembly GCA_944547425.1 of Eupithecia centaureata. Taxonomy (NCBI): domain Eukaryota; kingdom Metazoa; phylum Arthropoda; class Insecta; order Lepidoptera; family Geometridae; genus Eupithecia; species Eupithecia centaureata. The sequence continues at coordinate 437,748 of OX155695.1, read as the reverse complement.
GTTTTTATTCCTTGTCCAAGATAAACTAAAGCTGAAAAATATTCGGTGCGCCCGAATTTTATTTATGTCATCGCAGCCCTGCGAGGGTGCGTTATGAACCCTGCGAGGGTTTTATTATATATTTGCAAGATGACAATGCGCCAGCCGTTGTAGCCCTGCGAGGGCGTTAAAACAACCCTGCGAGGGTTTTATTCTTTATCCAAGATAATCTAAAACTGAAAAATATTCGGTGCGCCCGAATTTTATTTTTGTCATCGCAGCCCTGCGAGGGTGCGTTATGAACCCTGCGAGGGTTTTATTGTATACTTACAAGGAGATGACAATGCGCCAGCCATTGTAGCCCTGCGAGGGCGTTAAAACAACCCTGCGGGGGTTTTTATTCTTGCAAGAATGCACTAGGTGTTTTGCTTAAAAATCAAGGTACTTAGCTCATATCGAAAAATAGGGACATAGATCATATCAGTATTTATCCTTGAAATGTATCTCGTCAATCGTGGACTTGAGACACATGTTTATATTTGCATTTTCTACACTTCTGTTTGGTACAAAAACAATAGGCAATGAAATATGTATCTACCCGCTCCTGAAAAAAAAAGTTACTTTCTTGCCAACCTAGATTAACACTCAGTGCCCTTGCAAAACCACCTGCTCTGTGCAATGGTTAGGCAGTGAATAGGTTAGACAACCTATTAGATTAATCCACCCGACGACATTGGGTGTAGGCCACGTGTTATTTGCAGATAAACTCAACATTTCATATTTCGTATATTCGCGTATAAATTACGGGCAGGTGACAACCAAACGTATCGTACATCGTACGCGTTGCCCAAGTGGCCACGTGGCTGCGTGGCCCAGAATAACCAAAACAACGATATTTTAAAGTACTCACGATGTTATTTCCATTACCATCCAATATTGACCTCCTTCTCCAGTTGTCTTTCAAGTCTCGTTTTCACGACATCGGTCAGAATTTTGCATATTATATCGTGTTTACATCCTTGCTAGAAAAATAAGTATTTTAGCACATAGCAACATATAACCTCAAAATAAATTCGAACGAATCGAACGGAAAAACCGTTAAAATCTTACTTAGGAGTAATAGAAGAAAAATTATGTTACTGGCACATGGGATGCCAGGTAGTTGTAAAAAGCTTCGGCTTTTGTCATTAAAACAAATATAACCACGTGCTTTCGAGCACAAATAATAAGAAAAATGTCACGGTCTTAGTTCAAGGTAGTAAAAAGGCGTATGCTTTCGTACTAACCATGCGACATGTGTGCGACTCGTGAGTCTCCAAAAAAATATCAATAGAATGAACTCATTAGTCCAAAAACAAATTACGAAACTTATTTCGCAAATTACCATTTTATTGAAAAAATGTGGGTATGTTGTGGTGTAGACAAAGAAAAATGTACTTACGCAGTAATGCAATTTTACACCAAACCTTTAGAATACTATGTGCACTTTGCAATAATCCTTGTATGCACTTTGAAATATTTTCTGGAATATTTCTTTAAAAGCGTGCTGCGTATTTGGTAGCACGTCTGTACTCGGCGGGAAACTAAACGCCAATGAAGAAACAAGATGGTGGCGCTCCAAGCGCACATCTGACGTAGCGGCCGGTGGCGGGAAGACACCGGATTGGCCAACTCCTCATTGGACGAGGTTACTGATTGGCTAGTACTTTTTTACAGAAAGTCAAAGCCAATACTTATTTATATGGCGGGAAATGTAGGGCCTATCTCAGTTATATAAACGTTTACCAAGGTACAGTCAAATTAATAAATGAATAAGGGTTTTTACAATAATGAAGCTGCTGCCCCTTCATGTTCCCATGTCGGCGCACACCGCGACGACCGCGGCTGAGCAGACTCACCGCCTGCTCACTGCACGCTCTTCACTTACCTCGTGGGTCATCATTTGACACATCCATTGTTGTCCACAATTTAATAATAACATTACCGACATGTCGGCGCAACTCACCGACTATAGATTCAACTTTCATTAAATTTGTACGAGTAACAAACTAACAACAACTCTTCACAGACCCCTGGATCGGGCGGCAGAAGAAGAAACCTCTCAAGAAGAAGAAGGCCCCGGCTACACCCAAAAAGAAGCCCAACAGCACTCAGGATAAGATCGAGAACATGTTCTCTCGCAAGACGAGCGGCCCGAGCGCGCCCGTCACAGTCACCACCCCCGCGGGCCAGAGTCTCACGGGCACGCCGGTCGGCACCAACGGAATATACTTGGGTAACCAGTTTGAATAGACCTTCTAATCGTCAACCTAGAACTTCTTAACGTCACGCTCGGGTTGGTGATGCTGAATCGGGTATACTCGGCTCATGTCGGTTCGTCACGCTATATGGCGTATACTCTGCGTTGGTTAAGCACAAGTTATCTCTGCGCGTGTACCTTCAAATGTTGAACGTCAAAGCAAAGTAACTAAGCTACTTATTTATTTATTTAAAGGAAAACCAGAGGCTTATAAATAACAGGCTAACAAATAGTTAAATGACAGTAAGCTTATTTAAGGTTTCACGGATAGATAAGTAGAATAACAAAAGAAAAAAAACTATGAACATAATCTGTCTACACGTATCATCTATATACAAAATAATTTTACTTTACAAAATGCTCATCATCATTGGCGCCAAAAAATCCAACACTGTGCCGCCGCCTGGCCGACTTGTGAAGAATAAATCGAGATCAAATTGTTTGCTTAAGGTGTTAAAATTGTTACTCGCTCGCCACACGAAGGAGTGTTGTCGGTAATTAGTGCCAGCATGAGGAACGTAGATAGAGGGGTTGAATCTAATAGGTTTGCAGGGGACGTTGAGATTAATTTTTTGAAGCAAGTCGGGACAATTTAAGTTATTTGATGTAATTTTAAGTATAAAGGACAAGTCAGCGATCTCTCGCCGCTTGGAAAGAGGGAGAATGTGAAATTGCTTACATAGGTCGAGGTAATTGGCTGAGCTGTATGGAATTTTTAAACGGAAACAAAGGTATGTTATAAATTTAATCTGAATGCGCTCGATTCTTCTAATATATACAAGACTGGACATTTAGTTATTTTTAGCAATTATTTTCTCATCATTTTGTAAACTAAATTGTACCATCAGCATCACCTTGTATCACGTCATTCACCTATCATTTTCTCCAGCATCTTATCTTTCTCAATTTCTGGCCCGGGAATATGTACGAGCACGTACATTGTGCATTGCCCTAATTTGCAGCATTTACGCCAGTAATCAATTTTAGCAATACTTTTTATTATATTCAGTTCGCGTTCACCTGTCAATCGACTCACGCGTCTCACTACCATCCCATTAGTAACTTCAGTTTATCATTAAATATATCAGTTAAATCCTTGTATCTGAAATAAAGACTTATTATTATTATTATTATTATTATTATTAAAATTTATCTCCTAGTTTTTCTGATATATCCAGCTTTAGTTACTATAACCTGGTGTACGACCGTACAAACATCATAACGAGGGTTCCAAATCTGTGATGCATATTATAGAATACTTCTAACAAATGTACAGTAAAGTATCTTAAGAAGGCTAGGAACCTCTCCTAAATCTCAGCGGCCGATCCGTGTGTATTTGTTGCTGTTTCAAGTCGAATGAAATGGAGCGCGTTATGAGTGAGAAAAGGCGCCTAAACGAGTCAAAGTGATCGTGTCACGAAATACTTTCGTCATTACCGTTAAAATAATAGCCTCTCTGGATTGGATGAATTCAGAAGTTCGTTTGACTAACGTCAAGAAATTTTGTCAGGCATTAATGACGTAATTTTAATTTCAAACTACATCAGAAATTATGAATATGGATTTTATTCCGTTACTACCAAAACCCCGTGGCTTCGTCCGCGTAGAATTAGATTTTTTAACCCCCATTTTAAATATCAAAATCCTGAAATACGTATTCTTTCACTCATAAATCTTCACTACTAGTTGAACAATTCTCATACAAAATTTAACATGGGTACCTACCATCTTACCTCTTTTCAGAGTAAATTCAGAAAATTCGGTATGTGTACTTTTATTTTGTATTTGAAGTCACACTACGCATTAAAAAATTTCATAACAATGTTTGCATCCCTTTTCACCCGCATTAGTGCTTTTACTAGAAAAGGAAGCTATTTTCAAAATTTCAACTTTTTATGTAGTTTCAGCTTATGATGATGCATCAGTCAGTCAGTTTGCTTTGTATATATCGATAGAATATGACGACCCGTCGAGCTCGGTCGGCTCGGCCCGTTCGGCTGCGTTCGCCCTGTTTCGTGAATTGTTATATTTCCACCAATCGTTCGATGCAATATTTGACTGGGTCTGTCAGGTGTCATTCGGTGAACGCTATATTTGATTGAGCCTGTCAGCTGCCTGTCGGTGAATGGCTGAGCCGACTGACGATGACGACTCGTTGTCGGTCGGCTCGGCCCGTTCGGGTGCGCTCGCCTTATTTCGGAAAACGTAACATTTTCCACCTCCTCTGCGTCTTCCCGCCCCCCTCGCGTGAGCGAGCGGTGGCAGAAACGAGAATGATTTTAAATTTTTTTGATACTATTTCGTTGCTTTCGATTTATTTTGATTAAACTATTGTTTTCTCAAATATTTTTGTATATCCCTAGAGTTAAATATATTTACGAAGGGCGCACCGCGACAGATTTTCGAATAAAGGTGTTTATCATGCATAAAAGATCCCTTGAAAATGACTCGATTTAGTGTGAAAATATGGCAAATCAGTTTCGCTCTTATTTAATGATGATTACGATTTTTGAAAAACTAAAACGGTGCACCCGTAGCTTATTCTTATCCAATATTGTGTGCTAAATTTCATTGAAATCGAGCCGGTACGTTCCAAATGAAACGAAAGCAACGTTTGTATGGGGGCTCGGGTGTTCACACCAATCTTAAAAGTTTTTGCGCGGTGAAAGCAAGTTGCACTCCTCATGATGAAACCCAATGCTTTAGAGGCTTTAGAGACAATGGAGTGAATGTGATCATCGAAAATGAGTTTAGAGTCATGTATTACCCCGAGATCCCTGACAACGCTTAGGTTCTGTAGAGATTCTGATTTCAGTGAGTAGCTAAATGAAATTATTGTTTTTTACGAGAAAAAGTCACAATCGAGCACTTCGATTAAGCTCGAGCTTATTAATACGACAATAGTCGTCAAGCCTAGAAAGGTCCAGCTGAAGGTCAAGAGCATCACTCTGAGACTTAATAATTTTAAAAAAATTCATGTCATCTGCAAAACTTAGCACATGACTACTTAAAGAACAACTAAAAATATCATTTACAAATATTAATAAAAGCAGTGGTTCTAGCAGTGAGCCCTGAGGTACACCGCTGGGAATTGAGACCCAACTAGAAATGTAATTGCTGATCACAATGGCTTGGGAGCGATTATTGATGTATGAGGCGAACCATCTGAGCAAGTCACCTCGAATACCGATGAGCTTAAGTTTCTTTAGCAGTAGCTTATGATCAATTCTGTCGAAGGCTTTGCTATAGTCTAGCTACTCACGAAGCTGTGGCATATTATTTGATAATTATTTACACGTAGTTTAAAATTTGACTTGTCCAAGTGCTTATTTTGTAAGACTAAAGAAATAAAGATATTGATTGATATATAAGTGGTGTTCCAATAATGGTCGGTTGTTTGTCCCAGGTCCGTCCCGCAACCAGCCGCCGCCGCGCTCGGCCATCGAGCGCGCCTGCAGCATGAAGGAGGAGCTGCTGTCCGCCATCGAGCGGCTCGGCCGCCGCCTGCCGCCCAACACGCTGGACCAGCTCGTCGACGAGCTGGGCGGCACCGAGAACGTAGCCGAGGTAACCACTCTTACTGCCTTAAAACGTACAGTTATTGCCGCAAGAGGCAAATGTTACTATCGCAATTGCCGCAAAAGGCAAATGTTACTACCGTAAACGCTTCTGTTTAGTTTAAATAATTTTATGGTTTTACCATAAAACCATAAATCACTGATTCATTTATTGAATCATTTATTGGACACTTTTAGATACAGCTCAACTCAAAACTGTTGACAAAGAAAAACTTTTCGGATGGACGTGTCATGTATTTATGACCAAACCTTTTTATTATCTGAGACTCTTTAATGTCAGTCATTCAGTGTCATGTCTGTTTGTTCCAGATGACGGGTCGCAAAGGGCGCGTGGTTCAAACCGAAGACGGGCAGATCCAGTACGAGAGCAGATCTGAGAACGACGTCCCGCTGGAGACGCTGAACCTGACGGAGAAGCAGCGCTTCATGGACGGAGAGAAGGACGTGGCCATCATATCGGAGGCGGCCTCCAGCGGCATCTCCCTGCAGAGCGACAGGAGGTAATGCACTTGTCTAGGTATGGTATACAGTTACGACGTCCGCTGGAGACGCTGAACCTGACGGAGAAGCAGCGCTTCATGGACGGAGAGAAGGACGTGGCCATCATATCGGAGGCGGCCTCCAGCGGCATCTCCCTGCAGAGCGACAGGAGGTAATGCACTTGTCTAGGTATGGTATACAGTTATGACGTCCGCTGGAGACGCTGAACCTGACGGAGAAGCAGCGCTTCATGGACGGAGAGAAGGACGTGGCCATCATATCGGAGGCGGCCTCCAGCGGCATCTCCCTGCAGAGCGACAGGAGGTAATGCACTTGTCTAGGTATGGTATACAGTTACGACGTCCGCTGGAGACGCTGAACCTGACGGAGAAGCAGCGCTTCATGGACGGAGAGAAGGACGTGGCCATCATATCGGAGGCGGCCTCCAGCGGCATCTCCCTGCAGAGCGACAGGAGGTAATGCACTTGTCTAGGTATGGTATACAGTTACGACGTCCGCTGGAGACGCTGAACCTGACGGAGAAGCAGCGCTTCATGGACGGAGAGAAGGACGTGGCCATCATATCGGAGGCGGCCTCCAGCGGCATCTCCCTGCAGAGCGACAGGAGGTAATGCACTTGTCTAGGTATGGTATACAGTTACGACGTCCGCTGGAGACGCTGAACCTGACGGAGAAGCAGCGCTTCATGGACGGAGAGAAGGACGTGGCCATCATATCGGAGGCGGCCTCCAGCGGCATCTCCCTGCAGAGCGACAGGAGGTAATGCACTTGTCTAGGTATGGTATACAGTTACGACGTCCGCTGGAGACGCTGAACCTGACGGAGAAGCAGCGCTTCATGGACGGAGAGAAGGACGTGGCCATCATATCGGAGGCGGCCTCCAGCGGCATCTCCCTGCAGAGCGACAGGAGGTAATGCACTTGTCTAGGTATGGTATACAGTTACGACGTCCGCTGGAGACGCTGAACCTGACGGAGAAGCAGCGCTTCATGGACGGAGAGAAGGACGTGGCCATCATATCGGAGGCGGCCTCCAGCGGCATCTCCCTGCAGAGCGACAGGAGGTAATGCACTTGTCTAGGTATGGTATACAGTTACGACGTCCGCTGGAGACGCTGAACCTGACGGAGAAGCAGCGCTTCATGGACGGAGAGAAGGACGTGGCCATCATATCGGAGGCGGCCTCCAGCGGCATCTCCCTGCAGAGCGACAGGAGGTAATGCACTTGTCTAGGTATGGTATACAGTTATGACGTCCGCTGGAGACGCTGAACCTGACGGAGAAGCAGCGCTTCATGGACGGAGAGAAGGACGTGGCCATCATATCGGAGGCGGCCTCCAGCGGCATCTCCCTGCAGAGCGACAGGAGGTAATGCACTTGTCTAGGTATGGTATACAGTTATGACGTCCGCTGGAGACGCTGAACCTGACGGAGAAGCAGCGCTTCATGTCGGAGGCGGCCTCCAGCGGTGGCGCAAAAGGTGTTCCATATCTTCCTTAGACGTTGTTAGGAGAGTAGTGTCGTCAGCGTATATAAGGTTAGAAATTGTCCGTCCTCCGATGGAAACACCTTTATCCCAGTCGTCCAAAACAATCCGCATTATGTGCTCGGTGTATATATTAAACAACAGCGGAGAGAGGATGCGGCCTTGTCGCACACCAGCTTCAGGCTTGAATGGGCTTGAGTTCACTCCATCCACGCGCTCTGCTCGTAATAACTCGTACTACTTTTTGTACTTATCGATTTTGTAAATCTACTGTACGTGTTTTTATTTGTGTTTGCCGATTTCTTCGTTTTGTATTGTAAATGTTCCCAGGGCATATCAGTTTATATTCCCAAGGGATGTCGATTTCTCCCGTTTAACTAAAAAAACCAGTTTTGTAAGAATTATGTTTTTCCGAAATCGATTTATTTTTTATGAAAATCATTTTTTTTTTATTATCCTATCCTTACCCAGCTCACTTTATTTTGTTTGTTTGTAGAGCGAGAAACCAAAGACGGCGAGTGCATATAACATTGGAGTTACCTTGGTCGGCCGACAGAGCTATACAACAGTTTGGTATGATTATTATTTATACATTGACGTACACACTTTTGATGATAGTAGATTTTATCTTAATTCACACATATCTGAATATTTCAAGAAGAATCATACAAACACACTTTAGAAGTCGTGTAGATAACTGTTAGGACTAGAGGAGGGAAGGTGTCAGCATGCTATCCCGCTGTGTGCTGTGTAAATTGGACTTGACTTATCAATAGCAGTCATCTGTCACTCGTAACACTAGCTTTGCTGATCATGAGGCCTAGATGCTATTCAAATATATCCAGTATTATTTATTTTCTGAAAGTAAAGTATTTTCTCTCTTGTCTAGTTCAATAAAAGGTGTTCGTCCGCAGGTCGCACCCACCGATCCAACCAAGTGAACGCTCCAGAATACATATTCCTCATCTCGGACCTGGCCGGAGAGCGGCGCTTCGCCTCCACGGTCGCCAAGCGGCTCGAGTCCCTCGGCGCCTTGACGCACGGCGACCGACGCGCCACGGAGACCAGGGACCTCAGCCAGTTCAATATCGATAATAAATACGGTCAGTATCGTATCTAAACAAGATGTGTCACACATCGTTAGTCAGCCAAGCTTCGTTACGACACTGGTGTATAAGAGGAACAGAGTAGGCCTAGTAGAGATCCCTGTATGACTCCAACGTTAAAAGAAGCGAAAAAGTGTGCCCACTTCGGTTTTGTTGCCAAATGTTACGACGCTTGTCAGACACGAAGGCGTCCCTTCTTAATTAATAATAAAAATGCATATGCTGATAAAGCCTATGTCTTTATGTACAGGTCGCACAGCACTGGAAGCAGTAATGCGAGCGATAATGAAGTACGAGTCGCCGCTGGTGCCGCCGCCGCGAGACTACCGCGGGGACTTCTTCCAGGACGTGGCCTCCGCGCTCGTGGGCGTCGGCCTCATCGTCAACAGCGAGGCCGCGCCCGGCAGTCTCTCCTTAGACAAGGTACAACCACTTTACTTATTGGCATATAGAGATTTACTTCTAGGACTCCGGCAAGCTGCTTACCTGCCATAGTCTTAGAAGTTTTTCTCTGAGAAGAGACAAACATATCCGTTATTTGTTAATCCTTTCTTTGCATCAATTACATTAGCAATTGCTTTATTTTGAGTGCGTCTTTTAGCTTCATTTTTAAATTAAGTTTAATTAAAATTAAAAACTAACAGCTTTCAAAATTGTTGTCTAGATTATTACGATCTTTTAAAATCTTTATAAACATTTACGTCTTAAATATCTTCTTCTCTTGAAGCACTAGCTATAAAGTAAAAGTGTTGTTGTTTCAGGACTACAACAACATGTCCAAGTTCCTGAACAGGATACTGGGCATGCCGGTGGAGCTGCAGAATAGGATCTTCAAATACTTCACGGACACGCTCGCCGCCGTTATGGAGCAAGGTAACACAAATTTACTACAAGAGTCTACATTGTAGATAAGTTATCATATCACCATAGTCAGCATCAGATAAAAATCCCTTAGTTCAAACTTGAACTATATCAAAACTATAAATTTTATTTATTTATTTAATTCGGATTGCCATCAGCTAAACTAATTACAATAGACACAGAAAGCTAATAATAGGCATTCACTAATAGAGACACAGAAAGCTAATAATAGGCATTCAATAATAATCTTCTGGACTCATCGAAGAATCTAAAAGACAACTACAGAACATCCAATCTGGCTCAGTATGAGACGGATTTTAGACCACCTAGTTTTAGTATTCCAATACATTTCAGTAAAAAAATGATTGTGGTTTAGCGAAACGCAGCGGGCGCTTCGACCTGGGCATCCTGGACCTGGGCTCGGCCGGGGACTGCGTGCGGCGCGTGCGCTGCGTGCGCTTCCTGAGGAAGCACGCGACCGGCACCGCGCCCGTCGAGCTGCACACTGTACACTCCGAGGTAACTATACTCAAACGCAGCGGGCGCTTCGACCTGGCCATCCTGGACCTGGGCTCTGTCGTACAACCAAAGAACATGACTTTATGTATAACTTTTTATGTTCCTCCAGCGAGGCATGGACTGGTCCGAGGCCCTGGAGAAGTTCTCGGAGCTAGTGGGTCCCAAGGAGGGGTTCTACCTGTCGCTGCAGCCGCGGAACAACAAGTACACGGCGGTGCTGGCCGTGGCCATCCTCTCCACCAAGAAGGACAAGCTCACCAAGAAGGAGCAGATGTTCCAGATATACAGGTGAATACAGCTGAATTAACGACAAACTAGCTGTCTCGGACAATGTCATCCCACTGTAGAGGAGGACAAGACTCAAGACGGGCCAGGAGCTCGGGACTGACAAGCCTGTACATGATCTAAAAGAATGCCTCTTGGGATACGAAGTATTTAATTCATAGGTCAGAAAAATGGTTTACGATGTGTGTTTGTTTTAATCGAAAAAGCTAAGACTAACTTACTAAAACTAAACTTCAAGAACGTACACAAACGCACAGGTGTTTATCTCTCGTCTATGATGAAGCGATTGATGTTATTTGGTCGATGGATGTATTTAACGTTTAGCGTACGTTTGTTTCAGACCAAACACCGGTCTCCAAGTGCGGACGGAGTCGCTCGCGGAGCTCGAGCGCAAGTACAAGCGTGTGAGTAGCGACGAGGCGGAGACGGCCTGGCGCGCGCACCACGCGGCCGCCTCGCGCGTCTGCTCGCACGCGTACTGGCGCGGCGCCTGCAGGAACGGACCCGACTGCGAGGTACGTACAGCGACGAGGCGGAGACGGCTTGGCGCGCGCACCACGCGGCCGCCTCGCGCGTCTGCTCGCACGCGTACTGGCGCGGCGCCTGCAGGAACGGACCCGACTGCGAGGTACGTACAGCGACGAGGCGGAGACGGCTTGGCGCGCGCACCACGCGGCCGCCTCGCGCGTCTGCTCGCACGCGTACTGGCGCGGCGCCTGCAGGAACGGACCCGACTGCGAGGTACGTACAGCGACGAGGCGGAGACGGCTTGGCGCGCGCACCACGCGGCCGCCTCGCGCGTCTGCTCGCACGCGTACTGGCGCGGCGCCTGCAGGAACGGACCCGACTGCGAGGTACGTACAGCGACGAGGCGGAGACGGCTTGGCGCGCGCACCACGCGGCCGCGTCGCGCGTCTGCTCGCACGCGTACTGGCGCGGCGCCTGCAGGAACGGACCCGACTGCGAGGTACGTACAGCGACGAGGCGGAGACGGCTTGGCGCGCGCACCACGCGGCCGCCTCGCGCGTCTGCTCGCACGCGTACTGGCGCGGCGCCTGCAGGAACGGACCCGACTGCGAGGTACGTACAGCGACGAGGCGGAGACGGCTTGGCGCGCGCACCACGCGGCCGCCTCGCGCGTCTGCTCGCACGCGTACTGGCGCGGCGCCTGCAGGAACGGACCCGACTGCGAGGTACGTACAGCGACGAGGCGGAGACGGCTTGGCGCGCGCACCACGCGGCCGCCTCGCGCGTCTGCTCGCACGCGTACTGGCGCGGCGCCTGCAGGAACGGACCCGACTGCGAGGTACGTACAGCGACGAGGCGGAGACGGCCTGGCGCGCGCACCACGCGGCCGCCTCGCGCGTCTGCTCGCACGCGTACTGGCGCGGCGCCTGCAGGAACGGACCCGACTGCGAGGTACGTACAACACGGCCTGGCGCGACGCAACATCATCTAGCACCGAGCCAAGAAGAGCATGTGTTATGGGCACTAGATAACAAAATACTTAATAAACAGTTTATTCTTTACAAGGTCAGGAGGTCGCTTATATCAACTAAAAATAAGAAAGGACCAATGACAGACCCCTGCGGTACACCCATGGTAACTACAGAGCCGGAAAACTGTTTTCCATTAATGACAACTCTTTGTATCCTGTCACATAAGTAAAAAGAAACAAGATGCAAAGAGGTGTCATTTAATCCATAGTGATGTAGTTTCCTGTTTAAAGTCTCATGGTGGACACAATAGAATGCTTTTGATAAGTCGCAAAAACATCTACAGCATCTTGCGACTTCTCCCAAGCATCATAAATATGCGATACTAACTCTACACCAGCATCAAAAGTTGACCTGCCTCTAGTACACCCGAATTGCCTAAAATGTAGGAGGTCTATGCTCTCGAAATGTCTGAGCAACTGATGTAAAATAAATTAGCTCCTCCCCGCCGTGAAGACATCACGTATTATAGCAGTCATTTCCTCTGCAGGTGGGGCTCCGCGTGCGCAGCTGGCACGTGGTGGCGGGCTCGCTGCTGGCCGTGTGGGCGCGCGTGGAGGGCGTGCTCACGCAGCGCTCGGCGCTCAACAAGATGCAGGTCGTACGGCTCAAGACGGACCAGGGACTCAAGATTGTAGGTCGGTACATTGTTATACGTGCGCAGCTGGCACGTGGGGGCGGGCTCGCTGCTGGCCGTGTGGGCGCGCGTGTGGACGGACGTTCGTATCAAGAAAGAAGAAGAATGGCCACACTCAATCGTTGGTCAGATGATCAAATAGATAACGGATATTAAATGGCTTGTTTGTTTGCAGGTACTGTAATTCCAAAGAACTGCGTCGAGCCGCTGAAGGAAGCTCTATCCTACGATGCGGTCTCAACGAACGAGCTGACATTCGATACGGACGCATTAAAGTGAACCCAACCGCTTAGCAATAAGACATAGATTAGCGCGGACCCTATAGTTCCTCTATCTCTCTTTATTTTCCGTTCGGGACCAGTGAAGGGCGTGGGACGGGTTACGGGGTCGGACTCAGGGGAATGGACTGAAGGTAGCCGACAGGTTATAAGTGACCTCGAGTTGACCTCCGACTAGTGTGGAATAGAAGAGAGTATTTGATAAGAAGCGAGTGATCTTGAATGTACCTACTGTACGTTATTCTTGTGATGTCATTACTTTTATTTGTGCTTTCTTTTGATAATTTCGTTAGGGCGGAGTATACGAACTGTCAATTTTACGTTATTATGTACAAAATGTTAGGTTATTTAATTTTATTTTAGATGTAACATAGATTTGTAACCATTTGAATGTTTATCTTGTATAGTGCAATATCAAATTTTTTGACAATTCATCTATAATATAAAAATGAATCGCAAAATGTGTTGGTAAGCGCATAACTCAACAACGCCTGGACCAATTTGGCCAAATCTTTTTTTAAAATGTTCGTTGAAGTTCAAGGATGGTTTTTACGGCGAGAAAAATATGATATTTGATAAATAAATAAATTTCCCCGCGGGCGACGCTGCGGGGCGCAGCTAGTTGAAAATAAAAATACTAAATTCACAAGTTGACATTTGTGTCTAAAAACATGAATTTATTGTAACAATATATGTACTGTTATAACAATTATATACCTTGTGTATTTGAAATAAGACTCATTAATTGTCTTATAAGATATCATTGTTAGTTGAAATAATATATAATTAAGAAAAACTTGCCTATGCTTCTCAGCATCAAACTATGTTTTCGAGAATCGGATACACAGGGAACACCACAGTCTGATTTGTGATTATAGAACATCCTTTGCAGAATATTTTAATTTAGGCAAATTCAGTCTAGTTTTTATTTTAACAATCATAGTATAAGTTGATTACTCACTGGTTAAATTAATAAGCTAGTCCCAGCATTAGTTTAGGTTTTAAAATTATTTGGAATTTTGCGATTTGTCAATATAATCGCAGATAAGATAATGCTATACTTACCTTCGTTATTAAAGTTAAATTGAGTATTTTTGTGTACATTTGTTGCAACTTTGCAAAAGGCATTGAAAAATACTCTATATATTGGTAATTTGATTAGACTTCATCAAAGTTTTAGCTATATTTTGCTGATTTGTTATTATTTCTGTTCAAGGCATTATTTTTAAAATTGTAGATCTATTAAAATAATTAACTTTTATATTTTAAAATTACTATTAGTACAATATGTATCAAATGTATCTCAAATCAAATGGTATTTAAATTTGTATAAAAAGTAAATTAAAAAATATTTCTAGTTGTACCATCCAGTAATAAGAATAATAATTTTGAAACATTCATTAACATGGCCTATTGACAATAATACATTTAAGTTATGCAAACATATCATCAGTATTTTTGGTCTAATTACACATTTGCTATTTAGTTATTTTTTTCTTTCCTAACCACCAAATACTCAAAAGCAGATTTAAGCCGGGCCCTTAGTTCCACTAAATAAATCGCTTCACCTTACAGTAATGTCTCAGACGGACACGTTTTGCTACTCTACCTTTGAAAAGACAACAGATGGAGGGATGTGTGTCAAAGTTGAAACCATTCTGTACATATATCCATACAGATAGCACCATACCCACTATCTAGCTAAAGTTTCTTTCTTCTATGGATGATTATAATTTGGCCTCAGGGCGCAAGTTGATATTTTTATTCATATTACTTATTATTTATTCACAGTTTCTAATAAAATGTGCCATTTGAAACCAGCTCAAATCTGCTATAGGTACATTTGAGTGCTGTGTAAATTAAGATTTTCGCTAGCTTGCTTGGTTAAGTATTCTTATTATTTGATGGTTTTACATTCTAATCCAAATAATTATAAATAATAAAGTATATAGAATTGTAGGTTAACACCTACTGGAGACATGTACACTTGTACATACAGACAGTCACAATATTCGGATTTTTCTCGTGTTAATTTACATTTAACTGGAAATAAATTTATGTACAGAATTTGAAAGTTGTTTACCTTTTAAATAGATAAGTACTACAATATATTTTAGAAACCTAGGTACCCATTTTATAATAAATCCTACAATTTATTTATAGTCCATTGAAATGTTACATTTTTTAGGCCTAACCTTGCGTTTTTTAGAGGACGCAATTTTATTTTTTTTTATATGTAGGGGGGTCAGTGTAAAGCTAAAACCAAGTTTGTGGGGTCGCCACCCTTGTTCCACGGCCGCCATCTTGAAAATAGGGGTTGAAATGGTTTTTACGATATATCTTTTAAACGATTTATTTGATAAAAAAAATTGTTAACATTTTTTGTTGCAAATTAAATTCTCTACAACTTTGATACAGTAACTTTTTGTTGTGGAACTATAAATAAAAAAGTTATAAGCAAAAATCGACAGAAATTCGAGAAAAATTTTTATATTTTTCGATGTAGCTTTTTTTTATCATCTTACGAAAAAATTATATCTGACCATTATTGTAGATCGTTTTTTGAGGAACAACTTTTATTCGCATCATTTTTTCATTAAGTCAATAGCTAAGGTTTTACAGCGCTCCGAAGTGAGTACTGCGAGTATTTTTCAGTACTCTTAACTATACCTATATTATACGTGTGTACTAATAATATGTCATCAGTTATTGTTTTTTTTTATCATAACATTTTTATTACAAATCTTGCAATATTATTAAAAATTAATTATTAACTCGTTTTTCACTCCATAACAGGATTGAACAATTATTGATTTTTAAAATAATTTTAAATCTTTCCGAGTCTACCATCAGGTCCAGTCGTGGCTTGGTAATTATAATGATCCTGAAGACTGGGGCTGGAAAAAATGTGGAACATTATTGATGCCAGTGCAGAACTCTAAACCTCCAGCACCCCCTGAGCTTCTAAAATTGATCTTTTGCAAATGCAAAGGAAACTGTGGAGCGATATGTGGATGTCGAAAAGCAGGAATGAAATGTTCTGCAGTGTGCTTCCATTGTTCTGGAGAAACTTGCAGCAACGTAATGGAACTCTCAGAATTAATAAATGAAAATGTCTTTGATGATGAACCGCCAACATTAACACCCCTTCCTTCTCCAGTTCTCCCACTGGTATTTAATTCAGAAAGCCGATCAGATGCAGAGCCGCAGCCTGGTCCATCGAAACGACTGAGGACGGAGTAGTTCTAATTTAGAAAATCACCGTGGATTATGCCTATGGTATCCCGATACCACGTAAAAAAAACGCGCCTCTAGGCTCTACCTCGTGGGTGGTGGGGAAATGAGTCAATAATTAATAATATTGCAAAATCTGTAATTAAAAAAGTTATAGGGTGAGTGGGGGCAAGATCGAACGGTTTTTTGATGAGATGGTCAGTGTTGTTTTTGAATCCATGTAGAAGAATAGATATTAACTTTAGCTGAAAATAAATTAGACATAATTAAAGGGTAAAGACTAGATTTTTATAATATGTCAATAACAGCCTGATAAAGCTGTCCAAAAAGTAGAAAACTGTAATTAAAAATATTATTTTTACTCAATTGAAACAGGGGGAAGATGAAAAGGTGACGGGGTAAGATCGAATAAAAATCTCAAAATCTCAAAAAATCGTTAAAACGTGTCTTAGGCAGGTCCTAGGCAAAGTTTATGGTCCTAAGTCTATAGTGTTAAGTAATTTAAAAAGTTGTAACCGACTGTAGTGCCATAATAGCTATTTTTAACAAAGATATAACAAATTTAAAAATATAATATATTCCGAACTTACATACCCCACTGGGGGAAGATTGAAGAAGAGATTCTCAAACTTTGCAGCCAATTTGCATAAGTTTTGACTCAAGAAAAAAAAATTTTTCTATTAATGAAAAATCATATAAAAACTGAAAACTTTTTTATTTCACATGAAACCTTTATGAATATTTTTTTTTATCACCATAAATAATTCTTTATTTTTTTCTTTTGTAATTTTTAAAGTATTTTCTTTTTCTATTGGATTCTTTTTTTATTTCACATTTCTTAGCATACCCTATTCTTGTTATTTTTTGTTTTACTACTTTCAGCAATATTTTTGTTATTTCTTATTTTTCTTGCTGAAACTTACACAAATATACAGTTTGAGGATATCTGGCTTTTAGTATGAAATCTGAAAAAGGGTCAAGATTAAGACTTTGATATGTTTGTCTTACCCCGTTAAATGTAAATGGGGAAAGATGAAAAGTTGAAATAAATTCTAAAATACGAGAAATAGAGAGATTTAGTAATAATTACATAAATATGTACAAAAAATAATAGGCAGATGTTTCAATTAAACACTCGTACCTGCCTTGTAATTTAATTTACAAGACACGGGGCAAGATGAAATCACTTTTGTGAATCCTGAAAAGTACACTGTCTTAGAAAATTGCACTTTACACACAACCAGGCGTTCTCAGCCGCAACCACTGACTGAGTTGTGATAAGTAACAAATTGGTGGCCCTAACGATGTTGCCAGCACTGTAATAAGTACTATAAATCTGGTGTTATTGAAGACTTTTTGTCTTACCCCTTTTTTCATCTTGCCCCCACTCACATAACAAAAAAAAAAACAATAACTGATGACATATTATTAGTACACACGTATAATATAGGTATAGTTAAGAGTACTAAAAATACTCGCAGTACTCACTTCGGAGCGCTGTAAAACCTTAGCTATTGACTTAATGAAAAAATGATGCGAATAAAAGTTTTCCCTCAAAAAACGATCTACAATAATGGTCAGATATAATTTTTTCGTAAAATAATAAAAAAAAAGTTAAATCGAAAAATATTTTTTTTTCTCGAATTTCTGAAGATTTTCGTTTATAACTTTTTTATTTATAGTTCTACGACAAAAAGTTACAGGACTAACGTTGTAGAGAATTTAATTTGAAACAAAAAACGTTAACATTTTTTTTATCGAATAAATAGTTTAAGAGATATATCGTAAAAACCATTTCAACCCCTATTTTCAAGATAGCGGCCGTGGGACAAGGGTGGCGACCCCACAAACTTGGTTTTACCTTTACACTCACCCCCCCTACACATCAAAAAAATAAAATTGCGTCCTCTAAAAAACGCAACCCCAAATGTAACTTTTCAATGGACTGTTATACAGGCAAGTCTTTTGAAAGTCGTTTTCTACCAATTCTTTACACACATGTCAAACTATAACAGTAGCAAAAACACCAAAAACTCTAAGATCAAGTACCTTACGTTCCGTAAGGTACCAAAAACCAAACATCCTGTTCACTCCCTTAGTGTGAAATTTCCTGTGTAGTAAAAATTTTCAAAAAGAAAATCGTTTTTTTCCTTACCATAGTAGGTAGGTGTTATTGTAATATCTGTGATCTTAAAATTAAGATATTATCTACATACCTACCTAAATCGTGTAAAGTATATCAGTCAGTACCCATAACACAAACACTGCTTAGCTTGGGGTTAGATGATGCTGTGTGGACTGTCCGGCCGGAATTATTATCTACCTACCTAAGTCAAGAGGATGTAAAGACAACTTAAACTTAAAGTAGGTAGGTAATGTTTTGGTAATGGTTATGTTCATGTTAAATTACTACTACTTACCTACTGAGTAATGTGTGGTACTGTAATCCTGTCGAAGGCGGTGGTGTCTGCCTATTTTCAGTAGAAATACGATTTCTTATGTATGGCAGGTACCTTAGGAAAGTGAACTAAACTGGCCTTTACTTCCAGCGGCAGCGGCTCCAGCAATATTTTTCTTTTATCAGCTTGTGAACTGGAGTGAACAAGCACTAGTGGATTTACATTACGTTTTTAACTAAAACAAATAAAAATCTCTCCCAAAACATTTTGAAGCTCACACCACCCCACCTAACATTTTAATTTTTACCGCGTAATGGCGCTTTGACTTTGGCATTGACAAAGCTGCAGAGGTTTGCAAATGAGACTTCAGAGTAATTTCGTTCGGCCACGCGATTGGCTTGGCCTTCAAAATTGACTCTTCATTTCTCCACACTCTGTCTCTGCCAACTGTCAATATTAATCAGTCTGTCGGTCGGTCGCTCCGTTGTCGGATGGATTCGGTCGTTTTCTGTGAAGGTGCAAATTTTTTGTATTTGCAAATTTTAGACTGATTTTTAACATAAAATCTTCAAGAGATACATAAAGATGACTGAAAAAGACATCACTCTCGAAGAATTGGAAGAGACTGTAAGTTTAAGCATAATTTCCGAGTTCTAATACAATTAGATTATGTACATTCAGATACGGGCCTAAGATTTATTTAGGTCAGGTTACCGCTTGGATAACCCGCTGTTCGATAATAGATGCAGGGATGGGCAGAGCCTTTCTCATAAATGGGATGCTGTTACGGCTCATCATAGGTCAGAGTTCACGCAACGTGACGATTATTTAGAAACTTACTTAGGTATTTCATTTACTTATATGTCGTACGTACCTATGTCGTAAGATAGCGATCGTCCTAAGTAAATATTAGCAGTTCTAAAATAAACTCTCGCTAACCACAAAGACAACAAAGCTGGTATTGAAATTTACAAGCTATTTTAAGTATCTATGTTGTAAAATATCCAGGCAAACCAGACCAACGCTCAGATAGATCTGCTAGAATGGAAGATGGGGAGTGAGAAGCCGCTCCCCGACGCGATCCCCAGCCAAGAGGTCTGTGTCATGAACGGGCAGGAGGTCTGCATCATGAACTTACTGCGCTCTGTTTCTGAGGTAAACAACCCTTCATATCTTACAGTTATAATATCCCTACTTTAATATACCTCATAACAGTCCTTAAATTTGACTAAAACTTTAAAATAAACCACTGATTTATGCTCAAATACCAGCTATCATAAAGGAGTGCAGCCAGTGTCAGTGTATTGATATGGATCAGTTGACCTATTGCTAGATTGATTTTATACATACAATCTAGCAGTTAGTTAGCTCAATTGCTTCAATTGTGATTATTACATCCAAATTGTTGTTGCTCTTATTGTAAATTTAATTATAAATGAATAAATTCTTTATGCCTCATAAAAAAATATCTGGCCCGTTTATTGTTTCAAATAAGTACTCAATTAAATAAAATGATCTTGTATTCTGGCCAGTACAAATTCAAAACAGGTAAACAACACTTCTTTATTGTGACTCATTAAACAGAAACAATATGTAGGCACATCACATGTTAGTCATGACATACTAATTTTGTACTATTTATTCTAATTGAGTAAGACACACACTAGTGAGTCACAGACTTTGTATCTAAGCTATATGACACTTATAAAGAACATAACAGGATGTTTATTTTTTAACATCTTCCTTGACAATGTTTTCAATGGATGGATTGGTGCACTACTTAGACCAACTCTAGTGCCTTCTATTTAAAGATAAATATTGCATGAGCTGACAAATTATCTAAATAAATTAAATAATCCTGGATAAGAATAGATAGCTGAACACAGCTTGATATACAATATTTGAAATACCTTTATTTTTATATACCACAACTGTGGAATGCCAGCACCTTGTTACCACGGCGCACCAGCAGGCCTGTGGGGATTGCAGAGGCTGGCTTATTAAAGGGCAAAAATAGATTATCTGCTACTTTAGCTAGAAATAATTGCAGAGCAAATGTCTGCTATTTTATAGAACCTTGAATTTTGCCCTTAATCATCTGAATAACTTATTTAGAAACTTCTACTTTATTTCAGTTTTTTGCTCTGTATTTAAAATTACCTCCTACATATTTGTAAATGTTTTATACAAAAGTGTATTAAATTTAATGTTGTTTTCAGCAGTTGCATTGTAGTGTTGTGGACAGGTGAATAACAATGTAACAATACAAATACTAAATGCTGTGTGGGTTGCAGCTAGCCATTTTATTTATAAATATTGCACCAAAATCATTTGAGAAATCTAACAAAAATTAACATATCATTTTCAAGGCCCTCTCGTTTTAAATAAAATTCAACATTTGTGTGAAAACAATTGTGAAAATCAAACACAATTGAATGTTTTGAAAATATATCACATACATCATATCACCAAGCATCTGATAATGCCTTATTATAACAGTGATAGATACTACCTCATTAACAGCAAAAGCATCTCCCTTGTATTTCTTTAGAACACTATGTACAAGAATTTATTGTAAATGAAATGATACTAGAAGACATTATTTAGAGTTTCAGAGCATGTGCAACAAAGTGGCTAGCTGTAACCATCGTGCTTAAATAGCAGAGGGAAAGGCTTGATGTGGTACTTATTTGAAGCCCTGTGTCCCCAAAGCCCTCAGAACTGGGCCCAGTCTCTGTGCTTTTAGGGCTTCAGTCCAGACTTATCAGTATCAAAAATACCATAAAACATTTTATTTAGAGTGTGCCAATAAAGCTTTCTACTTTCTCAGTGTTTCTTGATATTTAATGTTTTAGTTTTTCATTTCGTTACTTCAAAACATGGTGTTACCATATCATGTTGTTAGATGGTATTTTACTCATGTGGCAATGTTTATATTGATGAAGCTTCAAGATTTTAAAATATGTTGCCATCTTGCGGCTTTATTAATACGCATATGTTTTAAATCTGAAGTCATTCTTAGCCAATCATCTTTTAGGTTCTCTGATAAAGCACTTTAAAGGGTCGTCGCATTACTTGCTTACATTCTGAAAACATATGTAAAAACTAATTCCAATCATTGTGGCCCGATTATTCCTTTAAGGTTATCTATTGGGTATTTTAAATTTTAGTAATGTTAGCTTTTCCATTAGTCTCTTCAACCAAGACC
The DNA here is from genome assembly GCA_944547425.1 of Eupithecia centaureata. Lineage (NCBI taxonomy): Eukaryota > Metazoa > Arthropoda > Insecta > Lepidoptera > Geometridae > Eupithecia > Eupithecia centaureata. The sequence continues at coordinate 415,883 of OX155695.1, read as the reverse complement.
AGAAAGAGTCTTAGTTTCTGACTCGTAGTTTAAAGAGCTTTATCACCAGAACCTCAGAGTCCACGTAAAGCCCAGCCTCACCGCCCCGCCCGCTCCCCTCCCTCAGGTCCGCTCCGACTACCAGCAACTGCGCCAAGAGCTGGTGGAGGTGCAGGAGCTGCAGAGGGAGCTGTCGTCCCGGCTGAGGGCTCAGCTGAGGATGGTGCACGGGAAGTTCGCGAGGCTCCGGCAGAAGATCGCTGCCGTGCCGCCGCATTAAGCAGACCTTCCACCAATTTTGGTTTTGTTTTGAAATTTTAGTAACGGCCTTTCAAAAGATATTTTTTTATCGAGATCAAATTCTTCGCCTCGGTCAGAGCTATGAGAAGGAAATAACCTATCTGATAGACACATTATTAGTTTGGCCGCCCGCGCCGCCGCCGCGCCGCGCCGGCCCGGTGTTAAAGGTGTAAAATTTGGTGATATTGTTATATACTTTTTTATATTATGTATATGGAGTTATAAACGGTATTTTTCGGTGACCATATTTAGAGGCTTCCTTTTGGACTATATTTGTTGTTAATTATTATTATTATGCAAGGGTTATGTATGATTCAAAATTTAGAGTACGAAAATGCGTTCGATTCTTTTATCTCAACGAGAGGCTAAGTAAACAATTATTGTCTCGAATATCAAAATGAAAACGGAATGTGCCAACGTAAATTTCTCGATTAGAAATTAATTAGAAATATGGTTAATATCTCAAGCACGTAAGGCACAACATTTTATTCGTAATTATTAAAAACCCTAACTTATATTATGAACTTAACTTGATCTCATTTATTTCAAAGTGGGTGGTTGTTATAGGAAATAGATTTATTATTTTTTGTGTAAACATAACGCTGTATGTCTAAAATCGCATTAGTTTTCTTTAGTCTAGTTTCAGCTCATTATGGCACAAAATAGCTATAGCTTACGATTACCAGAAGGCTCCCTCTTTGGAAACACTTCGGCTAACGACGTCAAGAATCAAGAGAATCAATCAAGACAACTTTATAAACGTTTCAGCAGCATTATATGTATAACCATCAACCAACCAAGCATTTATATGTATAACCTGCGTTTTTAAAGAACGGGATTTCATTTCTCTCTTACTCTTTGGCGATGCCCTACAGTACAATGATCATTATATTTAATGTCAAGTTCATGCATTTTAATAATAAATTAATAATTCGTGTCGTGCATGATAATTAAATAATTTAAAAATAAAATACTAAAAAAACAAATCCCATTCTATAAGTACCCAAGTACGCAGCCGCTCACGGCTCGCAACAGTAACCCACGAGTGTGAGGCCAGAACCCGGGAGGCGTAAGCCACAGCTGTTTTGTAGTATTGTTGAAGTGAATGTATGATTGAGTACAAGTTACTGTAAGTTGGTGCTATGAACTAGAGCGGCTGGGTTTATCTATTTCGGATGACAGAGAAGACTGATATTACACTGCGAAATTGGGATTCATCAACTGTAATACAAATTAAAGTGCAAACTAGCTTGCAAAGTGACGTGAGAAAAACGTTAACATTTGAAGGTAGGTACCTACAGTAGAAATACATTTTGTCTGGCTGGAAGACTGTATGGCCTATGGTCTATGGCATAGCTAAAAAGTAGTTCAAAAATTTTCAATTAATTTCATGTAACTATTCATTGACAAACGTTGCGCGGATTGTTTAAAGAAATCTGCCTCACAACTACGTACTTATAATTCATCAATGTACGAATAGTACCTACTATTCATAAATGTATGTATCAGTACAGTACCCACCTACGTACTGATTGTTAGATTTGATAGTACATCCCCTTTACACACCCTTTATGGGCCAATGAATCATTTGGGTGTAATATCAGAGAGTATGCATCATCGGAAACGAATTTACAAGAAATTGATAAATAATCGTGTATGTTTGTTGTTTGTAGTTAGTCTGTCATTTTGTAGTTCACTTATTTTGCGAGTTAGTCGCAACTGGCTGCATTTATTTTTGCATTTATTATGATAACTATAGTTTATGAATTAGATTACAATTGAATAATTCAGTCAATTTTAGATCGAGATTTGTTAAATAAACTATTCACCTAAAAATAAAGTTAATAAAAAAAAAGTTAATAAAATAAAAATAGGAAAAAAATGGCATCCTTATAAATAGACTGTTTTTCCACCTTTCAATCTTAATTTTATCCTCAAATCTTGATCTAATTTAAAGTACACATTTTGCACATATCACGCACAAGCATGTTTCGAATAGTACTTTTATAGTATTTAGGGTAGCCATAGAAAGTTTTATCTATTTAAAAATAACTTTATGACAGCCAAAATAGGGTCCTAAATTCGATTTTGAACATGACTTCAAATCAGAGCTGAAATCAAAGATGAAGTTATGAGTGCTAAGTAAACTATCTGGAACCCTATTTTGACTGTAGTTTAGTCAATCTAGTAACTAGGACAATACAGCTACTGGACGCAAATTATAAAGTAATGATAAAGCGTTTCTATAACATTCGAGCGCGGAATACTTTATGAACCAAAGAAGTGCAAGTTTATTTGCGCCCAGTAATAGTCTGAGAGTTAGTTGTAAGGAAATACATGTCTGAACTATGTTTAAGTCATTCTAAATTACTCGTATACCTGGCCCGTAGCGTAGTTAGCGGTAGATCCCCGTTTTTTTATAGTATTTTACATTAAGGCAAAGTTTCGGGGTCTAGTTAGCTCTTGTTTTAAAGTTGTTGAAATTTTATTGAAACTTGTAGATTTAAAGTAAAGTTCTAAAAGTAACCTTTTTTAAATGAGAGCACAGGAACGATGCAACGTACAAAACGTAACGTAAAGTTGCCATACGTTACATCGCCTTAGTCTTTGACTTTCCCCACCACCGGCATCAAAACACGCAGAGCCCTGAGTTCGGTATTGAAGTTCAGATCAGAACAGCGTTGCGACAGGATAATTGCTCAGCGATCGAGATCATTTTATACGGTACAGATTTGTATTGACTACCTAAAACATACTTTGCTCGTGTATAAGACTGTAATGATCTAGGGAGGCAATATCATTGTATTATTTTAAGCTAGTTTACATCTACCTTGATCATATTTTACACTGGTCATCATAAAAATCGGCCCACCTGTACTTTTGCCAGAATATTCATTTTTTAAATTGTGAATGTATCAAGTTGTTTTGGAATTCTATTTTCTTTGTTAAATTGTTTATTTTTAACATTTTAAACCGAAAATTATGTATACATTTTTGAAAACTTGCTCATTATGAGGAAAAATGGAAAATCTTTAATTTTACCCAATTTTTAAGTTTATATTGAACAAGCTGTAATTTTACACCCTTTGCACTTAAGCCGATGAATCCTTGAAATCAATATTTGGTATTTCCTCCTCTTGCTTTAATTGCAGCCTCCATTATCCTTTTTAAAGACCTTATCAAAACTGCAATGGCTCCTTGAGGTACTCGCTCCCATTATTTTTTGATGGCGGTTTCCAGTTCTCCTACGGTGGTAGGGGCGGGATTTCGAGCTCTAACCTTTTGTTTTAGGGTGTCCCAAATGTGCTCTATTGGGTTGAGGTCAGGACTCCTTGCTGGCCACTGCATAACTTGTATACCGACCTCTTCATGGTACTGAGTCACGATGCGCGCTACGTGTGGCCGTGCGTTGTCTTGCTTTAACTGGAAGTGTTCTCCGATATAACCCGCAAAGGGCATCACGTGATCTTCTAAGATCTCTGTTATGTAACATGCAGCAGTTAGTGAACCCCTCCTGATGAATACCAGTTCCGTGCACGCTGTCAAAGAAATCCCAGCCCGAAACATTACAGAGCCTCCACCATAACTGACTGTTTCGCTCATGCATTGGGCATAACGCGTACCTGGCCGTCTCATAACGTTACGGTGTCCGTCTAGACCGTATAACGTCATTCGGTTTTCATTACTAAAAAGAACTGACGCCCATTGGTCCATAGTCCAGTTCAGGTGATTTCGTGCAAATTGTATTCTTGCTTGCCGATGAGCTGCGGTCAGTTGTGGTCCCGTTGCTGGCTTGTGAGGTCTTAAATCTTGTTCACGGAGTCTCCTTCTCACTGTACTGTCACTTACAGCCACACCCCGCACTTCTTGTAAGCGTCGCTGAAGATCAACCCCAGAAAGGTGCCGATTTCTTAAAGCTGAGGTCACAATAAAGCGGTCATCTTGTTCAGAAGTGACCCTTTGTCTTCCAGATCCTGATCTTTTTCGATACTCTCCAGTCTCCAGAAACCTCTGGTAAACTCTTCTAACCGCAGATCGACTGAGATTCAATCTTCGCGCCACAACACGTTGACTGAAGCCTTGTTGCAGCAAGGCTACAACTTGGGCTGCCTCTGCCTCAGTAGTGTGCATAATTTCAGATGAAATCTTGAAAAACTATAGCCTTAGTGAATAAAGATATCGTTAATTATCGAGCGCACTGTTTAAATGTTCCGTTTCACAAAGGGAATTGGTTTCAACTGAATCTCGACGTAAACAATGAAATCGACACTAATCAGTGTAAGCGTTAAAAAGTTTGCTAAGTACCCTCAAGCAGGCCGTAATTTATGGTAGACAGATGTCAAACATCATAACGAACCCTTGTAATAAAAAAAAATATTTAAAACCACTCATCTCCGAAGTTATAAAAAAGAATAGTGAAAAAAGAGGGTGGGCCGATTTTTTTGATGACCAGTGTATAATTAAGAAAATTCCGTTATAAAGGTATCCGTTATATTTATTGTCGTTTTATTTCTAAATTTAGCTATTTTTTCTATTATACATATAAAGAGGGCTTGTGTAATGTAAGAGTGCACGATTCAATGAGACCTACCTATATAATAAATACCTGTGCAAATAAATTTAGGTACCTATTTACCTAATAATTTAGTTGTTTTTTTTTCTCTTTGATAATTGCTTTATCAGTTTGTATGAAAAGAGCCGACATAAGAAATTGAATTGTCAGAAACGTGTTTGTGATGAAGGACTAGGTATAGATCTTACAGCCTGTCCAGATAGCGCGCGTAAAGCGCCCTATCTGGACAGGCTGTTATGTAATTTCTAAATTCCTGACATCTAAACGAAATGTTATCTATGAGTTTTATCACAGTAGGTCTTTGTAGGTAGGTATCTCTATAGACCTTGCTTACTCCTCATTCAGGATTTATTATCCTGATTTATAATATATATAATTCTAAAATAATGTGTCCAAAATGTCCAAATTTGACAATATTTACGCACTATTCCTATTTACTATCTTTCAAACATTAAATTTTTGGTGAATTATCAGCACAGCGCTTTACAAAAGTCAAATGTTAAGCGATTAGCGATAGGCTTGTGATATCGATAATTGAAATAAAGCAACAGCTGTTTAATTCAATTCAGTTCAAGAAGATGAACAATAAAATAATTAAGTATTATATGAACAGATATGAAAATAAAAATGTAATGTGGAGTGTTTGTACATACTTAAATCTTTCCTATGACGCCGCGCGATGGAATGGCGCTGCGCCCGCGCCGACTGCTATGCCCGGTAGGTACTGAACAAAATTAAAAGCTTTCGTAATCTTTCTGGCGTAGCTTCAATAATGTTTCAATAGATTGTTATTTGATGCGTAGTTATAGATCTACTACATATGTTACATGTTTTAATGGTACAACTTGCGTACTATTTATATCTCATGCTCAGTATCCCGAGAACAGAGATTGTTGTTTGGCTAGGGGAGGATAAACAAAATGACGTCGCATCTTTATACTATGTTTAAAAAAATAACATCATTGGTTCGCTCTCCTTCCATGAGATGACGTCTATTTGTTTATTCTACCCAGGACAATCCCTGTCATGCTACAGATCTGACTCGAACTGAGCGGGACAGCACTACCACGTCATTTTCAAGGGCTTTTTATAGCGTAGATCAGAGACCATTTAGTATAAGGAATGTAGTGTACCGTCGATAAGACCACATTAGCTTCTCTTACTACAGTATCGAGCCGACCGATGTGCCGCGGTTGACGTAGGTCCGCATGCGAAGATTGCGCTTCGATTACCGCTTTGGGGCGAATGTTTGCAACATCTGCAAATATTCGTTCTGGGTGTTTTCAATGTAGTACATTATAAAATAAACTATCTTAGAAATGGTTTGTTTATCATTGTATTTCAGTCATCTAGTATGTACCCATAACACAGGATCTTCTTGGCTTGCGGCTAGATGAAAGATGAAGAAAGCTGTGTTCATGTTCCAGCAATGTACCTAAACGGTTTTAATTATATTCACAGAAACTTAAAGGGAAATAGAATAGTATGTATGTAATTGCTGTGCTGATAAAAATCTGTTTTACTATCTAGATTTTGTAGTACGTACACGATTGTTATACTTTTTTTATCGATAGGTACCTACCCCTGTTTCGAATTTGTTTTGAAATAAAGAACATTTTAAATTCGTAACCCTTTCATTTCATCCTATATGTAGTAAGTATAAGTACCTACCTATTCTATAGGTGGGAAGGAAAGGAATAAAAGATAGATATTTACAGAATAGGTATATTTATTTTGTACTCAAAGACAATACATTGGGTACAAAATGGAATGCCACAGACGGAATGTTTGTTATTGGATAATTTGTCAGTATTGTTACATTTTATAGATCGAGGTCGCTCTACATTAACTATTCGTATAGATTCCGTCATGTACAATATTGTAAGAAATTTCTCTTATTAATTTCAAATAGCAATTAATTTTTACTTATTAATTTTTAGGCATTATTTATCATGTAGGCATGTTAACATTATCTTAATACTTTCATATTGCTTAACAAACTTAACGTATCACAGATAATTGTAAAAACAAAATATCCTATGGTAGATAAAAATAAGTACTTAATCTATTTTCTAAACAAAAATATAAAATGGCACCCTGTGATTTTAAAGTTAAAATCAGATAAGTATGATTAAAATAAAGAATTTTAAGTAAAGATTGAACAGTATGTAACAATTGTTACAAGACTTGTCATGAAATGATTATAGAGATTCGCTTTGTATTTCAATTTAGTTTGGATTGTTAAAAATAACTTGCTACTCTAAAAAGATGATAACTTGAATAACTATTAATTACATTGGTGTGTATACAATCGTACAAAATATTACTACTACGACATTAACATTGAAAAGTTTCTAAATAGTGCAGCAACTGTTAAACATTTTGTACTGAGTTCATATTTGTTAACTTTCCTAGAATGATACATGTTCAGTATTTACTTAACTAGGTACATTTTAAATTTAATATCTAGGGACCAACATAAATATTTCACAGTAGGTATTGACCGACGGATTTATATAAAATTATGGAAGATGGTGTTAGTGTGAACAGCGTTCTCCTTGAAACCAGAGGTTCAGCATCATGAGTACAATCCAAAACCGATGAGAAAAGCTTAACACCTATTTTAGTTTCGCAAGATTTTGATATTTAATGTCTTCGCTATCGTCCACGATGCCATAGTCACTCTACACACTCTAAGTACCTACCTACGTAAGTACATAATAACCCGCGCCTTACTTGGATCGTCACTTCATTGCTTGTGATAGAACTTTCCCTTCATACATTTCTTTTTTGATAACGCACACAACAACATACAACTACATACATTTTATTCAGACCGTCCACATAAGTACTTGTGTCACGTGTTTGTAAGCAAACGTTTAGTGTTTATAAAATTTTTCTTTAAAAAATGAGTGAAAAATAGAATCATTTTTTTCATCCTATTTGGATTCTACTCATGATGCTGAACCTCTGGTTTGAAGGAGAACGATGTTCACACTAACACCCTGTATAAAATGTTAATTGTTCAAAAGATTCAAGGTGTAACCCATGGGAAGAATCACCCTCTTGTCGACTTAGATACTTTGTATATAAAATATAAATACAATTGTATACAAACATGATTCGATCCAGTAACATAACGACAGCGCCGTCCTAAGACAAAGCAAGTTGACTAAGCGTGCAGAAAGCAGCACAAGCTTTAAATACTTGATAAATCAACAAATTGTTAACAATAATAACAATATATGTAAATACAAATACATGTTTAACATGGCAAGAGTATATTATTCGTTATTGCTTAACTTTAACTATCATTTTGTACATAACTATTATTAAAGCTACGTTTTCGATATGATTCTGTGTCAGAAACAAAATACGTATATCTCCAATTTAATATAATTGTCTGATGATTTTTATAAAGACAAAGAACCTTATCAAATATTTAAGTAAATTAAATACAATCTCCACGGTACTTTGTGACGAGACTCATACAAAACCAAGACTTATGTATATGCAGACAACATGAAATGCATATTACATTTTATAACAAGTCTAAGTACATAATAAACAAAATTATATAGTATGTTACGTAGTATACTGTGTTCTTTCTTAAGCATTTAATTGCACTTCTTTTACTAAAAAACCTTAAATTCTACTTTTATCTTGAATCAACTACATACCCTTCATAATAAGGCTTTGAATTGAGATTCAAGTATCTAATTCACATTCTTAGGTAATTGTTATGTGCATTTATTTTTCACTACATTAGGCGCACGCGGCCATTTACACTACATCTCATGATACTGGCCAAAAAAAAATTAAATTATATACGGGTGAAGCAGAGTGCACTGCTAGTAGACAAACAATTTGATCTAAATGGGCCTTCATGAAATGTTAAATCCCAACCTGTATGTACGCGACTTGTTTAAAGTCACACGTGACATTAACTAGTGCCCCTGCTGATAGAGAGCCGGGTAGCCGCACTAATGTCACTCGAATCATCTTCCGTACACGCAATATTCCATGCATCATGACGATATATATTCAATGTTCCAGTAGTATCGACGGCAGGAGGTTGCGGATTCGATTCCCGCCCCGAGACAAATCTTTGTACGATCTGCAGATATTTATCAGTGTGTTTTCTGTGTTTGATAAAAATATCTGTGTATGGAGTATAATCAATTAAGTATATTAACTTAAGTAGTACCTATAACACAAGCTTTGCTTAGTTTGGGGCTAGATGGTACTGTGTGGTTTTATGAACCTAGTTACATCTCTTAGCTCGTGTGTACCTAACGTTCCTCCCCAGTTAGTTCCTCAAACAGCCCGCTCGAGCGGCGAGAGGGGCGGCGCTGCTTTCTCCTCCATCTTCTCGTCCAGCCCCTTGCTGTTGATCTTCAGGTTCGCGAGACTCACGTAATTACTCCGCGAGATCCCCTCCCTCCGCTTCGGCCTCTCATCGGAACTCTCCTTAGCTTTAGTTTGGTTCTGCGCAGTTCTGATTCTCTTCTCTATCGGTAAGGGCGCTTTTATCCTGTTCCGGCCGACGTCGACGAACTTGGGCTCGGCTTTAGGTTCAAGCTTGGGTTTGCTGACTCTGTAACTGAAGCGGGCGTCCACGAAGTCAGGTCTCTCGTTCGGCAAGTGTCTCCGGAAGGTGGGCGTCAGGGGCTTGCCCAGGCCGGCCAGCTTGATGTCGCTCCGCAGCAAGCGCGGCGCCTCCGCCGGCCGCACTCGGTACGCGGAGCGCGGCGCGCTCGGGGACTGCGGCCGCTGGATGAAGAACTTGCTCCGCGACTTCTCTTCCCTGTTATCATCTACTTTGTTAATCTTATTATCATTTTCAGCCTTATTCCGTACCACTTCAGTCGTGTTCGGCTTGAACAACCTACTCAGTTTAGGCGAGAGCAGGTTTTTGGTGAAGAAGTTAGTTTTCTCCTTCTGCCCGTCGCCCCCCCTGGGCAGATGTTTGAGTCCCTCGGCTAGCGCGGGCGCGCGCCGGATGCAGTCGATGTTGAACCGCCTCGGGTCCTCCTCCGGGACCTTCCTCTCGCTCCAGCGCTGCGGGTGGCGCAGCCTCACGTCGGAGACGTCGTAGCTCGTCGTCTTGAGGTTCTCTCCTGTCTCGATGATATCGGTGCTGACGTGTTTGTGTGGGTCCCCCTGCGCGGCGTCGCCGAGGTCACTGTACCAGTGGCAGACGAGCTCGTCCCCCGAGGAGTCGGAGTCGTCCCCCGAGCCCGCGTGCAGGCTGTCGCGCCGCGGCGCCGCGCCCGCCTCCGCCTTGTACTGGCTCTCCAGACCTGACGATGGAAGCATTCATTAAAGACGTCACAGTTTAATGAGACTCCTTGTTTCATCTTATGTCAGCTACGGTACAGTGGGGTTACCTTCAACGGACTGGTTCCGCAGGAAGGCGGGCAGGTGCTGGTGGTGGTCGCGCTCGGCCGCCAGCCGGTGCAGCTGCGCGGCGGGGGGGGCGCGCCGGAGGGGCGGGGGCGGCTCCAGCCACTCGGATATGTCGTCCACCTGCAGGTCACATACGTTTAGTTGACGATTCATGGAGGAACATTTTGATTTAAATAATCTTTTCTATCCACAAAACTTCGGATTGAGAAGGGGTAAATCAACGATTGATGCGGGATCGTTGTTCGTTAAACAAGTACTACAAGCATGGGATGACCTATGATGGCACACGATTTAATTGACTTCTTTGTGACTTTTCAAGGGCCTTTGGCTGCGTTTGTCATGAAACACTCTTATGAAACGCTCCAGGGCTGTCACATACAGCGTTAGATCTGATTAGATCTTACCTTCAGGCCGGCTTCAGGGCCGGGAAATAAGAGTAGAGTAGTAGAGATAGACGGATCTAAGTCCCAGAGGTCTAGCATTAAATCAGGAGTCCCGCAAGGGTCGATTTCAGGTCTCTTCATATTTGTCCTTTACGTTAACCACTTGGCCAAACACAACTATAATAAGTCCCTATATATAGTTATAGTTTTATTATTTATCTTTTTTTTTATTTATGTATGCGGATGATACGTCATTGATATTTAAAGTATCTCGAAGAAGCGAGGAAACTAATATAACCTGATATTTATTTCAAAGGATTGCGGTTCTTTTAAAGATAAAAAGTGATCAGTAATAGAAGAGCAGTGAATAGTATGGGCATACCTTGGTGATGTTGATGTTAGGTCCGACGGCGCGCAGGATGTACCCGGGGTTGGCGAGCGCGGCGTGCGAGCGGGACAGCGACGTCACCGTGACGCGCACGCCCGGGAGGCTGATCTGCGACGCCGACACGCACTTGCCGAGCGCGCGCCCCCCACCCCCACCACCCGGCGGGACTATTAACGCGTTCGACTTTGACTGGAACAAAGATAAAGCCATAGAAACAATTGATATCACTGCCGTATGACTCTTATGAAGGATGATTTTGTTTGTGAAGATGTTAGGAACAAGAGAACGCCAAAACTTCTGATCGGCTGAAAATTAAACATGCAGTACTTTCTATATTTTAAATAATATAGTTTACACAAATATAGTTTATGATTGGGGGAAACTCGAGCGAAATCACGAGCAGCAGCAACTTTGTGATCAATGAAAATGTTACTCTGTCTGGCAATTCCTGTTCGACCTACAGCTTATTCAGAGGAAGGAGTTAATCCCTATTTTTAATATTATTTAAAAAAAAATATACTCGTTATCCAAGTGCCAACTTAGTCAAATTTGTCTCGTCATCTGAACCTAAGACTTTCACAAGATAAATCGTAATATAATGTACGGTGGTGTGCCCTGACCTTCTGGAGTGGTGTCTCTGGCGGCAGGTCCTCGCTGCCGGCGGTGCTGGGCACGCGGCGCAGCGCGCAGGCGCAGGCGGCGCGCTCGCTGTACGCGTGCGCGCAGCACTGCCCGCGCTGCGCGTACGTGCCGGCGCAGTGGACGCACGCCTCCTGCCGGCAGCAGGCCGCGTCGCGCGGGCAGGCGGCCCCGGCGCGCGGCCCGCGTGCGCACGCGCACTCCGGCGAGCCGCGCCCCGAGCGCCCGCCCCGCGCGTACGACAGGATGTCCGCGAGCAGCGCGCCCGCGCCCCCGCCCTGTGCGTGCGACAGCTCCATCACCAGGCTCTCCAGCCATATCTCTATCACTTCGAACGGAGGCCTGCACGCAATCACAACAAATAAGATGAACCGACTGAACGATTAACCGCTAGCTAATCCTGGGATGTTGATGTAAAAGTCGAGTTTGTCGGTAAAAGCTATATTCGACTTATATACTTAAAACTACTAGACTAATGATGCAGATGATAATGAGTGCGGTTGGTATCGCTGCTAGTGATGCACTGTCTGCTAGCTGACCCAGTGGCCGCTCGGTACGTTCACGGTCGCGAGTACACGAGTCACCTAGTTAGCCTGACCTGCTGAGGTAGCTAGTTTTTAGGTGATCGATGTATATCGAACACCGACTGAACTAACATTATATGAACAATGTATCGGACACGAGCAGCAAGGCATTTGCACGATTGACAGAAGTGAGTTCCTGTGTAGAATGAACAAAGTTTCTCGTTGAGTTAGTGTATGTTACCTCATGTCGGGGTCGAGGTGGCAGGCGCGGAAGGCGACGCGGTAGAAGGGCTCGGGGCAGGCGCGCGCGCGGCAGAACTTCTCTATGAAGAGCGGCTCGTTGAGCCCGAAGTCCGGCCGCCGCGGCAACTCGTCCGGGTCGGCCGACACTCGCCCGATTATCTGCAACACACGTACTTTACTGGCCTTCCACTATCTCTGACTTTCCCTTCGGAAGAGTTCAAGACATTTATTGATAGATAAAAATCCGGTCCATGTATAGCAAACTATTATCTGCTACCGGCTTCGCACGTTTTGCACGTGTTGTTTCTATAGAAACGTCTCAAGGTTATTGCTAGAGCAGCGCACTCACCTCGCACAGTATGATGCCGAAGGAGAACACGTCCACCTTCTCGTCGTACACCTTCCCGTTCATCATCTCCGGCGCCATCCAGTACGGGTTCCCCACCACCTGCAGGACATGACATAGCTGATACACTCCGCTGCTCCGATACTCACTTATTCATTACTTATCACAACATAAAGTAGAAGTACGGCATTGGTGTCCACGCACGATGGAGAAAGTAAGTGAAATAGATACAATTTAAAACAAAACTAAAGAAAAATCGACAACCTTAGCTGTACATGTTACATGATATCTATTGGGATTTCATGTAAAGTTTATTTCAAGAGGAGTTCCTGGCCGATTTGTTAAATCAAACTAAGTCTAGGTGTCAGTACTCATGGGCGCAGTAGTTTGCCCAGAGTATTCATTACATTACAATTCAACATTATGAATTTGGATTATGTATTAATTTATATTGCGTAAGTCCTCGCACTCGGGGAAAATGTAAGAAATGACATCGCAAAAATTGTTAAATAATTTTAAAAATATTTTTTTATTATTTTTGTAATAAATTTGGTTCCTCTACTAATGAAAGCAATAGCACGAAAGTGCAATGAGTGATAATGAGGAGATATGTATATTGATATTATTCTTGGTTTTTTGAGATGGTCAACATCAAACAGTGTCGTAGTTATCCTACCATGTTTGTATGGAAAAACGAGCTCGAAGCGTTGAATTAAAAAGTGTGTGATTGTGTGTGTGTGTGTGTGTGTCCGTGTGTGTCGCACCGTGTACCGCTTCCTGCGCAGCGAGGCGTGGTGCGCGCGGCGCTGCAGCGTACTGCTCGCGGTGCGCTGCACGATGCGCGCCAGACCGAAGTCCGCCACCACCACCGTCTTATCCTGCAACAGACACCATCCCACTGTACTGTACCCCGCCGCTCCACGACAACGTACAGTCAATAGTGAATGTTACCTCTCTGACGAGACAGTTGTGAGAGTTGAGGTCCCTGTGGATGACGTTCCTCCGGTGCAGGTACCCCAGGCCGGCGGACACGTCCCGCGCGAGCCGCGCGCGCTCGCTCCACGACAACGTACAGTCAATAGTGAATGTTACCTCTCTGACGAGACAGTTGTGAGAGTTGAGGTCCCTGTGGATGACGTTCCTCCGGTGCAGGTACCCCAGGCCGGCGGACACGTCCCGCGCGAGCCGAGCGCGCTCGCTCCACGACAACGGGACGCTGCTGTCCTGTGCATTACAATACATTATCCATTTATTACTAGTAGTAGGGGAGTCTAAGAGGGAATTTCGGAGATTTACTCGAACTCGGCAGATTAACATACGGAGATGCCTTGCACTCTGTAGAGTACATCTGTCAGTTACAATCTAACGGGCTCGAGTATTTCAAGATAGCAATTTATTTCTACATTTTTAAAGAGCTGCCACGAGTTTGCGATACGTTCAAATCGTAAGATTTTTGAACTGAAGCTTTTTGAGGTTTTTTACAAGCTTTTTGAGTATTTTGTCTACATGACGACGTCCACGCGTACCTGTATGAGTTGGTGCAGCGTGCCGCCCGCCACGTACTCCGTCACGAGGTGCAGTCTCTTGTCCTTGTACAGGACGCCCACGAACCGCAGCACGTTGGGGTGCGACAGCGACCGGAGCACGGCCACCTGACACGACATTATTATATCATTAACAAATGAATTATGGTGTCTAGCTTACACAACATCATATATGATGTCTTACCTCTTTAAGAAAGTTCCTCTGCGCATCGTCGTCCACCCTGTACAGTTGCTTGAGCACCATCACGTCGCCGGTCACGCGGTGCGTCACCTTGTACACCTCGCCGAAGAAACCTGACCCGAGCAGCTCACCCTGTGTCGGACAAAAACGTGATATAAAGGTTCGGTTAGTAAAAAAGTCGACGAAACGGCTGCCCACGTAGTCCTGGAATGCGAGGGAGTAACAGCACAACGAACTCTTCTCAACTTGCCGAGGTCACTCTGCCAAGCCTGCAAAGAGTCCGTGCTTCTGGAAGGAGTCCGGCTAGTTGTACTAGCAACAGCAACACATAATTGACCAGATTTGTAGCTAGGAGATGTCCAGCGAATGCATTAGGTACCTGTATGAGGTCGCAGGCGCGGAACACCTTCTGGGCCGGCTCGGGCTGGGCGCGGAACGAGCGCGCGCGGCTCAGCTCGCACAGCACGTCCTCCGAGCCCTCCGCCGCCACCCGCTCGCCTCTGCAAACAAACACATAACTAGCTACGCATGTCAGAGCCTCATTTAGGACCGTTCAAAGCCTTAAAAAAGACCTACACCTAATCTCCATCGACTTAGAGAAAGCTTTCGACCGAGTGCATAGACAGTTATTTTGGGAAGCATTACGTGCCCAACTTGAAGAGCATTATGTTACACTCTTAACAAACATGTAGAACGACGTGAACACTCGAGTAGTTAGCCCGGCCGGCGCTAGCGCAGAATTTGAGGTTTGACCTCAACGGTGGGGGTACACCAGGGATCTACCTTGAGCCCGCTGTTATTCAACCTCGTAATGAACTATATCACCGAACCAGTTTAGTTTTATGAATTATTTATTTTAGTTTTGTAGCTTCTTTTTTTCTATTTTAAGTATATTAGTTTTAAAAATGCTTAGATTGTAAAATTGAAAAATGTCACCTTAGCATGTTCAATTATTTGTTGTGTGCACATGTGTTACGTCTCAAGCCAGCTCAGATTTTCTTTGTTTTTTGTGTTATTTTATTATTGCTTGTTATGTGTTTTGTGTACCTAATAAAATAAATAAATAAATAAAAAGAACCACTACAAAAACCAGCGCCATGGATACATATATGCTGATGACATAGTTCTAATAACAGAAACAGTGATAAAATGCCCAAGACGATCTTACTGCATGGTGCCACGTTAGAGCGAAGAGGGCTGAGGGTTAGCTAGCAGAGAGAAAACCGAATACATGCACTGTAAATTCTCCGGTATCACTAATTGGGTCCGCAGCCCAGGCGCGGATCCAGGGGGGGGGTCATGGGGGTCATGACCCCCCCCTGGGCTGGGTCCAGGACCTAGGTAGATCACTAATTAAAAATGTTAAACATATGTTGTTTTATCACAATACTTATAGATTTTATGTACTTAAGTACCTTAAATATTTAATTAATTTAATATTCATTATTCGGGAACGACAGCAAAAAAAATTGAATTTTACCGCGCCACCACCGCCACCTCACCTTTCATTAGATGTTACATTTCGTGTTACACTGACACTTGCGCGCGCTTTGTTTCGACTAACCGAAGCCTAAACTAGAATCAAGTTTTTTTAACTTACCTACGCGATCAGAACACACTGAACACATTATTCTAAATATTTAGGTACGGGTATTTATCGCGTTTATTTAGCAATTTTTTTTATTTTGGTATTGTATAAAATTATTTTTTCTTTACGCCTTTTCCCGAAACGCGTTACCTATCACAAGAAGATTCGATCCTGGTCTTTACTTTCAATCCCGGGATTTCGGGATTGATAAAACACGATCCCGGGATAATTCCTAGATTGGACAATTTAGTAAAAATCAAAGTATCATAATGAAAATCGCTTTTATTTACTTTCAAAACAAAAAGTAAAAAACGTACACACTTAATTTTTAAACATCTAATATTTTTTTAACTTCTACTCTTTTACAGTAGACAGATAAAGAACCTTAATAAACTTAATAAAAACAATATTTACCGTGAGTTAAACGTATTGTTACAACCAAAAGGCAAGTCGTAGAGGAAGATAATCGAGAATAAATAAATTTTACAATCATTTTGACTACAACGCGACCGAAGATGCGGTTTAAGGAATGCTCTTATTTCGTGTACCTACAGTTACATAAAAGACATTGTTTGATATTAAAAAGACCTAATTCTAATAAATAATGTAAGTTCGTTTAGATAAAAAATGCCTGTTAATTTTTTATTTTGTGTTTACATTAGGTACGTAACGCGCTTCGCTTTTTTATTATTTTTAAAGAATTTTATTCAATCCTTGAAATCCCGGGATTGGAAAAATTTAATCCCGAAATTTTCAGGATCTAAAATACCGGTCGATTTTCGACATTGATCGAATCCTTTATTTATCACTTCATTTATTTCAATGGGCACGTTTTTATGGACGTGTAGAAGTGCCAGTCCGGTTAGGGGTAGTTATCGCCTTTCATTCAGATTTAATGATTATGGATTTTTTCCCCTTTTTAGGCATTTCATTACATTCATTGATCTAGGTACGTAACCAGAATGAACGTGTAGGTAGAGAAAGGGTAATGAGAATCGCCTGGAAGGTGATCGTACGTGTAGAGGGCGATGAATTTATTAAATTTCTGGTAAATACCCATATGGTAGACAATTTCTATAGCTTATAAATGTGGTTAATTAGTTAAAAATAACATGTCAAACACATTATAAGTCGTCGGCAAGGTTTTTCTCTCTCTAATTGGTTTTTCTGTGATCTTGTTAACTTTAAATTCTAAACTGACGTGCATGTATGAAGAAAATACCTTACCAGTACCTACAAGGAAAGTTGTAAGTGGAAATCCGTTATCTCTGCCTACCCTCTGGGAAACAGGCGAGTCTATGTAGGTATGTAGTTCTGTATCAATTTTAGCGGAGAATAAAAATTGGATTCCGTTTATTCTGTTTGTACTCATTTATGAATTGTCGTGGAGTGGCTTGAAGTGAAGGCGGTTTGGGTCAGGTTCTTAAACTATTTGGATGTGGTTTGAAGGTATTTTATTCTCTACGTCGTCTTCACTTTTGGGGAGTGAATTTTCAACTAAAATCTTTGCTATTTTTCGGTTTTTCTTCAATTAGTAATGATGAGTATTTTCTTACATCTTTTTTTCTATCACCTAGAGCTTCAAATAGTTGTCTTCTCCTTATTTATCCTTCATCTTTTTACAGTTAGTCTTTATGAAGATTGTTTTATAATTTAGTTTACACTCTGTCGTGTCTGTCACGATTTTGTGACCTATGAGAAAGCCTTTGATTCCGTCGAAACTTGGGCTGTTCTGGAACCCTTACAGCGGTACCAAGTAGACTATCGTTATATCGAGGTGCTGAGATGTCTGTACGATGCCGCTACTATGAGTGTCCAAGTACAGGGCCAACAGTCTAAACCCATCCAATTACGCAAAGGAGTGAGACAGGGGGATGTCATATCCCTGAAACTGTTCACGAGCGCATTGGAAGATATGTTAAAGACGCTGGACTGGAAAGGTAAGGGCATTAATATAAACGGCGATGACATCTCGCACCTGCGATTTGCTGATGACATAGGCGTAATTGCGGAGTCGCTAGAGGAGTTAAATCGTTAAAAGTAATAAAAAACGAAGCGCTTTACGTACCTAATATAAACACAAATTAAAATTTTTACTGGAATTATTTTTCTTATTTGTTTTATCTAAACTAACTTACATTATATTCGATTCTTTTTTAATATCAAACAATACCATTTGTGTAACTGTAGGTACACAAAATAAAAGCATTCCTTAAACAGATAATCGACCGCATCTTGAGTCGCGTCGTGGTCAAAATTTTTGTAAAATTTATTTATTCTCGATAATTTTGTGAATTTGATTTTAGTTGAATTTCACTTTTTAAAGTAACTAAAAGCTATTTTTATATGATACTAATTTCGATTTTTACTAAATTGTGTACGATCCCGGGATTATCCCGGGATGGCGATTTTTATCAATCCCGAAATCACGGGATTGAAAGTAAAGACCGGGATCGAATCCTCTTGTGATAGGTAAGGCGTTTCGGGAGAAGCCATAAAGAAAAAAAATCGTCACATACCTACCTACATAAAGGAATTTTAGTAGGTACTTACAGCAAGTACTTGCATATATTAATTAAATACCTACGTTTTACTTGTATCTATGATTATAAAAATTAAATCATAACTTCTTGTGACTTGACCACGACTTTGTGTTGTGACCCCCCCCTGGCACCAAAGCTGGATCCGCCCTTGCCGCAGCCAATATATCGACAACGTTCCGTTAAAGCAAGTCGACTGCTTCAAGTAAAGTTTTTTTAATTTGTAAATTACTCAGTGTACTAGGCATAACGATTTAGATTCATCTGCAATGTTATGTTCTTGTGTAAATAAATAAATAAATAAGTACTTGGGATTCGTCATAAACAACTCCACATTAGACCACCATAGACCTTGACATCACCAATAGAACCAAATGGGGCTGGATGAAATGGAGAGCACTATCCGGAGTGCTCTTTGTTTTTTGAATTTATTATAAAGGATTTTAACACCTTGTAATGGACGTAATTGTAACAAATTCATTAACATAAATAACTTTTCGATTATCTTTCAGGATGCTGAGTGATTGGTCGGCAGACACTGTGTGGGCGGGCCGTGGGTAACGTCAGCACGAACATTCTGATAAACCAACTGTGTTCTTTGTGGACAATACAATACTATGTAGATGGGTTACGAACTCGCGGGTAAATAGTACCTATGCACTTAGAACAGTGGACACCTGACAGACTAGGAAATTATAGTTAAAGAATAGAAACATATTAAAAATTGTCTTGTAAACAATAATTGAAACAATTGAGCTAACTGCAGACTGATGCAAGCAACATATGTTGAGGTAGCTAAATAATACAAGTCGTCGCGTCCGCAAGACACTGGCTGCATTACCATGCTGTAGGAGGGGCACGCCTCGTATCGACCAGACGCTCAGATATTTTTTGTCAAAACCCGGTGAACCTAAGTGCAGTAAGTACCCCTAGGACCCAGCTAAGGTCTCGACTCCAAGGGGAGCAATTGCGTAGGCTCTGTCGAGACCTGCATATTTGCGCCTCTAGATAATAATGATCTGTTGAATATACTCACACGTCAAGAAGCTTAGACATACTGCTACTCCGTTCCTTCTCCCCCAAAAGTGGCGAAGAGGGAGTCTGCCTTCTCTTGATAACCCTGGGCTTCCCTCCATCCTCTCCCTTCCTCTTAAACAACCTTTCGCGTCTGCCGTCCTTCTCTAACTCTTCAGTCTTTTGGGCTGTGGTATTCTGATCTATTGGAATGTTTTGGTCTTTCGCGCACTTGTGGTCTGTTGAAGTCTTCTGTTCATTGTGGTGGTCGGTAGAGGTATTTTGGTCTTTTTCTTCTGGTCTTTTGATATCTGTGTTCGCTTGTTTGTCCGGCAGTATGTTGCACATGATCCGCCTGTTCCGAGTGGTGTCCGGATTGTGTTCTATTGTCAGCTGTGGATAATATCTTTATTAGGTAAATGTATAGTGAAATGGCAGTGCTATTGTAAAAACCGGGTAATTCAACCACGTGCATTCCTACGTGATTGTTGCTTAAATAAATCATCATCTTGCGCACCACAGGTAACACGTGGTGGGCCAATTCGTTTACATTTGTAAATATACTTCAAATAAACTATTTGACTAACAGGATGGACCATACAGTATCGTCAGTATGATCCCCAGTTTATCGTAGTGGGTTTGGTTTCACTATTTGCACTGCTGTTAAACATTTAGTTACCTGTAGCAAGGTCGGAGGCCTGACATCGAGCGCACAGGCCCGCGGCGGGGCTCCGTTGATCTCCAGGATCCTGTCTCCGATGTGGAGCGTCACCACTCCGCAGGACGAGTCGTACCTGCACCGTACACTGCTGTTAGTCAGGACACTTGTTCAACACAAGTGCATTTTGCACTCATTTGAAAACACACCACACGATTTACTTTATGAGCGATTTACATATCGATTGATCGATTTACATTGCGTGGAAGATTCTTTCTGGCACCCAGCACTGGGTGAAGTCGGGTTGCAGATGATGATGAATGAAGTCCGGTTTACCCGAATCTCTATCTCCGTTGAAATTACGTATGGTATTAACCTTCACTACTTAGGTATGTTGCTAATTATAAGGAAAATTACAATGAAGTATGCAACACTGATAACAATGGATGGTGCGAGCACATAACAACGTCATTATTACCTGTATATTACTATTTATAACTTTAACGTTTCAGGATTTTAATTAAGCCGTAAGACGTACCTAAGAGTTCTTAAAACAAAGCACTGGAACTAAAATTTGTAGATCAAACATGTGTCCCAAAGCGGGAATCGAACCCACAAACTCCTGAGTTGCAGACGGACCACCGCTCGCTGCGCCACTGAAGTTGTCATTATAACTATGTACGCACTAACTAAAACACTGCGACCACCAGCTCTAGGGCTTCATAGCTGTGACGTCGATCTTTCAGAAAATTCGCGCAATACACGATACAGCACGTTCTTAAATAAAAACTCTCTTTTATTATAACAAATATCGATCAAAATACAATTAACACAACACTTATTGCTGATTCAATATTGCACTTCTCAAAACTCAAGTATTATCACAATTGTATCTAAAACTCAAATTTAATTATTAATAAATGAAATGATTTATTTATACTCGTTGAAAATTTTGGCGAGTTAAAGCAAGTATTAAGGGTTTGAGCACGTAGCGCTCCGCGATGGATACGTCAGCGCGTCGCAGAGTCCCGACGAGACTGAGCCACGGCATGAGTGCAGGCCGCCCGGCCGGGAAACTATAGCTAATGTAGGACGCACACGATAGCGGAATGCAATTATATATTGACTAAGTTGATAGGGACTTTAATTAGCGCCGCTTGCTTGTTGAACTGGCTAAAATGGGATGGTGCGTTGTTGTTAGACTAAGTTGATGAAGTCTCAGCCGGCCGGATGTTGTGGCGTTAAGAGGGAACAAATGCATCAAAACTGTCAAATTTAAAATATTAGTTTCATACTGAGATATTATAATAGACCAGGGTAGAAGCCTTTCAAAATGATGAAAAAAGAAATAAAATAATAGTAGGATGAAACCCCGATGGAACCCTACTTTCCGATGGTGTAAAAATATATATAATTTCCAATAGTAAAAATAGTTCTTAGAAAATGCAAAAATGTGACTGTGACAACGGATACTTATATTCTACTCATAGCAACACCAAGAGGCAAGGCAATAAAAAAGGACTAGTTATTTGCTGCAGCGACCACGACCACGATGCTTATCACCTTTTACATTCCCGACCACGTTTGACAAAGGCTCCGAAACCGCGGTTAAGTCAACAAGCAAACCAATAGCCTCACTTGGTTTTACAACTTTAACAAATACCTGCGAGGTGATTCAGTTTGCACACACACATTCCTTAACTTTGCGCAAGCCGTTACTTCAAACTCCTGTTTGTCCCGGTATTACGACGAATAGTTGTAATAGCCTGAATTAAAATAAAATCCCGATCGCCCTATCAATATCGGTCATTATTGTTACAATTACGTAAACACAGTTAATTAAAGACATGCCATAAGACGAACGGAATGTTTCTTAAAATATGATAAACGCATTAGAGCCATTACCGGGGCGAACGGGTGACCACGACTTTGTACCCTGGCCCAAAAAGAGGCTGATCTTTTATCGGTAACAACTTATCGTTTTATCGCTAAAAACCAGAGTTTTTTTCGTACAAACTTCAGACATGTACCTATTGCACACCCCCTAGGGGTTATTGTGTAAAAATAAAAAATACGTGTTTAATTATTCACTCCATAATTTATTTATACCGTGTTTTGAGTGAATCGAACCAAGGAAAAATTATTTTCCATACAAACTAACCACCTAATTTAACCCCCTCAGAGGTTAAAATTTCCAAATTTTAATAGCCTATGTCCTATTCTAGGTCCTAAACTGTCTACATACCAAATTTCATTTAAATAACTTAAGTAGTTACGGAGATTACTTATAACAAACATTTACACAGATTTTCCCATTTATTATAATAGTAAGACCAAATTTATAAAATGGTCATAGCCGATTGAAGAGAATCAGTGCAGCGAATGACATGACAACATAAGCCCTATGACTGCGCGCTGTGGCGGTCGGCAGTCATTGATCCATCGCGCGTGAGTCACCGCGCTATGACTCACTCGGTGGGGACTCAACTGTCCTATAGATCACGTAGGTCGGGTTTACTAGTTTATACCAACCAGAAATTAAAAATGCAAGTATATTATATTAAACCTCATAATACTATGTACTGGGAATCCATCGCGGAGATCAATATGACTGTTAAGTTAAAATTACTTCACATAACCATCAAGTCATGGATTCATAAATTCAGGAGCTAAAAGCATAATACGTAAACAGTTATCTGTTATGTTCTAGTAGGTACTAAGACAATAAAACACAAAACATTAATCGTCAAATAGATACTTAACAATGATTAAGTGCAGTGCTATATAAAACTCCAAGGCATAAGAGACGATACAAAGCTTTTGCAAGTAAGTGGCTACAAAACACATTATACACTAAAACACGTGTATTTCATGTCTTGTATTTCAAGCACTCGTGCCTAAAAAGCACAGTAAATACAAGACTCCGAATACATAGATACATAATAGATAGGTACCTATCGTGCAGTAGATATAGTGCAGGCGCACTGAATTATAATGATACTAGTGTCTAAATCACAGCAAACACAAGACGTGCAATGTCTATAACACAACTTACATACCAAACTTTCATGGGTACACTAAGTTACGTTTTCTATAGCATCCAAACAAGCTCTTCTAAAACCATTGAAGCACGCTAGGCACTAGCATACAAAACACAAGACTGCTCTAACATACATAAGCCTGCTCACAGTTTTTCAACTTCAATTATTTAAAAAAATTGATGTTATTTTTCTATTCTATTCCAACCTAGGCAACAATCAATCGTTCAAGCACAAGTGCCAAAGAAACACAGTATAGACAAAGCATTCAAGCACAAGTGCCAACAAAACACAGCATAGACAAGGCATTCAAGTACAAGTGCCTACAAAACACAGCATAGACAAGGCATTCAAGTACAAGTGCCTCTAGAGTCCTACAGTATGTACCTAGGACACGTGAGCTGGAGGCAGAGCGACAGCGCGGCCCGCAGCAGCCCGCGCGCGGACCTACGCATCGTAATGTTAGTTGTACCTGTCACCCATGTTCATTCTAGTCTAAGAGAAAACAGGAGTTCTAAGAGCATGCTTGTAAAATTGACAAGTTACATTAAAACGAAGATTTCTAGAACGGTTTTTATTTTTCCACCGGAACTAAGCAATTTAGCCCACTTTATTTTTATAACGTAAACTATTTAGTTAACGTTGCTGCTTAGCTCTTTTGGAAAAGGACCCAAAGACAAATTGCACTTGCTTCGGTCCAGAGAAACATTAATAAATAAGCTAGGGCTAGAAATAGTGTAATTGTAAGTGTACGGTCACGCTCAGCGTGTTTCCACTCGGCGTAGTCACCACACCGGCGCGTTGTCGTTAACATCGCAAGGCAATACTCACTGGGTGACGGCGAGCGTGTCGGCGGGCGCGGGCGCGGCGCGCAGCGCGGAGGACGGGACCGACACCACGCGAATGCAGTGCCCGCCGCCGTCTGCGCGCGCGCAGTAGCACACACCACTGACAACAACACAGAAACAACATGACAGGAAATAAATACAATTAATGTAAATGCTGGACAACTCATCACCTTATTATTAAAGACATTAAAATGTTACACTGGATAATCGAAATTAAAGGGAACACTTTCTTGTTTTACACATTTTTATGTTTCACCTAAAATTTAAGAACTGTTTTGTATAGAAATATGCACATTCTATGACCAACTTCATCATAATCATCATTTCACTCGGCTCATCAGGCCCAAAATAACAACAGGACCATATCGTCACTGTGGGTTGAAGACTGTGGATGCGACGGTGCGTGTGACACACAGAGTAGATAAGCACGCATGCATCAGATGAAACCCCCGCAGGTGGCAACGAGGTACCTACAATGAAGGTGGTGATTCCAGTAAGTAAGTGAAGTGAAGTGAGACTGACCAGTAGAGGCGCGTCCTCTCGACGAGCGCGTAGGGCTCCGCGTCCTCGACGGGCGCGCCGCAGCGCGCGCACGCGAAGCACTCCGGGTGGAACCGGTGCGCGCCCGCCAGCATCACCGGACCTGATATCACCTGCAAACACCGTGAAAACATACAAACTAAGTTAAATAATTACAAAAAAAAATATGTATTTATTTCAACACAAACTTATTTCTATAAGCATACAATAAACAGTAGGTGTCTTAACTATAGAGGTATAATGTATAACTTTGTTATTCAGTTATTTCCCAACTTTTACTACACACGTTAATTAATAAATAAATAATTCTACACAGATACCTATTTGAACTCAATTTTGGGCATAAATCATGATTAACCTCGGGTGATGCTGAAAATCAGTGTTTGCTCTGTGAGCAAAGCTATGCGCTGAGTCATTGCCTTTTTTGTTAGGCTGTTCCTATAGTTCTTAAGTTACTTTTGTTATGATTGTGATGTAGGTTCTTATATATTTTTTATTTTCTCTGTGTTATTGTACTGTGTGTTTCAGAAACAAATAAAACCTTTATCTATCTAACCTCCACGTGAGAGGCGAGTAATCCTTTACCTGCGTGCATTGATGGCAGCTGTCTCCGTAGCGCTCCCAGTAGTGCGGCTCACAGAACAGCAGCCCGCTCTTCTCCGAGTACCAGGAGGACAGCGCGCCGTCGCACACGGAGCATCTGCAACAGGAACATTTAGCCCTTATCACTTTCAATATAATGCCACTAACTTTTTTAACCAAATTATGTTCCACTAGTGCTCTCACGTGTGACGTGTTTAGTCTGTAGCAGTTTCTCTTTTACATTAACTTCAGTTCTTATATCACTTGTGATAAACTCACCTTCATATAAACAGTTCACAATACTACTAGTTTTAATTATTTATTCTCACTTCCTTATTCTCCATCTGAGTTGCCTTTGAATATTTGGGGGAAAGTTACATAACTGTACATTTAATATACTTACTGAATTACTTATACAATTAATAACAGAATCGTTTTCTCTTTGAGCGTAGCTTACCTAAAACAGTCTTTGTGCCAGTCTTGTTCAAGAGCGGATACATAATCCTCTTCTCCAATGTTATTCAAGCATCCCGCGCACTTCTGGGACTCTGCAAATATATTTACGTCATTTAAATTATGTAGATGCAAATAAAACCTTCGGGCGCTAAGTTCGAAGGCGGAAGTAGAAGAATTCAAATAACTTAGTCAAAACTTAGTGTGGTGCTAAACTATTAGATCGTTTGTGTACTACTACTACTGTATCTTTGGCGAAATAAAATGGATGAATATGTGTAGTTTTAGACAAAATAAAACATATTCTAATTTTCCTGTTGGGTGAGGCATCCACAACAAAAGATATTGTAAAGAAACATGCATCGCCCACACACAACATTGGATGACAAATAATCGAGAAAAATATTATAAATAATATACAAATCTATTTTAATTACAACCACAACTGTAGATAATACTTGCCTTTAGCGTTTGACTCCTCCATTTCATTTCAAAACTGATAAGTTTCATTTATTTTATTTAGAAAAACACAGAATAACATGTTCGCTCTGCGATTTGCTAATAAGCACTAGTGTTGCGAAAAAAAGTATGCTTACAATCGACTGTCGATAACTTCTTTTGACAACAGATTTATATTTTTTTTCTGATTAAGGACATACGCAACCCGCAACATTTATATTGCGATGCGTACAAGTGTTTTACAAGATCGTGTAGTTTATTTATATTTTTATTCATTTAACATGTCTATAATTAAAATTATCGTGAATGATTAACGAGATTTACTTATGAATTACCAAAATTATTAATTTTCTTATTAAGTAAGCTATGTTTATAAAGTAGAACCTAAGCTAAATTTTATTTAAGATCTTCTGTAAACCACAATCAGCAAAAAATAAAAGGGTTTCAATGAATCCTGAGACACCTCAGCCGCTAAGTGGTTTGTACAATCTTCGACAGTTAAAAAATACCTGCCTACAACAAACTCAAAAGTAGGTACAAGTCTACGAACCTACTTTTGAGACCTAGACTTTTACCTACTTTTGAGTTTGGGAATAGGTAGGTTAGGTACCAAACAGAAAAACAAGGAATATAAAATTTACATTGTAGTTATAGTTTTCTTCTTGGTCATAAAAGCAATTTTTTTAAAGTCTTCAACTAGCCTTTATATCGGTTTATCTTCATCACTTGACGATTTATCATAATATATTGTGCTTCATTCGTTCTTTCTACGGAATTGGATGTGGTTTTAGGACTTAGGTGGTGATATCGGCATAGCAGTGGCACAGATAAGAATCTTGTATATTTCTTGTTTATATGTATTTATAATCTCAACAATGGACTACTAGAGTACGTAACGATAATAATCCAAGAACATAAATAAGTGGTCAGTCA
Organism: Eupithecia centaureata; assembly: GCA_944547425.1. Taxonomy (NCBI): domain Eukaryota; kingdom Metazoa; phylum Arthropoda; class Insecta; order Lepidoptera; family Geometridae; genus Eupithecia; species Eupithecia centaureata. The sequence continues at coordinate 388,721 of OX155695.1, read as the reverse complement.
GTATCTAAAATGCATCGTTTATTCGTACTGATGAATTGAGGGTAGTCATTATAATTGACTTAGAATTATCAAAATTATCGTCAATCTCGAGTCTGAGCGCGTCCATATGAAATTAATCGTCTGGAAGACTATTTTCCGCATGACTGGGGCGCTTGGATCTCTCTGACACTGATTTTTATATGCGAGTTTCAGCACCCTTTCAGTGTAAATTCATCGACATCGATTGTTTCCTACATGATTGGCTGTGTGCAATTCACTATTTTTGATAACAATATGACGTCATGGTGCTAGTTTGACATTGACATGTACATGGTAGTGTTGCTAGTAAAAGAAATATAAATACTCCTTAAATAATGCAATGTAAGTACTTTATTTATAAATTCACAAAATAAATTACGCTTTAACCTTATCATGGCCTTTGACCTTGACTTTCTTCTTCAGTTGATTGTTGACATTCACTTTGACCTTGACTTTGACTATCAACTTCTTCAACAACTCAGACATTTCCTTATCGTCCTCTTCGCTGGAGCTACTAGAATCTTCTTCGCTTTCCTCCACTTCTGGTTCAGGGGTGCATGGTGGAGTCGGTCTGGGGGTCGTGGTCGTGGTTGGGGGTTCTGTAGTCGTCGCTTCAGTAGCGTTAGTGCTTGGTAGTTCAGTAGTAGGAATAATAGTCCAGTTAGTGCTTGGTAGTTCAGTAGTTGGATTAATTGTCCAGTTAGTAGTTGGTAGTTCAGTTGTAGTAGAATTTGTAATAGGTAGTTCAGTTGTAGTAGAATTTGTAATAGGTAGTTCAGTTGTAGTGGAATTTGTAATAGGTAGTTCAGTAGTAGTAGCGTTTGTAATAGGTAGTTCAGTGGTAGTAGAGTTTGTAATAGGTAGTTCAGTGGTAGTAGAGTTTGTAATAGGTAGTTCAGTGGTAGTAGAGTTCGTAATAGGTAGTTCAGTGGTAGTAGAGTTTGTAACTGGTAGTTCAGTGGTAGTAGAGTTTGTAATAGGTAGTTCTGTTGTTGTTGGTATTTCTTCTTCTTCGTTCAAATTTTCAAAATCAATACCAGTGACTTGCTCGAGCCAGGGTAGGAAAGGTCCTGGTCGAATAAAACCTGAAAAATATTAAATTGAAATAAGCGTCCAAGAAAAAGATTACTAAATTATGAGTGAGAAGAGAACCAGAGTCTCGAAAGCTTTGAACTTTAAAGTGTCAACCACAAAGTACGGCAGTTTTATCAAGAGCTGGCAATACTCAAAGTAGTTCTGCTACTCGACGCTAGATGTCTCTTACAGAGTAGTTTTTCAGAAACATACTAGATGTCGCTGTAAAACCTACTGTTACAAAAAGTTTGAAAGCATTAAAACTTTTTGTTCCGATATGATAAAATGATGTGTTACCAGCAGGCAGGCCGGAGTGGCAGCCCCAGTCTCCGCCGGCCACGAAGGAGGCGATACCGATGAGCGCGGGCGCTCCGTCCGCCCCCACGTGCACCAGCGGCCCGCCGCTGTCGCCCTGGTATCACAATTATACATAAAAGGCCAATCTAGTTGGTGATAGTTTATCAATCTCAACTCATCCCGTCTGTACTGATATACCTACCCGCAACCTCCTGAATTGCGGGCGGCTTTTCACCCGCTGCGACACAAAAATATTATGTAATTAAGTAGATCTAGATCTGACTACAGGCTACTTCTTATCCCGAGAACAATGCCCGCGCAGCCGCATCTATTGTTACTATAATAATGATCTGAAGAATAAGATTTACTTAAGTTATAAAATAATTGGGATTTGGTACCGCAAAACTAAACAAACAATGAACTTACGTAGAGCGAGATTCCCTAACACAGTATTTAGGGAATTACAATCATATTTACACTACATTACAAGTCAAAGAAATAAATACTTTTGTATTATTTCGTAAGATATGCTTTAGTTGTGGAATCGCAGCTTAGTGCGGCCAATTGCTTTACCGACCCGAGACCAGTGTACATTCACATACAAAGACAAGGTATCTCTACCTGGCAGGTGGACTGCGACGTGACGTTGTAGAAGCGCGCGCAGACGGCGGCCTCGTTGATGAGATGCGAGCCGTAGACCTGGCTGCAATCGGCGTTGGACTGCCCCACCAGGTACACCCAGTTCAGCACCTCGGACTGACCTCCTGCGCAGCGATTGGAACATACCAAATATTAAAAAAGCTGGACTCAAACCTGGGTTTTTTTAAGGTTGTGTTTTTTTCAATCGACTGTACAAAAAGGATTCTTTCAAAAGGATTCAGGATTCTCAATTCGACTGTATGTTTTTTATTATTTCTCGGTGGAATGATATTGATGATTATTTTTAATTTGAATGCTGGTCCTTGGATTTGCGGGTAGAATAGAAAGCAGTAGTAGGCAGGGGCATACCATTGGTCCAGGTCCTGCCGAAACCGCTGGCGACCACGATCTCATTGTTGTAGTTGCGATGCGCCTCGGCGGACGTCTGCAGGCGGATGGGTTGCAAGAGCCCTGAGGAGATACAAGTTAAGTTCTTAGACTATGATAAAATCAAAATTTGTTATGATTATTGAATGTGTAAAATAGAAGAGATACCTGTCTAAGATAGCAAGTTAGGTAAGTACCTAATTAGAATGTTAGTCTTATGGCTGTAGTTTTTCTAAAATACTAGCTACTTTGATTCAAATCGGCATATTTAAGTGCTGATCCTTCGAGATTTAAACATTATTAAATTATAGTGCGTAAGCCTTGGGGACTTGGGGAATATCTAAGAAATAACATCGTAAAAATTGACGAAATTTTTTGTGATGTTATTTCATCCCCTCGAGATTTTTCAATGTTTCACTTTAAGCTGGCTCGAAGGACCAAATTATATTATTTTAATTATAAAAAAATTGTGTTGGTCAATTCACACGGCATCATCCCAGGCTAAAAAGAGCTTGTGTGAAAGTTGAGAGAGTTCTAACTTCAAATCTGTTGAGGCATACGGCTTCACCATCGAACTACATTCATTACCTATTTCAATAGTCAAATTTGCGGAATCGTCAGTATAGGCAGGTAACCGTTCTTTCAATTCTGCTACCCGGTATTATAGGCAGGTAATGTTATTGCTTATGAATACTTTCCATAAGGAACATTTTTAAAGTCATAGTTGGCGCGCTTGTCAGCAATTGCTTACGAGCAGGCATCGAATAGGAGTCAAAGAGATCAGTAAAACTTACAAGAATACTTGACAGGCTTCGCCAGCTTGATGATGGCGATGTCGTTGGGCTGCACGATCTGCGGCGTGTGCTCGTTGAAGGAGGGGTGGCTGTGGAACTGCGTGCTCTCCAGGATGTACTGCGGAGTCGGCAGGCTCACCAGCCCCGCGCGCACCACGGCTGACACCTGGCTGCGGAGGGAAGGGACAGGGTCACGCTTGCAATAGGGTTGCCAGGTTCAAACTTACCACGTCCAGGACAAACTAAAAAAAAAAAGTCGCCAGCCAAAATTTATGAGACGACGCGTCTAAAAAAAAGCGTCCGCGATTGCGAATGGTAGAATGTTATTAGATGGGGCTTCAGGTCCGCCAGTCCTAAAATTTCTACATTTCTAGTAGGATTTCGAAATCCGGGACAATTAAACCTAATTACTGGACACGGGACAAGCCGCGAAATTCCGGGACAATCCTGGAAATCCCGGCGATCTGGCAAGCTTGCAATGGCCACGACCCACATGTGCATAGTCGTACAATTATGCAAATTTGGGGCAAATCAACCTATCTATCTTCAACTAGAGAAATAAAAAATTGATAAATCAAATACAGTTGATGTAGAGTACCTAGACCGAGGGTGAAAGTGACCGGTTTCTAAAGAGTACATTTGAGAGATACATTTAGAGAGATACAGTTTGAGGCTCGAGGCGACAGTCTTTGTTCTAACTTAGTTCGCCAACAGGCGACCCGCAGACCTTCAAATATGGCGGAATCGTTTTATTGCACAGTTGCGTATTAGAACAACTTGTCAATTGAATCGGCCAATTTTTATTTAATGGTCTATAATTTGTCTAGTATAGTTACCCAGCAGTGCAGTGCGCGGCCGTGAGCACCCAGTGTTTGGCCACGACGGAGCCCCCGCAGCCGCTCACGCCCCCCGCGGGGCTCACGAGCCGCAGCGACGCCTGGTGCGGGATCTGCCCGGGCGCCGCCGCCCAGCCCGACACTATGCGCTGGCCCGACTCTGAGGGAATCAAAGAAGATGACTCATTTACACCGCCTAGGGCCGCGGTGCGTGCAACACGAAGTAGCGCGGACGCACCTAACACCTGCATAGCTCAGCTCTATAGAGACGATTTGCCCTAAAAATTAACAAACGTAAAATGTTTGTTATATATATGTACTAGCGACCCGCCCCGGCTTCGCACGGTTTTATTATACCTACGTATAAACCTTCGTCTTGAATCACTCTATCTATGTATAAAAAAAAACCGCATCAAAATCCGTTGCGTAGTTTTAAAGATTTAAGCAGTCAAAGGGATATAAAGATATAGGGACATAGGGACATAAAAGCGTACTTTGTTTTATACTATGTAGTGATTAGGTATATCTATCTGAACCTGTTCCGTCTGATGTTAGTAAGGGAATGAACCTAATGATTAGGTTTTATTATGAATGCTGACACATTAGTAGGTACCTACACTGTAGAAAACAGTTACAAGTTATTTTGCCCACACTTTCCCTATCCTACAATCAACAGTAGTCTACTACTTAACTATCTATGAAAATAATTTATCAGAATTGTAAATCACAGCTTATTACTCATTTTAATTGGAAACAGTGATTTAATGAATTGTAGATAAGGTATTGATAATGATAACAATATCAATGTAGCGAATTTTTGTAGGTAGCTATAGTCATAGGTAGTATCGATAATGATTTCCTAGATACAGATAAGTTCTATTATCAGTCTATTGTCCTTATATCTGTTCCAAAACATTTATTTTAGTTCAACGACATGGAAATATGACCAATCGCCATCACATTTCGTGTATTATGTCGCAAAGAATAATTTTGAACTAGCAGCGCCTCGCGGTTTCACCCGCGTAATTTCCGTTCTATAAAATATAACCTATGTGTTATCCCAGACTACAATCTATCTCAGTGGCAATTTTGATCCAGATCCGTAGTAGTAGTTTACATACATCCATCTATCGTAGGTACTTACAAACTTTCGCGTTTATAATATTAGTAGGTTGGTCCAACTAAGTGTCAAAACGTTTGAGGCGTTTGTTTGTGCTGCCTCTCTATTAGTATTACATATTGCTCCTGTAGAGTGATATAATAAATAAAAATAGGTGAACAAATAAAAAAAAACAAAAGCCCCAAGCTAACCTACGTACCACGTAACGCTAAGCTATTTACGTACAAATGATATTACTTCATACATTAGATTTATGTTTCTACTATACTATATAGGTCGATTCCCGCCAATTAAACATAGGCGAGAATCGAACCCACACTCTCCTGCGTAGCAGGCGGTCCTTCTCCAGATGCGTCACCAGAGGTCGGGTCAGCTGGTAACTCCCGGTACATCTACACGTACCTACATTAGTACGTACCTTCATCGCTCCTCACATTTTCGACGTAATCTGGTGTAGCCAAGTCAGCAGGGACCTGACGAATAAAATATCTTATATATATATATATAATAATAAAATATCATGTTTGCGGATGACACAACAATCTTGACAAAAGAAAAATCGATTAGTAATGCTATGACTATAGGAAATAAAGCACTTTATGACATAGTTGAATGGCTTAACAGTAACAATTTGAAAATTAACACAACTAAAACTAAATTTATGAGACCAGTGACTTATAATAACAAGATAAACAATAAAATTGACATTAAATATAATAACAATGACATTGAGGAAGTATATGACATAACATTTTTAGGAATAACAATTGACAGATATTTAAATTGGAAGAATCAAGTAGACAATGTATGTAAGAAAATTAATAAATTTATATTTGCACTCAGACGAATAAAGGATCTTTCAAATATGAATACAGCATTAACAGTTTATCACAGCCATGTTTGCTCTGTCTTGAGATATGGTGTCATAATCTGGGGTAATTCAACGAATGCTCATAGAGCTTTTGTAACCCAAAAAAAGTGTATTCGGGCAATATTTGGTATTAAGCGTAGAGATTCCTGTAGACCTTTATTTAAAACGAATAAACTGTTAACATTTCCATCACTGTATATTTTCGAGATGTTGAAATTTGTAAGGAACAACCTGCAATTGTTTGAGAAGGATGAAAAGTCTCAATACAGAAGAAAGATTGTACAAAAACCACTTAAGGTGCCCCAATTTAGACTAGAACTATGTAAAAGGAATTGCTACGCAATGGCCATACGGCTATATAATAAACTTCCGAATGACATGAGAAAATTAACTAATAATGAATTCAATCGTAAACTATATAATTGGCTCTGTCAAAATTGTTTTTATAGTATAGCTGATTATTTGACATTTAAATTCACATAAATTATTTTTGATTTTTATTTTTGATTTGATTTTATTAATATTAATTTTTTTTTTTTATTAGTTTGACGATTTTTGAGCATGAATTCCTTTAATATAAATATTTCTGTATACTGTTAGCGCAAATTTTGATTTCTACTTAATGATTATTTTTCTACTTAGACTAAAATGTCCAAATTTAATTGAACATTTGCACGACTGTTATGTCAAATATAGTGATACCCTTTTTTTTAATACCATCATTGTCAACCTATATTTAAGCAAATAAATACTATTTCATTTCATTTCAATAAATAATATGATCAAGTATGATAGCTGCAGTTCGTTTTTTTAAAGTTAATTTAAACATCTAAAAAATCAACAGTGTGCATATGAAGCTATTTATTTTGTTACAATCTTTTTTTATTTAATGAAAAGATGTAGGTATAAAAGAGAGATGGGTTTTAAAATACTATATTTACGATATATTTCTTACCTGACTTATAGCCAGGGCCAGGATGAAGCTCGTCGTCCAAAACATTCTGTCCTCTGAACTCTACGAGTTCTTTGTTAGAACTATACTTTAATTACACGTTTCAATCATATATCAGATGGACGTCGATAAAAAATCACTGCTAATTATCAGATAGGAACCTATTCAAGTAATCTTGGGTCGATTAGATTTGTTTTAGCAAGCGCAAATACGTGAGAGGCCTCGACGCTGGAGACAATAAGGTGCGATAAAAGATATTGTCCGCGCGATCGTGTCCCTGAGTCGAAGCCCATTGGATCTCAGACTCTGTGAAAGCTCCTACCCTATAATAATTGGGGGAATGATACTTCAAGCTTTTATGTTCGATTTGTGTTTTACAAACACTTCGGTGAAATCCAAGTGGGCCGCTAGTTATTTGTTAAATATTACGTACCTTATTATTGTCGGAACAAGGCTTGGTAAATCAAAGTAAAATGGTAATGGTTGATGCATTCATAAAAGTATGGATTCTAAATGTACCCATGTAGGTACGAGTACATTACCTACATGTGTGTGCTGCAACCAACAACATTTAAAAACTGTTTTCAATGTTTTTATATCATTACAGTCCATTATAGAACCTCCACATTTCTTGAAGTCGTTATAAAATTGAGCTATCTTCACCATAATATAGAAACAAGTATTGGACGCAGATCATGCGGGCAACAAGTCTCAGAGGAAATTAACTCTCGTGATCAAAGAATAACATTATTTTCTGATGTCATCTTATAAAGTGGTACCTATACTTAGGTAAGGTACCTAGACAAAAGATGCCTATGATATGACGGCTAGGTACATATTTCTAAGATCTTATTATCTGGAGCATTATTTTGATAAATTCAATTGTATTTAAAGAAAATCTGATAAACATACATAAAGGTAACATTTAAGTACAATCTCGTCATTAAACACATTAAAATTAAAGACTTTATCATTACATTATTTATTAAATATTATCAGTTTCAAACTTCAAGATGACGAAACTTCCATTCATCATCCATTCCATTCAACCCCTACAAACCTTTATTCGGATTAAAAAGTAGCCTCCTTTCACAGGCTTCTCTGTAGCAAACTTCATTTAAATCGGTTCAGTAGTTTATGCGTGTAAGCGTAACAAGATAATCAATAATGAAAGTAAAAGACAGTGTAATAAGACACATTTATATTCAACACTATACATATAACAACTCCGCGTCGCTCGCGCTCGCAGCGGACGCGTCAGATCACATCTATTATCGTTTTACAAATATTATTATCATACAATAATCCCTGGTTGGGCTTCCGACGGCTTACCGACATACAAACACACCTACCATAAGGCCATTCATTGAATCACGTAAGTTGCCGAGGGGAAGTGTTAAATGTCTTTGTTTAACAAATTCTTACGTAATAATGCTATTTTTAAAACACTTCCCCCTGCTTTAGGATAAACCCCGCTCAGATTCATTGTTAACAATCAAATCTTTGATATTTTTATATTTTTTTAAGATGATACGAGTAAAGCCGCCGACAGCCCAACAAGCGAGCTTAAATATAATCTACACATTTAGAAACACTGGTAACAGTACATTATTCGATGAGTTAGCGACATAAGTGCTACTTAGAAAATATTAGCTTAATGTTAAACATTCATTGAAATTATTATGAGTAATTATTCATGTTTATTTAATAAAACCGTTTAATATTTGACGTGTCTATTTAGTAAGCCTAAAGAAATACGCGTTTTTTGTTTCTGATACGGAAAAACTTTTTTAATTCCGCAAAATAAAAATTCCTAGAGTACTTTTTGAGTTATCATGTCTAATCTATTTTGATCAGACTAAAGTACATAGGTACCGTATATTTGTAAACAAAACAATGCATATTATCCTGAGATATTAGTTAATTAAATTAATAAATCAATGTATTTGGCTAAATTTTAAAATAAATTAAACTTTTCATTTAGCTACTAAATTTAGCTTTTCATTTAGCTACTTATGTCGCTAACAGTACCACAATATCCATCAATATTATCTACATTTTAATAAAAATACAATGGAAGCAATAAGAAAAATAAATAGCATTTATGCATAACTTATTAATATATTTAAATAAATGTTATTTAGCATAAAAAAATAAATATTACCCTGGACACCTATTTCTGTAAATGGAAAACTAAAATATCACAAGCTTTCGTTTGAATGTAAGTATGTATGCGATGAATAAATATGTTATCGAAGTATGATTAAAAAGTTGCGTCTTTGAATATTTTCCAGTCAAAATTAAAATAAATCAATCAATCATAACATGTCGATAAGTCATTAACAAAAGTTCTCGAACATTATCAAAGGAAGTCATTGTAACTGTAAGCGGGTTCACTATGAACCTTGTTTGTGTTATAACAACGTGAAAGTTCATGTTCTTAGAACACATTATAACGTGTTCTTACAACAAAGACTACGTTCGTAGTTAACCCGCACTTTCATACTTCCTTTGAAAATATATGAAATCCACAAACTATGAAAATTTTAGTAGTAAAATTTATAAAATACTACTAAACATTTTTGTTTTATTTGCCACTTTAGCGATTTAACAATTAATATTTGACGCTGAGTGTACAATAGGTTATATTCACACTTTTCCCATATTTATGCAGTTTTATAGACCGGAAAGAGAGTGTGGTGGCAGCACAGGGTAGCGAGACGCGAGGAGAGGAAGTGGAAATATTATCAGAGGGTGCTCATGGACAGAACTTATAGACAGATGTGAATGTCTATTATTGAATTAAATAGGCCTTTTTATAGATTTTCGTAAGTTTGGTGGATTTACGCTTATTTATAAGGGCGGTGGCACACCTCTGCGCGGAATCTTAGCATTGAAGCATTACAGACATATTATAAGTAGTAGTCGTTAAAAATATTAATTATTTATGAAACCGCAGTATTGACATCAACATGTCTATACGTCTGTCGTTCCCGTAAAGCCTTACAAATGGACGATGAAACAAAAACCCTGTGCTACCACATTTGTTTTCTTTTGATATTATTAGTAGCGAAAACTTAATTTTAGTCTGTTTTGTTTCGGCACTTTATTTTTTTTAGTTAATAATAGTTTTAAAGTTAATTACATATTTTATCCTTTTATAGTCGCCATGTTGTGCGGTAAAATTATTTGAGGTATACAATACACAAGTTTTATAAATAATGATAAATAAAATAAATAAATAATGCTGGACAGTCCACACAGCACAATCTAGCCCCAAAGTAAGCTACTCAAAGCTTGTGTTATGGGTACTAGATAACTGATATATTTAATACAATATATACATAGATAGATATTTTTTTATTATACATATTAAACACCCAGACCAACGAAACAAATTTCTGCAGATCGTGCACAAATTTGTTCCGAGGCGGGAATCGAACCCGCAACCTCCTGCGTCGCAGGCGGACCTTCGCCCACCGCGCCACATCGGTCGTCTATAGTTAGGGCCTTTCTATAATTGATTATGTTATATCAAGTCAACTATGTAAGTTCCAAAAAACTAACAGTACTCAAACAATCTAATAAGGATTTCGATGACTTATGAATAATGAATTTTATAGTACATTTATAAAGTTTAGTTCGGCTATTTTCGATATTACTTGGCCATATCGAATATTTACCCGACTGCGCATGAATCGAAGATATAAAATGCTGCAGAAAAAAAACAGACAAATGATTTGCGAGATTGTAGTGATGTGCGTTTGACATTTGAACGATGAAACATATTCCAATAATTTGGCCCTGAAATCAGAACGGGCACTTCATTTCGGCCAAGTAACACCGAAGCCCCACCGAAACCCTTCGTTTTCCTGTATCATTTAGTGCACAAATACACGTCGACAACATTGTGCTATATTACCTGAATCTACTGCTACACCTCGAATGTAAATACACATTTATCTAAAAATATCCTTCCTTATAAGCACTAATAATATGTCGAATTGATTTTGAAATTTAGTTTGCTGTATACTTTTAAATCTCTAGACTGAAAGTAAAAAATCACCATAAAAATATCGTTGCAATAAGTCATGAACTCAACACAATACAACAAGTAGGTACAATGGAATGCCTTCACTTACATATTTAGAAGTAAACAAGTGTATTTTATCTTTTTCTGCGTTAATTAATGTTTGAACAAGATAAAACAATCGACTTTTTCAGTTTAAAAGTACTAAGTAATGAATATTGGTTTTATAAATGAGCAAGGACAAATAAACAAAAACAATCTCATATTATTTCCAGCGCTTATAAAGCAGTAACTTTAATCTAACAACAAGAACACCAATACGTACATTAACACCACTCAAATTACACTATTTTAGTCGGTTTTTGATTTGGCAGAAAATGACAAGTATTGTTTTATGGGATTATGTGATGGAAGAAGACAATTACAAACAGACGCCAATATTGATCAACAAATAAAATTAAAAACACTCTTAAATTAAAGATTTAAACAAAGCCTCTGAATAATAAAAAATGAATAATTAATAAATTTACATAATCTTTTACAATATTTTTACTCAAGTTTTGTTTCAGAAGCACATGTATGGAACGTGACAGGTGAAATAATAAAATGTTATCAATACAGACACATTCAGACAATTTATCGTAAAACATTCGTCGAGTCCCACCACTACAACATTGTGCGGACATCGACCTACACACCCCTACAGATACATAGTTTATAAGCAATCATTATGTTTCATTAAATATATTAATTTCCCTAACAATAAACCTTATCAAAACATCATAAGATCCAAAAACCAGTGCGATTCAAAAACCGTGCTTGCACCACAATTTGTGCCTCATTTTAAACAACGCACAACAACACTCCAAACCTCCAATATATATTTAAATAGTCAGGTTATATTATCAATATATAATAACCAGACCAATATATCCAATATATATTTAATAGTCAGTTAAATGGACTTGACTTAGTGCCGTTTCAACTCGTCTCGTACAATTCTTACGGAGACCTCGAATGATTCCATCTCTTTATTTATTTAAAGCGACTCGCATCATAAAACTTTTGTAATTATTTTAGGGCACTTTATGAACGACTAGTTTTTCCCACAGCTTTGCTCGCGTCCACTCCAGCACTACTATTACTTGAATAAATGCAGCCAAACAGCAGGAGTAATTTAGCTACCATTTAGACAAAAAAGACCCATTTGTTGCGAATATTAGTTAATATGAGTTAGAGACTTTTAAACTTAAAATGTTAGTAGAAATATTACTTTATGTAGTCATACCAGTGGTCAAAACTAGTTAGGTTTTGAAGAATATGTTTTTCTTTAATAAATTAAGTATTGTGTAAAAATATACAAAATAAATATATAAGATAGAGTCAGACATTAATAACAATTATTGGATCGATTCATGAAATATTTTAGCAGCTTATACAATAAATGCCATTGAAGTACAATCGATACACTGGATAGAGATTCAATTATTATTAATAATAATAAAATAAATAATCATATATTAATTTGAATGCACTTAATGGAATATTGAAGAATTAAACTTAGATCTTTATAACAACTTTATTTGGGTTCAACCCAACTTATACAAAGCACGAGGCCTCGACTCGGATCAACGACTTCAACATCGGAAGACGAACATTCCCTGCATTCAGTTAGGCTCAGTTGACGAGATTCGGCACATCATACAATCAGAATCGTTGCCCCGAGTCAGGGCCTATTATTTTATTCTAGTGTTTGCGACATCTCAAGTCAGACTAAGATAAAATATCAATAATAAAATAAGCTTTGGAAGAATTAACAAATGCCACAAAAAATCACGCATTCGTTGTTAGCTTTAAAACCGTCAACAAAATACAATATAATTCAACTCTATCACCCCGCGATAAGGGTTAAGTCAAAAGCAAATAAAATACTCGTTTGTTCCACTATGAACAGCAGTACACTATTTTTCACCAAAAGTAACAACATTATTTCACCTTATGAGTAACAATTCTATTTCACCCCATGGGTAACAGGGATCGATGTTCCCGTGCGTTACCCAACTATGTATGGGTAACGTTTCTACAGGCAATAATGTAGTATATATGTAACATTGAGGCCGTGTTACCCATATTACCCTATTGTAATCTCTTACGTTAATTAGTCAACAAACCAGACAACGCATCATTTACCCAGTGTTAGCTAACGAAACAACGTCTACAGGGGTAGCAATGAACCAGCGTTACCCTTACGAGTGACCGCGTTACCCGCACGAGTGACCGCATTACCAGCGTTACCCTTGCGAGTGGCCGCGTTCCCCCTCGCGAGTGGGCGCGTCACGTCCCGCCGGCTACCACTGGGCCAGGCGCAGCACGCAGAGGCGCTGCCCGCGGCGCCGCCCGCGACGTCAACTGCGCTTCACGCCGTCGCCCGCAGACAGCTTCGTGGACGAGCTGCGGACACAACTATTACATTCATTTCATTTTTTGATTCAGACACAAAGATCCATAGATTAGATAGTAAATGTCACACAGATAATAAAACGAAACAGGAATACTTATATTAATACTGTATTGACATAGATCGATTGACCTACTTTTAGACTGTTTGCAACAGTCTGAAGTAAGCTCAACTATTTCAATTGTATATTGGCCTGAAATAACACATAGGCTACTTTTAATGCCCTAAATCAGTTCCCATTCCCATAGAAGCAACGCGTGCGAAGCGGCGGCGGGCAGATGTTCAAGAAGAGATATGAAAACCAAGTTTGGAGACCACCAAGAGCAACTTCGTATCACTTGCTACACTATACAAAACAAAACTATTACAGAGGCATTCAAAAATAGCTTTTGATAGGTATAACAAAATGCCTATTTGATATTTTCAGAATTCCTTTGTTTAACGTAATATGACAAATAGGTAGCGGCGCTGGTGTGCCTCGGGGCACCTTGACAATGTTTGACTTCAAAAGCTTTACTTATCATTAAATTGATCTCTGAACCGTTTTCAGACGAGAATAAAATAAAGCAGAGTGTGTATATACACTTCCGAGTTATAAACTGGAATCACTTCATCGCTGGTTTCTGCAGACCATATTTTACAGTTTCCATGGAATAAACTGCAGATTGGTGTATACCATTTGAAAAGAAATTTTGTTAGCTTTCGAATGGTATAAAAATTATTTAAATTTAATTAAGTTTCCTACCTTCATTTAGTGAATTATTACAATAGGTCGAAGTTACGAAAATATCAAATTTTTATTTTAAATCTTTGTTATTTCCCGCCTAATATTTTGTACTGCCTCCCCTGGCCCTAATGACTGCTTGTAAACGGTTTTTCATCGGTCATCTCTCGTCGAAGTGCATCGCTGTTTTCCAGATCCTGGTCTTCGGACTAAGTTTCCAGTCTCTCTAAACCTCTTGTATACTTTGGAGACACAGGACTGGCTCAGATGAAGCTGTCGAGCGATAGAGAGAGATGCGCTGAGAGAACCCTTGCTGGATTAGGGTGGCGATTTGAGCGGCTTCTTTCGGTGTGACTTTTAAAACTATCATGGTTTTTAACACTAAAGTCATTGTATACGGGATATTTACCATGATTTGTTTTCTTTGGAGTTTTTCGATATTTCGGCACCGTTTCAGGCGCCATGATCACGAAAGAACTGAGGACTGCAGCTGTGGAAGCTCCTACATAGGCCAAACGAAGCGCACTATTGCCTGCAGAGTCAAGGAGTACATACGTGCGGTTAAGAATCGGGCTACTGAGAAGTCGGCCATAGCTGAGCATCTTCTGGAGTCTGGTTCGAATCACTGGATCGAGTTACACAACCCACAAGTAATCTCAACAGAGCGACATTACATACCGTGAATGGTACAGGAGGCCATTGAGATTACCAAACACAGGAACTTCAATCGAGAAGAAGGTTTCCAATTATCAGGACCCTGTTGTGCGGATGTGCAAAAACCGAAGAAGTGATGTACGTATGGAGCGGCGTTCGGATACCGTTAGTGTAGTGTGTCGTGATCGAGTTGCGTTAGATAATGAAACCGGTGGTAGTGGTAACGTTCGTAGCAAAAGACGAAAAATGAGGGTAGATCGATATATCTGCCAATAAAAACTCACTCGCAGTGACCTCAGTTCTTTCGTGATCATGGCGCCTGAAACGGTGCCGAAATATCGAAAAACTCCAAAGAAAACAAATTATGGAAAATATCCCGTATACAATGACTTTAGTTCTTTCGGTGTGGTTTCCATTTTCTTGTAATTCCAGTATTTTGAGTGACGTGACTGATTGGACTGATGACAAAATTGCATAAATTCCCAGTTTTTTATAGGGATTCAGGAGTTTGAAAAAATTGATGTTTCGTTCCAAAAATGTATGTCTTTTGTTTTCACGTTCCATGACATATGATGAACATTTTTTTCGCTATGTTATCGAAAGAGTTTGAAAGCTAATAAAATTATCTTTAAAATAATATACCACAACCTACAGTTTATTGCATGGAAACTGTAAAATATGGTCTGCAAAAACCAGCGATGTAGTGATTCCAGTTTATAGCTCGCAAGTGTAGTTTGTACGTAAACGTGTGAGTCACCTGTTGGTCAAGTTGGCGGACAAGTTGGTGAGTTTGTTGTCGTTCTTGTCGGGCTTGGCGAGGAAGATCTTGAGCGCGCCCGAGGACATGAGGCAGAACCAGTACAGCTGCGGCAGCAGCAGGATCAGGATCGACATCTGGCACCCGCCCGGCAGAGTGCCTATCGCCTGGGGGGGCAGGGGGGGGGCGATACACAATCAATCTTACTATTATAAATTCAAATTCATTTATTGCATGTAATACATGTTAAAAAAGTAGTTATAATGTACTGGAATGTCTCAATGTATTCTGCCCTATTGGGCGTGCAATGTATTAAAGTTTACATAACTAATATAATTCTAAACAATTGAAATAATAATAATAATACAGTCATTCATAAAAAAAGAGAAGTCAATAATATTAAGCTACAATTTATCGGTAGCATTTTTTTGTCAATTATTCAGTCACTTTCCTCCGAAACAACTAACAAGGTAGCTCCCGTATAGACTCTGGCAGTTTATTATATGCGAAAGGAGCTGATAATAAATGGGAAAGTCTGCGTAAATGTTTGTTATAAGTAATCTTTGTAACTACTTAAGATATTTAAATGAAATTTGGTATGTAATGAAGTCAAGGACCTAGAATAGGACATAGGCTATTAAATTTTGGAAATTTAAACCTCTGAGGGGGTTAAATAGGTTGGTAAAGTTTGTATAGAACATATGTTTTCCTTGGTTCGATTCACTCAAAACTCGGTATAAATAAACTATGGACTAAATAATTAAACAAGTTTTTTATTTTTACACAATAACCCCAATGGAGTGTGCAATAAATTTCTGAAGTTTGTACGAAAAAATAAGTCTGGTTCGCGGGTGAAGCCGCGGGGCGCATCTAGTAATACATAAGAGGATGATGATGACGTACTAGATAACTAACCTGTTTTCCATATCAATGTAAGTATTTTGAATGAAAAGAAAGAAAGAAAAAAAGAAAAATGAATAATTATGTCGCGATTTGTTAAGGTGATCCGAGTTCCATACGTTTGTATTTTCCCAAATATGAGCGATGTGGACATAATTTAACAAATAAATAACTGTTTTTGGCTTTGTTATTGGTCATTATTTGCGGCAAATTGTGTTTGATTCATGAAAACACTCGGTATAATTAGAAATAACGTGAAAATTTTAGGCCATTTTTATCAATGTGTGAGTGAACACGGATAATGTTGTACGCCCGCTTACTTGAACTTGTGAGTGTGACGGCGGCGACGGAATCGCCATCTCTGTGCTATCTAAAGAATCATCTAATAATACCATAGTTTACCGTTCTCAAAGGGTTTTTCCATCGTCCAAGTATTTATTCCCTTCTATTTTTGTTGCATGTCAAATAAGATCTAGGAAGCCTACGTGCCGTTCCCATGACAACAATAAATGACACTATGTAAACAGATAAAATGTTTGCTTATAGATACCAGTTTAGAGAGTTTTACGCTGGGGCCACACTACCTTACCGTCTACCGGGCTGTTACCGCAATAATTATGACATTAAATTACCGTTTAAATTACTGCATGAACTGGTGTGGTTACACTAGAGTTTACCTAGATATGTCAATAAATAAGGCGGTAAAAATATCACGTGCGTCGCCGCGCCGGTGAGCTCATATTGCACACTGGACAAACGGTAGTGGCCACAAACGCATTAATTACTGCGGTAATCTTCTTTGATGTGCGAAACAAGACCGCCGCCGGAGCTATTGCCTACCGCCATTTGCCATATTGATTGGCATTGTAAAATTATGGCCATAAATCGTGGTTACACCTAGGTGTTGTATAACTTATGGCAATAATTATCGGCATATCACGATAGTGTGGCCCCAGCATTAGACGTGTCAGAGTGTATGCAAAGCATTTCGCTCATTCATCAGCGACGACCGATGTGGCGCAGTGGGCGAAGGTCCGCCTGCGACCGGTTGCGGGTTCAATTCCCGTGTCGGAAAAAAATTGTGTACAATCTGCAGAAATTTGTTCCGTTGGTCTGGGTGTTTTCTATGTATTTAGAAAAAAAATATCTATCTATGTAATGTATTGTATTAAGTTTATCAGTCAACTAGTACCCATAATACAAGCTTTGCTCAACTTGGGGCTAGATGATGCTGTGTGGACTGTCCGGAATTATATATTTTTTTTTATTTTATTGGACTAATCGTCACTTTTTACAGGAGCCAAAACAAAATTTTGAACATGATTTTTTTGAAAAAATGTTTTTCTTTCATTCATCACATTCATCATTGTTTTCGTAATTTTTTGCTCTATTTTAAAATAATGGTCGCTGTTATATCTATCACCCAACTTGATAAAAACTACAAAAGCCCTTTTTGCATTCAAATTTTGAAGCAAAGTTAAGATAATAATCCCAATAAAAAGAAATAAATATTGAAATGAAATGTTTTCAAAAGAAGATATACTTTATGAGAAATAAAACATTTTCTAAATTTTTTGAAATGTGGCCGTTTTGCATTCAATGAGCGATTTGTAAAAATGCCTGAACATTAGCTGGCGTAAAGAGCTAAAATAAAATAAAAATCAGTTGGTGTTGATAGTACATAATTGTTTCATTTTATTTTTGTCATACCGTTAGAAACGAGGTCAGGACCCTTTGTGGGATGTACGCAGAACAGTCTACCAAAGTTTTATATTACAATAAAATAGACTTAGGAAGGCTTACAATAAGTAATTTATGACAAACATGAATTTGTTTGTACTAGGTCTATGACATTGTTCAAAACATAAAGAATAAAAATGATAAAAATCAAAAATTTTGGTAGTGTTGAAGGGATTCGAGCCCGTACTAACGGGATGTATCAAAATTTTGTGGATATTTTATCATCAAAAAGCAAAAAGTAAATCAAATTTTCAGTGGTTTCGAACCCAGGTACGACTATACATCGTCGCACCCACCCGACTGTTCGAACCGCTAGTCCAACGTGACTTATTGAAATACGGTGAAAATTTGTATTACTTTTAATCTATTATAAGTGGTCGTAAAATCGGAGCTAAAATACCTAAGTACACAAAGAACAGAGTCAAAAAAAGTGGAGACTTCCTTACGCCAACAATTTTATTGTAATTTTATTATAATATTGGAACAACTTTCACAGTGAGTACATTTAAAATTAATGATTGTTATTGTGAACTCATTCAAATTATTTGTCAATTCCAATGATTTAACGAAATTAATAAATAGTGTGAAAAGTATTTTTTTTACCTATAATTTGTAAGATATTCCTTAGCTTATAAGCTAGTTTGTAAATAACATTACCCTCTGCGCCTTTTTACTTAAATTGTTCAAAACGATAAAAGAAAATTACCTCCAATTTTTTTTTAAATGTAAATAGAGCCTGTTTTTATTCTTAAAAAAAACAAGAGTCGAAAATTAGTTCGTTAACTAGTGGTTTTATTGAATTAATTTTAGATGTAATTTAGTTATGTCCCGAAAACGGAACTATTGGTCCGAAAAATATTTAGTCCTAAGGCGTCTCCAATTATCTCTGTTATTTTTCGAACAGTAGTTATTTTAGTTCCACTGAATTTATAGGGTTTGCCTGTGTGAGTGACTCGTAGCGGCCGATCACTCACACGGGCAAGATCTTTTTTTGTGTGAGTGACTCGTAGCGGCCGATCACTCACACAGGCAAAATCTTTTTTGCTCTTCCCAAATACAAGCTCCATAGATGCTTTCAACACTTGAAAAATTGCTTGGTACATAAAAAACAATATCCCATTTGCGGCAAATATATTACAATTAAACAATTATGCACAATTTAATAAGAAAATAGTGAAAAACTTCAACATAGAAAATCAGCGCCATCTTATAGCGGAGCTATGCTTAGTCCTGGACCAGAAACAACCTTAACGTGAAAACGATATATCGAGTATTTATAGTGTTTTTTTGTCACCTGCGTTACCATCGCCTTGCAGCGATCGTGAGGGGGCGACGCGCGAACGCCTCGGTTAGAACGCGATAAATGCTTTCAAATAATATTGACTAATATTATAAACGCGTTCTTTCACTCAAAAACTACACAACGGATCAGGTTCAAATTTTGAATAGACGTTATTCTATCCGTGGTATAAAAGATGGCTACTTTTTATCCCATAAACCAGATCCCACGGGATAGGAATACCCTTGAAAGGTTTCCATAGAAGCGTGGTGTGCGTCAGGAGTGTTACCTCGAAGTAAGGCAGCTGCACGGTCCTGCTGTACAGCAGCATGACGTACGGCAGGCTGGCCACGCGGCAGAAGAAGAACGTCACCAGCATCGCCAGCCCGTTCGCTATGTACGCCTTCGACTCCTGTACGTACACAAATATACACTTCAGTTCACGATCAACATTTTGTTATTATAAATATTTATGTACGGGCATTTATCGCATTTATTTACCTATTTTACCCGACGTTTGGACAGGTTTACACACTGTCTTACTCCAGTCATCCCGTGATCTGATCGCGTAAGTTTAAAAAACTTAACAACATTTTGTTAAGTTCTAAATAATGCTAAGCTACTTATAGCTGTATACTTATCAGTATTGCATTAATTTCCACCTGGCGGAGGGCGCTCTACACTTCCTACGTTTGTCAAGTTTTCTTCAAAATTAGTAGTTCACCCCCGCGGTTGTCGGTTCTCCGTGAGATATGGCCGGCCCACTGCCGCACCAACTTGCTAATTCTTTGAGCTATGTCGATAACTGTGCTTTCCTTTGTTAGTATAAACTGTATATTAATATGTTACTTTGGGAGTTAAAGGTGGTATTCCCCCAAATGGTTGGGGAAGATCTTCCCTGTGCCGGGTCGGCCCAACTGGCCCACATGCCCGGGTCTTTCGACAGTTGATGTCGGATACTTGTTTTAGCTCAGATGTTGTTGAGATCAGCGTTTGCGCGAACTAGGATTATGGCTCACGTGATCTACTCTTCGCACTCACAAATTGTTGTAGTATCAGTGTAAGCATGTATATTTTTCCCACATTTCTTAGTTTGTTCAAAATAATTGTAATTAATTTCTGCTTTTTTAATTTTAGTTTTATTTCATATTTTTAATTTTAATTTCATACTTTTAATTTAATTTCATATTATTAATTTAATTTCATATTTTTTTCATATTTAAAAATATTAATACCAGATTATTCTTATTTGCTAGAGTACCGCTGTCTCATAATTTTTAAATAAGTAAATCAATTTTTGTATACTCGGGTCTCCCGCGATACAGGCCTAGCCTAGTGCGGGGACCATAGCTAAAATAATATTCTCAAATATATCAATAGGTAACAATATTGTAATGGTACCTAACATTAAGTTGCATGTACTACTTCTATTGGTAAATAAATTATTTTGTATTGTATTTTGTGTGTTCAGGTGAGGTGACGCCAGAGGTCGCTAGTTACCTTGAGTTTGAGCCGCGAGAGGATCCCGCGCAGCGACACGAAGGGCGTCGACAGCTCCATGAGGTACACGAAGCCGAACGTGCAGTCGCCGAGGTTGCCGCGGAAATACTGCGAACATACACATTCATTATTACAATCTGGTTCGGATTCCAAAACGGGCAGTCGACGGAATTGGCCATACTGTATCTCAAGCACACCGTCCAGTATTACACTAGTAAAAAAAATCCTATCTGTGCATGTTTCTTGGACTAGTCAAAGGCGTTTGACCTGGTCTCATACAACACCTAGTATTAAATTTGACTTGTCTAAGTGCTTATTTTGTAAGCCTAAACAAATAAAGATATTGATTTCTGATTTCTTGTGGGAAAAGTTATTTCATGATACTACCCTCCCAAATGAGGTTATACTTCTCTTTAGATATTGGTATGAGATGACAAAGAAATATGGTTCGCTGGGCGGGCTCGTTTTCTGAGGAATATAAACTAAGATGTGGGATGCGACAGGGGGGTATAATATCCCCAAAACTTTTTAACCTCTACATAAATCGTCTAATTGTAGAGCTCAGCGGAACTACAGTCGGATGCTTAATTAATGGTACCATAGTTAATAGGTCAGGAAGGAGGCGCTCGGGGGGTAGGTGCAGTCAGCTAGCTCCACGTACCACAATGACCAGGAAGCCGAACCCTCCGATGAAGAGGTGGTGGAACAGTATGACGGGCTCGTGCGCCACGTAGCTGAGGAAGGAGGCGCTCGGGGGGTAGGTGCAGTCAGCTAGCTCCACGTACCACAATGACCAGGAAGCCGAACCCTCCGATGAAGAGGTGGTGGAACAGTATGACGGGCTCGTGCGCCACGTAGCTGAGGAAGGAGGCGCTCGGGGGGTAGGTGCAGTCAGCTAGCTCCACGTACCACAATGACCAGGAAGCCGAACCCTCCGATGAAGAGGTGGTGGAACAGTATGACGGGCTCGTGCGCCACGTAGCTGAGGAAGGAGGCGCTCGGGGGGTAGGTGCAGTCAGCTAGCTCCACGTACCACAATGACCAGGAAGCCGAACCCTCCGATGAAGAGGTGGTGGAACAGTATGACGGGCTCGTGCGCCACGTAGCTGAGGAAGGAGGCGCTCGGGGGGTAGGTGCAGTCAGCTAGCTCCACGTACCACAATGACCAGGAAGCCGAACCCTCCGATGAAGAGGTGGTGGAACAGTATGACGGGCTCGTGCGCCACGTAGCTGAGGAAGGAGGCGCTCGGGGGGTAGGTGCAGTCAGCTAGCTCCACGTACCACAATGACCAGGAAGCCGAACCCTCCGATGAAGAGGTGGTGGAACAGTATGACGGGCTCGTGCGCCACGTAGCTGAGGAAGGAGGCGCTCGGGGGGTAGGTGCAGTCAGCTAGCTCCACGTACCACAATGACCAGGAAGCCGAACCCTCCGATGAAGAGGTGGTGGAACAGTATGACGGGCTCGTGCGCCACGTAGCTGAGGAAGGAGGCGCTCGGGGGGTAGGTGCAGTCAGCTAGCTCCACGTACCACAATGACCAGGAAGCCGAACCCTCCGATGAAGAGGTGGTGGAACAGTATGACGGGCTCGTGCGCCACGTAGCTGAGGAAGGAGGCGCTCGGGGGGTAGGTGCAGTCAGCTAGCTCCACGTACCACAATGACCAGGAAGCCGAACCCTCCGATGAAGAGGTGGTGGAACAGTATGACGGGCTCGTGCGCCACGTAGCTGAGGAAGGAGGCGCTCGGGGGGTAGGTGCAGTCAGCTAGCTCCACGTACCACAATGACCAGGAAGCCGAACCCTCCGATGAAGAGGTGGTGGAACAGTATGACGGGCTCGTGCGCCACGTAGCTGAGGAAGGAGGCGCTCGGGGGGTAGGTGCAGTCAGCTAGCTCCACGTACCACAATGACCAGGAAGCCGAACCCTCCGATGAAGAGGTGGTGGAACAGTATGACGGGCTCGTGCGCCACGTAGCTGAGGAAGGAGGCGCTCGGCTGCCTCCTCAGGTCTCCGTTGGGGCGCCGCTGCTTGCGCGACGAGTAGCCGCCGCCGTGCATCTGCACGTGCACCTGGACAATACATTCTCAATCAAAATAAAGGATTTAGATATTCATAAATAAATAACGCTGGACCATCCATACAGCATCTTCCGAGAACCATATAATAGACGACGCGAACAGCCCTCTTCTGCAGCACAAACACGGTATTAATTTCTGCAGCGTTCCCCCACAGCGATATACCATAAGACATAATACTATGGAAGCAACTGAAATAAACATGTTTAGAAGTATCTATCCACTTCTGTAAGTTGACAGATTTTTTAACTGCATACGCTGCAGAATGAAGTCTTTTGGATAGCTTAGCTATATGTGGGCCCCATCGAAACTTCGCATCTAAGATGGTCTCTATGAATACGGTACTATCTACAACTTCTTACTTTTTTTCATTTACAATGTACTTATTCCTGAACCAGACCACATTCGTCCACGACTGAACATGCCTCCCCAAACAGGGGGTTTGATCAGCACACTTGTCAGACGGATAAATGATCACCGTGTTGACAATGCAATACGTGCTATCCTACGCCTGGTAGATTATCTACGTCTTTCTTCGTTTGTCGGTTCTTATGACACCCACCGGCTGAGAATATGAGGGGTCAGACCAACATGACCGGGGAGATGTCAAGCGCATTACCAACGGTATGGAACGGGGTAAAGCCGCTACCGTCCTGACTCAGAGCTGTTGCGGATATTACTTGATAAATGGTAATAACAAAGAGCGTACTCACCATGTACATGGACCAGATATCGTAGAAGAAGTAGGCGGCCCCGAACCAGGCGTAGGCCTCGGACATGTAGTGCGATGTACTCACCATGTACATGGACCAGATATCGTAGAAGAAGTAGGCGGCCCCGAACCAGGCGTAGGCCTCGGACATGTAGTGCGATGTACTCACCATGTACATGGACCAGATATCGTAGAAGAAGTAGGCGGTCCCGAACCAGGCGTAGGCCTCGGACATGTAGTGCGATGTACTCACCATGTACATGGACCAGATATCGTAGAAGAAGTAGGCGGCCCCGAACCAGGCGTAGGCCTCGGACATGTAGTGCGATGTACTCACCATGTACATGGACCAGATGTCGTAGAAGAAGTAGGCGGCCCCGAACCAGGCGTAGGCCTCGGACATGTAGTGCGATGTACTCACCATGTACATGGACCAGATATCGTAGAAGAAGTAGGCGGCCCCGAACCAGGCGTAGGCCTCGGACATGTAGTGCGATGTACTCACCATGTACATGGACCAGATGTCGTAGAAGAAGTAGGCGGCCCCGAACCAGGCGTAGGCCTCGGACATGTAGTGCGATGTACTCACCATGTACATGGACCAGATGTCGTAGAAGAAGTAGGCGGCCCCGAACCAGGCGTAGGCCTCGGACATGTAGTGCGATGTACTCACCATGTACATGGACCAGATGTCGTAGAAGAAGTAGGCGGCCCCGAACCAGGCGTAGGCCTCGGACATGTAGTGCGAGGCGCGCATGAAGTCGCGCGCACACGACCAGCCGCACACCACGAGCCCCGTCAGGCAGCAGAAGTACGCCTGCACCGCCGACACCACTCTGCACAGAACATAAACATTATACACACGTTACTGCCAATTTGACTTTGTACGCTCAAAACTCAACAGAGAAGAGAGCTTAAATTTGGCATAAGGCAGCTCATATACGCTACTGCCACTGTACGTTTGGCTTTGAATTCCTCATGGAGTTGTTGTATATTTCGCCTCACTGCGGGGAATCTATCTCGGTTGAAACTGAAGGTAACATCATATACATATTCAGTTTGTACGTTTATTACTTCTTTCCGCCAAAATTACTGAAGAGAAAAGTTGGCATAGACTCGAAGCCTGGAATCATAAGCTACATATTTATATCATAAATTACTTCTTATTGGATAGAAATTATCTCAACATTTTTATAGAAAAAATGGTAACAAAATCACAGATAGTAAATAGTAACGTACTTGTTGTTGATATCGAGCACATCCCCGGCGCTGAGCGCGTACTTGTGCCGGAGCCGCGCGCCCCGCGTCGTGTGCAGGCCCGCCACGTTGAGCAGCTCGAACAGCGACGTGAAGTACACGAGCCCGAGCGCCGTCAGCGCGCACCCGCGCTTCTTTGATATCCTGGAAATGCACTTATTCATGTGAACCAGTACTATGCGATGTCGAGAGCGTAGCTATTAAAGGTCTTCACACACTGAAGCCAGAGGCGGAGCGGAGGCGAAGGCGTGCGAGTTGTATCGTGAATCATTTGAAAACCTACACACACACCGCAGGCGGTGGCGGCGCGGTGGCATAGGAAAAACCGGCACGCCTTCGCCTCCGCTCCGTCTCCGGCTTCAGTGTGTGGAGACTTTTAAGGGCAAGGTGGTGCGGTGGACTGGAGCCTTTAAGCTCAAAAGGCTCTCGGACACTGCTAAGCGATAACGCAATAACCATCCAATCCATAATTGACATTGCAAAGTCATTTCATGGCTCACGCGTGAAAGCCATTTCATAAAATTCGGAGTAAACAATGGAGGGAGGGGCTCCAAATGTTAACTCCGAATGTCATGAAATGGCTTTTCAATTTCAATTTTAGCTTTTTACATAATCACAGAGTTCGGGCTCATAATCAGTTTGGATCGTGATAATGCATGCCATATGCATTACTTCTTTCTGCACACAGCTTTGCTTACATACATTATACATAGGTATGTACTTGAATGCAAAGCGAAAGGCAGCGTTGGGCAAATTTACCAAAATACGCAAGAGCCCTTAGCTATGCTATTGATCCAGCAGTGGACGACATCGGCTGAGATGTTGATGATGATAAGTTCAAGATAATTATGTTGTAATACGTTAGCGTTCGTTATCATTCACCAAAAACGTACAAAGAGTTATCTCAAGTGTCAAGTTGTTTACAATGACTTGGATGATTAAAACTAAATACATCATGAAGAGTTTAAGATAAGATAATGGTTTAACTATTACCGCTCCATAAGTATAGCAAACATTGCTTCAGGTTTTACAAGATCCAGCAAGAATATATTGACGACCGATGTGGCGCGGTGGGCGAAGGTTCTCCAGCGACACAGGAGGTTGCGGGTTCGATTCCCGCCGCGAAATAAATTTGTGTACGATCTGCAGAAATTTGATGCGTTGGTCTGGGTTTTTTTCTATGTATAATAAAAATATCTATCTATGTAATGTCTTGTATTAAGTATATCAGTCTTCTAGAACCTATAACTCAAACTCTGCTTAGCTTGGGGCTAGATGATGCTGTGTGGACTGTCCGGAATTATTATTAATTATAAGAAAAGTAGCAGCTGCGGAAGTGTTGGTTATATTCATGAAACCGGATTTAATTTTTCAGTTTAAAGATCTTTATTTACTCAAAAAAAAAGAACAAACAAGTTGAAACATTTTTAGAAAATTTAAGATAGTTTTTGTGTTAAGTTTATCCCCAATATAAGTTAAAACTTTAGTTTTAGTTTAAACTACAACATAAATCTAAGACGTTTTTCTGCCAGATTATTTTTAAGTTGGTGTATAACTATGAAGTATTGGAGAACTATTTATTTCTATGAATAAAAACCAAGTCGTGAGGAAGTGGTGTTTTGATTGATGTACATGATGGCAATGAACCCGTTAAGGAGGGTCATCCATCCATCCACCAACTCATACCATTCCTTTTCATAATCATTATCTTAATTACAATTGAGCATGAACTCAAAAAATATTCTCTAGCTAGACTCATTACCTAGTACTTGCTCCGTAACCATAGAAGAGTGGTCTTTGAATGGTCAAGTATAAGGTGATATTAACATGGAAGTAAACAGGTTAACTACAATATTTGGGATTCAAGTGAAACAAGTTTAGATATGGTCTGCCGTTAAATTAACTTCACATACTTGTCTTCAGGATTGAGTACCACCACGATACTGATGGCCATCATCAACGAGAGAGCATTGACTGCAGTCAGGAGGTATATCGCTGGTCGGTGGTGCTTTTGCTGGAACAATGTAAAGATTATTGTAAAATTAATACAATTCACACTGAGCCAAGCGCAGGCAAAGTCTAAAGCAGGATGTCTGTGCCAATCACAGTTAAACACAAACACATAGTGATTCACTCTCAGCCCGGAAAGTTTGTAAGTATGGATGGATGATTGTTACTCTTTCACGCAATAAATTACTGAACGGATATGGAATCCATAGAGAGGGAACGGGAATTAACACAGGTTAAACCGCGAGGCACTGCTAGTATTAATATAATTTATAGCACTCTGGAGACTATGGCTGGAGGAGGCCCAGGAATGTAATTGTATTGTTTGGTGGACCTCTAGTTATATCTTTATCAAATTGGTTTAGTTACACCATTTATATCTCAAGAACATAAACAATCTTTGATTTATTGGATTTGTTTCTGTCCCAATTAGCAGAATAATAAAATAGTTGTAGTTTTGTGCAAAAATAAAAACACAATTATTTTTACAGTCTGCAAATAATGAGGTTGTTTTATTGTTTCCAATGAAGATGTCCTATCTCGTTTAAATTAAAATGACCAGTAAGTGGTGACAATGCTTGTTCTCCTGGACCTAGCTTCAGTAACAACTTGTGTTGAGGGCTACACTCTCGGCAGACCCAGGTGTGCAGGATACCCTTACTCATATGATAAACACAAACATTTGTATGGAGGTTTGGCTGTTAAGATGGATGGATGTGTGTTCCTCTTTCATGCAAAAACTACTGAATGGATCTGGCTAAAATTCGAATAGACATGGTTCTACGCCTGGAATAAAACATAGGTAACTGATTTATGGCTTTTCATACCATAATCAGTTCCCATGGGAAACAAACAGCCTTGAAATGTTTCCATAGAAATAATGTGTGCAAAGCTGCAGGCATTTACTAGTTTGATAAAACATTTGGGATATCCAATAATAATTAATCATACAAAAACAAAGGTTCACAATTTCACATAATGCCAAAGAAAATGGAGACTCGCTAAACACAGTGCAGTGTACTTCCTACTTAATGTGGAGTGAATTGACCTTTGAAAGGATAATGTAAACGCATCTAACTACACTCAGTCTGTACAGGTTAATGATTCAAATTACAAAGTAATGACTCTTTTCCAATGCCATTATAAATGTGTATAATATTTACCTATATTTTTTAACCTATTTCATATTTAAATTGTTAAACAGAAGTCTTGTTTCTGATTCAGCCCTTAGAGGTTGACATAATGCTGGGAAGGGTATTGTTGTTTTGACTTGACATTAACATTTGAGGACCAATGTGGCGCGGTGGGCGAATATCCTTCTGCGACGCAGGAGGTTGCGGGTTTGATTCCTGCCTCGGAACAAATTTGTGTACGATCTGCAGAAATGTGTTCCATTGGTCTAGGTGTTTTCTATGTATAATAAAAATATCTATCTATGTAATGTATTATCAGTCATCTAGTACCCATAACACAAGCTCTGCTTAGCTTGGGGCTAGATGATGTTGTGGACTGTCCGGAATTATTTATTTATTTTATTTATTTCTTATAAAGAACACATTTGAAAAATCTCTGGTTTCCAGGAACTGTTTATTTCAATTCCCTCGTATCAGTCCTCCTCTCATTTTTTCCTCCAGTTATTGCTCATATAAATAAAAGATTGATTAGAAAAACAAACCTTGGGCTGAAAAACGTAGGACTATGATTAATTATTTGGGTATGTTAATTTGAATTTTAATAAGTGATAAAACTGTCCTCTTCATGATTTACATTTATATAAAGACCTTACTCTTCTCTTTAGAGCTCAAACACAGTTATTTTCATCTAAGGACTTACCGTGAAAAAAGTAGGCTCAACCATCTTCATGTTTATGCTATCTGGAATGTATTAGAACTTAGAATTTTAAATATAAAAGCTTTCGTTTCGTTTTGTAGATTTTCTGCCCCCATAAAACTTGTTTTGTGGATTATTTCCAGATAAATTTATTTTTTACTCGAGTAGAGCAGTCGACCGAACTTTTCACTTTTGAAGAAAAACATGAATGAAAGAAATGTCATCCATCCATCAAACAAAACCAAATGGAATGTCATTCAATTTGTCAGTCACAGTTTTTTGACAATGTCATTGCCAAAAGGAAAGTCCAACAAAATGAAAATTACCCTCTTGCAAAATTATACATGGCACCGTGATCAAATTCTGGATCAAGCAAATAAGCGTAGCCTATTTATTCCAACTACCCTCATTCAATAAATTTTACGCACTTCATGAAACTCTCCACATGTCAGTTTATCAGTCATATCGAGAGATACTAAAGCTATATGCGGCGATACGCTTTTTCCGTGGCTGTGCTTTTTAAATTCTATTTGTGAAACGAAAAAAGATTCCATTCAACGACAAAATATCGATTCTGGTTTTCATTTACAAACGCCTTGAAAACTGATTTCAAATGGAAGTAGACGGGGTAAGTAATTTAACATTTGCTTTCAAAAACTTAGACTACAGGTAGGTAACTTACTTATAGGTAGGTAACATTAGCTACCTACCTATAATATGGGTAGATAGTCAATTTGAATTGCTTTAAATAAGCGTTAAGATTAAAAATTGTAAACCTACAAAAATACCATTTTTTAGGAAATCAAGAGACATAACAGTTTTACAAGTCCCAATCCAAACATCAAAAAAAATTCCAGACGTGAACGTTCATACAGTTATAATGATCAGGATGGGGACAAAAATGTATCACGTCAACCAAAAATCATTCGCGGCCCTAAAGTAAGTTGAAATTTTCTAAATTTTATAGTTATTTTAGGTTTTCGCAGTTCAAGTCGTCTCCAATGAAATTTAGCCTGAATGAAATTTATGAAAATAACAAGAGGGGAAATAATAATAATAATAAAAACTGAATTAGAGATAATTTCGAGTTTCTCGTTATTTTGTTCGAAGATTTCTCTTTGTTGTTTTCACTTTCCTAAAGGCTTTGGTATTGGTTTTTAGGGATCAGTTGACCTATCTTTAAACTGTTTGTTGTATGCTGTTAGCTTATTTGTTTATAGTAGTTTTAATATTATGTTTCTATTCCTTGATTCGTGATATTATGATATTAAAATGAGGTAGGATAGGGAGCTCCTTGAACAGGAAATATAAATTTTGAACGCGATTAGTTTTTGACATTAATATGACGTTTTTTTGACAGTTTTGATGCGTCTTACGACGCGTTCAATTTTTTTAGATGAAACTGCAAAGTAAATAGAATTTTACCTGTTTTTACAGAGAAATAAAATCCTGTCGTACAAAATTTAATAGCAAAATAAGATAGAGATTCTATGCTCAGACCGTACTCGTAATATTTGCATACTAAGCTAAGATATCCAACAAGTTTATGTAGCGCCTGTGGGCATTACCAAATATGGAGTTAGCTCGTTTTCCCAACCGTCCTCCCTTCGATCCTTAGTAGTTCTCAGTTTATATTTTTTCTAAGTTTTACT
The DNA here is from genome assembly GCA_944547425.1 of Eupithecia centaureata. Classification (NCBI taxonomy): domain Eukaryota; kingdom Metazoa; phylum Arthropoda; class Insecta; order Lepidoptera; family Geometridae; genus Eupithecia; species Eupithecia centaureata. Next base: position 358,158 of record OX155695.1, on the reverse strand, counting down.
ATACCAATGTTTCCATTGTACTTACTAGATTAATTTATAACAAATCATCTAAAATAATAAAAAGTGAGTCATAGTGAACTTTTATCCACAGTGTCAAAATATAGGTCAAAGTGGTCGCTTTTAGGTTATGTTGTAAAGTGAAATTTTAATAAATAGTGTTGTTTGTATTATTGTTGAAGTGTGTGGTCTCTCGCGTTACAGATGTCGTTTAGAGTGGTTCGTAGTTCGAAGTTCCGGCACGTTTACGGGCAGGCCCTGAAGCGGGAGCAATGTTATGATAATATCAGAGTGTCCAAAAGCTCCTGGGACTCGACGTTCTGTGCGGTGAACCCCAAGTTCCTGGCGATCATCGTGGAATCTGCCGGCGGCGGCGCCTTCATAGTGCTGCCTCACAATAAGGTGAGTGCTGCTTTAGATTAAAGTTTGTAGGCCGTCCCAACTTATGGAGATTTGACCCCAATAACAATATCAAGTGACATTACAAAAAGTGCTCCACATTCTTAGAACCTCTTCTGTATAATAGCACGGCTAGGAGGAATTTGTAAATTTAATAATGTTTAACAATATTTTAGTATGAAATGGTAAACATATTTATTACCCCAAATAAATGTTTGCGTTAATAAATTCAGACTATTACTACAACCAGTCAAAATTCGGTATATAATTGAAGCAATCCCCTAGTCTCTGCCAAATCATATTTCCATCACCATTTTCCAACATTCATAAGAAAAGATTTCGCTAAAGAGGTCTATTCTTCTACAAATATTTCACCACAAATCATTCTGATCCCTGAAGTCAAAATGACTCTACAATCTAAAAATATTAAACTCAGCATCTGCTTCAAGCTCCAACCAACTCCCATTTTTTGTCCAATTACTCTTTTTGCCAGGTCAATGAACTATGGCCATTACAGGTCATTCATCACTTGAACATTAAGGAAATTGTGACATTCTTTTGCAGCCTCTAGTCTCGCTGAACAAAGATGTTTCAATTGGTTTTTAGTTGTATAATCGTTTTGGAATAAATGAATTCATGTGTAACTATTGAGAATAAAATATTTTCAATAGATAATACTACTTTTAATTTAATTCAAATCAAATCAGTTCATTAAACAAATAGTTTGGATTATTGAACCTATTTACCAACAGGAGTCATACAATATTGAAAATAATGTATTTGTTAACATATGTAAGTTTATTTGTTGAATTTTTCTGCTTATAAACCAGTAGAACTTTCATCATAATTTTTGCTTTGTATAGACCTTACATAATAATCTAAAACATAACAAACTGAAAAACAATTGCAGAAATGACACAGAATTAATGAAATAATCATTTAAATGGCCATTTTCTTTTAAACTTATTGCTTTACAACTGAAATAATAAATAATGCTGGACAATCCACACAGCATCATCATCTAGCCCCAAGCTCAGCAGAACCTTTGTTATGGTACTAGATGACTGATATATGTATATGTCGCAGTTGGATTGTATAATCCGCTGTATTATATTACGGCTAGCTGTTTTCAAAAACAGCACCGTTTTGTAAAGCGGCGTTTCAACGATTAGCTGGATTGTCATTTAGATACGTTCTTCAATATGTCGGCCCACGTTTAGCCGCATTGATAAACTACTTAATTGTAGGGTGACCATACTTACAAAAAAAAACAAAGTTAAAAATCGTAACAGATTTCTTCTTACGTTATTCCTTACTAATCAATAATTATTATCATAGTTACTTAATATTAATTATGTAACTATGATAATATTATATGTATAAATAAGAAAAACATCATTTTAGAAATTCCTGAAAAAGGTGTCTTTTACAGCTCCTTGTTTTATCTTCACTTCAACTTTAGGTAAAAAAGCGTGCGAATTTCCGATCACTAGTTATCAGTACAAAATATAATTATGGTTAAAATATTATTTCAACCAAAAAGTCGTGATTGTTGACAAAAAATATTTTCTTGTCAATTTCGACCAGGACGCGACCGAGGAGGCGTTTGATTAACTGTTTAAGGAATGCTTTTATTTTGTGTATGTGGAAGTACGATATTATAAATTTTAATATCTGTAAATAAAAAGAGCTAGTTCTTATATAAAGTAAGTATAGATAAATAAAATTTCCTTTGTCCATGGTTTCTTGACAGTTCCACATTGAAAAGAATAGAAATTATTTAATTGCACCTCCAAATTGTTCTTAAAGTCATTATTTACCGACATATTTAACACATTTTCTGTTTATTTCACTGTAACTCCGCAATTTAGCAACATACTTTCTTTACCCAACGCCATTGTTGTTGTTATGTCAGGCAGCGCCACGAGTGTTAAGAATCGGAACTAAAAACAGTCAAAGCGGCGGCTAATCTCTCGCTTTATTACATTATGTCTAGCCGTATTGAATGTCGTTTGGCGCCGAATACAATACGGTGTTTTTTTATTCAGCCGTATTCAATCCAGCTAATCGTTGCACCGCCGTATTACAAAACGGCGCTGTTTTTGAAAACAGCTAGCCGTAATGTAATACGGCGGATTATACAATACGTCTGCGACATTTACATTACATAGATACAATTTCATTATTAGATACCTACCCTACCTGTTCCTCAGAGAATGACACTTTTTGGAATAGTACTATGAAAGAAACAACATGGATGGATGCTTGTCAAGAGTAACTAACTATTCAATCTATCTCCATACAAAAAGCACCATATACACTATACAGTTGGATTCATGTGAGGACATCACAAATATGCAATATACCATTGTCATAGTAAAACAATTGGTCAGATGAATTATTGCCCTCCTGAATTATTGAACTAAATACTTTAATTACTTAAATGTTTCAATGCAAACAATACAATCAAAACCGGCTGCAAACACAAGTTAAACATCTTATCTATTTATGTACACAATGGGAAATGTCAACAGTAATAGGAAATATTTGATAACTTATCAAGGCTGTTGTTGTTTGGCTATTATCACAAACCGGACTTTAATTAAACTTCCATTATTTACTGCAATCAACTTTTCATGTACCTAAGTTAAAACCTTCCACAAAAAATGCGTCGCTGTAAGTAGAATAAATTGACTGGGCGTTGATAACGCCGATTTGGTACCAACCTCCGGGGTGATACCGACCGCCGCCGCATGCATTGCTCTTTTGTTCTCTAGAAAGATCATCGAATGATTTCTAATACAAGGTGAGGCAAAAGTCTCAAATCGCAATCAAAAAAATGTTTTTTATGAGAAATAGCGGCTTCGCCCACATGTAAATTTATATGTCAAATTGCAGAAATTTATTGCCCGCCTCCTAGGGGTAGTTTCGTAAAAAAATACGTGTTTAATTATTTACTTTGCAGTTTATTTATACCGAGTCTTAAGTGAATCAAACCAAGGAATAATAATTTTCCCAAATTTTTATATCCATTGTGTTATTCTATTTCTAGTCCAAATTTCATTTAAATAACTTGAGTAGTTACGGAGATTACTTATAACAAACATTCACACAGACTTTCCCATTTATTATACTAGTAAGAAGTAAGATAGTAAGATTAGCTCTCGATGTTTTTCGATCCCGCGTTTGTGAAGAGGCGTCCCACGGCTTATTGACGACTGTTCTACATCAGTTTACTTCACAAATCTCAAAACAGAATGAGAATCAGTCACGTTTTTTTTAAGTTTCCAGATTTGGACCTATAAGAAAACCAATAAAATGAGTTTTATTTTTATAACGGGTATTAAATATTGAGATTTTCGAAATCAATACTCATTTTTATTTATTTGCCAATTAAATAAAAATACCTACATATTGATGTATTTAATCAACAAAAGACAACATGATAATAATGTTACAGCACCTCCACTCTCATACTAAGGAATCAAACATTTTGTTATGTCAATGATCCTTATTTAACACTTTATTCTACAAAAACGGTAAAGTTATTTCTAATTAAAAATAAACATGGTACAAAAGGCGGCCTTATCGCTGAAAGCGATTTCTCCCATTGGATTTGCCCATAGTTGCAAAAGTTAAAGCGTCTTCCAAGTTTCCAACAGTGTTTACTTTTGTGCCTTGTATGAGTGTAATTTGAATATCATCATTATCAACAACCTATATGTATTAGTCCAATGCTGGACATAGGCCTCTCCCAATAAGCGCCAACTGACTGTATCATTTAGGGGTAATGTCCATAATCCCCACGCTGGGCATGCGGGTTGGGGATCGCAATTTGAATATACACGCATCAAAAGCCATCCGCAACGCAACCCGTTTGGGCTAAATGTTTCCGTCCCTCAAGACGCTCACTTTTGTTGTCATATCTATGCTCAGTATCTATTTTCCCAGTGTAGTGTCTCGCACGCGACTTCGCGGTACCGCACAATGCATATCGGTTATCGCATTGTGATAGGGGACAATGGCGTCGATAACTCACTCTTGCGCATACTTCTTTGTATCGAGTAGCACAGGTAATTGACACCTTTAAGGCGTTAGGTTATTGTTTGTAAACACTTTAAAATGCATAGCTACACGCGGTGTCTACATAAATCCAAATATCCTACTAATATTATAAACGCGAAAGTTTGTAAGTAGGTATGGATGTTTGTTACTCTTTCACGCAAAAACTACGAACGGATATGGATGAATATCCATATCCAACAATAACTTGGTGCGAGCTAGTTGTCGCCCCGGTTTATCCTGGTACCTCTCTTGACAGCCTGACCTACCTCTCATTCTCACGTCAAGAGTAATAAATCGGTCATTCGTTCATGAGGTTCTTTTACTACGTCTTACGATTTGTCATCAATTCTGTACGGCAAAAAACCATTTCGGTGTGGAATATTTTTTTAAAGACTGTACTGATAACTTATCATACAAATCATTATCGACAAATCCAGTAGCTATCAACCCTAAATATCAACTGATGGATAATCCCATATATCTTGATATATAGGTATATTCTGTGTCATGAATGATAGCTAATATTTGGTAAGATGTTAAGGCTTGCTTATAATCACTAATCAGTCAGTACCTCTAATAACCATGAACTACCGATACCGGTCCAATTTATGAACATATCTATTCAATAGCTAGCAATTGGCTAGACTTAAAGACCGAAGATGGACGAAAAGATCCGAAAACGCTCAAAGCACACAGACAGGTCACCAGACAGAAGGTCAGACGACTTCGTTAGGATTGCGAGGACAGAGTGGATGGACCGGACGGAACGGAGTAATAGAGAGGAGGCCTATGAGGCGTAATAGAGAGGCCTATGCCCAGCGGTGCGTGCTCACGAGCCGAGTCTTGGCTGAGTAGACGACAGACAATAACAGTGTACTCCCTTTCATATCTGAAATAGTACACGTCTGCCGGCTCGGATTAAGTACATGAGACTAACCACGGGCTGAATGCACGTGTGGCGAATAAAAAGTGCATTTCGGCATTCCACTCTCCTGCGTCACCCGCCTCAGTATTGTAACGATATGAGTCGTCGCTAACGCCTTACGCTTCAATCATTACGCTCATTGTATTTTCCTCTAGCACTTTTCAATTTTATTAACAAACTTTAAAAAAGACGGAGGTTCTCAATTGTATTCTATTTTTTTATTGTAAATTGGGCGCTTCTCACAAATTTATCAAGATCAGATATTATATAGTGTTTGATTGATACAGATAGACACAGTTAATGATCCCGAGGCGGTCCTTAAAAATATCCGTGGTATTACTAACTTAAACCTTATACAGTTTAAATTCATATATTTAAAGTAAAAATAACATTAAATATTTATTTGTACAAATTAGAGGTTGTCTTTTCCCTTTTATCAAGGTAACGTTTATTTTGATCTTACGAGTGTTTTATTGCTAGATGAAAGGAAAGGTCCGATGCGCGTTTATTTCTGTCTTCATGTAAAGTTCACGTGCGATGATTTGCAAAAGACGAGGTCACCCGCGAAGGGCTCGCGGGGCGGGGCGGGGCGCGGGGGGGCACGAGGGCAAGGTGTCAAGTTCACTCAGACATGTCTATAACCAGAGGGAGGCTAAATATAGAGCGGCGCGAATAGATGCAAGGATGCAGGGAATTGGGTCAGATGGTGCGGGGTGGGTTCCGGACACTTGCGGAGCACACGGAACCCTGAGTGTTGCCTTCTCTCGTAACCACAACATAAACATAGGCGTAGGTTAGAGAAAAAAATCACAAGTCTATGGTTACAAATAAGTTTATCGCTTGTTTAATAGTAAGCGCCCTTTGAATATGTGTCTTCTAGACTTTCGTGTTAGATCTTCGACTACGTCGTCACCACCAGTTGTGGTCAAAAAAGGTGTATTGTTGATAAAAAAAACCTCTGTGGCGCAGCGGGGTTGCTGGTTCGATTCCCACCTCTGTACAAATATTTGTCCGGTATGCAGATTTGTTCCGTATAATCTAAGTAAAATAAAAAAATATATCTAGTACTGTATTAAGTATATCCATAGTATACAAGTTACCCATAGCACAAGCACAGTTTAGTTTGGGGATATGTGCTATGTGGATTGTCCAGCATTATTTTTTATTTAGCAAAGACTACGGTTAACATAGCGGCGAGTTCATTCTTTGTAGTTCACAAAGAATGAACTTTATTGCAGACAAAGGTTTTGCCTGGATAAAATAACATAAACCTTTAGTATACCTGATAACTACCATAATATATGATAGCTTTTATCAGAACTCGATCTAACTCCGCAACTTTTTATATTTTTAAACATTTATTTTTACCCATGGGTTGATATAATAATGTGTTTCCAGTCGGTTTTTGCTATGACCCAAGATTTTTAAAGCTCGTATAAAACAACGCGTGCTGTCATAAACTTCACGATGGCTCACACCGAGGAGCCATTCCTCATTCGCCATTTGGCCACCAGACAGCACGCATGCCTCACAATAATTTAGCACTGCCCTATTATTAGCCCGATTATTGACAAATAATCTATTTTTACACTGGATGTGGTAATTCGCGTGGAAACGCGGGAACTCGGCCACAGATTATGATATGAGTGGAGCGCCCACGCGCGGGCGTGGCGTGTGCAATCTCCACTGCTGTAGGATTCCAGGTTTAAAACTGGAAGAGGGGATCGATTACAGAAACGTGCATAAAAAATAGGTCTAGATACAGCTCGGTTATTGTCTATGACCTTTTAGGTAATACCAAATGACCATCGATCAAGGAAGTCTTAACCTTTATGATCGAAGCATAGAACGTACGTTGTCTCAGTGAGCTTATCATTTTATGTCGCGAGGACGGATGAATTTGCACTTCCGCTAATTCTTTACAACACCAAGGCCCTCTGAGAGCTCGCTCAGTCATATCTAATCTTAAGTGACGTGTGTGCAATAGAAAAGCGTCTCTTAGCATAGATCGATGTTTTTGCATAATGGGGCCCAAGACTGGGACCAACCAAATGGTCCCTTACTCAGTGTTTCTGACTCAGGGAGTTAGTTTCATTGCGCTCCGTTACTGTGATTGGTGCATGGAACTACAGATGGAACTCTTAACTAGTAGACATGTCGACGATGTGGCGCTGCGGGCGAAGGTCCATCTGCGATGCATTCGGTTGCGGGATCGATCCCGCCTCGCGACAAATATTCAGCAGATAATTGTTGAGGGTTTCTGGCTATTTTCGATTGATAATAAATCATATCTATGTACCTTTATGTAGTTAATGTATAACGTATTAAGTGTATCAGTTATCTAGTACCCATAGCACAAGCTCTGCTTAGATTGATTTATTCAACTCATTATAGCACTTTTTGACACAAATGAACATTTATCTAAATCTTATATAGGAAATACAGTACAAAAGGCGGCTTTATTGCTGAGAGCAATTTCTCCCAGGCAACCTTAGTTTAGGGCTGTGTAAATTTTCCAGCATAGTTGAGTTGCGAATGAACAATCCAATTCTAGGTACATGCAAAAAATAATCTCTGAGTTTTCCTCAATGTCTGCATGTACATATGCATAAGTAGAAAGCTGTCGTACAGTTTTATAGCAAGTCCCAAGCGCTGCGCTGGTCGGAAGCAATCCGGTTTGATGTCCAAAATGGAAGCGCGTTTCTAACATCCTATGGGAGGGGTGTAACGACCTCCGTAATCCTTGACAACGCAGGGCTGGATTACAATACAATTTAGAACATCTCTTGAAGACTAAACCATTTGCTCAAGGTCTTTAACCTAGATCATAGACAAATGAGTCTCTGTTATCACAAGGACTATGCTACGGAGGGTAGGCTGCGACGACCGATGTGGCGCGGCGGCGGGCGGCGGTTCGCCTGCGACGCAGGAGGTTGCGGGTTCTATCCGCCTTGGGACAAAAGTTTGTACGATCGCCAAATATTTGTTCAGGAGTTTTGGATGTTTTCTATACTTATAATAAAAAGGTCTATTTAATATAGTGTATTATGGAGCTATATCAGTTATATCTCCTAGTACTCATAACACGATCTGTGCTTGGCTTGGAGCTAGATGATGTGCGGATTTTCCAGCATTGACTCAATGAGTAAATGTTTAAATTAGAAACAAACTAGCTGCGCCCCGCAACTTCACCCGCCTGAAAATCTATGAACTAGGTATATTTTATTTGTGTTTTATTCTAAGCCTAGAACTATGTCTATTCATAATTTCAGCCCGATCTGTTTTGGCGTGGAGAATTTGCAAACATCCATCCATCCAAACTTTCGCGTATATAGAATTAGTATGATATAAGTGTATCGTATCGATGTTGCTGCGATCATTACATTTCCCGTTGAACAGGTGTTGGAAGACATTAATCACTGTATCAAGTCATCGTCAGGTGACTAGCTGAACGTCAGCATATCTGTACCTACTCCATAGCTGCCAAACTGCCAACTCAAGTCACTCAAACATTTCCGCAGAGCTGCCAATGTCTCTTGTAGACCTGCAGTACCTACTATGCCAAATCCACCAATCATACAATTCTTGAAAGTCATTTTTAATAAATTCATTGCTATTCCCAGCCGAAATGGAATCCCATTTATGAACAAAATGAATGTTTTGACTAGTAAATAAAACCGATTACATTTCTTTAGTTACCTACTGTAACTCTGACTCACAATACTAGTAACAAAATTCGTTTTTTTTTTATTGTTCCTTCATTTGTTCTTCTTTAAAAAGGAAACGTTAAATGTGGAATCCGCTTCGTTAACTCACATTGACCTGACCATCCAGTTTATTTATTTAGTTATTAGTTCTATTGTTCCATCCATGATAATGGGTTTAATTCCAGCCAGTCACCCATGAATCCATAAAGTTAGTGTTATAAACAAATTTAAAAACAGTCCTGAGTCCCTGAGTAGTTGTTCTCATATCTAGTAATTATATGAAGTAAATCAGTTATCTAGTACACATAACACAAGCACTGCTTAGCTTGGGGCTAGATGGTAGCATTGTTTATAAATATACTGTGAGGGCACGAGTAGCAAACAGCGATGACTAGCTACAAGCGTGTTGTTTGTAGGTGACGTAAATCATGAAGTCAGCCGCTAACTTCACCCGCGGCCATGACTTGTGGCCGCCGAGCGGACACCGTCCACTGCTGCGAATATCCGTGACAGTGGATGATGCCGATAGCCGCCTTGGAACTTGGGTTTATTGTATTACGGATATCAGTCACCTAGTACCATAACACAAGCTCTGCTTAGCTTGGAGCTAGATGATGCTGTGTGGATTGTCCCGCATTATTTATTTATCACCTAAGTTCCGATACTGTCCTCTCCTGATATACATTTCATGCTATAAGAAGAAAATTTTCATCTGTTTGTAAAACTTTCATCTCGATGCCCTGAAATACTCATGAAGTGTCTTGTTTGCACGCTCCTAGTTCCGACCTTACCTGTCAACGTGTGGCCTTATCCTATTCTCTAGTTATGGCCATGTTCACGACATTACCTAATCTGAGTTATGCGTCAAACTTTGTGCAAGGTCCATCCACTGATAGCCTACTAGTGAAGTAACATTGCTGAGTTAAATAAATAGCTGGCATGGAAGACATAAAGAATTCGTTTTTTTTTAACATTCGATTCGCATTCGAATGTCGTGCAATTTGTTTTAAACTCCCATTAATTAAATTCTTAGCATTAAGATAACTTTAGTTCGCAATAGCCCACTAACACTATTGTAGTGCTAATAGTGTAGCTCTGTGCCAATTCACAGAAGCCTTGAGTACCAACTACGTGTTCTATCGCACTCGGAGCGCCATCCGTCACTTGTCAAGGCGGAGAGACAGACTTAACTATCTTAGGGATTAACTCCATGATCGAGGGTATCGGTGGCGTTAAACTAGTCTACTGTCTAGCATGTCTTCCAGCTTAAACATACCAATATTTATTATTTCAAAGACTTCAACAGTTTTTTTTGCATAATCTAACAACCTACCTACTTCAAATACCACTCTTCACTACCACTTATTGAGGATAACAAACTTAATAAATAACTTAGTAAACGAAAATAGAAATACATAAATAAATAAATAACTCAAATGTCCGTCTTATTCAAACAGCTTTTAGAACGATTACAATATTGTTGTGTACATTATACTTTCTACCTGGGTCGGTTATCAAATCTCCGCGCGCCGCGGCCGGCCCGCCGAATGTACCGAGGACGCGGCGCCGAACATAATTACTGGTTTCTGTATTATCAACTGTTATTATTACTTTCACTACACACATACTGTATGTAATACACATCATACAGATTGGTGAAAGTGCTTTATGTGAATCACTTATGTTTTGGTTATCTCTTTTGTGTTGAGTTACATCGGGCATAATTTAAATTCACCATTCAAGATTCGCAACAACTCATAAATAACAAACTAAACAATGTTGCAAAATAATGCTGGACAATCCACACAGCATCATCTAGCCCCAAGCTCAGCAGAGCTTATGTGATCACTTGATAAATACCTGAATGTTCAACAAAGATAGATGTGTTTTTTATTATACAACACTCTGAACATCATCGTGTCGTCTGAATATTTGCCGATCGTACAAACATTTGGCCCGTGGCCGGAATCGAACCCGCAACTTTCTGCGTCACAGGCGGACGTTCCCCCTCTGCGCCACAGAAGTCGTCAAAATGATCTATTCTCTACCAGAGCCCATTCGCCTTAAAGAAGCCAACTGCCTCCCTCCCGTGCCTCCACCCCTCTGGGTTTTCCCTCACTTGATCCCAAGGACTCTCCAGGCGGAAAGTTCTATGTCAAATAACGCAGGCGTACTACAGTCAGCATAGCAAAGGTGGAAACCTCGTGTGGAGCAAATGGGCAGAAGCTACAGAAGTTTAGATCAGTGCGCAAAAGGACTGCGGATCTAGCATGTCGTCTTTACATGATTAATTATGTACTTCCTGGTTTTGAAGCTAGTCAATAAAAGTATTATCGATCTATCTATCAACATCCACGTCTTAGTATGTCATCGTTTCATACCTCGTGGGTGACAACTTGACAAGTCTCCTCAATCAGTTCCGATGTCTGACAGAGTTAACAAGGTATGTTTTATTTGCAGGTGGGGCGCATACCGGCGGACCACCCGCTCGTGGGCGGGCACAAAGGACCCGTGCTGGACATCGCCTGGTGCCCGCACAACGACAACGTCATCGCCAGCGGCTCAGAGGACTGTGTCGTCAAGGTGACCCATACTTCACAGCTGATTCACTAGCTCAATAGACCAAACGTGGAAAATAGTTCTAACTTTAATTCAATGGCAATCAGATCAAAACAAAGTAGTGAATGAATAGAACATATAAGAAAGGCTGACGATGGAATAAACTCTTATAATTCTGTGCCTAGATCTCGTATTAAAGCTCTGCTTTTCTCTAGTTTTAATCAGTGTATTTTTTATTCAAATAATTTAAATTAAAGAAAAGCCCATTAATAAAAAGGAATATCTTCTTTGCTCAAGTCAATTCGTCTGGTCCACATGCCCGTGGCCTCTTGCTCGGCACCGATGTCAGATTATTTTTATTTACTTATTTGGCACAAAACAGAAATACAATTAATAATAATAGAGTCTAGACTCTATACTGTATCCCTTAATATTTGTACACACAGATTTTGAACTTTAAATATAGCCTCAATATGTACTTATGTGAGTGTTCCGGTTGGGTGCAGGTGTGGCAGATCCCGGACGGCGGGCTGTCGCGCACGCTGACGGAGCCGGTGGTGGACCTGGTGTTCCACCAGCGGCGCGTGGGGCTCGTGCTGTGGCACCCCACCGCGCAGAACGTGCTGCTCACCGCAGGATCTGACAACCAGGTGCGCAACACCTCTGCACTCACACTCTGCAACCTTCCCGATGATAACGTCTTTCTTTATGACAACACAGGAGTTTACTCATAAAATTTCACAATTACAGAAGACAAAAAGGTTTTATCTGTGTAACAAAACTTTTTTTTGTATTTATTTATTATCAAATTAAAGTACATTACGTTATAGTTTCTGCCAAACTGTGCAACAATTTGTCGGCAATAGCTCTCGTGGGTCCTAACCTAACCACTCAACTAATCATACTGAAGTACGAAATGTACCTTCCACAATGTTTTATTACATGAGAACAGCAATAAAGGTTTAAATAAGAGTTAATAAGCGAACGACAGACAAATTCATTGATGAATGAGAGCCACTTCAAAACAAACATAAAAGTAACTGTTAAAGAAAAGCCTCCCCTAGCCTATTTCCGTGTCCATAAAGTAGTCGGTGGTGTGTCCAGATAGCGATATGGAACGTGGGCACGGGCGAGGTGCTGCTGACGTTGGACTGCCACCCGGACCTCATCTACTCGGCCTGCTGGAACTGGACCGGCTCCAAGCTGCTCACCACCTGCCGCGACAAGAAGATCAGGTATGCACCCCAACACTACCTGCCGCGACAAGAAGATCAGGTATGCACCCCAACACTACCTGCCGCGACAAGAAGATCAGGTATGCACCCCCAACACTACCTGCCGCGACAAGAAGATCAGGTATGCACCCCAACACTACCTGCCGCGACAAGAAGATCAGGTATGCACCCCAACACTACCTGCCGCGACAAGAAGATCAGGTATGCACCCCAACACTACCTGCCGCGACAAGAAGATCAGGTATGCACCCCAACACTACCTGCCGCGACAAGAAGATCAGGTATGCACCCCCAACTATGCAGCGACCGAGCATCGCGCCATCTCCATTAAAGCGATATCAGACGGTTCACTTTTCGTTCATCTTTGTCTTTCATTGGGCATCTTTCACTCGAAATGATTCGTCTGAACACCAAATGAAACAAGAGTGCCGAATGAATTCACTAATGAACCGATCCGACGATGTCAGATATTTTTACTCGGCGGCGTCTTTCACTCGTGTGAATGTTCTCTCGAGTGAACTGTCTGATATCGCCTTTACATATTTAACATCGTGACAGCGTGAGATACGGGCGCACAGACAAGACATGCTGCAGCGCTTGAATTCGACCCTGAAGGTAGTCTCAGATTGGGGCGAGGCCAATCGGGTCAATTTCAATGCCACCAAAACACAAGCATGTCTTTTCTCAGCTAAAAAGAGTCCGTTAGTCCAGGCTCCTATTTTCCGTGATGTACCGGTACCTATAAAGGATCATCTGGAGCTTCTCGGTGTCACGCTCACACCAACTCTGAACTTCGGTGTCTTTATCGAGTCGAAGGCTAAAATAGCAGCCATGAAGCTAGGAATCCTAAACAAGGTGCAGAGATACTTTACACCGGGACAGCTTGTATCATTATATCAAGCACAGGTCCGATCTGGTATGGAGTATTGCTGCCACGTTTGGGATGGCTCGGCTAAATATCAGCTAGCGGCCCTAGACTCGATAGAACGTAGAGCTTTCAAACTTATTGGCGAGCAGTACCTTGAGGAAGCTAAGATCCAAAGTCTTGAACACCGCCGCAAGGTCGCTTGCCTCTCGATCTTTTATAGGATACATTTCGGAGAATGCTCACAGGAACTTCACGACCTGATTCCACCATCTCCCTTCCACTCCAGGACGAGTAGGCGTACGGCGCATTACCACCCTTTCCTTGTGGATATCCCATCCACCCGAACTAAGCGGTTCTCCTCCACCTTTATCATTCGTACCGCTAAGGAATGGAATGCGCTGCCTGCTTCAGTTTTCCCGGACAACTACAACCCGAGTCTCTTCAAGACTAGAGTGAATAGGTGTCTTCTAGACTTTCGTGATACATCTTCGGCCACGTCGTCACTTACCATCAGGTGAGATTGTGGTCAAACGAAGGTCTATAGTTGATAAAAAAAAAAAAAAAAAAAAAAAAAAAGCATTTGATTAGATCCACCCACCACGAGGGACATAGAATGAAAGTAGCCCTCTGGTGAATGTAGGTACGCCCCATAGTGGAGTTACAATATGAAAACGTGTTAAGGAACAAATTAAATAATTTAAAAATAGGATAAGTTACAGTTATTGTAAACAAATATAAATTTCGACCTGTATGACCTTTTCCAGGATAATCGACCCCCGTAAAGGCGAAGTGGAGTCGGAAGCCATAGCGCACGAGGGCAGCAAGGCTTCGCGCGCCATCTTCCTCAAGCACGGGCTCGTCTTCACTACCGGGTGAGTGACGCAGCTGAGTCGAGGACACTCGCGGTAAGACTGGTCCATCAGTTTAAAGTCGTTCAGAACTTATGGAAGGAGCTATGTGAGGAGTATCTCTAAAGAATAAGATTCGTAACGAATACATTCGGGATTCAAAGGATTAGCAAGCTGGCAGTGGGCCGGCCATATCTAGCGAAGACCGACAACCGTGTTGTAAACGGGTAGTTCTTGAGTGGAATCCGCGACTCCGAAGGAAGTGTAGGATGCCCTTTGGCCTGGTGGCATGACGATCTGCGAAAGACTGCAGACGTTCTGGACGTGCATAGCTAAAGACAGGGCGATATGGCGCTCATTCTCTCATTAGGGGAGGCCTGTGTATAGCAATAGACTAGTATAATATGTAGGTTGATGATGATGATATAATGTCAAATATTGTCCCGCAGCTTCAGCAGAATGTCTGAGCGTCAGTACTCGCTGCGCACGCCGGACGCACTCAGCGAACCCATCGTCACCGTCGAGATAGACACCAGCAACGGAGTCATGTTCCCTCTCTACGACCCCGACACCAACATGATATACCTCTGCGGGAAGGGGGACTCCGTCATACGGTACTTTGAGGTGAGGGACTCCATTATACGGTACATAGTAGTGAGAGTAGTCTAATGTTGTAATAGACACCAGCAACGGAGTCATGTTCCCTCTCTACGACCCCGACACCAACATGATATACCTCTGCGGGAAGGGGGACTCCGTCATACGGTACTTTGAGGTGAGGGACTCCATTATACGGTACATAGTAGTGAGAGTAGTCTAATGTTGTAATAGACACCAGCAACGGAGTCATGTTCCCTCTCTACGACCCCGACACCAACATGATATACCTCTGCGGGAAGGGGGACTCCGTCATACGGTACTTTGAGGTGAGGGACTCCATTATACGGTACATAGTAGTGAGAGTAGTCTAATGTTGTAATAGACACCAGCAACGGAGTCATGTTCCCTCTCTACGACCCCGACACCAACATGATATACCTCTGCGGGAAGGGGGACTCCGTCATACGGTACTTTGAGGTGAGGGACTCCATTATACGGTACATAGTAGTGAGAGTAGTCTAATGTTGTAATAGACACCAGCAACGGAGTCATGTTCCCTCTCTACGACCCCGACACCAACATGATATACCTCTGCGGGAAGGGGGACTCCGTCATACGGTACTTTGAGGTGAGGGACTCCATTATACGGTACATAGTAGTGAGAGTAGTCTCATGTTGTAATAGACACCAGCAACGGAGTCATGTTCTGATATGTAATAGTATGTATGTTGCAGGTAACTCCGGAGCCGCCGTTCGTTCACTACATCAACACCTTCCAAACGCCGGACCCACAGAGAGGTAAACTACTACTATTTATTTATTTATTTTATTTAAAAAAAACGAATGTTTACACAGCCACAGTGGCGCAGCGGGTGCAGCTCCGCCTGCGACGCAGGAGGTTGCGGGTTCGATTCCCGCCTCGGGACAATTAGTTGTAGATCGTACGCAGATATTAGTTCCAAGTGTTTCGGGTTTTTCTCAGTATTATAAAAATATTCATCTATGTAGTTAACTTATACATAACACAATCTCTGTATAGATTGGGGCTATGACGCCGTGTGAATTGGCAAGATTTTTTATGCTAAGTAACCGCGGGATTCAGGAATAAAACCGGTTTGTTAAAATATAAAAATAATACTGAACCTTAGATTAGACTGTGTGTCTTAAATAAGGTCCGGTATAAATTTTAAGAGTTAAATCGAGGAGTAGCTTACTAGTACACACTGTTCACTCGTGCACTGTTGTTAATGTAGATATGTATAGTTCAGTTCTGTTTATTTTATTAGCGACCCGCCCCGGCTTCGTACGGTTTTATTATACGTATAAACCTTCCTCTTGAATCACTCCATCTATTAAAAAAAACAAAGCATTCAAAGGGTTATAGGGACATAGGAGCAGAAAAAGCTACTTTGTTTTATAGTATGTAGTGATTGAGGGCGGCGTGTGTGCAGGTATCGGCATGATGCCGAAGCGAGGCTGCGACGTGGCGACCTGCGAGATCTCCAAGTTCTACCGACTCAACAACTCCGGACTATGTCAGGTACTAACTCAACGACAATTTGCCCACAAATACAAATTTTTCGCGTCACGCCATACTTCTTATTGCTTTTGGAGCCCAAGCGTGGAAAAGGATCTTTATGCACATATGCACCAATATTGTCTCTGGTGTAGATAACAGTCATAAAATGAAAATAAACTTTATGTTTGAGCTCGCGGTAAATGTCAGGAAATTTTCAAGTGCCCGGCTTTTTCAGTAAATCAATATCTTTATTCTTTAGGCTGACAAAATAAGTACTTAGAGAAGTCAAATTTAATACTATGGGTACATAATTATCAAAATAATAGAAGAAATAAAGTGATAATTGATTTTCAGTTCGCTTCAATCTTTTACCAGGACGTTCCATCTCGTATCCCTAACAATAGTCTGATTGGAGTTCAATGCTCTCGTCAACATAGAAGGCACATGTCGTATCTCCCCTGAAGTATTCCCCGGTGGCAGGTGGTGTCGATGACAGTGCCGCGCAAGTCGGAGCTGTTCCAGGAGGACCTGTACCCCGACACGCTGGCGGACGAGGCCAGCATGACGGCCGAGGAGTGGCTCGCCGGGGAGGACGCCGAGCCCTGCACCATGTCGCTCAAGGTATCGCACGCACTCTGCTCAGAGGTACAGAGAGGTCACACTGACTGGACGCGCCAGTCGGAGCTGTTCCAGGAGGACCTGTACCCCGACACGCTGGCGGACGAGGCCAGCATGACGGCCGAGGAGTGGCTCGCCGGGGAGGACGCCGAGCCCTGCACCATGTCGCTCAAGGTATCGCACGCACTCTGCTCAGAGGTACAGAGAGGTCACACTGACTGGACGCGCCAGTCGGAGCTGTTCCAGGAGGACCTGTACCCCGACACGCTGGCGGACGAGGCCAGCATGACGGCCGAGGAGTGGCTCGCCGGGGAGGACGCCGAGCCCTGCACCATGTCGCTCAAGGTATCGCACGCACTCTGCTCAGAGGTACAGAGAGGTCACACTGACTGGACGCGCCAGTCGGAGCTGTTCCAGGAGGACCTGTACCCCGACACGCTGGCGGACGAGGCCAGCATGACGGCCGAGGAGTGGCTCGCCGGGGAGGACGCCGAGCCCTGCACCATGTCGCTCAAGGTATCGCACGCACTCTGCTCAGAGGTACAGAGAGGTCACACTGACTGGACGCGCCAGTCGGAGCTGTTCCAGGAGGACCTGTACCCCGACACGCTGGCGGACGAGGCCAGCATGACGGCCGAGGAGTGGCTCGCCGGGGAGGACGCCGAGCCCTGCACCATGTCGCTCAAGGTATCGCACGCACTCTGCTCAGAGGTACAGAGAGGTCACACTGACTGGACGCGCCAGTCGGAGCTGTTCCAGGAGGACCTGTACCCCGACACGCTGGCGGACGAAGCCAGCATGACGGCCGAGGAGTGGCTCGCCGGGGAGGACGCCGAGCCCTGCACCATGT
The DNA here is from genome assembly GCA_944547425.1 of Eupithecia centaureata. Lineage (NCBI taxonomy): Eukaryota > Metazoa > Arthropoda > Insecta > Lepidoptera > Geometridae > Eupithecia > Eupithecia centaureata. The sequence goes on along the minus strand of OX155695.1, from coordinate 339,968 downwards.
CGCTCAAGGTATCGCACGCACTCTGCTCAGAGGTACAGAGAGGTCACACTGACTGGACGCGCCAGTCGGAGCTGTTCCAGGAGGACCTGTACCCCGACACGCTGGCGGACGAGGCCAGCATGACGGCCGAGGAGTGGCTCGCCGGGGAGGACGCCGAGCCCTGCACCATGTCGCTCAAGGTATCGCACGCACTCTGCTCAGAGGTACAGAGAGGTCACACTGACTGGACGCGCCAGTCGGAGCTGTTCCAGGAGGACCTGTACCCCGACACGCTGGCGGACGAGGCCAGCATGACGGCCGAGGAGTGGCTCGCCGGGGAGGACGCCGAGCCCTGCACCATGTCGCTCAAGGTATCGCACGCACTCTGCTCAGAGGTACAGAGAGGTCACACTGACTGGACGCGCCAGTCGGAGCTGTTCCAGGAGGACCTGTACCCCGACACGCTGGCGGACGAGGCCAGCATGACGGCCGAGGAGTGGCTCGCCGGGGAGGACGCCGAGCCCTGCACCATGTCGCTCAAGGTATCGCACGCACTCTGCTCAGAGGTACAGAGAGGTCACACTGACTGGACGCGCCAGTCGGAGCTGTTCCAGGAGGACCTGTACCCCGACACGCTGGCGGACGAGGCCAGCATGACGGCCGAGGAGTGGCTCGCCGGGGAGGACGCCGAGCCCTGCACCATGTCGCTCAAGGTATCGCACGCACTCTGCTCAGAGGTACAGAGAGGTCACACTGACTGGACGCGCCAGTCGGAGCTGTTCCAGGAGGACCTGTACCCCGACACGCTGGCGGACGAGGCCAGCATGACGGCCGAGGAGTGGCTCGCCGGGGAGGACGCCGAGCCCTGCACCATGTCGCTCAAGGTATCGCACGCACTCTGCTCACAGGTACAGAGAGGTCACACTGACTGGACGCGCCAGTCGGAGCTGTTCCAGGAGGACCTGTACCCCGACACGCTGGCGGACGAGGCCAGCATGACGGCCGAGGAGTGGCTCGCCGGGGAGGACGCCGAGCCCTGCACCATGTCGCTCAAGGTATCGCACGCACTCTGCTCAGAGGTACAGAGAGGTCACACTGACTGGACGCGCCAGTCGGAGCTGTTCCAGGAGGACCTGTACCCCGACACGCTGGCGGACGAGGCCAGCATGACGGCCGAGGAGTGGCTCGCCGGGGAGGACGCCGAGCCCTGCACCATGTCGCTCAAGGTATCGCACGCACTCTGCTCAGAGGTACAGAGAGGTCACACTGACTGGACGCGCCAGTCGGAGCTGTTCCAGGAGGACCTGTACCCCGACACGCTGGCGGACGAGGCCAGCATGACGGCCGAGGAGTGGCTCGCCGGGGAGGACGCCGAGCCCTGCACCATGTCGCTCAAGGTATCGCACGCACTCTGCTCAGAGGTACAGAGAGGTCACACTGACTGGACGCGCCAGTCGGAGCTGTTCCAGGAGGACCTGTACCCCGACACGCTGGCGGACGAGGCCAGCATGACGGCCGAGGAGTGGCTCGCCGGGGAGGACGCCGAGCCCTGCACCATGTCGCTCAAGGTATCGCACGCACTCTGCTCAGAGGTACAGAGAGGTCACACTGACTGGACGCGCCAGTCGGAGCTGTTCCAGGAGGACCTGTACCCCGACACGCTGGCGGACGAGGCCAGCATGACGGCCGAGGAGTGGCTCGCCGGGGAGGACGCCGAGCCCTGCACCATGTCGCTCAAGGTATCGCACGCACTCTGCTCAGAGGTACAGAGAGGTCACACTCACTGGACGCGCCAGTCGGAGCTGTTCCAGGAGGACCTGTACCCCGACACGCTGGCGGACGAGGCCAGCATGACGGCCGAGGAGTGGCTCGCCGGGGAGGACGCCGAGCCCTGCACCATGTCGCTCAAGGTATCGCACGCACTCTGCTCAGAGGTACAGAGAGGTCACACTGACTGGACGCGCCAGTCGGAGCTGTTCCAGGAGGACCTGTACCCCGACACGCTGGCGGACGAGGCCAGCATGACGGCCGAGGAGTGGCTCGCCGGGGAGGACGCCGAGCCCTGCACCATGTCGCTCAAGGTATCGCACGCACTCTGCTCAGAGGTACAGAGAGGTCACACTGACTGGACGCGCCAGTCGGAGCTGTTCCAGGAGGACCTGTACCCCGACACGCTGGCGGACGAGGCCAGCATGACGGCCGAGGAGTGGCTCGCCGGGGAGGACGCCGAGCCCTGCACCATGTCGCTCAAGGTATCGCACGCACTCTGCTCAGAGGTACAGAGAGGTCACACTGACTGGACGCGCCAGTCGGAGCTGTTCCAGGAGGACCTGTACCCCGACACGCTGGCGGACGAGGCCAGCATGACGGCCGAGGAGTGGCTCGCCGGGGAGGACGCCGAGCCCTGCACCATGTCGCTCAAGGTATCGCACGCACTCTGCTCAGAGGTACAGAGAGGTCACACTGACTGGACGCGCCAGTCGGAGCTGTTCCAGGAGGACCTGTACCCCGACACGCTGGCGGACGAGGCCAGCATGACGGCCGAGGAGTGGCTCGCCGGGGAGGACGCCGAGCCCTGCACCATGTCGCTCAAGGTATCGCACGCACTCTGCTCAGAGTACAGAGAGGTCACACTGACTGGACGCGCGCTGGTTGGGTTGGTGAACGCATTCGACGTGCTAAAATACAGGTGTGGAAGTTGCCACCCTTTATCTAGTAGGTTTTATTCGTCAACTGTTAGGACATTCACGGGTTGAGTTGCGAGGATGATTCATACGACGTGAGTCCCGTCTCGGGACACCCTCGGATGACGGAAGGACTTGATAGTCTGACATTAACGAGATTATATAGGCCCATGAAAGGATTTGGGAAACCGTAGAGTCCACTGACGGCAGTCTTCATTGTTTATTTTGAATCATTCTCTTTTAATATATAGTATAAAAATGACAAAAGTAAACACTCAAGTACCTAACGCTATGGAATGCTCGCACCAAGTCGCCAGACTGGCTCGGTGACAGAGAGCGTGGCGCCGCCCGCGCCCGCCCGCGCCGCTCTGGCTTAGATACTAAACTATAATCTTAATCTTCCACTGTCATCACAATTAGAAGGAATTTAAGAATTAACAGAGGCGTCCTTACAATTGATACAAGAAAATGTGTTATATCTAATAATCCTGTGCAGTATGGTAACGTATTACCTAAAACGCTGATTACCAACCTACTTGATGTTTGCTGGTACTTCGTTTTAATGAGGCGTGTTGCTAATATTAAAAATAGTTCAAGCATACTGAAAAGATGGCGCTTCTTGTTTGACATGACACACACACACTGCCTTCGTTTCCGCGAAAGAAGCCGTCTATTCAGTTGTTGAGCATTTTTATAGCGCCTCAATAAATAGAACAATGAAGGTAAGGATTTTTAGTGTGTTCCTACTGAGTGGGCATGTTTGACTTCAGAGTTTCGTGTCTAAGCATCGAATCCGCGACTATAACCATTATTGCTGCCTGGTACTCCAGCAAACAAGCCTTGTTAAAAGTTGTTGTGTTTCATGAATAAAATAACCCTAGTTGTAAGCCCCTGAATGATGATTTTGTTGGCTTTCTAACGTGACCACTTAATATCGTTGTTGTGTGTATTTTATTTAACCTGTGTATATTTTATTAACTTGTACGATTTTGTTTTTACGAGTGTTTAAAGAACGAGTTTTTCTTTGTTTCCACTGTTCATGGAATGGTCATCCACCTTATAACTTACTTTATTTTTGTGACCATTAACTAAATCCTCCAAGTCAATACAAAAATTACATACTCGTAGTACTTATAAGTCATGTTTTTTTATCTATGTAATGTCAACTGTTGAAAATTATTATTTATTATCCCACCCCTCTGCAAAGTTGTTATAATATGAATCAGTTTTAAAAACTAGATTTTGAAAAATCATTTCTATCATGTTTGAAACTCTTGTTAAGATGTCCTCAACACTAGACACAAGTTCTCTTCTACTTTTCTCCACCACTGAATGAGGGATGCTGGTTCAGCCTGTATAAAAGGTGTCACCAGTGCTATCATCCGCGTAACAATGAACATTGTCAATAGACAACAAGTCATTGATATGCAGTAAGAAAAGGAATGGAGACAAAACAGACCCTTGCGGGACACCAGCATTAATGTCCATGGTACCAGAGGTACTGCCATCGACAACGGCTCTTATGCTTCTGCCGGACAAAAAGCTGACTACCCATTCACACAAGCCCTCAGGCAGTCCATAAGTTTGTTATATGAAAACTTTATTGTAGAACTTCCTCCCTCTAAAGTAATCTCGACATCACCGAACTGTAAATAAACAAAAGCCACTCCGGTGTACGAGTGGTGCCATGATTAGAGCCAACAAAGTGATCATTGACAGATGCTATAGGCTAGGGATCCCCTACCAAACTACAGGAGCGCGCGCTCGTTGTGCAGGGAGGCTACGTGTCGGGGCGCGCCGCCACCACGCTGCACGTCAGCCGCAAGAACGCACTCGCCGCGCCGCGCGAGCGCTCCGCCTCCCCCGCGCGCCGCCGCGCCGACAGCCACGCCGGCACGCCCACGCCGCCGCCCGCGCCCACACCCGCCATCGTAAGTGTACTACACACACATTCTTCTTCGACCTACATGAATCCATTTTCTTTATTTGCAAAAATAAATCTAATAACCCGCTTTTGCAACAAGAACACCCTATTTGATTGAGATGCAATTCCCCAAGCCAGTATACCGTACGTCATCAACGAGTGAAAATACGCATACATACTATATAGGTACACTGCCTTGGCAGATCGTATATCGCTAAGTTGCCTAATGATTTTGATTGCATACGAATATGGCAGCGCCGCCCAATGACCCGCCATGTGTATACACTTGCAGGAGAAGCAGCTGTCGGAGCTGGTGGACGAGATCCGCAAGCTGAAGTCGGTGATAGTGAAGCAGGAGAACCGCATCCGGGCGCTGGAGGCGGCCGTGAAGGCTCCCCCCGCGCCCGCGCCCGCGCCCTCCCCGCAGCCCGCCTCCCCCGCGCCCGCGCCTAACAACCACGACGAGGAGATGGCGCCCGACGAGGTCTAGGGACGGGGGGAGGGAGGAGGGGGGAGGAGGGACGGCGCAAGTGCTCCCTCACTGGAGGTCACATCCCTTTCACACGAGATCCTCGGGGCTCTCTACACTTTCTGACGAAAAATCTTTGAGAGTTATTCCCTAGAATGTCCCATTGCGGATACAATACTATTTGCATGACCGTTGAAAAGTCTGTTTAAATGAAGTTTAGACTTCTTTTCACATAAATGGGTTTGGTATGTTGGCTCAAACGGGTGTCATCCTATTTTATGAAACAGATAATGACTTATTTGAAAATTGGAATGTTTGTCGTAAGTCGTAAATCAGAAACTAAAACGACTTTTGGTCAGGGATAGCGTCCCGAAAGGGATCTCCATGTTTAGGAAACTTGCGCCAAAACGGGAGATTATCTATTGAATGACCCTCACGGCTTTTGATCTTTTTCAAAAAACAATTATGTATTTTGTAATAAAAAACATTTTCAAAAAGATGAGGATTTAGATTAAGTAAAGTAACAAAGCAAAAGCGAAGAATTAGGTACATTTTAAGTGATGTTGACAATAATTATTGCAAAGTGACCAATATATTAGCAATTTATTTGTATTATTGATTTTGTAAATTGAACTGTTCATTTATAGTTTAAAAGGTTTTCTTTCTGACGACGTTTATAGCGTTTTATACAATGTTCGGGAAATTAGGCATAAGAGCAACTTCAAGAAGAGCGCGCGGAGTGTTGGCCTTGCGTGTTGTTGCATCTTGTTTATATTCATTCAATTTTGGAAAAAAAAATCAAACTAATTATTTAAATTGAAATGAAACTAACTGAATGATCCGCGACTAAAAATGTCTCGAACTTAAAACATTTTAAACATACTCAAATTTTATCAGGCTGAGTGTAATTTCGAAGAATATGCCGCTTTTAAATTATTCATGAGCAGTTTCCAGTAACGTAGAGAGATATGAATTTTATCTAAAATCACAACGAAAAACAACTATAATAAAAATTAAAAACTATTTCTAATGTACGAGTATGAAGTCAAAAATTGTTAATTGAACTTTTGCATTCGGTCTCTACATTAATCTTTTATTTATTTTTATTAGGTATTTATTTATTTTATTTAAATAAGTTATGTGTAAGTGTATTGTGCCTTATATCATGTTGAAAATTATGATCAAATCAGTTTTGGTGTAAATGCATTTAGTTGTTGAGTCTGTTATCATAATGACTGTATGAGCGAAATAAACCCTAAGCTCTGAAAATTAAGGTTCATTTGAAAAACTGCATTAGAGCTAGCAGTATAGCAACCCAAAACAATCATTTTCTTTTCATTAATTAATTTAAGTCTCGAAGTGTTATTAATTGACAATGCGACGTCATATTATGACCCCTGTGGGATGTATTCGATACTATAACGAACCTTATGAAGTAGAAAATAAGGACAATAATACTGTGCCTTTTATATGTCCTGAATGTTTGTAGATGTAAGAACTCGATATATACTTGGTGCTTCATGTGACATGGAGTAGCACACAATGGATAAGGCAATTCGACACAAGTTACATCTTTGTTTCAGATTTTAGTCCTTACGTAAATGCCTTGAAGCAGTTTACCTCATCGTTGCCGTAAAAACTCGTATAGGTCGATAGGCCTTATCCATTTAGTGTAAGTTCTGTAATATTTTACCGCATAAAGCTTTATAACGCTGGCTCAACAATAATACTATAGTCGTATAGCTTTTTATAACCTTTGATATTAATCGTTCTTATGAAAATGGTTCTTAACTTTTTTGATACTAAGTGTAGTTTACATTGTTATTGTTGTTATAAAAATAATAGTTTTTTATGTAAATACGGGGTGTATTGTATTGTATTGTTTTTTTACCGCTAGGGGATGAATATTGCTTAGTAACTGGGATATATTTCTCCAGTTGATAAGTGTATTTAAACCTTATGTTATTTATGACTAATACCATAATTTGTATAAAACAGGCTCCGTTTTTAATCAAACAAATTTTAAATTGACTTTTTTCAATACTTACTGTAAATTATCATAAAATTGTATAAATAAAAGTTAATTAAAATTAATGTTTTAGAAAAATGTGTTGAAAACAACCTGTTGTGGTTTTTTTGACAGCTAGTCAAATAACTAATTCTATTTGACATTTGACAGGTTAAGTTATGTTGCGTTCGCGCAGCAAGTATTATAGTCTAAAAGTTATTATTTAGTATTATTCTTTTTGTCTTGTATTATTGTAAGATGGCGTAATTTAAGATGTTCGTTTGATATCATGACAAGTGGATGGATGGATTTTTGTGAAGATGCTTTTACCTTTGAATTTTGTAAATTATTACATTTTTGTGGAGCTTATTTTTTTTACGCGTTTTAATTTTAACCACTTTGGTAGATACAGTGACAAGCGATTGATCCTTATTTGTATGACGATAACGTGCAGTTTTGACGTTGAATACTTGTCATTGCTTCGCTTTTATACTTAAATTGTTGATTATTTAATTATTATAATAGAAATTAGAGGAACTGATTTTGACAAATTGATAGAATGATTACAAGAAACCTTGCAGTAGCACTTTGTATGTCACAAATATTTGAAATTGACAATGATTTCACAATTGATGAGCGCCATCTCACGTCTGCGTCAACTCTCGTGCACGTAGGACGGCAGTCGAATCAGTTCACGAAATCGCTTTTTGTAAATACGTATTTAATTTTTGGTTAGAAAACTCGAGGATGTAAAAAGTGAAAATAGTAAAGTACTTATCTAATGTTTTGTAAAACTTTGAATATTAAATCAATCTTGTTTAATAAATCTTGTCGAAATGTAAATATGCCTTAAAAGCAGTGTAACTCAACATATGATGTATCTAATGCAATAATTTTTCGTGTAGTTATAAAATATAGATACAGGAATTTTAAGGTGCTAAAACTATATAGACAAATAATATGAAATCTTGTGCCAAATATTTTCTGCTGGTGGCTCTAGTGACCAACAATATCCATGATTTGTGATTGTAGCCTGACGCAATCATATTTGGCACCGTACGCCATGTGCTCCGTACTAAATACTCAGTGTTACTATTGTTAGTTGACCTCAAATAAAATGTCTATTTTACTATTTTCATTGGTCGTATTATTTACACTTACCATACCCACGATCAAATGTATTAAGTTTATCGGTTATCTAGTACCGAAAATAAAGCTCTGCTTAGCTTGGGGCTAGATGATTCTGAGTGATTTGTCCAGCATTATAAAAGTATTTATTTATTACGTTTCAAAGCACGCTTAAAAATGCTTTCCTAGATATCTCTCAGGCTTTTGACCGCGTGTGGCATGAAGGCCTCCTGTACAAATCCTAAAAGCCTTGCCAATTAACTATTTCCTTTTCATAAAATCTTACCTAAGTCAGAGGAACTTCTAGTAAAGCAAGGTGAGGAAACAACAAGCCTTAATAATATTGGCGCTGGTGTCCCACAAGGTAGCGTCATGGGACCAGTTCTGTACCTAATCTACACCTCAGACCTACCAACGACGGAGGTAGTTCTAGTGGGTACATTCGCCGACGACACAGCTCTGATTGCCACTCACGAAAACCTAAATACAGCATCAGCAATGCTGCAACTAAGTCTAAATGATATCTCAACCAGGCTACGAGAATGGCACATCAAGGCAAATGAATCTAAATCGGTCCATGTAACGTTCACCCTCCGACATGGCCTCTAGAGCTGAACGAGATTCAAATACCACAATCTGACGAAGTGCGTTACCTTTCCTCGGTATATACCTAGACAGACGCTTGGAAGAAGCACATTATTTATTAAAAGTATATAATATTATGACATGACTGGCAGAAGGACACAACTCTTAGCTGAATGCAGAAGGGGCAGATCCCTCGTCTGTGGTTAATAAAATGAAACTAGTGCATTGTTTTCCCGTAAGTATACTTTATTCAGTCGCGAACTGCTGGTCGAACTGCTCCCTGCTGATCTTCCCCCTCCGCAGCTTGCTGATGAGCGCCGCGTCGGCCGCCAGCTCCGCCAACTCCTCCGGCGTCACCTGCGCTCTCCGCTTCCTCTTGCCCGGACCTTCCTTCTCTTTCAGCTCTTTCCTCTTCTTTCGCTTCACTTTGCGCTCTTCTTTGTTCTGTTTCGCTTGCTCCCAGGGTTTTGTTTGAACCTAGATTTACATTATATTTTAAAATAAATCATCTTGTAAATTATCCTAAAATTGTATAAATAAAGGTTAATTAAAATTAATGTTTTAGAAAAATATTTTATGATAATTTACAAGATGATTTATTTTAAAATATAATGTAAATCTAGAAGAGTACTGTTAACAAGCTCTTTTTTTAAATTTGTATAAGAAGTCTTACCGCCTTTTTCTTCTTATTACTCGGCCACACTCCCGTTGCTTTAAACTCTTTCAGCTTAGCCAAGCGACTCGCTTCCCTCTGCTTGTCGCGGTAAGGTATACTATTGAAGTCTATTTCTTCTGCCGGCCCTCTGAACTGGTCCTTGTGCTCTTGTTTTATCTCCGGCATGAGCGGTAGCTTCAGGAGCCCGTAGCTTGTGGCTATGTGTCCTATAGGTACAAAATCATTTTTTTACTCTTTAGAAAATTTTAAATAAATAGACCTACTTAGATCTACTTTCCCGACAACCGCTAGAGCATACTAGTACAAAACTACCTAATTTTAAATGGGTAAGTACCTATAAAATAACATGGTTTTAAAGTTAATATAAGGAGCTCCGGAGTTACGATTTGACTTTACTAGCAACCCGGTTGACACAAGTTTCATCGCAGTACTTCTTTACGTTAAAAAGTCACGAAGGAGCGCTGGCCCTTGTCCAGCACGGCGCGGTCCCTGCGCTGCAGAGTGACACTCACCCAAGGGCAGCTCCTTGAGCTGCAGCAGTATGTTGCACTCGTGCTTGGAGTAGGCACCGCACGTGCGACACGAAGGCGCGCTGGCCCTTGTCCAGCACGGCGCGGTCCCTGCGCTGCAGAGTGACACTCACCCAAGGGCAGCTCCTTGAGCTGCAGCAGTATGTTGCACTCGTGCTTGGAGTAGGCACCGCACGTGCGACACGAAGGCGCGCTGGCCCTTGTCCAGCACGGCGCGGTCCCTGCGCTGCAGGTTGACACTCACCCAAGGGCAGCTCCTTGAGCTGCAGCAGTATGTTGCACTCGTGCTTGGAGTAGGCACCGCACGTGCGACACGAAGGCGCGCTGGCCCTTGTCCAGCACGGCGCGGTCCCTGCGCTGCAGGTTGACACTCACCCAAGGGCAGCTCCTTGAGCTGCAGCAGTATGTTGCACTCGTGCTTGGAGTAGGCGCGCACGTGCGACACGAAGGCGCGCTGGCCCTTGTCCAGCACGGCGTGGTCCTGCGCTGCAGGTTGACACTCACCCAAGGGCAGCTCCTTGAGCTGCAGCAGTATGTTGCACTCGTGCTTGGAGTAGGCGCGCACGTGCGACACGAAGGCGCGCTGGCCCTTGTCCAGCACGGCGTGGTCCTGCGCTGCAGGTTGACACTCACCCAAGGGCAGCTCCTTGAGCTGCAGCAGTATGTTGCACTCGTGCTTGGAGTAGGCGCGCACGTGCGACACGAAGGCGCGCTGGCCCTTGTCCAGCACGGCGCGGTCCCTGCGCTGCAGGTTGACACTCACCCAAGGGCAGCTCCTTGAGCTGCAGCAGTATGTTGCACTCGTGCTTGGAGTAGGCGCGCACGTGCGACACGAAGGCGCGCTGGCCCTTGTCCAGCACGGCGCGGTCCCTGCGCTGCAGGTTGACACTCACCCAAGGGCAGCTCCTTGAGCTGCAGCAGTATGTTGCACTCGTGCTTGGAGTAGGCGCGCACGTGCGACACGAAGGCGCGCTGGCCCTTGTCCAGCACGGCGTGGTCCTGCGCTGCAGGTTGACACTCACCCAAGGGCAGCTCCTTGAGCTGCAGCAGTATGTTGCACTCGTGCTTGGAGTAGGCGCGCACGTGCGACACGAAGGCGCGCTGGCCCTTGTCCAGCACGGCGCGGTCCCTGCGCTGCAGGTTGACACTCACCCAAGGGCAGCTCCTTGAGCTGCAGCAGTATGTTGCACTCGTGCTTGGAGTAGGCGCGCACGTGCGACACGAAGGCGCGCTGGCCCTTGTCCAGCACGGCGCGGTCCCTGCGCTGCAGGTTGACACTCACCCAAGGGCAGCTCCTTGAGCTGCAGCAGTATGTTGCACTCGTGCTTGGAGTAGGCGCGCACGTGCGACACGAAGGCGCGCTGGCCCTTGTCCAGCACGGCGCGGTCCCTGCGCTGCAGGTTGACACTCACCCAAGGGCAGCTCCTTGAGCTGCAGCAGTATGTTGCACTCGTGCTTGGAGTAGGCGCGCACGTGCGACACGAAGGCGCGCTGGCCCTTGTCCAGCACGGCGCGGTCCTGCGCTGCAGGTTGACACTCACCCAAGGGCAGCTCCTTGAGCTGCAGCAGTATGTTGCACTCGTGCTTGGAGTAGGCGCGCACGTGCGACACGAAGGCGCGCTGGCCCTTGTCCAGCACGGCGCGGTCCTGCGCTGCAGGTTGACACTCACCCAAGGGCAGCTCCTTGAGCTGCAGCAGTATGTTGCACTCGTGCTTGGAGTAGGCGCGCACGTGCGACACGAAGGCGCGCTGGCCCTTGTCCAGCACGGCGCGGTCCCTGCGCTGCAGGTTGTGCATTATCGACAGCACCTACAACCACAACATAACTAATTGATACACTTGTATTTTACATTAGCCTATCACCTTCGAAGCAAACACAACTTGATAAATGAGCAACAATAAAAATTGCTTCATTTCAAAGTATATCCCGAATTTGATAATTCTGACTAACAGAATAAATCTTGCAATGGTGTGGCAAGCAAGTTGATGTTAAGTTGATTTGTCATTTGATTTTATGCATTCCTACCCTCACTTATGCTATTCCGCTCCCTCGCTGCAATACAGTCCAACACAATTATGTTTATTGATTTCATAGACATAAGGCATTTTTTGTCAAAATCATTCGATTGTGTACATCATGATACATTAATCAGGAAACTAAATCACTATGGAATAAAAGACACCTCTTTCTTTGGCTCTTCTTTCTTAAGTCTATTCTGTGCTTAAGTGACAAGATAGAAAGTTGGGAAACGGTGTTCGGGGTCTGAAGTTACTACGGGTGTACCGCAGGGGTCTATCCTCGGTATTTTCCTCTTTTTAGTTTATAATAACGACCTGCCTGATCTTGTAAAGAACAATCACGAGATTGTATTGTTTGCTGATGACACTGCTTTAATTTTTAAAATGATAAGACAATCAACAAATTTCGACGAAATAATGCAATCAGTAGTCAATAATCTTTTGCTTAACGAAAACAAAACGAAATGCGTTAGATTTATTCTACCTAATGTGAAACAAGTTAAGGCTGATATAAACGTGAAAGGAGAAACGAAAGTACTGTATTCTTAGGAATCACCCTAGATAGTAAGCTTCAATAAGCTATGAAAAAGACTCAGGTCTGCTGCATATGCAGTCAAAAAACGCTTCAACTTACAGACGTAGATACTTCTATACTTGTTTATTTTTACTACTTCCACAGTATTATGTCTTATGGCATACTGCTGTGGGGGAACGCTGCAGACATTAAAGTACGAAACACACAGAAGCCGGAGGCGGAGCGGAGGCGAAGGCGTGAGAGTTGTATTCTGTTGAATCATTTGAAAGTCTACACACACACCACAGGCGGTGATGGCGCGGTGCCATAGGAAAATCCGGCACGCCTTCCATTACATTATACATTACCATGTCAATATATTTATGAAAACCTGTTGTACAATCGTAGAAATATCAATAAGTTTCCTAAAAATAGCTTTATACACAATGTAAATACTAGAAATAAAAATAAACTCGCTTTGCCTACAACTAGACTAAACAAGGTTAATGTATCTTTCAAAAGGAAACGTATACGCTTCTAAAACAAAACTTCAAGTGAGTTGCAAAAACTATCAGTAAAGAAATTCAAATAAATTGTCCAAACTATTCTTTGTAAAAAGGCTTAGGTACTATAAAATATCTGATTATTTAGATGATCAAAAAAAGCTTGGGACGACTCTTGCTCCAACTCGAAAACTAACAACCTAACGAGGTAAAGGTTTTTTGTTCGCTTTTTTACTTTACCTTAAAAAGATCGAAGTGAATAAAAATCAAAGTGAGCACTTTATTTCCTAGTTTTAATTATTTATAAAATGAATTTAATGACGTGCCCAAGTGTCCAGTTAGGTCTTAAGAAAAAAAAGCAATTTGACTATTCATCGTCAATCTATATAAGTCCACTGCTGGACATAGACCTCCTCTAATGAGCGCCATAGCGCCCTGTCTTCAGCTTGCCGCATCCAGCATCTGCCAGCAGTCCTTCGCAGATCGTCATCCCACCTGGCCGGAGGGCGTCATACACTACATTTGCTGAGTCGCGGTCTCCACTCAAGAACAGGTTTACGGTTGTCGGGTTGTCTTTGACTATCACTACATAGTATAAAACAAAGTCGCTTTCTCTGTCGGTATGTCCCTTTGAACGCTTAAATCTTTAGAAATACACAACGGATTTTGATGCGGTTTATTTTAATAGATAGAGTGATTCAGGAGGAAGGTTTATACATATAATAAAAACGTGCTAAGCGGGGCGGGTCGCTAGTTGACTATAAGTATTGAAAGTAAAGGAAACATAGAATCGGAATGACCTTATCCCTCAGCTTGTCGGTGATCTTGATGTCATCCGCGCTGGTGGTCCAGTCTTGCAGCTGCACCCTCTGGTTGGTCCGGAGGAAGGGCACGTAGGCCTCCTCGCTCGGCAGCAGCGGCAGCAGGCTGCAGCCCCGCGCCCCCGCGCGCCCCGCCCGCCCCGCGCGATGCACCAGCCCCGCGGGGGACGCGGGGGGCTCCCACTGCACCACCCACTCCACCGACGGAATGTCCACGCCTCTGACATTACCAAAAGAAAAAGTAATTTATTTGCAAAAACATGTATAAAAGGTGACAAATATTTTTTTGAGACAACATGTTTGACCAATATACTTACATGTTTGAGCAATAACACTTTGTTCAATTATCCAATAGACAAACTACATGATGTGTAGTAGTTGTAGTTTAAGATTTGTTCGCATTTATTTAATGGAAATGGTGTGATGATTAGCAACGATAATTAAAAGGGATGATTTAATGAGAGAGTGAATCGGTTGAAACACACACTACTCTGGTTAGGATCGAGGTACCTACTGCAACACACAGTAAGTCAGAAGCATAGCGTGCCTTGACGGGCCCCGTATATTTTATTTTGGGCCCTTAGAATGGGATTCTCATAAAAAACAATATTTTTTTGCATAACATTAAAAAAAAAAAATTCATCATATTTATCTATCTCTTTTTTCTCCGATTCTAATATTTCGAACATACTACTCAGGTTGCAAAGGCTCTGAAATCTATGTTTATTTCGAGTAATTAATATAGATTTATTATATATACATAAACAGAAAAAAAATTGGGAAGTTTTGCCCCCGTGGCACGGGGGCCCCGTATAATTGATACGGCAGATACGGCGTACAGCTACCGCCACTGATGTAAGTCTAAGTTTTCCTACTTATTATTCACTAGTAGCCACTCACGTCTTTTACAAGGCAATTTCTATTCCATGGAAACTGATCTACTGGATGAAAAGTATCCTATGTTTTACAACAGGGCTAGAACTACGTCTGATCAAATTTCAGCCCGATCCATTCAGTAGTTTTTGCGTGAAAGAGATAAACATCTATACATCCAAACAAACTTTCGCGATTCTGATGAATGAGCCGATCTAAATCACCCTTTCAATAGTTGGTGAGCAATGAGCGTCGACCCTGTGGTTGAGCTACATACAGGGTGTTAGTGTGAACACCGTTGTCCTTGAAACCAGAGGTTCAGCATCATGAGTAGAATCCAAAATCGATGAGAAAATTTTAACAACTATTTTAGTTTCGCAAGATTTTGATATTTCATGTCTTCGCTATCGTACACGATGCCATAGTCACTCTACACATTTTAAGTACCTACCGACGTAAGTACTTATACCCGCGCCTTACTTGGATCGTAACTTCATTACTTGTGATAGCGCGGTCGGCGCGGGCGCGGCGGGGGCGACGGCCGGCTCACGTGTCACGTGTGGCACATGCGGTCACGTGTCGCCTGGTCGAAGTACTTGTGTCACGTGTTTGTGAGCAAACGTTTAGTGTTTATAAAATTTCTCTTTAAAATATGAGTAAAAAATAGAATCATTTTTTTTCATCCGTTTTGGATTCTACTCATGATGCTGAACCTCTGGTTTCAAGGACAACGCTGTTCACACTAACACCCTGTATATCGCACTTGTTGTATCCGTGTTGGGTTATTATCAGTAATGTACCACCTAAGACAGATCGGTTACTTGTTGTCTGTTCGAATTGTGTAGTTATTAGTAGTAAGTATAGCTCACTGGTCCACATAGTTATAGTGAGGACCTGTGAGCTCTCGCCAGGGGGTGTGCGGAATCCTCCACCAAAATATAAAGCAAAGCATTGGAACTTTGGAGCATCGCATCTCCACTAAACCAATGCGGAGCATTCGCCTTCAATTTAACATGTAGACTACACCCACACGATAACGTGGGAGTAGAATAAAGCGCAGTAACCTGGCCAGTAGGTCGGTGCACAGCAGTATGGTGTTGTCGTCCGCTCTGAAGGCGTCCAGCACGCGGTTTCTCTTCTGCTTCATCTTGCCGTGCAGCGCGTGCAGCTTGGTCTGCGGCAGAAACACGGGCAGCACGTCCGCCCAGTAGTCCACGCACGCGCACGTCGGCAGGAAGAATATACCCTGGAAGAGTGAGGGGGTCTAGTTAGGAAGAATATACCCTGGAAGATTGAGGGGGGTCTAGTTAGGAAGAATATACCCTGGAAGAGTGAGGGGGTCTAGTTAGGAAGAATATACCCTGGAAGATTGAGGAGGGTCTAGTTAGGAAGAATATATAATCATTTCCAGATGCAAAATTAAATTAATTATTATTGTTGTTTTTTTTAGTTGTTTTCATATAATTTACTATATGCCTGAGTACATTATATTTTGAAACAAAAACTGAAAGTAACCACACAATTTTGAGCCTTGATTACCTTGACAATCTTCCTATTTCTGATAAAATTCAACAGAAACAGGAACTTATCCTCAGGTTCCACGATAACATAATAGTTCTCCAGCAGAATGGGAGTGCTGATGGTAGACTTCTCCTTCACACTGACGACCACGGGGTTCCTCAAGCCCGCTCGGACCAGGTCCTGGAGCTCCTTGGTCTGGGTGGCCGAGAAGAGGCCCGTTCTCCGCTGTCGGGGCAGGTAGTGCAGGATGGTGGTGAGAGTGGCGCTGAAACCCAGGTCCAGGAGGCGGTCTGCCTCGTCCAGAACTAAGAATTCCTGTTGAAATGTTGACACAGTTACTAAGAGCCTGTCCAGAAAGGGCGAATTCGCCGCGAATCGTTTCACGCGAAATGACTCGCGCGTAACCGAGATACTAGACGCCCATACATCGCGTCCACAAGCATCGCGCGAATCGAAAACACGCGCGTAAATCGCGTGCAATTCGCCAGACTCTCGACTCGCGATTGATTCGCGCGTATTACGCGCGAGTCGAGATACTAGGGACGCCTTGTAGCGTCCAGATAACGAGCGAACTCAGATTGAGTAGACGTATTGAGGAAAATGGAGCGCCAAAATTTTGACACGGAATTGTTTATATGAATATAAAATATAATATAAAATGAAAGATTTAGGTAAGTAATTGGGCATTATCTTACTATCGTGCTATTGAAATATATGGGAAAGTCTGTGTGAATGTTTGTTATAAGTAATCTTCGTAACTACAATATGTTAAAATTAAATACATACAAAAACAAAAAAATAAACTTTAATCCCTCCCTTTAATCCGTCCCTCCGTTTTTGTCTCTTCCAGCGACGGTAAGCTAACCACAACAAGACCGCTTTGTTCAACTCCATGTTTCGTCCTGAATACGTCCCCAAATGCTCGCGCGTTGGTACGCTCCTTGTGGACGCAACGGTCGCGCGTAATACGCGCGAGAGAATCGCGGAGAATTCGTCCTTCTGGACAAGCTCTAACTCTGGATAGCACCTTCCAAACTTATACAACTACTACACACATAATTATTTACTCGGGCATACACATGACATCTGAATGAACTTAGTATGTACTTTAAATTATTATTATGAGCCTGGAGGACCCACTGCAGGACAAGGGCCTCCCTCCACCACCCACTCCTCTCCATTGCCAGCCAGTTGGGAACATACTCTGTTACAGGCTTCCAGTTCATCTTTCCACCTCTGCCTGGCCTTCCCGCAGTCTTGGCCCATTGAAGCCTATTAAATAGTACCTCTATTGTAAAGAGTCCATCTGATTCCACTGCTGGGCAAGGCCTTCCTTTACTTTATAATAAATCTAAAAGAACTTTATTTTCTACTATTTACATTATATTATACTCAGACAGGGATCATTTGATAATTAAGGAAGTGATTTTTGATCCTTTTTAGGTCCTTTTCTATGACTTATGAGTAACATATCTATCATAGAGGACATACCAATTCTTTGAGGCGCCCCGCCAAGTTCAAACTCTTGCGCTCTGCCACTAGGTCTCCGAACCGCCCCGGAGTGCACACAACAATGTGAGCTCCTTTCTGCAGCGCCAGAGCGTCCGTCTCCACGGCCCGACCGCCCACGAGGAGAGTGAGACTCAAGTGAGACAGCTCTGGCTCTTTTAAGAATTGTTCTATGACCTAAAAATAGTCAAGTAGTTACTACATTCACACATGCAGTACACTACGATTATCATTTTACTTGGTTTTTACCCATGGCGGAAAGGTAATGTTATAAGGGTGAGAGGTTGTCATTTTTTAATTTTACTGCAGTAAAAACACAAAAAATAAGTAGGGGGGTATAAAACCTTTTCTTCTTCACCTTAAAGATTTGCGTTGCAAGTTCTCTTGTAGGAGAGATAACCACGCCGTAAACGAAGTCTTTTCTAAGCGGACTGTCCTTTTCCTTTTTCATCATCATTTCGAGCATTGGAATCACAAACGCGAGAGTTTTGCCAGATCCTGTGACTGCTTCGGCGACCACATCTTTGCAGGTCAGAACCAGCGGAATTACAGCCGCCTGGATAGGCGTCATGGCCTTGAAACCTTGCGTGCTGATGCATCTCAACACGGGCTTTGACAAAGCAGGGCAAACTTTAGCCCAGTCTTTGTTCACCATTATATTTTTATTTAATAATATAAATTGCCATTGCAAAACAAAACAACCACGATACGAACGTATGAATGAACATGTGGTTTTGACATTAATTTCTTTGTTTACATTTTTGACATTGACAACAATGATGGAGGAATGATTGCAAAATTGCGTCAAACCAGATGCCGAGCCAGAGCAAGAAGTCGAAGTCGAGGAAGGATTTAAAGGTCTATACCTACTGCTCTAAGATCTAGCATTGCTTTAATAGCAAACAAAAGAACAGCGAGCGGCGAGAAATCATAGATACCCCAAGTAGGGTTGATTGCCCGACTGATCCATGCATACCATGTTTCACACAGCTGCGTCTTGTCTTGAATTTCTGCGATTTGGCGGCGCTCGTGGCATCCATCTATTTATATAGGCATCGCGCTTACATGACGCTGGTGTTGTGTCCAAGGAATCACGCTACAAAATCGCAGTATATCGCGCGTCACAAGACGGGCTTTAATTTCTAGGCAGTGGAGTGGAGGCTTTATTATCAAGACGAATAATCCGAACGAACTGAGCACATCCAGCTGCTATTTTGTCTGTGGAACGAACATACTAAAAAAAACGCTAGACAAAAATCAATCAAATATTGAAAATGGCTGAAATGTTGACAAATTGACAGCTGTGTTTTGTACAACGAAAGTTGTTATGAAAATCTATCTCCAGTCCCAGGATTTCTACAAATAAATAATTGGAAATGACTCGATCTTTAGGCAACGGTGAAAAACGGTTCTCAATTGATGATGCATTCGAGGAAGAGACCGACGAAGCCATAAAAGTGTACGGCGCAACGGGAGATAGATCGCCTTTGCAGAATAAATTCAAGAATGGAGCCGAATATATACCCAGGTATTAACAGTGACGATCGTAACACTAATTTTCTACTTGACTCAACTTAATTTTCAAAAATACAACTATTATCCAGTGCTAATAACATTTTGATTAAAACTGAAGTGAAGTTTTCTTTGTGTCAAAGTGTCAGTAAGTAGGTATGTTCATGACCTTTTGGGCTATCTGACTCACATTTCCTTACTAGGCTAAAGGCATTTGAACTTAACAAGCTTTACTCTACATTATGGTTCTAATTAACAGCTAATATATGGTCATCATTACACATCCTACTCATATGAATCATTGATAAGCAGGGTTTTAGTCAATAATAACTTGTTTATGAGCATTATTTGACGAATTGAGTTTTCCTAATTTTTATGCCATATCTATGATATGAATCAATAATCAGGCCTGTACTAGTGGGTCTTAATTTTTATTTCACCTAGCTTTATGACTTAACATTTACATTCTTACCTATGAATTACGTGGCTCATAAAGACATGTTTGCAAGAGCTTAATTTTTATCTTAATTGCATTTACCAAGAAACAGCATAAAACCATCATACAGCATCAAATACTGTTTTATTTATTCAACTGTCTTACGGTGCTGAAAACTTGATTACTTTATTAGATAAAACTTGTTTGAGATCACAAGTCTTTTTTTGTTTTAGATTATAGATGTTATGCTCTATATTGACTTAACTAAGAACTATACTATTTTTCATCGTGTGACTGTGATATCATGAGTATTATTTTATAGAGGCCTAACATGACATCTGACACCACCTTATTCCTCAACTAGCTGCACGCTGCAGCTTCACCCGAGTGTAAAAAGGTGTAAAGTAGCCTCAGTGGCGTGCCTAGTGCTTGAGAACAGGGCAAGCCCGACATACCTACGTTTATTGTTTATGATTAAGTAGATTTGTTTGTAGTTTTCATGAAAACTACCTTCTTCAATAAAAATTTCTTGAACAAATGATCTGTAGTATGTGCATCTGCATTTATTTCAAACAAAATTAAAATCACACAAAAATCTCGAAAATTAAAACGAAATTGCTGCTAAATGTACCAACTCACTCAATAAACAAAATGAAAAAGTGGAATTCTGAAAAGGAACAGTTTTCTTTCTTGTACGAACTTCGCGATCGAGCGCGACCACAGAGCGCGACCCTAGTTTGTGCGAACTTCACAGTGAAAGCCGGGCTTTTTGTTCCATACTAATTGCTATAGAAACGCACAGTAGTTATATCTATAGACGTAGCTCTTTTGCATAGGTTAGAACGGTACGCCCGCGAAGCCAGGTTTAAGCCCATGAGTGTGAGCGAGATGGCATGCATCTCGCCGCGCGCGACTAGTTGCCGGCCGCCGCGTTCGGCTTTGTTCGGCCGAGATCGGATCGGATACTTACTAGACAGTCATGGATAAAAAGAAATGAAGTGAAAGAATTCGCGCGAAAATTTAAATATGGTTGTCAATGTTTTCGGTCGGTATGGATTTGAAGTAGGGCAAGCCCGGCTTTTTGGCTTGTATGAAGCTACCGCCACTGAGTAGCCTATGCATTATTTCAGGCCTGGAACTATGCCTATTCAAAATTTCATCCCAATCGATATAATTTTGGAGTGAAGAGAACAAAACATCCATCCAACCTTCTAAATTCTTGCATTTTTGATATTAGTGTGATAATATTTTATTTTTTAGCAAAACCTACAAATGCACGGAAGACACAACATCTCGTGATTCAGATTCTCTTATACATGAGTACATAGAGGCTACCACATCACCATACTGCTGGAACCACCCCAAGGTCAGAGAGAACTGGAAGACGGTCTGTGCCGCTGTCGTCCTTCTCATCGTAGGCATAGGCCTGATCGGCATGGGTGCTTTTGCGGTTGCGGAACCGGAGAATGGACTCCAAGGTGCAGTTTTCTTTGTGGCTGGTATGATCTGCTTTGTGCCCGGAGCGTACCATGTTGTATACATCTGGCTGGCAGCCCGGGGTCAGAGAGGCTATGACTTTTATCATCTCCCTTTGTTTACTTGATTTGCTTTAAGTAGCTGTTTTAAGTTGTAAAATGAATTTAATGTAAATGAGTTATGATGGCCACAGTGCAATATTTTGAAAGATAGTAATTAAATGGCTGCTGTTCAAAGAAAAACTAGTGGTGTTATATTTGGCAGCAGGGAGTGTTTTGGCGGGTCACACATACTTTTGATGAATGATTGAACTTTGAATAATGCATAATAATTATATAAAACTGATAGCTAAATGTTCTTACAATTAGTAGAGAGAGTAAGATAAAATTTTTTTTTTTTTTTTTTGAGAAAATAGAATTATATGAAGAAATATTGTCAGGAGTTGGTGGTTGGATGGATGGTTGGTAAAAAGAAAATACTGTTTAGTATGAAATTTAAAAAATATATTTCAAATTTATAACATTTCATCACCATCAGCCATGTCAGTACTCTGCTGATAATTATATTCACACTTTTATTACATTTAAACCTACTTATTTGAAATAAGTTGTAGGTAGTTTTTAGTATTTATTGTGAGTGTGGCCATCTAAACCTGTGGAATGAAAAATATTGTGGAAATTGCTCTCTATAGGCATGAGTATGAAAGATATTATGCATAATAACGAAAAAAAGCGTAAATGACGAAACTTTAAAAAAGCACAATAAAAAGGCTTTTAAATTAAGCTGCTTTAAATAGTAAAAACAACTATAATAAAAGATATAAAACTACAAAAAAATGAATCTTAAATTTTAAGTATTTATTGAAATGAATTTAGAATCTGTCCAACTATTTACTTCAATAATGAGAATGAACTATGTATGTATGTACCTAAACTACCCAATAAAATGAAACTGTTATTACAAATGTTACTATTTCATAAATTATGTATAAAAATGACCCTTCTCCTTTAATATTTAAGATTTATAGACTATTAAAAGTGCCTAGCTGGAGTAGGATTAATGTTTATCTTATACGGTATGATCTATCTTCTTATGTTTACAATGTTGGTTGCTGGTTATCAAATGACCCCTTGAAACAAGTGAATATTAATTGTAAAGATAGGAAACAAGCTTTTCAAAGATACCCTATCTCTGTCATTCATTAGTCTTTATATTCAGTGTGTTGAGGTTTGTTTTTAGGTAACAACCAAACACAAAGGGTGTCAATGGCACCCTTATAATAAGCCTTCATTGTCAGTTTTCTGTCAATAGATGAAATGTTCACAAAGTGGATATTATTAGGGGGCCAACATCTGTACCTGGTTGAGTACCATTCACCAACATTACAAGCAGGCGCAGTCTATGTGGAAGGGTGACTCTGTCATGTGGGTTTTTAGTTAGAACCATTAAAAAATCTGTTTGTTTCTTTTGCAAAATAGTTTTAAACCCCCATGTGTGAGTTGACTTGCATTACTTGCATACTTTTATCTTAATTGCTTATCTGGTTTTGACTTACTTTTATGTAGCTATTAATTTTAAGACTTAATGATTTTTTTCTTGATAAATTATTTTCTAAAAGCTGATCTCTCTAGTTTTTTTTTTTATTTGATTTTGGACAACCTGTGTAGTAAAAGTCCAAATTGCTAAGTCATGAGGCCATTGGGTTAAATAGTATATCTAGTTATAGCTAGGTGTTTCTGTCAATCACAATTTATTTATTGATCAGCACTTTCCAAGAGCTGTGGCAAATTGGGGTTTTGACCCAAAGGATATGTGTGATATCCCTACATTGAACTAAGTATAGAATTTATTCATAAATTCATTGGAAACTTGTGTTGTGGTACCTAAAAATGTATTGCATTGCAGTCTACGAGTTGTTTTAAAATGATGTGCTAAAGAAATGCTAGTCAAGTTGGATTATGATTTTCTACATTCATCATCAGATCCCATTTATTTATGAAGCATCACTTCATCATGCAAACCCTAGTGTGACTGATCCTTGCTACATATCAGATTAATTTAAGCTTAGTACATTTTTTATTGATTTAGCTTGTTCCATCTTTGTTTGTAATCTGTGAACTTTGTACATACTTGAATAAATTAGACTGTACAGATGTTGTTTTATTAATATATTCATATTAATGGATGCACCTTACCCTTAACAATATCATGTATTTACTTGTAAGTAAATATGTACAGTGTGTTAAGTTTTAATTTTCTTTCATGGTTGATGCATTCTCTGACATGGCTCTGCGGTGCAACCTGCATAGTGGCAGAGGAGGAAGTCATTCATAGTGTCTGTGAAAATGAAAGTATTAAATTGTTTTGTACATCTGGCCATGCACCTTTGCCATGGTACATCGACAGACTTCTTACATTAAGAGTGGATGAAAATAATAAGTTATTCTTATATTTCTAAAAATATAAGACAACACTATGAAAGATGTTTCCTTGAAAATCTTCTCAATTTAAAGTGCTGTAAAAACCTAAGTTCTCCATCCCACTTCCTTAAAACTTCCATTTGGTGGTGATCTAGAAAGTCTGGTAGTTCCACTCCGCATGTTTCAAACTCCTCAAGCTCATTCTTTTTCGTTATATTGATGATATCTTCCCGACTGGCATGCTGACGATTTTTCCTATGCCCGATGGAATTCTTCAAAGTAATCTGCTCTAGTTCTTCGTCAAACCTTGCCAGGTATGCCTCGATAACCTCCAAGATCTGCTCCTTGCTAAGAACAGCACAGTCTTCGGGTATTCTCTCTTTGAACCATAAAATTTTTTCTCCGATCAGATTGTGTTTTATATGCGTTCCTAACTTTTTCTCACTTTTCTTTTCATTTCTATTAAGTTTTTTGGCGAGTGTGAGAGTTTTTCTACTGTTGGGATGCTTCAATTTGTCTAGGTTTTTCTTTAATTTTGGCATTTTGTGTTCTTCACGTGGTGTTTTCGATCAAAACAAAAAAATCTAAATTTAACATCAACTTCTTGATTATGGCTCTGCGTCTGGTTTGACGCAATTGAGCCAATGACTGTTTCTAAATTCTACCAATAAATATTGACTTTCACTCAGCTTTCACATGTTTAACATTTTGATATACCGAAAACTGTATTTTTTAACGTCACAAGGTGTGCAATGTGAAAAAACTCGAGTTTGTATTCAACTACCAGCACAGAATTGTTAAGAATAGACTCCTTGCTATTCTATATTTGAACTCTATGGAGTCATTAGAAAAATGTAGATAGGTTCAAATAAATGACGACAGTGTCAGATGAAAAATATTAGAAATGTCTTTAGATCTTTGATAAAATTAAGTAATAAAAACAAGTCATGATTCTTTGGGAAAACTGTATTTTGCATTGTACGCCACTAAAAATCTACCCGTAACTTAACATGGTAGCAGAGTAAAATAAAGGGACCTGTAGAAAAAGTGGAAAGTCATCTGTGAAGTGGATTGTTCACTATGGATGACAAGTCGTATGAAAGTGCCTTCAAGGTAAAGATCGAGTGCCTTACTGATGGCAAAGATTTTAAGCACTGGAAGTACAGAATCCGCAACGTACTCAAGGGCTATCCCGATGCGTTGAAGATCATTGACGGAACACTCAAAGCTCCAGAAAAGCTGGGAGATGCAGCTACAAATGAAAAGAGAGCTGAGTATGATAAAAAGATCAAAGAATTCCAATCCAAAGACAGCCTTGTGCTGACGCTACTGACGAACAACATGACAAATGAAGTACTTGACCAAGTTATGCGCTTCGACACAGCTAAAGAGGTATGGGATGAACTGCAACGTCTCTACTGCGGGTGCGCTGAAGAAAAGAGTTATGATTTATGTCTGCAATTCTTTAGTTACACAAAAGATACTAAACATGACATAAGAAAGCATATATCTGCATTGAAAAATATATGGCACGAGTTGAATAATGAAATTTCCACAAAGTTGCCTGATATATTACTGATCTGCAAGATACTTGGGACACTACCTAAGGATTTCTTTGCTTTCAAGTCAAGTTGGCTTCTTGTAAACAAGAGTGACAGGACAATAGAGAATCTAACTGCACAGCTAAGTACTTTTAAGAAAGCCTTAAAGAGCAATGGAGAAGCAAGGGAAGTCAAAGAGGAAGTACTAGTAGTAAAAACAGAGAAAACAAAAGGCAAAATAGCAGCAATCTTTAAGTGTAATTACTGTGGATTAGCTGGGCACAGAGTTCGTAAATGCCGTAAGTGGATACAAGATGGTCGTCCCCCAAAGCCGTCTGAGCCAACGTGCAGCAAAACAGATGTCAATCTGTCCGTGTTAGCTGTAGGAGAAAATCTACCTAATGATGACAAAAACTGGTACGTTGACAATGGAGCGACAAGCCATGTTACGCATCAAGGAGACATCTTTGAAAGCTTCGAGCACTTTGACGATTCACAAAATGTTACTGTCACCGCAGCTAATGGACAAACCATCAAAGCCATTGGAAAAGGTAATGTACGAGCTGAAGCCACCTGCAACGGTAAAGTTGAACAACTTCTTTTAAAAAATGTTTGGTATGTACCACAAATAAAGAGGAACCTGTTTTCTGTTCTCGCTACACATGATGTATCGTCGAAAAGCATTTTTGAATCTACGCCAAAGCAATGTATACTCAAAGTAGATGGAGTGATCAAAGCAATTGGGACGAGAAAGGTTGATGGAGGCCTATACAAGTTGGCGATTAACTGTATAAGATCAAACAAACTTGAAGTTAACCAATTAATGACAAACCCACTACAGTTGTATCATGAAAGGCTAGTTCACCAAAATAAAAGACACGTCAAGCAAGTTATTGAAACTGAGCTCGGAGTGAAGTTGAATGACAATAAGTCAGATCTGTGTGAAGGTTGCATATATGGAAAGACGCATAGACAGCAGTTTGGAACAAGAATTAGAGCCACTCAACCTGGTGAACTTGTCCACACTGACATATGTGGGCCATTTCCGATGTCATATGGAAAGAATCGATATTTTCTTCTGTTCAAAGATGATTATACCCGACATAGACACGTTTACTTTTTAAAACAAAAATCTGAAGCAGCATCAAAGCTGAGGCTATATCTAGGCGCAGCTAAAGTTGCTGGACATACTGTTAAAGAAGTTCTCAGTGATAATGGCGGAGAATTTATCAGTGCAGAATTTAAGGATACTCTTCAAGAAAGCGGCATTACACAAAGACTGACAATGCCACATACTCACGAGCAAGCTGGATGTGTAGAGCGAGAAAATCGCACAGTCGTAGAAGCAGCGCGTGCCGTCATGCATGCACGTGAAAAGATTCCAGAGGAGCTATGGGCAGAACTTATAGACGCTGTTGTGTACGTGCTAGATCGCACTGGACCATCAAGCGTACCAAAGAAGTCTCCATATGAATTGTGGTTCGGAAAGAAACCATCAATCAAGCATCTAAGGATTCTCGGCTGTAAATGCTATGCTCATGTACCTAAAGCTAATAGGAAGAAGCTTGAAAAGAAAGCAGAGCTGGGTATACTGATTGGCTATGAAGGAAGTGAAGGATACAGAATTTGGAACAAAGAAAAATCAAAACTGATTAGGTCTAGAGATGTGACGTTTGATGAGCGATCAATACTAGAAAAACCTACAGAGAAAGACAAAGATGTTTCCCAAAAGTCAACAACTTCCAAAGAGTGGATTTTTCCATGGATGTACGATGCGAGTGATGAAAGCATTGAAAGGAATGCTGATGATCATAGACATCAAAATAATCTGGAAAGCCATCAAGATCAGAGTAACATGCACTTGAATGTCAATCAACCTTCATCGTCAAGAGATGACTACAATGACCCTAACGATGATGTACAAGGTGACAATCTAAATCAAAGTGAAAATGCAAACACTGATCAAAATTATGATACTGCTAACTCAAGTGATGAAGAGGAAGAGCCTATTGAAGAGCCTGCCGATAGTTTAAATCTTTCTACTAATGAAATTCAAAGAGAAGGGCAGAGGATACTGAGAGACAGATCTACCTTGAGACCCCCAACTCGATTTCAAGATTATGTGATGGCACTAGAGGCTAACGATATAGCTGAACCTAAGACATATAAAGAGGCAATGAATTCAACAGAGCGTGAAAAATGGCAGCAAGCCATAGATAGTGAAATTCAGTCACTAAAAGACAACAAAACTTGGGAGCCAGTGGAGTTACCCAAAGGCAGGAAAGCAATATCTTGCAAGTGGATATTCAAAATAAAGAGGAATCCGGATGGTACAATAGATAAATATAAAGCCCGACTTGTTATAAAGGGGTACTCACAAAAGAAAGATATTGACTTTCACGAGACTTTCAGTCCAGTTGCTAGAAGTAGCACCATCAGAGCAGTACTAAGTGTTGCAGCAAAAGAAAAGCTTTGTCTAGCACAATTTGATGTGTCGACTGCATTCTTGTATGGCACGCTAGATGAAGAAATATACATGAAACCACCAGAAGGTTTCACGAGTGATAAAAAACTAGTATTTAAATTACAAAAAAGTCTTTATGGACTAAAGCAAGCGCCTTTATGTTGGAACAGGTGCATAACAGATTACATCGTAAAAATTGGCTTCATTCAAAGTAAATCAGATCCATGTTTGTTTACAAGAAAGCGAGCGGGAGAAAGGATAATCCTTACCCTTTATGTTGACGATGGTCTGATCGCATCGACCAGCGAAAAGGAAACAAAGCATTTCCTAGATGAAATGAGGATGAAGTTTAAGCTCACCACCAAACCCGCTATCTTTTTCTTGGGAATGGAGATAGCGAGACAATCAGATAACTCAATACTGCTTCACCAAAAAGCGTATGCTAGACGAGTACTAGAGAGGTTTGGGATGGAAGAGTGCAAATCAGTGGCAACTCCAATATTGAAGGCAGAAGATATGCATAACGACCAAGACGTCAAAGTTAGTACGTTTCCGTATCGCCAAGCAGTTGGAGCCCTTGCTTATTTAATGACCGGCACGAGGCCAGACATAGCCTATGCCGTATCAGTGGCATCTCGCAATCTGAACAGTCCAACCAAAGATGATGTACAGATTGTAAAACGGATTATGCGATATATTAAAGGCACTATTGACCAAGGCATTTTATACAAATCAGATTGTGGACCTGACCTGAAGTGCTATAGTGACGCTGATCACGGTGGAGATGTGAACACTGGAAGATCGACCTCAGGCATTCTTTGTATGCATGCTGGAGGTGCCATCTCTTGGAATAGCAAACGACAGAATGTCGTAGCCATATCCTCAACAGAAGCGGAGATATATGCGGCAAGTGAGACCGCTAGAGAGATAATATGGCTGAAACAAATACTAAAAGATATTACAGGAGATGATTGTCGTGCATATCTGTGTGTGGACAATGAATCGGCTATAAAGATAGCTAAGAACCCTCCAGAGTTTCACCAGAGGACGAAACATATAAGATTGAGAGCGTTCTTCATCAGAGATTGCATCGAAGATGGAAGCATTGATATCCGACATGTAAGTTCAGAGAAGCAGATCGCCGACATGTTTACGAAACCTCTGTATGGACCCAGGATCAAAGACCTGAAGACTTTAGCCGGACTTTCCACTTTCAAGAGAGGTGGATGTTAAGAATAGACTCCTTGCTATTCTATATTTGAACTCTATGGAGTCATTAGAAAAATGTAGATAGGTTCAAATAAATGACGACAGTGTCAGATGAAAAATATTAGAAATGTCTTTAGATCTTTGATAAAATTAAGTAATAAAAACAAGTCATGATTCTTTGGGAAAACTGTA
The DNA here is from genome assembly GCA_944547425.1 of Eupithecia centaureata. Lineage (NCBI taxonomy): Eukaryota > Metazoa > Arthropoda > Insecta > Lepidoptera > Geometridae > Eupithecia > Eupithecia centaureata. Next base: position 310,975 of record OX155695.1, on the reverse strand, counting down.
TTTTGCATTGTACGCCACTAAAAATCTACCCGTAACTTAACAAGAATAGACTACCAGTGGAAAACCCCAGATTCGTCATGTTGCCATCATGCGTTAAAGTCAACTCAACACTGTGCAGAGCCAACCAAGAAGAAGAAAGAAAGAAGTTGAAGTTATAAAAATAAACCAACAAAGTTGAAGACTGGTTATCATTTTTCAAAATATTTATAATTTTGCATAAAACCACAGTTTCTCGCACATATAAAAGCTCATTTGACATGATCAAAAGACCTAAACCTGGTGAAAATGAAGAAGATTTACTTAAAATGCAGCAAGAATACTTGCAAGAGAAAAGTAGAGATCCAAACTACAAACCCTCTGCTGCAGTCACTAATATAAGACCAAATGAACCATCGAAGAGACCAAGTAAGTCAGAAATGAGTACAAGAAAACCTTCTAAATATGCCCAGTCCAAGGGTCTCAAAAGTTCTAAGGAGAAACGTCCACAAACCGATGCTTTCAAGAGCTCTGTAATGGGTGACATTTTGGAAAAGAACAACGAAAAAACGGCTAAAGAAACTAAACCTGAGGACGAAGATGATAAGGTCTATTTTCCAGTAGAAAAACAATCTATTTTAGGTAAAATTGTAGAAAAGAATTCAGATTATCCTGTTGATTTTGATTTTCACCCAATGCCTACACTAGGGTTCCCTGAAGTAGTGAAACGCGACCCAAACATAGTAGCTAATCAAAAAAGTATTCATAGACAACATGTAGAAAAGATGAGTCAGCTACAATCCTTCAGTAAAATGGATATAGATGAATCTTCAGAGTGCTGTATTAATCTAACTTCAGTATCAGACCCCCTTAATCTTCCATTGAAAAGCTTTATTATCTCCTCACAAGAAGCAGATGACATCCATGCTGAAAATATAAAAACATTAAGCAAATTGTCTGAAGAGGAAATATTGGAAGAGCAGCAAAAGTTGCTTTCTGAATTAGATCCAAAGCTAGTAGACTTTTTGAAAAAAAAAAGACAAAGTAAACAGAATCAGTCAAATGAAATCAGTTTTCCACCTTCAGTAGCTAAAGTATGTGACAACACACCTGAAGTAATGGACACCACTGAGTCGGCATCTCAACCAATCATCTCAGTCAATACAGGGACCACAAATCCCATCGAACATATACCATCATCCACTAATTATGATTTGACATGGGACAATGATATCCTCTCTCATCCAAAAGTTGGCCAATGGCTTAATTTCGACTCCCTGGAAAAGGATAAATTAGAATGGATGAAGGGTGTTGAAGAATATAAGAAAATCAACCCAGGTGAGCCTTTCGAAGCCAGGTTTGACTTCAAAGGCTATCTTTTGCCTTACACCATGGAGTACACTGAGAAGACCAAAACATTATTTCACCATGGCGATGAACCACACAGACCTGGATACACCATCACTGAACTGATAGAACTTTCCCGTTCTGCAGTGATCCAGCAGAGGGCAATGGCTCTTAACACATTAGCAGGACTTTTGGAATACGACAGTGTTGGAACTTACAAAAATATTATAGAATTGCCGCTGAGTAAGATCTTCTTTGTCATAAGAATAGCTTTGGATGAAAATAAAGTTATTATTCTTGAACCAGCTTTGAGAGCTTTAAGAAACTTATTTTACAACAGAATTGATGAAGTTAGCTTAGATGCTCTAGTTGGATTCGAAGAAGGCATGGTCCAGCCCTGCCTTGAAAATGATAAATCGGAAATTGAAGAACTGGAATCCAAAGAGTCTGATTTAAAAGATTTTCATTTAGCTGAAATAGATCTAATTGCTGCTTTATTAAGGACAGATATCATTCAAAGAATTCACTATATTTTGGAGACTGTAAAACCAACCTTCAATTGCGTCCAATATTGCCTGCAAATTCTGACAAGATTGGCCAGGGATTCAGTGGAAACTGCCTCTAGAATAGTGCAGACTGCACATCTCATGGAGACAATTATCAACCATTTTGTTCCATTAACAACTTTGAACTTTCCATTTACTCCACAAATAGTTTACAATAAGAAGCCAATTTTATCCGCACTGAAACTGCTCAGGATACTATCCCTTCAATCAAATAAAATCAGCACTATGCTTGTGGAATATGATATTCTAACACCAATATCTGAGTACATAAGCTCAATAGCTGAGAGAACTTATAGTATGAGAATTCAGGTTGAAGCATACTCCTTGCTTACAAATCTCCTAGCGCATGGACAGGAAATTGCCATATCCCTATTTCCGGTTGTGATAACAACTCTGCACAAACATGTTCAGTCAACAAACATTTTGTCTACGTCGCCGGTGATAGTAGCAACTCACGCTGCGATAGTTCTGCAACTCATAAACAGATTAATAGCTCGCAACTTGATTGGCACAGAATACAAAGCGCAAATATACCCCCTGCTTATAGAAGGAATAAAGAAATGGTTTTCCCAGTTGTCACAATCCGAAAATTACACCGGTGCACATCTGCGCTTGGTGTGCTCTGCTCTAGACTGCTGCAAGACTGTTATACTCATAGAGGGCACACCTTTTAGATTCTTGAGTAACGAATTAAAAGACCTATCATCTTCCGAAGGTTTCAAGGGTCTTATGAAAAACCTAGTGCCCAGTTCAAACCTTCTGTCAGGATTGAACTGTGATGATCTTCATACAGTAAAAAACTTGATAAGTCTTGGAACATCAGTCATAGACTCGGGACAAAAAGTTTTACCTATTCTGAATGTTTCGACTCCAATACCATTCCTAGGATCACTGTTCAAAATGCTGATGTGCGTGACCGACAAAAGTGTCACCGAAGGGTTCCTGCATCATCTGATACCATATTTGAAGAAGCTAGCCAGAACACAACCCAGTTTAGCTGAAAACTGGTTCACTAGAATGGAAACTGATTTGGTTTTTATCACCTTAAAGCTGTACATGACGGTAAAACCGGCAGAAATTGATAAAGACCTGCTGTATGTAATTGGTAACAAACTGTGTTACATATTCAGGATAGACAAGAGATGTGAATTAATATGGTTGTTTGAGAATATCATCTTCAACAAGGAATGGTTCACACCTGAAAGATTGTTGAACCTAGTTAGCATATCTGATGGTGATGAATTCTCAAATGCCGTAGCAAATATTGAAGATATCAAAATGTTTTACACTAGAGTTATTAATTTAAACTATATGGATGCAGGTCCTAATATATCCTTAATGAAATGGCAAGAACCTATTCTCCCTAGAGATTGGATTTATCTACCAATACTGTCTCTGTATAGTAAAAGCCAAGAATTAGAGACTATGCCTAAAGTCACAGGAGAGCATGCACAGAAAGTTGTTGCACAAATTGTTGCTGAGAAGCAGTCGATAGTAACTTGCAGCTTAGAGTGGATTTTATTTAACGAGCTATGCTTTCCGGAACTTTTAAACGACATTGATGTAACAGATCGCTTTTGCCGGATTATGTGCGTGTTCCTTTGCGATCAGTCCTTGTTTTTAGTGGCCAGAATTAAAAACCTACTACATAAGTGCTCGCGCAAGTTATTCCAGAGGAGAGATACATTGAACTTCGATAAGAAGCTCGTCGGACTGCACAATTTCCAAGATTTGTACACGCAGTTGTTGGAGCAGTTCCAATCTGTTAGTTACGGAGATGCAACGTTCGCTGCGTGCGTGTTGGTACCTCTAGCGCAAAAGCATAATGTAAAATGGCGTAAGTTAATTTGGTCGGAGTATGCTGGATGCTTAAGAGCCCTGGATTGCCCTGAGGAACTGTTATGTTACGACTTGAAAGATTACTTTTACCCGGAGGAAACTGACGAAACTGTCATAAAATCGTATTTCCAAGCACTGTCAGGCAGCCTGCTGAGACCAGGCACTATAGCGCACAAGATTGCCCAGCATCATGTTGAATGTTTCAAGAAAAGAAGTTTGTTACATAAAGTAAATGCTTAGTTTTCAGCTTTGATTACTCTTTAGGAATAAATTAGTAGGTACCTACTTAGGTGTGATATTGTACCTACTAAGTATATATTATTTTAAATCTTCATAATTGGCCTTTTTATTCTACTTCATACCCTATAGGTATTGAGACTCATTAATTACCTTTATTTTTCAAGGAGTAGGTAATTAAGTAGTTACGTTACCTACCTACTACGAATAGGTACATACCGTATGTATAGTCAACAGTCGGGCCTCCATTACTCGTTACTCGCGTATGCCCTCATACAGCGCTCGGGACGACGACGACGCGACCGCGCCGCGTTACGCGTACTATATTATTAATCGGGGACGCGTAAGAAGAGAGTAGCAATGTTAAGGAGTTGAGTGAATCACTACATAGTATAAAACAAAGTCGCTTTTTCTGTCCCTATGTCCTTATTTCCCTTTGAATGCTTAAATCTTAAAAACTACGCAACGGATTTTGAGGCGGTTTTTTTTAATAGATAGAGTAATTCAAGAGGAAGGTTTATACGAATAATAAAACCGTGCGAAGCCGGGTCGGGTCGCTAGTTAATAATAATATAAGAGACTTAAATAGGTAGGTAGGTAACTAAAATCAACATAAATTACCGAAAGGTCCATATTTTTTGTAACATGGGGTGATAGAAAATGGTTTACGGAATGTTTACGTTTTGGGGATAACTACTTTTCTGGTATTTTTATTTTATGCAAAATGCAGAATATAATAAAAACCGCTATAAATTTGAATTTGGCGCGAATTTGTGTCTGATTCCGTGTCCGTGACTCGGAAACGGAGTTTCTGAATAGCCCCGTCTGCGGGACATTATATAGACAGGAAAAATATGTAGAATATTGAACTTTACTAGAAAACCTATGAAACGTTATACAAGGATAAGTAGGTACTACCTACATACACGTAGTTCTTTGAAGCGATACATTTGCCTACCCAACATAATGACATTTGTGTTTCAATGGAGGACATACATAGGTAGGTAAAGCCGGAAACATATTTACGTGTCGCGACATAACCCACCCCCACCACCGCTCTGGCGCAATCGGCGAATCGGCGGCTAGCATTCTGCGACACCATACAAGCAAGACTAAGTATGTCCATAACCATACTAAATGTATGAAACCGATATGCTTCTGGCGCGCCCCGCCCCGACACACCGCGATACGCAAGTATGTTTCTGGCATAAGACCAATAAACGTTTATAGTAGTTGTAGGTACTTTACGTTCTTTCTAGGTAGATTACTTTACGTTCTTCCAAAACGGCTCCATACAAACTTACGGTCAGCGTCAGCCAGCGTCATAAATCAATACCTACGCAAATTCAATAATTGAGATGATATTCGTCTCTAATTTTCAGTTAACTTCCTATTTAATATTGGCAGGTAGTTACGTATACCTTGGTATTTCTGGTTAAACTCTAACCCATATATTTATTTGTATACATAGGTAAGAAAAAGATACTTATAAAATTATAGGTAGGTACATAGTACGCCTAAATTTTGACTTGGGGGCGTAGAAGGAGGTTAATTTTGAGGTGGGTTGGGTAGTAGTAGTCAGAATCTATAAGAGCTAAGACAGAAATGTTCTAGACAGGTAGGTAATGAAGTGGGGACAGGCAGCCCAGGCAGGATCAAGTTGAAAACACATAGAAGCCGGTGGCGGAGCGGAGGCGAAGGCGCCTAGGCGTGGCGGTTTTTCATAAGGCACCGCGCTGCCAAGTGCCACCGCCTGCGGCTTGTGTGTAGGCTTTCATATGATTCAATATAAAATTACTTTAATCACTATTGTTAATCACTTTTCCATTTTAAAGTCTGTTTTGCTTTTACTTTCAATTCTTATATTAGCTTATACATTAAATAACCTATTTGCCAACTCATTGTATTTTATGTGCTAGATGTACCTAACTAGCTGTAATTGGGAGATCACGACTGGTTATACATTTATGTTCTCTCTAATTTGTGTTTATTGTGTATCTATTTATTTATTTAGAACTACCAAGTTCTAAATAAATAAATAGATAGAATACAACTACAACTTCGCCTCCGCTCCGCCTCCGGCTTCAATGTGTTTTCAACTTAAGAGGGACTTTACATGACTTAGGTAGGTACCTAAATGTACAAGAAAATAATACTTACTACATTAATAAATTTATCAGTTTCAAGGTAGTAACTACATTTTATGGAGTAGCAAGTTCTGAATTAATTTTGTACGTCTAAATATGTTTATATTAATTAAATGACTAAACTTCTTAAAAATCTTAGTGCGCAAAGCAAAAGCCGAAAACGGAACGTATTCAGTTGTGGAGGGAAAAAGTTGTTGACGTTTTGAGTTTGACACAGTTCAAACTTGAAACAGGTGTTCACTCTCTGTTTGTCGACTTTTTCGTTGTAGTTTATGTAAAGAAACACAATTTAAATGAAGTTTAAATGATAATAACTATAAAATAAAGCGTCCATGACGTCTCAAAATGTTCGTAGAAGACCTCAAGAATGATTTCTATAACCTTCTCTTGGGAAATGTAAGTAGAATTGGTACTTTTGCCGTGTTTACGTCTGAATAACCAATCTAACATCGTTGTTTTTATTTCAGCGGGTCTTACTGCTAGTACATTTTGATGTAGACGCTATATGCACGTGTAAAATTCTCCAGAGCTTGTTCAAGACTGATAATATTTCGTATACGTTGGTCCCGGTCGGAGGTATTGCTGAATTGAAGACAGCCTATGAAGAGAACAATGAAGAAATAAAATTCGTAGTGCTGATTAACTGTGGAGGGACTATAGACCTCGTGGACATCCTGCAGCCGGACGAAGATGTGGTCTTCTTTGTGCTTGATGCTCACAAACCTACCGATGTTTGCAATGTCTACAGCGACGGCCAGGCAAGTGATCTTATCTTAAACTAGCTTCTCCCAGCTGCTTCCCTTATGCGGCGTTAAGATACTATAAAGCCTTCAGTACTTACGGATAACACAGCCTAGACATGAAAGTAATATTAGATTTGGATCAGTATTTCTGGAGATCCTATTTCAAACTACAAAATTGTAACAAGAAATAAATAAATAATACACACACAGCATCATCTAGCCCCAAGATAAGCAGAGCTTACAATAAATTTTAATAAAATATTATAATTTCAATTAAATAATGAATAAATACTTTATCTATTTTCAGGTGAGATTAGTGTACAAAGACACTGAAGAAAACATTCCCAATTTTGATGACATCTTCAGAGATGATGACGATGAGGAGGTTTGTATTTAATACTTTTTAATGTTAACATTCTCACAAACATTAATATATCATACATACAAACATCTCACTATTGACAGTTCACTTATTGTCTATAGAAATGTATTGGTATTCCAACTTACTAAACTTGTGCACAGCTTTACAGAATAACACAGGCAAGGCACCCCACCTCTATATTAATGATAGCTAAACAAAGTACTTAGTAAATATCATGTAAATAAAAATTATTGCAAAGCAATAAATAATAAGAACTTTAGACTCATTTAAAGTAAACTATTTTGCATTTTTTGGCACCAATGATGCTAATGTTGATTTCATTTTGTAAATTAAAATAAACTTATTAAGGTATACAGATGATCCAGGTGGCCTGTTCAGATTATGTGCATAATTTGTATTTTATTATTCTATTAGGTCCTTACATATGAAATTGGCGTTTTGTATGGGAGGAACAAAAAGTCGAATATTTTTTAATATAATATATTTAATTAATCAAAGTATGAACCATTATTTTCTATGCACTTTTGCCTTCTTATAGGTAGTTCATTGATCCCTTTACTAAAAAAACCAGTCGGACGGGAATCAATAAAATCTTTGAAGGCGATTTGGACTGCCCCATCGGAGTTGAATTTTTTCCCTCGCAAGAAGTTATCCAAATTTCGAAAAAAATGGTAATCTGTTGGAGCAAGGTCCGGGGAGTACGGAGGATGTCTTAGACTTTCCAAGTGAAGCTCTTCTAATTTAGTAGCCGTCTGTTGCGCAGTGTGTGGTCTAGCGTTGTCGTGAAGCAGCAGTGGCGTGGAGCGATTGACCAGCCTAGGTTGTTTAGCCGCCTGCAGCTAACTCGGACGTGGTTTGCGATGGATCCGCTTCCACAATAGCCTTCAACTCTTCATTATCAACTTGAGTCTCAGGCCGTCCACGGGGCTTGTTCTGCAAGTCGAAATTTCCAGAACGAAAACGTTGGAACCAATAACGAACTGTGTTTTCTTTTGCAACACGACCGCCATACACATCATTCACCCTTCGAGTTGTTTCCGCAGCACTAGTGCCACGGCGGAACTCGTACTCGTAAATAATGCGATATTTTAAGTTTTCCATTTTGTAAAATGAGTGACGCAAACAGAAAAAAACAGAAGAAAACAAACAAATGAATGACGATCATCGAAGCACAAATACATGAGTCTATAGCTGTACAAATTTGAATTTGGAATTCCTTACCAAAGAGGAGAAATTTGTGATTAAAGTGGCCAATACGAAAAACGCCAATTTCATATCTAAGGACCTAATATTTGTGTATCCATGGATACCTTAAATAAGCTAACTGTTATTTAAGTATTTGTCTGTTATCTATATACCTCTGGTTTACCTCTAAATAAATAAATAGTATGTAATGTAAACATGTGCAGAGTGAGGAGTCAGGCGGCGGGCGCGAGGCGCTGGAGGCGCGAGCGGAGCGCCGCCGCGCGCGCCGCGTCTGGGAGGAGCGCCGGGACACGCTCATGTTCAACTACACACAGTTCTCTTACTATGGCAAGCCGGTGAGATACATTATACGCAGAGTGAGGAGTCAGGCGGCGGGCGCGAGGCGCTGGAGGCGCGAGCGGAGCGCCGCCGCGCGCGCCGCGTCTGGGAGGAGCGCCGGGACACGCTCATGTTCAACTACACACAGTTCTCTTACTATGGCAAGCCGGTGAGATACATTATACTCAGAGTGAGGAGTCAGGCGGCGGGCGCGAGGCGCTGGAGGCGCGAGCGGAGCGCCGCCGCGCGCGCCGCGTCTGGGAGGAGCGCCGGGACACGCTCATGTTCAACTACACACAGTTCTCTTACTATGGCAAGCCGGTGAGATACATTATACTCAGAGTGAGGAGTCAGGCGGCGGGCGCGAGGCGCTGGAGGCGCGAGCGGAGCGCCGCCGCGCGCGCCGCGTCTGGGAGGAGCGCCGGGACACGCTCATGTTCAACTACACACAGTTCTCTTACTATGGCAAGCCGGTGAGATACATTATACTCAGAGTGAGGAGTCAGGCGGCGGGCGCGAGGCGCTGGAGGCGCGGGCGGAGCGCCGCCGCGCGCGCCGCGTCTGGGAGGAGCGCCGGGACACGCTCATGTTCAACTACACACAGTTCTCTTACTATGGCAAGCCGGTGAGATACATTATACTCAGAGTGAGGAGTCAGGCGGCGGGCGCGAGGCGCTGGAGGCGCGAGCGGAGCGCCGCCGCGCGCGCCGCGTCTGGGAGGAGCGCCGGGACACGCTCATGTTCAACTACACACAGTTCTCTTACTATGGCAAGCCGGTGAGATACATTATACTCAGAGTGAGGAGTCAGGCGGCGGGCGCGAGGCGCTGGAGGCGCGAGCGGAGCGCCGCCGCGCGCGCCGCGTCTGGGAGGAGCGCCGGGACACGCTCATGTTCAACTACACACAGTTCTCTTACTATGGCAAGCCGGTGAGATACATTATACTCAGAGTGAGGAGTCAGGCGGCGGGCGCGAGGCGCTGGAGGCGCGAGCGGAGCGCCGCCGCGCGCGCCGCGTCTGGGAGGAGCGCCGGGACACGCTCATGTTCAACTACACACAGTTCTCTTACTATGGCAAGCCGGTGAGATACATTATACTCAGAGTGAGGAGTCAGGCGGCGGGCGCGAGGCGCTGGAGGCGCGAGCGGAGCGCCGCCGCGCGCGCCGCGTCTGGGAGGAGCGCCGGGACACGCTCATGTTCAACTACACACAGTTCTCTTACTATGGCAAGCCGGTGAGATACATTATACTCAGAGTGAGGAGTCAGGCGGCGGGCGCGAGGCGCTGGAGGCGCGAGCGGAGCGCCGCCGCGCGCGCCGCGTCTGGGAGGAGCGCCGGGACACGCTCATGTTCAACTACACACAGTTCTCTTACTATGGCAAGCCGGTGAGATACATTATACTCAGAGTGAGGAGTCAGGCGGCGGGCGCGAGGCGCTGGAGGCGCGGGCGGAGCGCCGCCGCGCGCGCCGCGTCTGGGAGGAGCGCCGGGACACGCTCATGTTCAACTACACACAGTTCTCTTACTATGGCAAGCCGGTGAGATACATTATACTCAGAGTGAGGAGTCAGGCGGCGGGCGCGAGGCGCTGGAGGCGCGAGCGGAGCGCCGCCGCGCGCGCCGCGTCTGGGAGGAGCGCCGGGACACGCTCATGTTCAACTACACACAGTTCTCTTACTATGGCAAGCCGGTGAGATACATTATACTCAGAGTGAGGAGTCAGGCGGCGGGCGCGAGGCGCTGGAGGCGCGAGCGGAGCGCCGCCGCGCGCGCCGCGTCTGGGAGGAGCGCCGGGACACGCCCATGTTCAACTACACACAGTTCTCTTACTATGGCAAGCCGGTGAGATACATTATACTCAGAGTGAGGAGTCAGGCGGCGGGCGCGAGGCGCTGGAGGCGCGGGCGGAGCGCCGCGTCTGGGAGGAGCGCCGGGACACGCTCATGTTCAACTACACACAGTTCTCTTACTATGGCAAGCCGGTGAGATACATTATACTCAGAGTGAGGAGTCAGGCGGCGGGCGCGAGGCGCTGGAGGCGCGAGCGGAGCGCCGCCGCGCGCGCCGCGTCTGGGAGGAGCGCCGGGACACGCTCATGTTCAACTACACACAGTTCTCTTACTATGGCAAGCCGGTGAGATACATTATAACATTATTCACCTTTGTATTTAAACTTTAACTGTACCTAACTTTGACTATTAAAGGTTATTCTTCTGCCTAATAGGTTGCATAATTATGCATTAAAAGCTGGCGCAATCTTCATCGGTAATTATTGACGTGAGTTAAAACAAAATGGGGTATTTTTGGTAAAGAGCACGCAGCAAGTGTGTAGCCGTCATGCTCGCACCGTACCCGCAAGTATCGTCACGTCGCATGTCTGTTGCAGAGCGCGTGCGTGGCGCTGGAGGTGGCGTGGCGGCTCTCGCGCAGCAGCTGCGGCTGCGTGTGGGCGGCGAGCGTGGCGTGCGCCGCCGCGGCCGCGCTCTGCCTGCGCGCGCCGCCCACGCAGCTGCTCGACGCCGGCGCCATCGCCACCCGCCACCTGCCGCTCCACGCGCACCAGGTACGCGCAGGCCGGCGGGAAGAGCGGCGCATGCTACAGTGTGAGGCCACACTGCGAGCCTAGCGCGGTTGCGACGACGGGCGCGAAGTATCAAACACATGAAACGCGCCTTTGTGTCCATAGTGTAGTGACTAAGGCGGAAGCCTAGTGCGACGGGCATGAGCGAGACAGCGCGCGTAATTTTCAAACGCTCCTGTCCGCGCGTTCTGGCCACACTACGGGCCTAGTTAGCGAGCGACCCAATGCGCGGGTGGCGGGGATATCAAACCAGTTGGGTCTTGTCGCTCGGCGTTTGCGCGTCTGTAAAATCTTCTTTGGTAATTTTAACTGATATCTTACTCAGTATGTAGTCAAATGTTGACACGGACATTCGAGTGTACTCAAAGAATTTTTTAGGATATCATCTCAACTCTTCATATAAGCTAAAAAATTCACCAGTTATTCCTCTGTTTTTATTTATTTTGTGCACACCTAGTGTTCAACACCTCCCATCTCAGGATAGGACTATCTAGCAAAAATAGCAAATCTTGGTCCATAGTTTGCGACACCTGATATACGTGGAACCGCTATAAGAGCTCGCGCGTCACTGTGGCCACCGCGCGCCCCCGCTTGTCGCGCCCGCCTAGGCTTCAGCCACCGCTCATTCAGTGTGGCCGCACACACAGGATGACTGCAGTGTTGTTGTTGTTCCAGTGCGCGTCGTGGGTGGTGCTAGAGAAGGACCTCTCGCTGCCGCTGTACCGCGAGTGGAGCGTGGAGGCGGCGCTGCGGCACTCGCCCTCCGCCGCGCCGCAGCTGCACACGCACTCCCGCGCCGGGGACCACCGCATACGGACCCTGCTCGCCGACACCGGGTGAGACACTACTAATACTAATACAATAGAACGTTCTCAGGCCCCTCTAGCACCTATTTAGCATTAAGTACATCAGTCACCTAGTGATGTACTTAATAGCCATACCTAGTACCCATAACACATGCTCTGTTTAATTTGGGACTTGATGCTGTGTGGATTGAATTCCATTACTTTTTTAAGAGGACAGTATTTAGATGACAACAATCCGTGTAACTCTTTGCGCGAGGAACAATAAAATGTCGGTGGCGTGATAACTAAGAAGTGAAGTCTCTGTGTGCATTCCAGTATCCCGCTGCAGCAGGCGCGGCAGGCGTACCGCGCCATGGACGTGGAGCTGCGGCGCGCGCTGCCGGCCGCGCTGGAGGCGGCGGCGCCCCGGCACCGGCTCAGCCCCCCGCTGCACACCACCTTCCTGCTGCGCCGCGCGCACTCGCCCACGCTGGCCGCGCTCGACCTCGTCTACGCCATCATGGGCCTCATCGAACACGTCAGTTCACACATTCTAATTCTAAGAGAGGGAACTGGTATCTGCACTGACATCTCGCATAGGAGTGTATTGTGCACTATCCCCCGCACTAACCAGGCCCTGACCAGCCCAGCTCCTTGAAAAACCGGAGCAGGACTTTTGGTGATTGACAGCTAAGTTTCTGCTTTTCTGTGGGTGTGGATAGGGTTGGTGCCTCGAATGAGGCTCTTCCGGGTTCCGGTCCCGTCTTTTTTCTGGTCTCTTCTGTGGCCGTGCATAGTACCGCAACGTGTTCCACAGTTCAGACATTCCAATGTGTACGAGTTTACATCGTTCCGACAACTAGTATATGAGACTAGCCGTACCCTGTCACTTCGTTCTCGTACAAAATAGAAAAAAATACATCGCTTACATAATATAATAAATTATCACTACATAGTATAAAACAAAGTCGCTTTCTCTGTCCCTATGTCGCTTTGTATGCTTAAATCTTTAAAATTAAGCAACGGATTTGACGCGGTTTTTTCTAATAGAGTGATTCAAGAGGAAGGTACGTATAATAAAAGCGTGCGAAGCTGGGGCGGGTCGCTAGTAAATAATATAATAAATACATGCATATATCTTTAAAATATTGCCAGTTTCAAGCAACATTATTTGCCTTATTATATTTATATTATTAGCCGTGCACACGGCTAATTAACCGTAGATTTTGACACCGTTTGTGAGTTCACAGAATACGACATCGTCTTATTTTGTTTGTGTGTGTCTCAGTAACTCTCTAATACCCCCGTCGGGCTCAGCAGCACCATATCATCAGCATAACTAATATAATTTATATGAATGTATATAGTTAATACTAAAGCCGTTCATGCGGCAGCCAATACGCATGCTGCTGAGTCCGACGATAAGGTTGTTAACATACTGATTAAAGAGCTTGGGAGAGCTAAGTCACCCCTGTCGTACCCCGCTCTCCAACCTGTGGGCCCCTGATGGAGAACTGGCCGACTTAACATAGTTTGTTTAATTATTTATTATACCAGTACATAAACGCCTTAAGGAATTCAATCAGTAAACCACTATCTCTCAACTTATTCCAAAGCACATCGTATGTCACAAGATCAAAAGCTTTGGAGAAGTCGAGGAAACAGGCGTACACCAACGTCCTGCGATCTGTATAATACTGGATGGTATTCTTGAGACTTATACATAATTGCGCTTTTTGTAGACTGCATAATCAAGAAGACCATCCAGTATTTTAGCAATTATGGTTGCCAGCGATAAATGTCGGTAGTTATTTTTGTCCGAAACATCCCCAGTTTTGTTTTTCACAATGGGCACCACAATTGTCTTCATCAAATGAAGTGGCAAGTGAGAGTGAATGTACATTGTGAAAAACATCGCCAGGACTCTCGGAAGATGCACCCCCGCATGCTTTATATTATTATGATCGCCACGACATTTATGAGAGAGTAAGATATGTAACATTTTAGATTTTTCTTTTCGGAAATATTCAATATCCATGTGAAAAGAGGCTCTTATTTATTTTCCTTCCAGGAAACCCTATCTAAAGAAGAAGGCTTTCAACTATCCCTGTCAGCCCTAGACACGGCGCCCGGCGAGAGTCCGGCGAGACGCCGCGGGTTCACCGCGGCGCGGGCGGCGTTGGAGGCAGTGGCAAGGATAGTGCACCACACGGTGTCGGCGCGACAGATGTGTCTGGCTGGACCCTTCGGGTACTTCATTATACAGGAGGTAACGTACCATGGAGTGTCTCCGAGAGCCCTAGACACAGCGGCGCGCGCGGCGCTGGAGGCAGTGGATAGTGCACCACTGTATTTTTGTAATATTTTTAGGGTTCCGTCCGTACCCAAAGGTTATAAACGGGACCCTATTACTAAGACTTCGTTGTCTGTCCGTCCGTCTGTCTGTTACAAGAACATACACAATTCAAAGTTTCACAAATCATTTATAATACATTAAGAATTATTCAGATTTTTTTGAAGTCTGTTGTCACAATCTTTATAAAGTTTGACGACACTTCCCCCCCCCCACACCTTTGTTTCGTGTGAGTGAGTGTAGTGTGTGCAGGGGTGCCCGGAGGCGCGGCTGGTGCGCGGGCCGCTGTGGCTGGGCGTGGCGGCGCGCTGGGCGGCGGCGGCGGCCGGCGGCGCGCGCCCGCTGCTCGCCGGCCTCGCGCTCGGGGACTCCTGCCTGCTGCTCGGCGTGCCTCCCCACAGCACGCACGAACCCAGGAAGTAAGCAACACACACACACCACTCACTATATTATCTTTAGAACCTGGACAACACGACCACTTGCTCCTCTTGTCGCTGAGAAGACAAAATTTCTTTTTATTCGTTATTTACTCTTTCGTACTTGACTTATGGAATCTTACTATTATAATA
This sequence comes from Eupithecia centaureata, assembly GCA_944547425.1. Classification (NCBI taxonomy): domain Eukaryota; kingdom Metazoa; phylum Arthropoda; class Insecta; order Lepidoptera; family Geometridae; genus Eupithecia; species Eupithecia centaureata. Next base: position 295,927 of record OX155695.1, on the reverse strand, counting down.
AATGGGAAAGTCACGTTCTAAATTATGGTCTCTAGGTATCGGAAAATCTAAAGAACATATCAAAATCCCTCCACAGTTTAATCTTAATTCTCTTAACAAACAATTCACCTCCATCTCCGATTTCGATATCCAACTGAAATCGCAAACTTTATCACATCTTTCTTCCGCTCCTATTCCTGACTACTCACCTTTTCATTTTAGTCAGTTCACGGACTGTGACGTTAAGAAAGCAGTTACATCAATTTCTTCAAAGGCTATTGGCAATAACTGCATTAGCCGAAATATGATAATCCCCATTATTGCCCAAATAACGCCCACCATTAGGAAAGTTACTGTCCTTAAATTAAAATTAAATTCATTTATTGATTCAGACACAAAGATCCTTGGCCTCCTTGATTTTAGCAACGCTTTTAACAACATTGACTTTGAAATTCTCCTTGAAATATTACGCACTCTTAACGTATCTCCAGCAGTGGCTGATTGGTTTCGCAGTTACTTGCACGGGCGTCGGCAGCGTATTCGCATTGACGATGAGTGCTGATCTTGGTGTGATATCTCTGCTGGCGTTCCTCAAGGCGGCGTTCTTTCACCTCTCCTTTTTGATATCTTCATAATTCTATATCTCAACACATAACTTCATCATAACTAGTCGCTTGTTAGCATAACCCGTTCTTAGTAACAACATATTAAAACAACAAAACTGTGTGTTGCAGTTTATTCGGCGCCGCGTTCGAGCAGGCGGCGGCGCGCAGCGGCGCGGGCGCGCGGCGCGACCACTTCGACTCCTCCGTCGTGCGCCTGCCCTCCGCGCAGCGCTCGCACTTCCTGGACGCGCTCACCGCTCTGCTCGCCTAGACACTGTCTGCGAGCCTAGACACTGTCTGCGAGCCTAGACACTGTCTGCTAGCCTAAACACTGTCTGCTCGCCTAGACACTGTCTGCTCGCCTAGACACTGTCTGCTAGCCTAAACACTGTCTGCTCGCCTAGACACTGTCTGCTCGCCTAGACACTGTCTGCGAGCCTAGACACTGTCTGCTCGCCTAGACACTGTCTGCTAGCCTAAACACTGTCTGCTCGCCTAGACACTGTCTGCTCGCCTAGACACTGTCTGCTAGCCTAAACACTGTCTGCTCGCCTAGACACTGTCTGCTCGCCTAGACACTGTCTGCGAGCCTAGACACTGTCTGCTCGCCTAGACACTGTCTGCTAGCCTAAACACTGTCTGCTCGCCTAGACACTGTCTGCTCGCCTAGACACTGTCTGCTAGCCTAAACACTGTCTGCTCGCCTAGACACTGTCTGCTCGCCTAGACACTGTCTGCTCGCCTAGACACTGTCTGCTCGCCTAGACACTGTCTGCTCGCCTAGACACTGTCTGCTCGCCTAGACACTGTCTGCTCGCCTAGACACTGTCTGCTCGCCTAGACACTGTCTGCTCGCCTAGACACTGTCTGCTCGCCTAGACACTGTCTGCTAGCCTAGACACTGACTGCTCGTGTAGACACTGCGCTGTCTGTAGGTTGTAATTTAATTTTGGGATAAATTCTGTTCCAGTTAAGCTCAACAATTAAATGTATATTATTAGCATAGGTTGTGTAAAAAGGTGTGATCGAAGTAAAATGTTGCGCGACTTTGTAACCAAATGTTTTTTTTTTTTGTTAACAAAAAGGAAACACGGTTCTCGATGAATAATTGTTATTTATATTATGAAATAATTGACTCTGAAATATTTTTCTAACATGTAATGTAATTGAAGTAGGTTGGCCCTTCTGGATGGAGTAGATCATTGTAACTGTCTTATTGCTGCTTTCATTTTCTAAACCATAAATAATTCTTGCAACAACCTTCTTTACTAATCTAATGTAATATAATTTAAATTTTCCTATTTCCCACCAAATTGTTTGTGTGTAATGAATGAATGGATGTTCTTATCAATAATTATTTATTTAGAACTTCATTTAGAATTAATAATAAAATGAATCTAATTATAATACAAAATATTTTATTCGATTAAGTACCTGTACTTCATACACCTACAATCTTCACCTGATCTCTTTCGGCACCCTGATATGGGTTTATAATTGTATTAATAACTAAGCATTTAAAAGTGATCATGGACCACTCTAGTGATGAGGTCCAAGGCCCAGGCGGGCTGGTCCAGAGGCACCATGTGGCCTGCGTTTCTCACCAGGACCTCTACAAGATTACCAGCTCGCTTGACATACCCGGCCAGATTATTATCTACCTTCCAAATATATCTTGAAGCATTTTTATATTCATCAGCTTTTGTGAACTTAAGCTTTTTTAGAAAATTTACTGTCAAACTATATGCTACAATAATATCCAACTGACCACTGTAAAAAACGTGTGCGTTCGCCCAGCAAAAAGTATCGTCTTTTCAAGAATCGAATGATGCAGATAATCAGCGCCCTATGTCGTGTAAATGCGCCCGAAATTTTAAATTTGCGCCTCCAAGGGCTGCAGAGATATTTATGAAAAACTGTTTTTGCTGCACGAACGTTCGCCCAGCAAAACTTTTTAAAAAAAAAGGGTGTAGCTGTATTTTAAATATGCAAAAAGATAGCTTATATACTAGTCTAAATGCGCCGTTAAAGCCAAATTTGCGCCTCTAAAGATTTAAGAGATATTTAGTTTTTTGCTGGGCGAACGTTTTGGTAATTTCTATATCTCGGAAACGGCTGAACGCACAGTCATCATTTTTTTACCTACAGATCCAGTATAATTGGCGCCTATTTGCGCCGTAATTTCCATTAACATGAGTAGCATGGTTCAGGAGATATTATTGTATTTCCTAGAAAACGGAAAAATGCTCTGGCTCTCGAATGAACAAGACCAAGGACTTCGCGTTAGTGCCGACTGGTACCCATTATATATTCACACGATCCTGTAAAGTTTCGCCGGCCTACTACATATAATAGACGAGTTATTAACGATTTTGTCTTTTTTTTGAGGTTATCTTGAGTGAAATTACTTAGGATACGAAAACACTAGTTTCCTGTGAGCTGGCTTAATACATGCTTCTACAATAATTAGCGCCCTATTTTAAGAATACGTATGCAAAAAATCATCTTTGTATACCCATTACTTTAGACAATAATGATAGAAAACCATTCGAAATATTTTTGGTAGATAACCAGACCAAATTCGAATGAACATTAAAAAGCGGCCGCACGATACTACAAGCTATCCTTCCTCGCTTGGTGGCGTTGTAATGAAATTTAAGTATTACAGATGCGTACAGAATTGTTAAGTAGAAAATAATATTTATGTTACGAAAAATATTATACATGAAATAAAATGTGAATTATTTTGTTTTTAATAATTTAACTATTATAATAAATGGGAAAGTCTGTGTGAATGTTCGTTATAAGTAGGTAATCTTTGTAACTACTTAAGTTATTTTAATGAAATTTCGTAGGTAGGTAGATAGTTTATTGTAAATAGGCTATAATAACTAAAATTTGGAAATTTTAACCTCTGAGGGGGTTAAATAGGGTGGTAAAGTTTGTATGAAAAATAATTTTTCCTTGATTCGATTCACTCAAAACTCGGTATAAATGAACTATGGATTGAATAATTAAACACGTAGGATTTTTTCTTTTTACACAATAACCCCTAGGGGGTGTGCAATAAATTTCTGAAATTTGTAAGAAAAACCTCTGGTTCCTGGGCAAAGCTGCGGGGCGCATCTAGTACACTATAATTTGTAATGTAGCATGTAGGTATTACTAAAAATAATTTGTCCGGAGACAACGGCACATCTGTGACCTGTTGAGATAATAATGAATGAATGATTCAACACCAATACTTATACAACTTGACATCTGATCTAGCTTGATGTGCCGTTGACAGTATAGGTATTTGTTTTTTTTTAGAAGGTAAGTAATAAACAAAGATAACAAAACTGTATTGTTATTTCTTATAGACAAATAACAATAAATATGCTTTTGAGACGATTAAAACATGTAGGTATCAACCATTAAATAAAAATTACAAATAAATAAAAATGCAAGTGTAACGTAACTCCTAAACATAACAAAAAGTTTTCTATTACACGTAGGTAACTAAAAATGGTAAAAATGATGGACAAGAAATCTTGTCCTTCGTAATCGCTTCAAACATAAGCCATTTCTATTCATTTTCTTAATTTAGTCATTAAATCAAAATCACAGTAAAATACTAACATAAACAGTGTACCTACCTACCTATACTGTTACTTAAAATAGAACTAGGCATAATATGCCTAATATTATATACTTAGAATATAACATTATTATGATAAAGATCTTTCAGTTTTATAACTCACAGCTCTCATGTAAATAGTAGGTATTAATTTACCATTGCGCATGATAAAAATAGTTTCTTGTATTTACTTATTATTATAAAATGACCTTCTGCTACTCAATCACAGATTGACATTTTACATAGGTACGTTTCAGGTAAATTAAGTATTTCAGCCATATTAAAATTATAGATTGGTTTAGTGTTCTAATTAAATACCTTAAATAAATAATAATGCCTATTATATAATAATATATTTACTGGCTGTTATTAATTATTACTCATACCATTATAATATTGGTATGAAAAGGTTGGCTCGTTAGGATTTAGCAAACAAACAAACCAGCCTACTAATTATTTATTCGCAAAAGAGCCGTGGATTATTTTCTTTAATATCAGGGGATACTCTTTAGGATTATCAGATAAAAAAACATATCTAGGTATACTTACCTACGTACTTGCCTACGTATACTTACTAAGTAGGTACCTACTTCATTATTTATTGAAAAGAGCATTTTCATCATATATACTTAGCAATACAAAATCAAACGAGCGCAAAAGTATATTTTTTTTAAATGACAATTCCACTTTTGTACGCGACGTTCTCTAAACACTTAATATTATCATGACGATTTAAGAAGGATAGCTTGTAGTATCGTGCGGCCGCTTTTTAATGTTCATTCGAATTTGGTCTGGTTATCTACCAAAAATATTTCGAATGGTTTTCTATCATTATTGTCTAAAGTAATGGGTATACAAAGATGATTTTTTGCATACGTATTCTTAAAATAGGGCGCTAATTATTGTAGAAGCATGCATTAAGCCAGCTCACAGGAAACTAGTGTTTTCATATCCTAAGTAATTTCACTCAAGATAACCTCAAAAAAAAGACAAAATCGTTAATAACTCGTCTATTATATGTAGTAGGCCGGCGAAACTTTACAGGATCGTGTGAATTTATAATGGGTACCAGTCGGCACTAACGCGAAGTCCTTGGTCTTGTTCATTCGAGAGCCAGAGCATTTTTCCGTTTTCTAGGAAATACAATAATATCTCCTGAACCATGCTACTCATGTTAATGGAAATTACGGCGCAAATAGGCGCCAATTATACTGGATCTGTAGGTAAAAAAATGATGACTGTGCGTTCAGCCGTTTCCGAGATATAGAAATTACCAAAACGTTCGCCCAGCAAAAAACTAAATATCTCTAAAATCTTTAGAGGCGCAAATTTGGCTTTAACGGCGCATTTAGACTAGTATATAAGCTATCTTTTTGCATATTTAAAATACAGCTACACCCTTTTTTTAAAAAAAGTTTTGCTGGGCGAACGTTCGTGCAGCAAAAACAGTTTTTCATAAATATCTCTGCAGCCCTTGGAGGCGCAAATTTAAAATTTCGGGCGCATTTACACGACATAGGGCGCTGATTATCTGCATCATTCGATTCTTGAAAAGACGATACTTTTTGCTGGGCGAACGCACACGTAAAAAACTATTTTGTAGTGAGTTAATAGTACTGATATATCTTGTGCGACCGACTTCAGTATATCTAAAGCTAAATGAACAGAAGCTGCTTTTCCATCATGGAATGGCAGCCCACCAACATGTATGCTATTCCTGACGTGGGGATCTGACAGCCGACTGAGCATACTGGATACATTGAAGTGTTTACGAGCGTGCAGTATGTTGTAGTAGTTGTCCATGCCTGTGCACCGTTTGAAACAGGACGGATCCACATCGCTGTCGGTATCCATCAGCTTGTTCAGTAACCTTCCAGCCTCCGCCCATTGCTCCCAGTTGATGAGTGCTACGATTCTATCTTGATACATTTGGAACTTGCTCCTTTGGGTCTCGTCTATCAATCCATCGTGAAATAAGATATTTCCAAAATCAATTTGATTGACAGGATCGCACCATCCGTTTCCAATTGCCAAACCTTTTAAATTTATCTTGTTAGTTTCACCCCTTGCGTTCTGCTTATGAATTTCCATTGCAAATGATGGTATGTATTTACCAGCATAAGATTCTCCTGTTATAAAGAATAGGTTATTTCTTAGATTAGGGAAGAGTGTTAAGAATTGCTGCATGGTAACATAGAGGCCATTCACTACACATTGTTCGTTGGTGCAGTATCCTTCTTCTTCCCTGGTGAAGCTGAAGCCAGCTCCGACTGGGTTATCAATAAAGATCAAGTGATTCCTTAGTGCCCAGTGATGTTTCCTTATTGCAAAGGCGTTCTTCTTGGCCACCAGAGGCCCAACCTCTGCAAAGAGGCCGAACAAGGAGCTGCCACCCGGGCCCCCTTGGAGCCAGAGCACGAGCGGAGCATCTTTGTTTTCTGTAAATGGGGGAAAGTACCAAAAGAAAAGATTAGAACCATATTGCCGATCCACTGTTAGGAATCCTGCGTAACTTCTGACACCCATGGATCCGGTTAAGCGTACTTCAGCAAGTTTTTGAGCTATTTCTATAGAAGCAGATCCGCGTAATAAAGGTGTGAGGAATAGTGGATCACCGGTGTAGGGAGACTCCACGGATGGCAGTTTTAGTTGAGGGTAGACATTTGGAAAGAAAAAACCGTTGGGTATTGAAATACTTATGATAAAACTTGCAATTAGTATACGGTAAATCATGCTTCTAAAAAATATAAAACACCCTAAATTGGTTTTTACCACAGTAGGTAAATTATTTTTACTTGAAATAAAGTTTTACAGTAGTTATAATACGTATAAAAAAAAAATATATAGGTCGCGTCACGTAAAAAGAGCGCTGGAAGAAAGTGGAAGGGGTATGTTCGCGCATGGGTACACTCGCGTACGATAGTACTATGCCAATTTGCTGTGCCTATTTTTAACTAATATTACACTCGCGACTTGGTGTTGGTTATTAGAAAATAATATTAGATAAAATTAAAAACAAGTTCGATTCAGTTTAGAATGTTTAATTTAATTACAAAAAAATAATGTAATGTAGCAACTCCATCCATTAAGTCGTCTTGGGTGACGCGAAAACCAGATGAGGACGCGGGATTGATACTGGAGGTGGCTATTTCATCATCGTCGCTGTCGTCACTTGAGCTTTCATCATTATTTGAGTCAGAATCATCATCCCTTACACGAATAATAAATGTTTCTGTAATCATATCTACCAAATGATCGCTTTTACAGTAATCGGTCTCTACCTCTATTTTCTTTACCTTTGTGCATAATTTCCAAAAACCATTAAAATGTAAAACCATTTCGTAAACTTTTGTGCGCGATGGTATTTTGACAAGAAACGTGACGTGTGACAGCAAATGTCAACTGACGAACCAATAGCGCACCGGCAAGCATGCGGCGCATGACCCTTCCACCCCGCGCCCCACCGCCTACCTCCAAATAGACCCATAAATCGCCTTCTGCGCAGCTTTACCGCCAGCGTTCTTCTTACATGACGCGAACTTATACTAGTCCCAGAATAATAGTTCTTGGATATGGCTCTGCGTCAGCATTGACGCAACGCAATTTTGCCAGTGTCGAGTTTTTTTTTTAGTGTTGAGTTTTTAATATTTCCAAAAAAGGAATTTGTCTCAATTAAATTCATTAAAAAAAAACCTTTAACTATACTAGGCAACAATCCTAACAGAAAATAATACAACAAAGAAAAACTAATAGGTACCTAAGTGAAAATAAATTAACATTATGATACAAAAATATATATACAAAGCAAAATATTGCAGTGCCCTAACAGGGTGCATGCTTGATACCCATGTATGTTAATTTAAGACCAATTTACAGCATGTAGCAATAAAGAATCTTGAATCTTGAATCTTGATACATATTCATATTTGAAAATCTGCGTCTAAGCGACACAATTCTGCCAATGTCCGTAATGTAAGTATCATACACGCTGAGAGCTGACCACGAAACGGGGTTAACGAACTTTTGACGGCTAGCTGCTGGCTAGCTTGCTGACGCAGAGCCATATACAAGAAGAAGGAGAACTTTTGACGGCAGTTATTATCATCTCTGTGGGTCATTGACCCCGAGACCCCGACAAAATTGTAATTATTAAAACCTCATCTCTAATTATTACTATTATTTACGTGTTTATTATATACAAGATGCGCCCCGCGGCTTCGCCCGCGAACTAGTTTTTTTTTCGTACTAATTTCAGAAATATTAAATTTCTGAAATTTGTACGAAAAAAAACTCACACGGTTATTGAGTAAAAAAAAAAACGTATTTAATTATTCATTCCATAGTTTATATAAACCGAGTTTTGAGTAAATCGAACCAAGGAAATATTTTTTTCCAAACAAACTTTACCACCCTATTTAAGGCCCTTATTACGAAAAAACGCGAAAATGCACTTATTCGTCGTCCAAATTCTATAGCTTACGTTCGCTGCTTGAAATAACAATTCCTTGTTAATAGTAGATTGTTTCCTCAACTTCAGTAATAATTAAACAGATTTTAGATAACTTATTTGGTTATTTAGTTATAATCATTCTCCCGATGCAAGTTTAGGCAAAAACGCTCGGAGACCTGTTTTGGGAGCTCTAATTTGAAGATTCCATTGAATATAGACCATAAAACTATTTTTTTTAAGGTAACAAATATCCCATTCTTCAATAATAATTAAATACATTTTCGTTATATGCCTTTATATGAAGGGAAAAAAATCTGAACCGAGGTTAACTATCGATCGAAAAGGCTTCGAAACAAACCCTAATATCTCCAAAGTTCTACATCATTTTGACATAAAATTTATACCAAAATAATCTTCATTGTTTTCTTAAACTACAATATTAATTTTACGTTTTAAATCCCAACTAATTTTTTTTAATGAATTTATTAAAAAACGTATATATTTCATTGTGCCGGCAATCTGCCCTCAGTACCGCGCGAGCGCTTGTCGAAGGTGGACCTATGTCACTTTTGCTCGCACTCTCCGTCGGACGAAACGCCCAAAAAATGCTGCGTTTATGAGCGAGTTGGAACGTTTTGATCGTTGTAAATATTTACATTTGCATAGTATATTTCAATAATTTTTAAATTCGTACATTATTATTACATATTATACCAGATAGTTATTTTTATTATAACTGAGGTTTATCACAAGCCGAAATGGGAAAAATAAATAGAAATGAGTTACTAAACAAAAAAAAAAAAATATTCGATCGTTGAAGAAAGCAAGGTATTATTTAATTTTACCTTTTATATAAAATTGGTTTACCACTCACTGACTCACTCACTCACTGACTGACATGATTGTTCTCCCTGTTGGTGGAGGAGGAGGTATGTTTTATTTTTCGGAAATGTGTAGGGGGGTGGGGTGTAAGTTTGGGGAAATTTCGACTTTTTGAAATTTCGAACCCCCTCTAGGACCCCCCGGGGGTTCTTCGGCCGTGTGGTGGGGGGGGTCAGATTTTTTTGTGGGGTCGTATGGAGGGTTAGAATTCGTTTTGGGGGTTGAAATTTTTTTGAACCCCAAGACCCCCAACACCCCCCGCTTTTGACTTGCTACCGAATAGCGTACCGATAGAGGATTTTGGATGGCGGGGTCGTATAGAGGGTTAAGTCCTTAATAGAAAAGAAAAAAAAATCGACCCCCCCTCATGACCCCTTTTTAGAACCCCCCTTCGTATCTCCCGAACGGCTCGCGATGGAAAAAAAGTCTTTTCGCAGTCGCGTAGAAGAGGTCGAATAGTTGCGGAAACCAAAAAAAGTTTGACCCCTTTGCACCCCCAGACCCTCTTTTTTAAAAAAAACCGTTTTTTGGCCAATTTTAAGGGTTTTTTATAGGGTGGAGCATCGAGGCGAGCGAAGCGAGCCGAGATGCGACAATGGGAACCAGCACGGCGAGCGAAGCGAGCCGTGCTGCATTCCCCCAACGACCCTCAGGACAACCCCCTCGACCCCCCCTGGTGTTCTTCGGCCGTGTAGGGGGTGGGTCAGATTTTTTGGTGGGATCGTGTGGAGGGTTCAAAATCGTTTTGGGGGGTTACATTTTTTTTACCCCCAAGACCCCCCAAGACTCCCACTTTTGAATTGCTACCGGATAGCGTACCGATAGATAATTTCGGATGGCGGGATCGTATAGAGGGTATAATCTTTAATAGGAAGAAAAAAAATCGACCCCCCCCATGACCTCTTTTCAGAACCCCCTTTCATATCTCCCGAAGGGCTCGCGATGGAAAATTACCCTTAATATAAAATTCGATTACCACTCACTCACTGACTCACTGATTGACATAATTGTTCTCCTTGATGGTGGAGGGGAAGGTATGTTTTTTTACGGAAACGTGTAGGGGGGTGTGGGTAACGCACCAATTCAGGAGTGTAGGTTACGAAAAGGGGTTCTAAATAAAAAAAAAAAACAGCCTACACAACCGACGCGAGCTGCTTGCAGCTAAAAACTAGTTTCTTATTATAAAAACACCCAGACAAATTTCGATCACGTGATCGTTTTCGACTAAACCCAGGGTATGTTGCTACGAATTTGAGGTGTGTTTTTAATTTTTATAAGTTTATTTTTCTTTAAAGGCGATTTTTTTTATTTTCGTATAAACTGAGGATATAAATTACGAATTTCAGAAAATTTTTATTCCAGTACGCCTTATTTATGTCCCTAAAATTGATCTTTGGTATCGTTTCACTTATTTTATTAATAACGATATTTAAATTAAAACAAGTTTATTGTTTGGAATCAATTAATCAATTCAACATGTATTTCAATACGGTTTTAAAAAAATAATAATTAGTCGCATACTTTTTTTTATTGTTATAAAAAAAATCTATCCATATACATATTGTATTACCTATATAATTATAATAGTTTTCTAGTTCCCATAACACAAGCTTTGACTAGCTAATTTTGGGACTAGATGGTGCTGTGTAGATTGTCCTGCATTATTATTATTTTTTTATTATTATTATACCAGGGTACAAATAAAGAGCCTTTTCTTGCGACGACGGCGTTAATGACGGCGTTTTTTAAATGAATATTTATTATGACGTCACTGTAATAGTTAGACATATATTGTAGCGATATTTTTTGTAGATAATAATGTGTTCTGCAAAGTCGTAGTACATTGTTTTGTTCTATCATCAATAGTTTTCGTAGCGCACGCGCCGAAAGACATTTTGTGACTTACTTTTTTAAACCTTGTTTTAGATAATTTAAGTTTTAGTAGGGATCCTTTTTTTACTTATAAATATACTCATGTTGCTGAAGGATAAGTAGCATTCTAATGGTGAAAGAGTCTTCGAAATCGGTCACTTTGTGAGTTTATTCGTTACATACATACAGATCTTTCACATTATAATATTACTAGTTGCGCCCCACGGCTTCGCCCGCTTGTAAATTTATTTGTTGAATTGAGAACTATATCGATGTCCAAGGCTGAGAATAATCACTACGTTTGATTTTTTGGTGGGTAGGCCACGTTTTGGAATTTAGAGCCGACGCGGAGAGCGGATGCGCTTATCTATTATTTACATACGTAATGGTTTTCAGGTAATGGTAAAAGGAAAAAGGAAAAGTTATTTTTCTTTCCCTAAAAATTTATTGCAAAAGCCCTAGGGGTTATATTGTAAAACATAAAAATACGTATTTAATTATTCACTTCAAAATTTATTTGCACTGAGTTTTGATTGTTTCGAACCAAGGAATAATAATTTCCCATACAAAATTTACCACCCTATTTAACCCCTTCCAAGGTTAATTTTCAAAATAATGCTTCATATGTGTTATTCTAGGTAAAATAAATTAGTAGTTATACTGCAATAATTATAACAAACATTCACACAGACTTTCACTTTTAATGTAATAGTAACATAGTAAGTATAAATAAAATTACCTACATAAAAACGATGAGACAAACAGATACTATTAAATTATTTATAAATCTATGGAAGCGATATTTGATTCACATAAAAAAATCATCTACCGAAATCAATCCTAAGAAAACTTTGTAAAAATTACTGGTGGATCAAGATTTTATAGCAATACTCGCTTGTGTAGCACGATGCCCCGCCCACTCGGTGTCGAAATACCTAAATCAGCATAACGTAGATTTGTGAACCGCCTCTTAAACCCCTCAGAGGTTAAAATTTCCAAATTTTAATACAGTAGTTTTAACGATTTAAGCATACAAAGGGACATAGGGACAGAGAAAGCGACTTTGTTCTATACTATGTAGTGATAATTTATTATATTATGTACTAGCGACCCGCCCCGGCTTTGCTCGGTTATTATACGTAAAAAATCAGGATAACGGAACGCCACCGCGCCGCGTCCGCGCAGCGTGTAACAGGTACCTAGATCGTAATAAGTACGTATTAGGTATTAGTCAGAGTCGCTTTCTGCGCAGCGCGTAATAGGTACGTGTACCTAGATTATTATAAGTCTGTTACTCGGTCGCCACAGTCACCACTGCGCCGACGCGTGAAGCGTATTAGATTTACAAGCTAGGTTCATATTGCTGTGTCGGGGTGTGTTGTGGCGCGCGCGACAGAACGCTATCGGTCTCATAGATTTAGTATGCCTAGATTCACATTAGGTAGTAGCTTGTGTTGGGGTGTGGCGCGATCTGTCGCTAATGTGAATCTAGTCATACTAAATCTATGAGACCGATAGCGTTCTGTCGCGCCACAACACACCCCGACACAGCAATATGAACCTAGCTTGAACCTAGCTTTATAATTTGACTGTTATTGGATTACATAATAGCTGAATATTCACGTACCTATTACGAATATCGCGTATTAGTTTCTCTGTAGGTACCTGTTACGAATATTTTATTCACACTTCTAGACCCTATTGCCCTGATCTAAGCCCTGGATGGTACACTGGTCAAAGACCTTACTTACTTCTTACTTTAGATATGTATAAATATTTTATGGGAATGTCTGTGTGAATGTTTGTTATAAGTAATCTCCGTAACTACTTAAGTTATTTGAGTGAAATTTGGTACGTAAATAGTTTAAGACCTAGAATAAGACATAGGATATTAAAATTTGGATATTTTAACCTTTGAGGGGGTTAAATGGGGTGGTAAAGTTTGTATGGAAAATTATTGTTTCTTGGTTTGATTCACTCAAAACTTGGTATAAATAAACTTAAAACTAAGTAAATAATTAACTTACTTACATAAACTAACAAGTATTATTTGTTTAAACGAAATTACTCCTAGGAGGTGGGTATTAATTCACGGTTGTCTGGTAGAGATCGCTCTTCAGCGATAAGACCGCCAATTGTAACTTAGTCTTAGTAAATTTTATTGTATATTGTTATTTTTATTTAAGTGTGCAATAAAGCGTTTTCTATCTATCTATCTATCTATTAAATTTCTGAAATCTGACAAATTATATTTCCATGCGGGCGATGCCGCGGGGCGCAAGTAGTATTATAATATCTTTGGGAAACATACAATGGAGATGGCGGATTTTTAAAAAACTAGTTGGTAACACTTGGGTAACACTGCGCTAGGGTATCTATAGCGAATCACTCGCGCACGGATCCACAAGTAGATACCTACCTACCAGGGTTACCATTTGTGGCAGATTTCTGCCATTTGGGCAGATTTGGCTCCCAAATTTTGACTCTGGCAGAAAGTGCTGCCGAATTAAAAATGTGGCAGATTCTGGCAGATTTTATAGATTCCTAGAAAAACTGTGAAAAACACCAGTTTAACAAAACCTTATCTTCAATACTAGAAATAAGAACAAACTGTCAAGTCACGCTAGTGACTCCACAAAGTTTCCAAATCACTCAATATCAGCCAATGTATAGGCTTCTACCCTACGGAACGTAGTAATTGATCTTAGGCTTCTGCAATAAGGTCCCCGACACTATCCAAAGCTTACCCACGCATAAATTCAAAAATAATGTAAGTAATGAATACCTACTGAATTTTAAATTAAAATCTCATCCAAATACCTCAATAAAACGTATTTTTATTTATAATTCCCGCCCACATAAAAGCAAATTATGATGGCATATTTTGGCATTTTCTGATCTGAGACGAGTTCGGTAGATTTTGGCAAGTTTTTTGCCAGAATCTGGCAGATTCGCTATTTTTAAAACGGTCACCCTGCTCTGCTACCTAGGTACTACTGTTTGGTTTGTTAATAATTAAATTGATTCGGCCGAGCCGGTGGTCGCACGTTCAGCGTTATGTCGCGTGTTTTATTTTTCGTAATCCTCGTCGTAGCCGGCGGCATAGGTTACTCTGAAGGTTTATTCCATAAGTACCCAGAACTGAACCTCGGCGAGAGAGATGGCGGCGACGCAGGTAAACCTCTATTCCTCACCCCGTTCATCGAAGCGGGAAACATAACCGAAGGCAGGCGCCTGGCTCGAGTACCTTTTACTGAGAGTCTCCGAATCAAGAGCTTCGCCGGCTTTTTCACTGTAAACAAGACATACGATTCCAATCAGTTCTTTTGGTATTTCCCGGCGATGATACCGAACAACAAGGAGGCCCCGGTGGTTGTGTGGCTGCAGGGAGGCCCCGGCGCGACCTCGCTCTATGGCCTTTTTCAAGAAAACGGCCCGCTCAGAGTGAGGAGAGGCAAGTTCGAACGCAGAAAGTACACCTGGGCGCTCAGCCACCACATGATATACATAGACAACCCGGTAGGCACAGGGTTCAGCTTCACCAAGGATGACAGAGGCTACTGCACGGACGAGACTCAAGTGGGCGAGCAGCTGTATTCAACGGTCACGCAGTTCCTCCAGCTTTTCCCTGAACTTAAAGATAACAAGTTCTTTGTGACGGGTGAGTCTTACGGAGGGAAGTATGTCCCAGCCTTAGCCTACACTATACACAAGAAAAACCCTACAGCTAATCTTAAAATCAACCTAAAAGGTCTAGCGATCGGCAATGGCTTGAGTGATCCAGAACATCAGCTAGTTTACGGGAAATACTTGAATCAACTAGGCCTGATTGACTGGAACCAGGCAAAGATATTCGAGGAGTATGAGAACAAAACTAAACAGTACATACAACAGCAAGAGTGGGAGAAAGCATTTGAATCCTTTGACACTTTGTTGAATGGTGATATGATTAATGGAAAAAGCTTATTCAATAACATGACTGGCTTCAATTTCTACTTTAATTACTTACACACTAAAGACTACACACAGAATGAAGATTTTGGACCAATGATTCATTCCACTGCAGTGCGACAAGCCATCCATGTTGGTGAGCTGCCGTTCCACAACGGTTCCACAGTGGAGAAGTATCTGAAGCAAGATGTAATGAAGTCCGTAGCACCTTGGGTATCCCAACTACTGGACCACTACTATGTTGTTATTTACAACGGTCAACTAGATATCATTGTAGCGTATCCCCTAACTGTCCACTATTTAAGGAACCTGAATTTCACTGGATCAGAGGATTATAAAACAGCAAAGAGATACCAATGGAAGGTTGATGGGGAGTTGGCAGGCTACGTCAAGCAGGCGGGCAAACTGGTGGAGATCATGGTGAGGAACGCAGGGCACATGGTGCCCGGAGACCAGCCCAAGTGGGCCTTGGACCTCATCACCAGGTTCACTCATGAGAAGACCATGTATCATGCTAATCAGCCACATTTAGGCTATTGAGAAAATGTTTTGGAAGATGACTTTAAATTATACCTATACAATACTATTTGAAATAAATAAATAATAGAATTTATTGTGATAAAATGTATTTGTAATAAAGATAAGAATTTAAAAAGTAATTAATACCTTATCATCAAATACATAGTTGTCAGTACTAAAAGCAAAGGGACGTCATTGTTTTTGAATACATACTTTTAATAGATAAGCTGATACTAACTGAATTCTGTTATTTTCTCATGAACTTAAAACTTTTAAACCACGGCTCTTTTTCATCAAATAGGTTACCTATACTTTTTAATTAATGTCATTTAATGTGATCTTTTCATTATTCAATGGATTAAAGTTAATTTATAGCCTTAAATAAGTTGCAGATACAACAATGCATATTAATAATGTATCACCTAGCTAGACACTCAAAGGTTAACCCACAATACCTACCCATTGTTTGTACATTTATATAGTTTGCTATAGGTACCTATGTGGCAATATATGTATTGAACTTACTAACCTGAATTCTCATTAAATGTTTTACTTGTTTTAACATTTTGTCTTGCACCAATGCCCTTCATTCACCTTTTTAATATATATTTTTATTTTAATACACTTGGATAACAAGCTGCTTATAATCAACACCTAAATGAGTAGAAACAATAATAATTGTGATTTCACTAAAGCTTAATAGTTTTCAATGATTATAGTACTAGATACGCCCCGCGGCTTCGCCCGCAAACCAGAGTTTTTTTCATACAAATTTCAGAACCATAATACACAACCCCTAGGGGTTATTTTGTAAAATACAAAACACGTGTTTAATAATTTAATTCATACTTTATTTTTACCTAGTTTTGAGTAAATCGAACCAAGGAAAAATTATTTTCCATACAAACTTTAACCGCCTCTGAGGGAAAAAATTAGAATTTTATTAGCCTACTAGCTGGTGCCCGCGACTTCGTCTGCGCATGATTAGTATTTGGAGTACTCGCGATTTTACTTGCGTAATTCTTTCCCGTGGGATTTTCGGGATAAAATAAAGCCTATTTCTTATTCCAGCTTATAATCTATCTCTGTGCCAAATTTCATCCAGTTCCGTTCAGCAGTTTTTGCGTGAAAGAGTAACAAACATCCATCCATCTATCAATCTATCCATCCATCTATCCATTCATACTTACAAACTTTCGCGTTTATCAGTTCAATTCAGTTTGGTTCCCCTGGGCTATACGGGTTTTCAAAAATTTCAAATGTATCCCATGTCCAATCGTCCCGAGTTCCATTCGAATTCATTCAATTCCGTCGTGATGCGTGGTTAAAGAATTTTTCTTTCACCCTCTCTCCCAGGTGAACCTTACTGAATTCCGGGATAAAAAGTATCCCATGTCCTTCCTTGTACTATGAACTCAAATCGTCCCGAGTTTCATTCCAACTCGTTCAGCAGTTTCGGCGTGATGCGCGGTAAAGGAATTTTACTTTCATACCCTCTCCCATGAGAACCTTACTGAATTCCGGAAAAAAAGTATCCTATGTCCTTCCTCGTAGTATGACCTATATCTAATCATGCCGAGTTTCATTTCAATCCATCAAGTAGTTTCGGCGTGATGCGCGTTTACGATACAGACAGACAGACATGAATGAAAAAAATTACAGTTTTGGCTTGAGTATCAATTATAGAGTGCCCTCCAAAAAATTTTTTCAAAATATCTTCAATGTACAGAATTGGACCTGATAAAGTTTTATTAAAAGTATAGAATGAATGAATGAACACTTTATTTGTACTCAAGAAAACATTTAAAGAGCTTATATATAATTTAAAAACAATAAACAGTACAAAAAGGCGGCCTTATCGAGCGATTTCTCCCAGGCAACCTTATAGATGTCTTATCCTAAAGTATCTACGTACCAAATTTCATCTAAATAACTTAAGTAATTACGGAGATTACTTATAACAAACATTCACACAGATTTTCCCATTTAATATAATAGTAAGATAAGCTTTAAATATGCTTTATCATAAATATTTAAATAAGGAAGTACAAATAATTATATGAGTAAGTAAACTGGTTTGCCTGTTCGTTTTCACCTAGTTGAGAGACTTTGTAAGAGTTACATAAATTAAGATAAATATAAATGATGTAACTATTAGTTAATAATTGGGAGGCGTTTAGTCCTGCAGAGGCTGATGACTACAAATAATAATATTACCTAATACCTACTGCTTTGCATTGAAGAAATTTGTGTTAACTAAACTAAAAAATGTAAACTAGTAAGTAAATAATGCTGGACAATCCACACAGCATCATCTAGCCCCAAGCTAAGCAGAGCTTGTGTTACTAGATGACTGATATACTTAATACAAATAATACAATACATCACATAGATAGGAATTTTTTATAATAGTAAGATAGAAAACATCTAGAACCCCAGTACAAATATATTTTGTTCCAAGGCGGGAATCGAATCCGCAACCTCCTGCGTCGCAGGCTGGCATTCGCCAGCTGCGTCACGTCGATCGTCGTATAGGAAGGTAAGGTCATTTCTGCGAGGCGAGAGGGACGGCGGCGGCGGCAAAGTACCTACACATAGATAGTTAATGTTGGACAAGCAAGAGTGAAGTGGTATCAATTAACTTGAGTAGGATATTGTGCAAGTGTTAGATCTGCAGATTCTCTCATCTCCAATAGTAATTAATAGATGGTGGTGTCCGTAGTTGTGATTATATTTCGGAATATAAATTTTATGCTTGAAAATAATGAACTCAAAAAAACCCGCAACTTTTATTAAAGTTTATCAGTGTAGGAACACTCGCCTAGTACACACAATTATTTCAAATGAGATGTGTTAGTGTTATGTTCATGCTCACTTTGTAAAAATGACCTGCAATAACAATAATTAGATCCTTCAAAGATACTTTAATATTTTAAATGGTGGGTCACAAAATAACAGCCAAATATCACAAAGTTAATGTCAATTTAATATCCTAGAAATAGTTTATGTTTGGAGTGGTATCACAACAAACTGACACTATTAAAGAAGTCTTACAATTAATGTTACAAACACTCTGAAAACTGCTTTATGTTACTGTTAAGGGGAATGAAATCTTAAATCTATCGGCCTTCAATGTAAGCAGACAGCTCTATTTCATCAGGTAGCTCAGAGATGTTGACATCAAAGCGGTCTTGGACTTCATTTAGGATCTTGGCATCTCCTTCATCTGATACCAGGGTGATCGCTAGACCTTTGGTACCAAAACGGCCAGCTCGGGCTACTCGGTGAAGGTAAGTATCTGAATCCTCTGGCATATCATAGTTGAAGACGATGTTGACTCTTTCGATATCCATGCCTCTTCCAAAGAGGTTGGTTGCCACCAGGATGCGTTTCTGGAAGTCTTTGAACTGCTGATAGCGAGAGAGACGTTCATCTTGGGTCATGTTCCTGTGGATGCCGATAGCAGGGAAGTTCTGATCGGTAAGGAGCTGGGCGAGGGCTATGCAGCGCTGCACTGACTTCACGAAGATCACCACTTGGTTGAACTCTAGCACATCTAGTAGCTCGAACAGCTTCTTGTTCTTCTCATTTTCCTTCAGTTTTACATAATGCTGCTGAAGTCCATGGAGTGTCAGCTTGGCTTCATCGTCCACATACACTTCCATAGGATCCTGCATGAATTTCTTACAAACCGGTCTGATCTCTTTGCTCAAAGTTGCTGAGAACATCATCACTTGCTTGGTGTGAGGAGTATTCCTAAAGATTTCCTGCACATCGCGTCTCATGTCCAGAGATTCAAGCATTTTATCACATTCATCCAGAATGAAATGCTTCAAATGTTTTAGGTTCAGTTTCTTATTGTTCACTAAAGCCAAGATCCTTCCTGGGGTTCCGACGACAATGTGCGGGCATGCAGTCTTCAGCACTTCTTCATCCTTTTGGATGGGCATTCCTCCGAAGAACACAGACACTCGGACTCCCGCCATGTACTTGGAGAATCGTTCGTACTCCTTGCTGATTTGGAAGGCCAGCTCTCTCGTGTGGCACATGACGAGCACGTAGACGTGGTTCTCCGAAGGCTCGAGTTGTTGAAGCGTCGCTAAGACAAACACGGCGGTTTTTCCCATACCGGACTTGGCTTGACACAAAATGTCCATACTGAGGACCGCTTGTGGGATGCATTCGTGCTGCACCTCTGAGGGGTGCTCGAAGCCGCAGTCGACGATGGCGCGGAGGATCTCGGGCTTCAGCAGGAAGTCCCTGAAGCCGGAACTGTGGATGGAGACGTACGAGCCTTTAACCTCTTTCTTACCGGGCGCCGCTTCCGACGCTCCGTCCGCGGTCTGCTGTTCCGCTTGCTCTTCGTCCTCGTAGTCGAGAAGATCGTCGTTATCCGCCATGGTTATTCGTCGACGAACTAAATTTCTTAGTTACCGCACAAATTGGGTATTATTGAGCACGTGAATAATATTTTTGTAATTTTCTCTTGTTTCACAATAATGGCGGCGCGGTTGGTTGGAATGGAACGGAATGGAAACTATGGCATAGCGTCATTTTTTGTTCATTCACTCAATCATTCATTCGCTATTGACAGCGGAGGAATTGACGTAACTTTTTTTTTTTTAGTTTAATTTGTCCATTTTTTATGAACAGGCTAAAGCCATATTACAGCCATAATAGTCATAATAGTCATAATAGTCTTTATTTGGTAATAATTATTACATGTCAAAAATTGTAAACATATTTTACTATGTAAAATGTAACAATAACATTCAAAGTATTATAATTGTAACATTCAAAGTAGGTATAGTTATTGTTAAAAAATAAATTAATTAATTAATTAATATAGAATTAATGAGTTATTAAGTAATTGCATGTTAAGTACATTATATTAAATTAAATTAAAACTTATGTTCTACGAACTCGTCGTAGCTATAGAAAGTTTTCTCAACAAGCCAGCGTTTAAGTTTGTTTTTGAAAGCAGGTAGACTGTGGGCTTCTGTAACGGAATGGGGAAGCCGGTTGTAAACTTCTGGGCCCATGACATGTGTTAACTGCTTGGACGACTTCGTCAATGAGCGCTGCACAGCGGCGAGCTTGTCGCGGCTGCGCGTGGCGTACGAGTGCGCGCTGCCCAGTGTCGCGTATGTCCCATGGTTCTGCCGAGCGTACATTGCAACTTGGTAAATGACGAGACATGGCAATGTAAGTATACCGAGGGATTTGAAGTGTGGTCTCGCCGAGTGGTCGCTAGGGATCTTCACTATTGCTCGTACGGCCCTTTTCTGCATCCGGAACGCGCGTTCCCAGTCGGCTGCGCGCGCCCATAGCTCGGCGCCGTACTGCAGCAACGACTGCACTGTTGCAAAGAAACAAGCTCGCACCACATCGGCGGACACGACTCGCGCCATACGACTGAGTGCATAGCATGCACCAGCCAGCCTTCCACACAGCTTGTCGATATGGCTCGCCCACTGTAGTCCTCTGTCTATGCGAAAGCCCAGGAATGTGGTGTTATCGACCTGTTCGATAACGTTTCCATTGACTAATACTGTTAGTGGTCTAGGGGCACGTCCTGACAGGTAAAAATGGATGAAATGGGTTTTGCTCAAATTAAGGGCAAGCCCATTAAATCCAAACCATTCCGCCAGTTGTGTCGCCGTACTATTGAGCTTCGCTTCCAGTAGATCGACAGTGGGCGCAGCGACGATAGCTGCCACGTCGTCGGCGTACATGTATACCTCAGCACTGGTTACATAGTCGGGTAAGTCGTTCAGCAGTAGGGAGAACAATATATTTGAAACCGAGGATCCTTGGGCAACGCCCATCCTCGATTTAAGTGGATCGGATACTGCCTCCCCACCGCTGCCCAGCACTACTTGGGATCGGTCACGCATAAGGTCACAAAATAAATCGTGGGCCTTACCAGTGATTCCGTAGTGGCGTAGCTTAACTGCCAGTATCTCGTGGTCGGCAACATCAAAGGCCTTTGACAGGTCGCAGCAGATCACCGCGACCTGCTGCTTCGCCTCGCGAGCGGCCAGTATGCGGCGGATCACTTCCCGCGCGAGCGACGTGGTTGAACGCCCTTCGCGGTATGCGTATTGGCGATCAGAAAGGGCTTCCGTGGCTGAGAGGAAAGCGACAAGACGGGAGCTAAGGCCGTTCTCAAACACTTTCGCTATTGCCGGTATGATTGAGACTGGCCGATATCCGTCTATGTTGCTCTTCCTTCCCTTGCCTTTAAATAATGGGGAGACTTTACTTATCTTCATAGGACAAGGAAAGGCGCCCTCTCGTATGCAGGTATTATATGCACATAAAATTAAAAACAAGTTCGATTCAGTTTAGAATGTTTAATCTAATTACAAAAAAATAAAGTAATGTAGCAACTCCATCCATTAAGTCGTCTTGGGTGACGTGAAAACCAGATGAGGACGCGGGATTGATACTGGAGGTGACTATTTCATCATCGTCGCTGTCGTCACTTGAGCTTTCATCATTATTTGAGTCAGAATCATCATCCCTTACACGAATAATTAATGTTTCTGTAATCATATCTACCAAATGATCGCTTTTACAGTAATCGGTCTCTACCTCTATTTCCTTTACCTTTGTGCACAATTTCCAAAAACCATTAAAATGTAAAACCATTTCGTAAACTTTTGTGCGCGATGGTATTTTGACAAGAAACGTGACGTGTGACAGCAAATGTCAACTGACGAACCAATAGCGCACCGGCAAGCATGCGGCGCATGACCCTTCCACCCCGCGCCCCACCGCCTACCTCCAAATAGACCCATAAATTGCCTTCTGCGCAGCTTTACCGCCAGCGTTCTTCTTACATGACGCGAACTATACTGATCAGCCATCTTTCGGAAATCGGCTCTAAGCCCAGTAGTCATTCGTGTTTTAGAGGTGCATAGTGTCTTCGATTTCTCATAAAACCGCTCATATTATTAATGTAACCTAGGCGAGGTTACATTCCATTCCATGACTAAGAAATTTCCATGTAGACACTTTGCCGGACAGTGGCACGAAAGTGGCAAAGCCGACACATGTTGCCATCAATAAAGAAGTCATGTCCATTGGCCACTCAATGGGTTCATGTCTTACTATACTTCATTCATAATTCTGAGGCTTCATTCAAGTATTTTGATACTGCTACTCGTCAATAGAGGGCGCTTATTATATTAACAATGTTTTAAATGTGAGTGGGCTAATGGCTAAGTGTCTCTTTAAACATCTTTAATGTTTAGATAAAACTTTAATATCCTAATAACTTTAATGATTATTTATCGGATATTCTCATTCCTTTCATTTATTTATTTAGGAAATCCAACAAAAGACCATGATACAATAATCGTGATCACGCGGCGACTGAATGTTTTCGGGAATCGGTGTTACTCGGTGCGGATGCGTACTAGCTACCTACTACTGTGGAGTTACGATTTGTATTTATGTATTTATGTACATTTTTACCGAGCATTTTAGCTTCGTCCCGAATATGTTGCTAAATATTTACAAATACACTACATACATAGTATCAAAACAAAGTCGCTTTTTCTGTCCCTATATCCCTTTGAATGCTTAAATCTTTAAAACTACGCAACGGATTTTGATGCGGTTTTTAATAGATAGAGTGATTAAAGAGGAAGGTTTATACGTAGGTATAATAAAACCGTGCGAAGCCGGGGCGGGTCGCTAGTATACTATAAAACAAAGTCGCTTCCCGCTGTCTGTCTGTCCTTAAGTAGGTGTCCTTAACGATCCTTATAAATCTTAAAACTATGCAACGGATGCTGATGCGGTTTTTTTATAGAGAGAGAGAGTATAAATATTTTTGGATAGTCTCATAAACTTGCATTAGGAGGCCTTATATCCAGCTGTGGACTAATATAAGCTGATGATGACGATGATAAACTAGCGTTAAAGATGAAGTTTATAGACACTGAAATTGACGACATGATATTCTTTTGGTAGGTACCCATAGGGTAGCCTATTACCAGGTTAACGGATGCACCCAATATCGTCGTTTCCTTCTTCGATCTTTTTCAAAAGCCTCCCAAATACCTTTATCATAAGTAGGTATCAATTATTTCGATTTCTTGAATAAATGTAGTTGTAATTTTTTCTATTCCTTGATTGTAATTTTTGTTGTTAACAAAGAATTGTTGAATAAATAATTTCTTGAATATTTAACTGATGATTATCACAACGCTTCTCTGTAGATGCTAAACAAACTAACTAGACGTGTACCTACCTAGTGTGGCAGGTCTGATTTGACCGACTAGAAGATACCAATGAGACCTACGCTCTTCCGCACATCGCATCTCATTTCATCTTATATCAGACAGGTATGCGGCGAGTGCATCGGCACCGCTACACGCTCGGTGCTCTCGATTCATCTTCAGGGATGTCCCAGTGCACAGAGCGACACACCACACTGACCGTGGGCCTTATTGTCTAACTCAACTGACAATCGAGATCGATTCATTATAATTGACATTTGAAACCTAGCGTGGACTTCGATTGTACCACTGGTTGACATTTGAATTTAACTGAATCGATTTCAAGTTAGACTATAGGGCGTCGGTCTGACTGCAGTAGGTAGAGTCCTTTTCACGAAAGAAGTCCCCTAGACGCGGCGCTGTAGTAGTACGACCGAATGAAGCCAGCAAGCATTCCACCAGTTGCCGTGGGACTTTTTTCATGAAACGGACTCTACAATCGGATCACGATGCACAGACTTTTAATCACAAGCTAAGATCAAGTATTACTTGATCTTAGATCACAAGATTCCAAGAGCAAGAGAGAAGAAAATCATCCTTAAGATTAAAATGCGAGTGTTTCGTGATCTCAACTCTCAATGGTCTCTCGAACCACGCTTTTGTAATATCTAGTGTCACGGAATTATATGATAAAATAAGTGGTGGCGCCACTTTAGGTGCTGTTTGCGCCTTCACGAGATACAACGTTTCGGTTACCTACGTAAAAACAAAAGGTACTTATGTGATAAGTCGGTATTCGTTAGTACGTTAACACACCAAGAAAGGTTAATAAAACATGTTCTGTATTCTAAGTTACATTAGGTATCATAAGTTAGGTAACTACATAGGTAAGTGAGAAAAAGATATCATATTATCTCCAGAACATCTATGCTTGCTTCGTTTGTTAGATAGAATAGGGACCTAACCAAGACCTCCTTAGGTACCTACCTACCATTTAAGTTTTTTCATTATATCTACTTAACATTTTGATAATTTTATTGGGGAGCATGTTTCATTTTGTTTTGGAAAATCATGTACTTAGGTTAAACCTTGTTCTGAGATAAAAATAAAAACTCAGCTCATAGTTTTTCATGATCTTTATTGTATTAAATTAAAATTCAAAAACAACTATTCAAAAAAAAATTGCTACATTACTCTACTTATTTTTATACAATAGTGTAATTACAAACTACGTTAATTAATTCTTTTCGACTAGCGACATCTACTTAGTTACTACCTATTTTTATTCATACAAGGAAATAATAAAAAAACAAAAATGCAAGTGTCAAAACAAGGTCTTATCTTTGTGTGTATTCTACCAACGAACGTGCGCTTCAAGTAAGACAAATGGACGAAACATGAAAGAACTACCTACCTACTATTGAGGGACCCAACTATCTAATTTCTGCCAAAACAGTAACATAATACATAATGACTAAGATGACGACGCAATGCAAACTATTTTACTGCGTGAAGTGAATCAACATCTAAAAATACATTTAATTTACACATTTTAATTTAATTCACAAACTAATTGTTGATTAATTATCGTGATTAATCGGTGAACAGACGGACTCACTAGTAATATTAACGAACCATGAAAATTTGAGTTTCGTTATTTTCGTTGTTATTTTAATTCTAAACTTTTCCTAACATTTCTCACTATACGGTTTCAAAGGCTTAAAGTCAGCGTTCCCGCTCAAATACGCGTCGACGAAATTCTGCACGGAGTCAGTGGTGATCTGTTCTCCGAGCCGCATGGTGACGAGGCGCTGCCGGGGGAAGTCGAGTGCGGTGAGCAGCGGCGCCGCGCCCTCGAGCGCCGCGTGCTCGCGCAGCAAGTCCGCGCACTCCGAGCCCTCGAGCGCCACGCGGAACAGCGCGGGCTTGAAGCGCCTCCGCCTGCAGCGCGCCGGCTCGGGCGCCGGCTCGGGCGCCGGGAACTCCAAGTCCAGCGCCTCGTCCGAGGACGAGCTCTGGGAGGGACAGAAGCCCGGGAACTGGATGGTGCACTCCTCGTAGTACGACTCCGCCGTCGGCTGGAGGACCGACTCCGCGAATTCTATCTCGGAGTCTTCTTCCTCTGGAACGGAAGTCAGGCATTTATGTTAGGGCACCGAAAGTCTGTCACTATCTGAGAGTAAATTTTCGATAGATGCTATCAACATTATCAATAAATTGGTATAATTTATTTATATTGTAGCATAAAAATAAATGTTCTCCAGTGCGAAGCCGGGAAGGGGCGCCAGTTAGTAGACAACTAGTTGTCTAGTTTGGTTGTAAAACGTTTGGTGCTGTGTCGTGTTTACCTACGAAGAGCACGATGGCGGGGTGGCGCGCCATCTGCAGCAGCGCCTGCTCGGTGAGCACGGCCACGCGCCGCGGCGACCACGGGAAGTTCTGCAACGACACACCTGCCTGTTACAACGCTTCAGACCTGCTTGTACACCTATTGCAGCTGGAGAGGCGGGGCCAGGCGTAACGAACGAAGGGCGCTGGGGCCAACTTGTTCTTGAGTGGAGACCGCGACTCGGGAGCTAGCCGCTCATAAAGTAGGCCATGTCCAGTTGTGGATTAAATACATAGGTTGATGATTATAAAAAAACCTGTCTATCTAAGCAGAATCGTCGTATAAATGACCAATATCCCCAAAGACAGAGTTTTGAATAAATAAAGTAAGTTTAAGCTGGACCGCTATCAAATGTTATATCTATTTGAAAGAGCGGCGTTTGCATTGCACTTCCCATTGATCGAATGCAATACTTGATGCTGATTAGAAATACATTACATAATTTGTCTCCTGGACACATGGTCAGGAGACAGGCACGCGGGCAGGGCTCCTCGCCCGGGCGAGACGCAGCGGAGAGCACTCACGTAAGCCAGCGGGTCTTGGGCGAGCTGTCGGCGGCCGGTGGCGCACAGCACGGCGCCCGCCGCGTCCGTCACCACGAGCGCGGGGATGCCCGCCACGGCCAGCGCCGCCCCCAGCGCGCGCCGCGCCTCGCCCGCCGCCCACGGGAGCGCCAGGCCTCCGGCGCCCGCCACCGCCTGCACGCTGCGCTTGTACGACTGCTCGCTCCTGGAATGGACACATCACATTGATCATACTAACCTCTTCGTGTTGTTTTGAGTAAGACGTGATCTGTGGTTACACCTCTACCTAGATAGATCTATGTGGTAGCACGGGTGGAGTCCTAGTACGGTGAGCGAAGCGAACCGCACATGCGATGAGTGTCATTCAGCAAGGCGAGCGAAGTGAGCCGCTTAGTGTGACCGCACACCCGCATAATGGGTTTATATCGTTTTCGAATATATTATTAACTCAAACCCGAAATTACGATAAAGACGTCCATTTTAAAATTCAAGATGGCTGACATTTTTTCAAATAAAACAAACATAAGTAGAAATTGAATAGGTAATAAACTTTTTAATTCTATAAAGTAAACCCTAGCAGCCTTACCACAAAAATAAAATCACGGCTTAGACAAGTGTTTAACATTTGTTTAGCAAAAACCATCCTACGAAACCATGTTAAACAACTGTTAAACACATGTATGTCTAAGTCGTAACTTTCTTTTTTGTGGTAAGGCTGTGTATTTAGATTGTTATCTACCAAACAACCATTATTCTCCCAGGATTGCCGCCGATCTGCAATCCATTTCCATCAAGTGATTAGCGTGTCCCATTAGACGCTCAACTCGTCCTTATTCCCATCGACTGCGGCCGATCCATCCGTGCCCTACACCCGCAGCTACTCACCCGCAGCTATTCACCCGCAGCTACTCACCCGCCGCCTGTCCAGGGTCGGTACCTGCCCGGTAGATGGATGCTATCCGCCCAATCCGGGATGAGCGCTAAAGTTCCCTTGTGACGTCACTTCATTGTAAGCCATCCTCAGTCGGAAGTGCGAGGTCGCTTGTATTTATCGCGTGGATTAGGGAGGCTACACACTACTTAGTGAGCAGAGTAACAGCGCAGTGGAGATTACTGGAGTATCGTGTATTAACGGTATTCATGTGCATGTGAAGGGACCTACTTAACGGAAATTACGGAATCAAATCGAGGGTCGAGAAACTGGACTCTCGTCATAATGTTAGCTTCGGCTCATTTATGGTGAGGGTCCCGACGGAAAGAATAAAGACCTTCATTAGCCCTGACTTCTGGCCGAAAGGGGTAAGTTCCGGCGGTTCAAGGGCCGCCTATCACGTGATCCCCCGCTCCGAGACACGCCGGCGACCACGCGTATCCATTAGTTTTTATAATTGAATATGTATTTTAGTTTTAAGGTATATAAGGTATACCTCTATATTGATATGGACCGTAGAATAAGTTATATAAGATCTTTGCTCTAATGTTGTCCGAAATAAACGACTTTCTTTATTTATTTAACCCTCTATCGGGTCGGGTTGTCCCTCGACAACCTCTAAATTCGCTCAACGAACAGGAAACTTTATAAAAATTACAATAACGTACATAGTTAAAAAATGTCAAATTAGGAATAAGAGTGTAACTGAGGCTACATATAATAAAAGACTGGCTTACCAAATTAAATTGCCAACAAACTGAAGAAATTCTACATACTGTTCATTAGATTGTATTAAATTATTTTACTTTAAAACTAATTTTCAACTCATTTTCTATTTTACCTGAAGTTATCTCATTGTTTATATTTGTTAGGTATTTTTCACAGTAAATTCTAAATGGAATCCAAATTTTCGCACATAGATTTCTTCGATACAGGCTTAGCCTAGTGAAGAAATCAACACACAAACATAATACTAGGTATATAACGGCGGCGTGTGCAAGGCATACAATGGTTACTCTTCTCATTAAGTACTATAATGTTCTAACTGTCCCTAGTATAAGCACCTTTAGTGGTAAGAACATTTCTGTTTATATCCAAACTAAGTAAACTAAGAATGTGCAACCTATGTAATTATTTACTTTGTCTTGCTGTAATAAATACATTTTTCATTTTCATTTTTTTCATTTCATTTTCATTTCATTTCTAGCTGGTTAGTCATTTGAAGCTATCGAAGTTGTTAGGCGCATAACATTTGAAATAAGATAAAGCTAAAAAATATCAGAAAAGCGTGGTGAATGGCAAAGTTTGCGTCCTTCCTTAGTGAAGTTTATGATTCTCAGTGCGAAAGTTGGGAATTATGTTTTTTTCTGCTATCAACTTTTTATTACAAAAGTTAGATGTGAAAAAGTTTCTGTTGACTACGAAACGTCTTATCGTAAGAAATATGGATGTCGGTGGAAAATAAATTAAGAAGCACAACATTTATGTGGCTATAAGTGTGATCAGGACCTTAATGAGAGAAGTCACGTTCCGTCCACCTTTCCACAGGCATCCAGTTACAATAGGAGAGGATTCCAACCACAGGACATCATAACAGTCTAACAATCAAATAAAAGAACAAACTAACCAACTATTTACAATTGAGCCAAATGCAGACTGTTGCTATTTCATTTAACGTGTGGTATCTATTGGTGCTCAGCTAGTATATCTGTTCAACCACTGCTAATATTTATTTCAATAACATTGTAAGAAAATGAGTTTCTCCTTGCCTGTAAGTAAGCCTCGACCCGCCCTCTGCGTGCTCAAACACATTAGAGACAGTACTAGTACAGGAAGCGCGGGGTTCGTCAGGGAGCTGCGTGAGAAAGCGACCTAACTAACTAAACCTGTTCATAATCGCCCAGATAAATAAGTTAAGTAAATGAATGGGCCTGACAATGACAATCGACGTCGCGCGTGAAAGTCCGGTGGACTCTTACATTGTAAGAGTCTGTGACTTACATGTACGCCATTGTAAAACTTAATATTTGGTTTTATCCTGTCCTGTTGTTTATATATATTATGGTTTGCAATAAAGAGTTTTTTTATTGTACGAGTATTGTACGCAATAAAACATTGAGTATCACTACATAGTATAAAACAAAGTCGCTTTCTCTGTCCCTATTACCTAGAGGTATATGCTTAGATCTTTAAAACTACGCATCGGATTTTGATGCGTTTTTTTTAATAGATAGATTGACTCAAGAGGAAGGTATATATTATAGGTATATGTATAATACACCCGTGCGAAGCCGGGCGGGTCGCTAGTTGTGTGTAACTCCATGGGTCAAAGCATGGATCTCGCCGCGCCGCTCGTCTCATCAGCCCTTACCTTCGTCATAAGAATAAATAAAACCTGGCCTTCGTCAGGCCGACACCCCCCCCCCCCTGCCCCGCTGCCTCATCCCGCCCCGCGTGTGATCAGAGCTCGACGGGAATTAACCAGCCTCAGATAATGACGTCGAAGGCTGACTCGGCTAAACGGGGGCGTTGATTGAAGGCAGTGGGAGGGCACGTCACACGTTGATTGAAGGCGGACGGAGGCCACGTCACACGCTCTGGTGGAGTCCTCCTCGTGAGCTCTCGACACTCCACTCGACTTCATCGTCATCGGCTTCGCCCGCGAACCGGAATTTTTTTTTAGTACAAAATTTCAGAAATTTATTTCACATCCCCCCTAGGGGTTATTGTGTAAAAATAAAAAATACGTATTTGAATATTCACTCCATAGTCTATTTATACCGAGTTTTGAGTGAATAGAGCCAAGGAAAACTTTTTTTCCATAAAAACTTCACTATATTTTATCCCTTCAGAGGTTAAAATTACAAATTTCAATAGCCTATGTCTTATTCTAGGTCCTAAACTATCTACATACCAAATTTCATTTAAATAACTTAAGTAGTTACAAAGATTACTTATAACAAACATTCACACTTGCCCGTTTATTATAATAACTAAGATAATTGTGTAAGTATTCACGAACGAGTGTACATTATCAGGGCCGTGAGCTTTTCCAAGGAATCTGTTCTTTCGCCAAGCACCTAGATACTTTGGTATTATTTGGTCGGAGCGGGGGCTTGTGTCGCCGATAAAAAGAACGTTGTTTTTTATGACAGCACCCCCCCCCCCACCCCCCACCGGACAGATATCATCTGCAGGGACGAGGGAGCACGTCCCCCGCCCCGCGCCGCGCCGCAGCCCCTCTCTCTATGACTGAAGCGGAACACGGAAACGGAAGATGGACCTTTTGTTGGTGCGGACCGAACAAATGTTGACATGGTCTTCTGTAGCTCTCAGAGCACCTCTAGAATATGTCGCCTCACTGGTACCTACCTACTATTTGTAAGATCTTTAGAGGTAGTCCGAGAACGCACAGACCGTTGCGACCGCCGCGCCGCCGCGCCGCCGCGCCACTTCGGTCGTCAGATATAAAATAAATAAATACATAAATATAAATATTTCCGGACAGTCCACACATCATCATCTAGTCCCAAGCTAAGCAGAGCTTGTGCTATAGGTACTAGACGACTGATATACTTAATACAATATACATTACATAGATAGATATTTCTTTTATTATACATAGAAAACACCCAGACCAACGGAACAAATTTCTGCAGATCGTACACAAATTTGTTCCGAGGCGGGAATCGAACCCACAACCTCCTGCGTCGCAGGCGGACCTTCTCCCACCGCGCCACAGCGGTCGTCATAATATGATAGTAGGGAGGTAGGTATTGAGACAACATCGACTCGAACAAGACACTTCTGTAGTTTCTTAATCGCTAACATTCTTACATTCGACTTTGCCAACTGGGTGGCCACCCTCACATCCACTGCGCCACTAAAGCCGTCGCTTCAGTTCAGTGGCGTAGCTACCGCCGTATCTGCCGTATCAATTATACGGGCCCCCGGGGGCCACGGGGGCCCCCAACGTGCGTTAGCAAATATTTATAAAAACTTCCCAAATGTTTTTTCTTCAGTATTTGAAAAAGTCCAAAAATTGTGCAATACTTAACTAAATTTAATTTCATAAAAAAGATAAGCGTGAAGAATGTAAAACTATAATTAAAATTTTACAGAGTTATGATTTCTTAGCGCTTGTCACATTTTTTCTTCTCTATTTGAAATCATTAATCATGTTTCTAAAGCTACACAGCATGAAAATAATGAATTAGAAAACTAGTATTTGATTAAGAAATCTTTTGAATAGACTGTGCGAATTAGGAAACCAAAATTCATACAATAGTTTGCTAAATGAGTCCTAAAATTTAGCAAAAGAGTGGAGGGTTAAAACTGTTTATAAAAACAAAAGGCGAAAGATACTGAAGCGTTTGTTTCTGATGAGTTATCACAAGATAAGATAATTTCAGACCCGGAATCCTATTTCAAAGTCAATGTGTACTATTGCTATTCAGATATTATATTAATTTCAAATATTTCTTTTAATTTTATGCAAACATTTTTTTTCTTTTGTGAAATTTACACTTCCCCAAACACATTTTTATATGGGGCCCCGCCATGTCACGCTACGCTTCTGGTTCAGTTCCCCGGTTGTTCCGATCATTCTCCCCTCCACTCTGAACATAATTTAAGCGTAAAAATGAATGAGCCATAAACGTCCCGCCCTCGGGCTGCCAATGATGTATTTATTCCATTTGATTTCATTTAGAAATAATTGTTTTGCTAGATACGAGATATTATTAGGTTTCACCTCTGGATTTCCAAACAGCAACTAAAAGGTATTTTTTTATTTATTTTCTTTATCTACTGTATTTCTTACTAACTTCTAACAAATAAATATTATATTTTGACGACCGATGTGGCGCGGTGGGCGAAGGTCCGCCTGCGACGCTCTGCAGAAATTTGTTTCGTTGGTCTGGGTGTTTAATATGTATAAAAAATATCTATCTATGTAGATAAATGTATTAAATATATATCAGTTATCTAGTACCCATAACACAAGCTTTTAGTAGCTTACTTTCGCGCTAGATGGTGCTGTGTGTATTGTCCAGCATTCTTTATTTATTTGAATAATGCTGGACAATCGGTTGCAAGATACCCTGTAACATCACAATGGGTAGAGTACAATACCTCTAGATAGACACAGGAAGGTACACTATGTATTATTCCGTAGTTATTTTAATTAAAGTGCGTGGTTCCTAATGAAATAGCCCGCCCAAAGTGGTTTTTCCCCGCAATAGCTTTGTTCATTGGACACAATAGGTAAGGTAGGGCTGGCGGAGTACCCAGTGTCCTGAGTAGCCGGCTCACTGTAAGTGACGCTCGCATTCGGCGTACAATAGACGACCTTCGTTCGTTGACCCCTGGACTCGTTTTAAGTAATAGGAAATGCAACAATACGAAAAATAATGCTGGACCAATCTACTATCACCTAAATTTGAGTAAGTCATCCCCGAAATTTCATAACATCATCATAACTAAAACAACAGTTTTCCTGTTGCTTTAGTTATGATGTGAGAGCCAACTACTTTTTTTCAGCAGCCCTATTTATGAAATTTCGGGGATGACTTACTCAAATTTAGATGATGCTGTGTGGATTTGTCCATCATTATTTTAATTTTAAATTAGTTTCCTTAATAGATAGATAGATAGATAATAACTTTATTGCACCATCAAAGTTATAAACAACAGAGCATCTTAATACTAATTTAAACTAAACTTAATCTTCATATCAGAGCTACCAGCCCTATATTTACGATGTCAGAAAATGAGCAACTGTTGTAAAACTCGGCAGTATCCATTTACATCCGTTAGAAATGCCACAAACG
The DNA here is from genome assembly GCA_944547425.1 of Eupithecia centaureata. Classification (NCBI taxonomy): domain Eukaryota; kingdom Metazoa; phylum Arthropoda; class Insecta; order Lepidoptera; family Geometridae; genus Eupithecia; species Eupithecia centaureata. Next base: position 262,144 of record OX155695.1, on the reverse strand, counting down.
AATGTGGTCTCTACTTTTACCGACCAGTCTGCCCTCGTGTTTATAATTTAGTTGGTACCCAGAGGCGCGTCAAGTAATAATATGATACAACACACTCCGCTCATAAATAAGCAACGCTCTAGACAGCCCGAGAAAAATAGCAGGAACATGTAAAACAACCTCGAGGTTGAACTAGGGTTGCTACCTGATTCACTTCCAACCCTGAATATATTATGCTCATACTTTGAGTTCGAACCTTCATTATACTGGCGGACATTTAGCTCCCTACTATATCAACAAAAGCCGGGGCTATTGTAGGTTCTTATAGTCTGAAATCTTTTTCTACTAAAACACCCTTCGTACACTGTGTTCCGTTTTGTTCAAAATCTTTTTATTTACGCGTCCGAAAGGTTCTCTCCTACTGCCCACTTCAGACGGGTAGAACGTGCTAACAAAGCCTCGAGCGCTTTTCCATCTTGATAAAACTGGCAGCCCTGCACCCCGCGCCCCAAGAAGGCATTATGAAGCGAGGGTAACCGCTCTTACCCCGGCTTACCCTATAGATCTCCATCGCTACCCCGCTGAATCCTAATGCCATTGCTTTAAATGATTTTGTAGGGGTTGTAATTTTATTGAGGCAAGCTGTTTTAGTTTCAAAACTGGAGAGGTCGGCTTTGGCTGATCAATGGTTTGTTTTGATTTTGTACTGAACATTTAAAACAATGTCTTACTTGTACGAAGTAAATAGAACCAGGGACATTGAGACTCCACAGAACAATGTTCATGCAAGGTTAAAATGACACAAAGTTAATGTGTGATTTTTTAATGTGATTTTTGTGTATATTATAATGTGATATAACTCCTGGACGTACCCTGTGTCTATTATAATTGTGTGTCTGTGAGTGTATGTTTGCAGAACATTAAGATTATGATTATGGTGTAGGTACTGAGATGGTGTAAAGGACATTTGAAAATGTTATTGTTCCGCAATATAAAGGTACTTTGTAATGATAGTCGTCGACTTTACCTCCTGGATAGAAGTGAACAGAAGTGTTCCTCAGTACAAAACTTGTTGGTATAATGTGCACATTGAGCCACCTCTGTTGAATAATTGAGCGGAACAACTCGAATACATAAATAATTCATACAATTATACAGTTGTTTTGTTTTAGATTGTTAGTAAATTGCAATCGGTTTAAATGGAAGCCAAGTGCAAACGATCTCAAATCAGGATTACTTATAGATAGATAGGTACTAGCTTTCCGCTCGCGGCTTCGCTCCGACCCGCCCGTATTGTCCTGTCTCTACCCACTTTACCCTTTTTATGTGTTTTTTGTAAATTCCTCCATAGAGCCTACATTTAAAAGTTACAGACATATCAATACGCAGCCAAAAGATCATCTCAATACTGTAATAAATAACTAACCCGTTTTTCCTTCAAATTAAAAAAATAAATAAATAAGGGGAGGTCTGGTGCACTTGCGCGAAGGACATTTGGACACTTTCGATAAATCAGAAATACTCTCTCTTTATATCTCTCGAAATAGACGTCGTAGCACGTACTACGAGTTTCGAAGCTACGAGGAAATATAAAGTGTAGTAAAAAATGTGGGGTCTCGTTGAAGTCTCTTGTATGCTACGCAGTGCCATCGTAGCTCCGTAGCGCGTGCTACGAAGGTCTACGTTAAAATATGTTTCTCGTTATGGGGTAAAAACGCGAAGGGGTATGGAAAAGTTATAAATGTCATATCAAAGAAAGCAAAATTATCTTCGTAATGGTGAAATCCGCAACTCTCAAGTGGTCTCGCGCTAGTGGTAAGTCGCGCAATTGGGCACTCGCGAAAGTGTCCACTCGCTCAAATCTCCGCTCGCGCAAGTGTCTTTCGCGCAAATGTCCTGATACCCTGTGCCCAGCAGTGGACTGGTAAGGGCTGTGTGTGGTGACGAGATGCCTTACCTGTCGCTGGAGACCAGTATGAGCTGCGTGCTGGCGTGCTTGGCGCGTCGCCGCCGCAGCGCCGCCAGCGCCGCGCACACGGCCGGGGAGAACGCGCGGCACGGCGGGCACTGACATACAACACACATTCATATCAAGGTACAACTAATGGATGCTCGTTTCCTATACTACGTTGGTCGCACAGGTCTTTAGAGCTTCATGTGGTAAATGAATCGAATGTAAATAAGTACGAGACTTTACTTTATCAGAATATAGAAGTGCGCGGGCATGTCACCTTCGAGGTCATGACTGGTGAAGGTCGTACGAAGACACCGGATGCGGGCAGCGAAGCACCAGGCATGCTTGCAATATACGCGGGAGACCTATGGCCATCAGTGTTCTTTCGGCTGAGATGATTTATTTATTTAATGATGGTGAGTTCATCATCGATTTAGTTCAAATATCAAGTTACCCAATGAGCCGCAAAGTAGAAGACCCTCAAAGCATCTGCTGGCAGGTCCTCCCAGAGGAGGGGGCGCGCCCCCTCGAGCGGCCCCTCGCGCGCCCCCTCGAGCGGCACGGCGCGCAGCACGTCCCGCAGCGCGGGCGCCGGCCAGGGGAAGCCCTCGGGCTCGCGCAGCAGCGCCTCGCGCACGCTGCGCCCGCGCAGCACGAGCGTCGGCACGCCCACGGCGATGTTGTACTTGCGCGCCAGGCGCCGCTGAGGACACAACCACATCTGTTTATAGGAAACTCACCGCAGTACGTGGTGGCTTAGTCGAACATGGAAAGGTTCATTCATTCTTCAATTCAATTCACTTGATTATTTATGTATAACATTACAGATATGACGGCGGGCGAAAATCCGCCTGCGCCGCAAGAGGTTGCGGGTCCATTTATGCCTTGGGAAAAATGTTTAAACGACCTGTCAATATATGTTCCGGACATATGGTCTCAGCCCAACTAACATTTTGGTGTCAGTTACAGGTATTATTATTACTTTTAAATGTTTAACGGAGTAATAATGATCTCAGTTGTAACTATAAACTTTATAAGGTAGTTAAAATATAAATTGAGCTCGAAAAGTGTTAGTAGTATTATACTGAACGACGTTAAACAACTTTTAGAGTTACAATAGTGCTAACTGCAACAAGTATACTTAAGATGTTATAGGTTTAACCTGTTTATAACACCCAAATCTATACAACGGTGCTCGCCGACTCTCGTTAACACTTATTGTTGTTTAGTTTTTTCCGTAAAGTGCCTTATAAGTGTTTTGGTGTTATATTGATTATAAGGTGCAGACATTACTTTTAAAACAGAGTTTGTCAAGAGTATAAGTTCATTTTATGCTTAGCCGGTAGTATTGTCTTGGCTATAGTAATTGTAGTTACTTAAGACTATTAATACACTGTAAAGAGTACTAAAGACTGACAACATTCTTGACTAAAGATGTTGTATCTCGAAATGTGTAATAGAACACTTAACAAAGACATAAAGCTTTAATGTTCGGTCGCCATTGTTTTGGTCAATTAACTTATATATATTGAATAGGTTTTTCAATATTTGACAACAAAATACTTCATTATTTATGTAACTTCTGTCATTCTACTGAAACCACTTAATTTAACATGCTACTGGCTAATAAGGAAAAAAATAAAAATTTGAAATTTCTTTATTATTCTTCATAATTTTTATTTAAAATCTTAACTTAATCCAGGGCGCGTTAAAATTAAGATGAGAAACATGGTATACATTTACAGTAAAATTACCGCGGCAGATTATGTTCACTTCACAATGAAAACTTTAACTCCTTAGTATTTGTATATTCTCCTCTGTCAATTCTGTTACGCCATTCACTGATAGTCACATAATTTTATTAAGTAACAAAGTTAATAGACTTCCCGTCGTAAGATACAAAATACCTACGCTTGAGAATATTCTAACTAACTACTAAGCGATTAAGTGTCAAACAAGTATTTTAAATAGGTCTTGTAATATGTTAGGTGATATTTCATTCTTAACCGAAATGATTCTAACACCTATAGTATTAACCAACTCATCTCTTTTATTTTATTTTTTTATTATTTTATTAAAATCGTGGGCCTCTTTCGTGGTTATATGTGAGTTAGAGCATGCTCTAACTCCATTCTTACAGGTATTTTTAACACTAAGATACTCGATTGGAACCGTTATAAGTATAATATACAGGTTATTTTAACGCCAACGTGCTAGTTGGGAGGACATATGCGCGAAAGACACTTGCGCGAAAAATCACAAAACTCTTAATATATCTGGAAATAGACGTCGTAGAGAGTGGTGGATTTCGCCATGATGTAGATAATTTTGCTCATTTTGATCTGACATATATTACTTTCCAATAACCCTTCTCCTTTTTACCCAATAACGAGAAATATATTTTAACGTAGACCTTTGTAACACGTGCTACGGTCCTACGATGGTGCCGCGTAGCATACATAAGACATCAACAAGACTCCGTATTTTTTACTACACACTATAATTCCTTGTTTTTGAAACAACCAAAACCTGAAGAGTTAAGCTTTTCAGTATGATTGATTACGAAGCTTTGACGCTTTACTTTAAATGAACTGGCTGATTCTTACCCCTAATTAGAAACATATTTTAACGTAGATCTTCGTAGCACTTTGTGCTACGGTGCTACGATGGCACCGCGTAGCATAAAAAAGATTTCAATGCGACCCCGATTTTCTAACCGCAACACTCTACGACATCTATTTCCAGAGATATCTAAGAGATCTGTGATTTTTCGCCCCAGTGTCTTTCGCGAAAGTGGCAGCTCGCGCAAGTGTCTTTCGCGAAAGTGTCATTTGAGCAAGTGTCCACTCGCGCAAATGGTCACTCGTGCAAGTGTCTTTACGCGCAAATGTCCTTCGCGTAAGCCGAACCGTTCCGGGGTTCTATGCATTTTCTATGTTTAATATAAAATAAGTATCTATGTATTGTATTGCGTTTATCAGTTATACGAGGCACACTGAATTTATAAAGAAACTAACTTGTCATAGAGTCCGCAGGTGATCGGAATGCTGGCTTCTACGAGTATTTTCTTCAACGAATCAGCATTTTCACTCACATTCCATTCAACGTGGCAATGCTGCCAGCATACTGGGCACTCTGCCTTATATGACGGCTTAGATTTTTAGGAAATTTATTTAGTGTAAATACTAGTTGTAATTTACAAGTAAGTCTTAATAAATAAGTGTGCATATTAGCTAGGTACATCGGCTATCTAATAATATAACTAGGAAGAGATCCGTGTGACCCGCAGAGCGGACGGGTGGGACGTGAGCCGCGTGCTTCCTCCTGTTTGTTTCACTCCAAGTTCCAACCGTCTCGGCGGGAAACACAAGTGACAGGAGGGCATGCCGCCATCTCAGTGTAGATACCGTTTGTGAATATTAATTGACGATGTTGCGGCGGTTAGTTAATTTAGTCGTTCCTATTCAAGATAAGTTAAACGGCTCTGGGCTCCCCTCCATCAAGTCACTTTGAGTTTTGTTAGTGCTCAGGTACCCTTGGGCCTTGAGGTTTTTGTTGGTAAACAACAACCGAAATAGTTTTATTTTATTTACTTCTACTACTTTACTTCTTAAGTTATTTCTACAACTATGAATTATATTTATAAGTATCCGTAAAAAGTTATTTTCCAGCCACATGTCACTAATTGATTCGGTCAGTGTCTGTTCAACTTCAAACAAACTGACTTCCGCCGGTGCAGTCGTGCACCCGCATGACTGTTTTAAGATTTGGAACAGACTCGGTGGCACCAAATACCATGTGAATGGCGGACATGCTGATTCTTCAACGTATAGTTACACAAGATGGATATTTGTTATTTCCTCCAAATCACCATAGGAAATCAATTAAAAGTGTTTATATTAAAAGTGAATTCTCTACTTTATAATTAATTTTTGGCTTTACCTTTAGTTAATTCGGTTTTATGTATTTCAATAGGTAGTTAACTAGGTAGATGTTAAAAATTCATTACTTAGCTACTTTGTCTATAACCTTTCGGCTTTCACGACCTATCGAGGATCCAAGGGCGGATCCAGCTTTGGTGCCAGGGGGGGGTCACATAGTCGTGGTCAAGTCACATCATTATCATCATCAGCCTATAGTCCACAGCTGCACATAGGCCTCCCCTAATGAGCGCCGTAGCGCTCCGTCTTCAGCTTGCTAATTCTTTGAGCTATGTCGATAACTTTGGTTATCTGTCGGATGTATTCATTACGAATCCTATCCTTTAGAGAAACTCCAAGCATAGCTCTTTCCATAGGTCGCTGAGCGACTTGAACTGATGGACCAGCCCTACCGTGAGTGTCCACGTCTCAGCTCCGTAGGTCATTACGGGTAGGACGCACTGATTGAAAACTTACGTTTGCAAACATTGCGGTATGGATGACGAGAAGATTCGACGTAGTTTTCCAAACTCTACCCAGCCCAGCTGAATCCTTCTTTTGATCTCCTTCTCAAAATTATTTTGACCTAACTGCACAATCTGCCCAAGGTAAGTGTACACGGAAACAATTTCGAGGTGGTGGCCTTCTATGACGACCGGTCTTGGATCAATGTGGTCATTGCCTCATTGGTCATTTTTGCCTCATTGGTGATTTTGGTTTTATCCAAATTCATGCCAAGACCGATGCGTCGCGAGGCTGAGGCTAGGCCATCCAGTCTCGCTTTTGTGGACTATGAGAAAGCCTTTGACTCCGTTGAAACCTGGGCTGTTCTGGAATCCTTACAGCGATGCCAAGTAGACTATCGTTACATCGAAGTGCTGAGGTGTCTCTATGAAGCTGCCACTATGAGTGTCCAAGTACAGGACCAGCAGTCTAAACCTATCCAATTGCGCAGAGGAGTGAGACAGGGGGAATATCATATCCCCGAAACTGTTCACGAACTCATTCGAAGATATGTTTAAGACGCTGGACTGGAAAGGTAAGGGCATTAACATAAACTGCGACTACATCTCACACCTTCGATTCGCTGATGACATAGTCGTAATGGCGGAGTCGCTAGAGGAGCTGACCCACATGCTGGACGGCCTAGCTTCAGCCTCGCGATGTATCGGTCTTGGCATGAATTTGGATAAAACCAAAGTCATGATCAATGGCCACATTGTTCCGGGACCGATTTTCGTAGATGGTCACCTTCTTGAAATTGTTTCCGAGTATACTTACCTTGGGCAGATTGTACAGCTAGGTAAAAACAATTTTGAGAAGGAGGCCAAGAGGAGGATCCAGCTAGGCTGGGATTTGGGAAACTACGTCAAGTCTTCTCTTCATCCATACCGCAATGTTTGAAAACGAAAGTTTTCAATCAGTGCGTCCTACCCGTAATGACCTACGGAGCTGAGACGTGGACACTCACGGTAGGGCTGGTCCACCAGTTCAAAGTCGTCCAGCGAGTTATGGAAAGAGCTATGCTCGGAGTCTCTCTGAAGGATAGAATTCGTAACGAATACATCCGACAGAGAACCAAAGTTATCGACATAGCTCAAAGAATTAGCAAGCTGAAGTGGCAATGGGCCGGCCATATCTCGCGAAGAACCGACAACCGTTGGGGTAAACGTGTTCTTGAGTGGAGACCGCGACTCGGTAAACGTAGCGTAGGACGCCCTCCGGCCAGGTGGGATGACGATCTGCGAAAGACTGCTGTCAGATGCTGGATGCGTCAAGCTGAAGACAGGGCGCTAAGGCGCTCATTGGGGGAGGCCTATGTCCAGCAGTGGACTAATATAGATTGATGATGATGATGATGATGTAGCTCCTGTATAACGGGGCCTCCTCCCGCCTCAGAAGCTCTGAAGTAATATCGTCCTCAGCCAGGGCTTTTCCATTTTTAAGCTGCCTCAGAGCTAACTCGATTTCATCTTGACTGATATCTGGTAGTTCGTCGGTATAGTGGCGTGTCAGGGTGGCTTTGGAATCATGATCTCGTCTGGAACGAGGGGTATGTGCAGTGTACAAACGGCCATAGAAATCTTCTATCTCGGCTGAGATCTCCGGCTTCGACAAAACGGTCCTCCCATCAGGCGTTTTAAGTTTCGTCAGGTGGCTTCTGCCAAGCAGCTGAGTGAATACTTTGTTTTCGCTCTATTGCTTCTTCAATGAGGCGTGTGTTGGAGCTCCGAAGGTCGCGCCGAATCTTCGCGATTCGCTTGTTCAGGTCTGACCTCTCTGACGATGTCACTTGGGTGGTTTCCCGTCTTCTTGTAATCAGATCCAGCTAGACTTATCCTAGAGTTTGGAACTCCTGCCATTACATTGTTTTCTGCACAACTTAATGCCCTCGTCCCTCAACGTTTCCACTAGATAAGATTATGTAGGGTTTCGTTAACGTCATCAGTGGGTTCCAAAGCAACAAATCTATCCCAGAGAAGCTGCTGAAACTTTACGGTGCCCGCCATGATTTGGATTGGATTGGATTAGGTCGGAGCGTGGGCTTCATCGGACGGTTTCTTTTAAGCTTAAAGTTGATATTCAAAGTGCCTCGGAACAGTCAATTATCAGATCCGGTGTTGAACCTGATCACTGAGACATCTCTGAATATGTGCTTGCTATCCGACATGATTTTTTTGAATTCTATCTCATTTTTAGTCACAGTGTCGGGACTTCGCGATGAACACTTCCTTTTGGGCTGTTTGTTTCTTATAGAAGGAGTTCATTAAGAACAAACCCTCTTCCTCAAGGAAGTTGACAAGCATTTGGCCCCTGTGATTCCTAACTCCATAACCATGCGGGCCAGTCTGGATTCCCACCTTGCCGTTAAAGTTCCCCATAACAACGTTGAAGAGAGCCTTAGTGGTGTTGTTTAGGGCTTTGGATATGTCTTCGAATACATACTCCACTTCATCATCCGAGTGTGCCGAGGTCGGTGCGTAGACTTGAATTACCTTCATACTATTCCGCTTGCATAGTCGAAGGATCAGTTACGCTACCCTGGTCGACACACGGGATATTTCTTGAACGTTGTAAGAGAGGGCCCTATTGAAGAGAAAACCTACGCCACCCTGGGAAGTTTTATCACCCTCGCGAAAGTAGAGAAGATGGCCCGAGTCTAGGGTTACGGTGTCCTTCCCCTCTCTACGGACTTCACACAACCCAAGAACTCATTTAATGTTCTCTACTCCACTTCCAACTGCGCTAGATGATGGTCAAGCCTCAGAGTGCGTCCGTTAAACGTAGCCAGGGTCAAAATTGCTACAAGTAACCAGAAAAACCTACTAATAACTCAAAAACTTATATAAAGAGATTAAGGCAGTTTTTAATTGAAAGTAATTCATTTTGATAAGGATAAGGTCAGGAAGAAGAAGAATAAGAATTAATACCAAGGTAAAAATAAAAGCCTTTTCTAGTGGCGGCATTATTTATTTAACTACGGGTATTTATCGCGTTAATTTACCTATTTTTCCCGACGTTTTCGAGGTTTACACACTGTCGTTTTCACGGGATGACTCATGATGGGTCATCTTGTGACCACGACACGTAGTGAAAAAATTCTATGTCTATGACCACGACAGTGTGTAAACTTGTCGAAACGTCGGAAAAATAGGTAAATTAACGCGATAAATACCCGTAGTTACATAAATATTGATAATAATGTTTAAAAAACTTAATCTATATTGTGACAAACCTAGATCTTGGACCCAGCCCAGGGGGGGGTCATGACCCCCATGAACCCCCCCGTGGATCCGCGCCTGCGAGGATCTTTGAGAAAAGCGTGCAGATTTATGATTTAGTTTTACAATTGCTATGAGCTCAAACCTAACGTCCAGTAGTTAGTACCTGTCATTGGCTGAATGAGAGTTTACCTAAGACTACTTTTGATACTGGAATTTAAGGTGAGCCGCGGAACAAACTGCACCTGAATAATGACTCATCATCATCACGCCTGTATTAGTCCATTGCTGGACGTACCTAGGTATCCCCAATGACCAGAAACTGAATGAAACCTACTGCAATTTGTTTTTTAGTTCGGTAAAGTTTATTAATGTATCGCAATACTAATATAACATAGTTTCAATACAAACTAATGTGTTAAGTACAATATAAAAGAAATATCCAGTTTATACAGAATCAAATAAAATATACAAAGAAAAACAATAATAAAAAACAACAAAAAATAAATAAGTAAACACAGATGCTGTGTTTACTTGTGATGTGAAATACAGAAATACAGAAATACAGAATTTATTCATTATTCTTAAATAACATGTCAGAGTAATTATAATTAATTACATTATATGAATTATTCATATAAAACATTACATTATATTTTTAGACAATTTATATAATAATTTATATAAATATACAATTATATTTAAGTTAACAAGGCGGTAGTTCCAGGTATTCCTGCACGTCATAGAACACCGATTCTGTTAAATATTTTCTTAATCTATTTTTAAATACAGGCGTGGAAGGTGCATCACGTATTTTCACTGGCAATCGGTTATAGACGGAAGGTCCCATGACATAGACTGAGCGATGAGATTTTTGAAGTCTGTGTTCAGGTGTTATCAGGCGGTGCGAGTAGCTTTTGCTCCGCATCTCGCGGGTCGTGTTCACCCCACGACGCTGGAACAAGTCCAAATGTAGGTGAGTGAACAGGGCTACCTGGTGTATGAGCTCAGATGGTAGAGTCATAATATTTAATTCTTTGGAGAGTTCCCTGCACGATACGTCACTCGGGACACCCACTATAGCGCGCACAGCTCGTTTCTGCATTACAAATGCTCGCTGGCGGTCGGCGGCTCGCGCCCACAGCTCCACGCCGTAGGTCAGGGTGCTATGTACTGTTGCGTAGTAACACGCCCGAACCACGTCGCGCGAAGCTGTGCTCGCCAGCCTCCGGAGTGCGAAGCAGGCACTACCTAGCCTACCGCACAGCTTGTCTATATGGGTGTCCCACATGAGGGAACTGTCCAGGTGAAACCCTAGCAGTTTCGTAGTTTGGACTTGTTCCAGCCCCGCGCTACCGGCGACGACCTTTAGAGGGGGGCATCTCCCTTTGAGACTGAACCCCATGACACAAGTTTTATCCCTGTTTAACGCGAGGCCATTAGCACGGAACCACATCTCTAATTTTCGTATAACCTCATTCAATCGATCTTCCAACTCGCGATTGGTGGGTGCCGATACCACCGCGGCTACGTCGTCGGCGTACATGTAAATCTCCGCACCGCTTATGCTGCCAGGTAAGTCGTTCAGGAGCAAGCTGAAGAGGGTATTTGTGTTTATTTACTTTCTGTTGCGAGAATAGAACCCGCACCATCCTGCGTCGCAGCCGGACCTTCGTCCGCTGAGCCACAGAGGTCGTCAGAATCATAGACGCACTAGACACATTCAGTTACCTATGTACCTACCTACACATCAGTTTGTAGACAGTAAGATCATTTCCTCACTGCTACTACATAGTATCATAAAACGTCGCTCAGCACCAAAAAGTAATTCCTACGAGAAGAGAGAATCCTCCGCGATGACGTCACAAAGCCTGAGGTACCTACATCGGACCTACGCGTCGTGTCTGAACACTGCACCTATCGAGACGCAATCAAGCTAAGAGCATCGCTCTATGCCAGCTGTAAGTCGACGGAGTAGAGTCTAGAGTCGCAGGGTTGCTGCGAGGACCTCAGGGGAACAGGGATTAGCTATTCTTATGGAAATGCGTCAGGCAGTTTGTGATTTTCGTAGTTATGTTGGTACGTGCACGTGTTTTTGCATCGCGGCGGCTTATTTGAGGTTGAGCAACTCTACAAATATAATTTTGGTTAAGGTTTTTCTTTTTATAGCTTCTGCGTGCGGATTCAAATGTAGTTAATACATTACTTTAAATTAATAAAAGATATAGCTTACTTTATTTTTGAATTTAATATATTTTACATTTTGCTCTACATTTTTTGAAACACAATAAAAGTCTACGTTTTATTCCAGGGCTAGAAGTATCTACGGTATTTTACCTACGTCTGTTACAAAATGTCAGCTCGATCCGTTTAGTAGTTTGGACGTGAAGAGATCACAAACATCCGTCCCAACATTCTCATTTATATTTTATTATTAGTGTGATAGTTCGCGGTATACGATCAGAAATAGAAAAGGTAACTGAAATATTAGGTCCTTACATATGAAATTGGCGTTTTGTATGGGAGGAACAAAAAGTCGAATATTTTTTAATATAATATGAACCATTATTTTCTATGCACTTTTGCCATCTTATAGGTAGTTCATTGATCCCTTTACCAAAAAAACCAGTCGGACGGGAATCAATAAAATCTTTGAAGGCGATTTGGACTGCCCCATCGGAGTTGAATTTTTTCCCTTGCAAGAAGTTATCCAAATTTCGAAAAAAATGGTAATCTGTTGGGGCAAGGTCCGGGGAGTACGGAGGATGTCTTAGACTTTCCAATTGAAGCTCTTCTAATTTAGTAGTCGACGCGCGTTTGCCGGTTTGCTTCAGTCAATTCGTGAGGTACCCACCTTTCAAGCTTTTTAATTATTATTATTATAGTTTTATCACTAACACCGCAGCCTGCAGCTAACTCGGACGTGGTTTGCGATGGATCCGCTTCCACAATAGCCTTCAACTCTTCATTATCAACTTGAGTCTCAGGCCGTCCACGGGGCTTGTTCTGCAAGTCGAAATTTCCAGAACGAAAACGTTGGAACCAAAAACGAACTGTGTTTTCTTTTGCAACACGACCGCCATACACATCATTCACCCTTCGAGTTGTTTCCGCAGCACTAGTGCCACGGCGGAACTCGTACTCGTAAATAATGCGATATTTTAAGTTTTCCATTTTGTAAAATGAGTGACGCAAACAGAAAAAAACAGAAGAAAAAAAACAAATGAATGACGATCATCGAAGCACAAATACATGAGTCTATAGCTGTACAAATTTGAATTTGGAATTCCTTACCAAAGAGGAGAAATTTGTGATTAAAGTGGCCAGTACGAAAAACGCCAATTTCATATGTAAGGACCTAATATTATATCGTAGATGTTAAATTAGATGATGTAATGACGTAGATGATGATGAAGCTAGGAACTCTGTATCTGTCTAATAAGGAAGTTTCCAAATTTTTTATTTAAATGTAGAAAAATAATACTATACTTGCAATAAAGACCAGTGAATTTTTTTTTCAATTATCTTCGTAAATGACGAAGTTATGATACTTTTCCCGTCCGGTTTAAAAGTTCTCGGCGCGCGGCCGCTCAACAACGTCATGACGTCACAACTTCCGCGAGACGCTCGAGTCGAGTTGTAATCGATGCGCGGTCACCTCAGACGGTTGTTGCTTTTGGCTAAATCAAGACCGAATGGATATTATCGTTGTTGAATCTGTGCAGGACAACATCTACATAGTTTTAAGATTGCTAGTATTTTTCTGAAGGTCTGATTATCAGGTTTTAGAGTTCAAAATCGTTCGTCGTTTTCAGTTATCATCATAGAATAGTGTTGGTACTTGTCTCCAACAAAAATAGGCCATAGGTTATCTTTATATACTGGCCATAGATCGTTATCCTACCTGGCCGGAGGGTGTCCTACACTACGTTTGCCCAGTCACGGTCTCCACCCAAGAACACGTTTATCGCAACTATCTAATAGATTATCTCATAGTTGATAGAAAACAATATATGTACCTACCTACTTTCGTGTAAATAAGGTTTATTTTGTGTACAGTCGAACATTCTAGAGCTTTCGGGAATGTGCAGAAAGCTCTGGAAAGTTCTGGAATATACGAGATCAAATACAAATTATCTATTACAGTAAACGTAAACTAGTTAACATAGCTTGGGTTTGGAACCCTATTTAAATAAAGAGATACCTATGTGTGTTAGAGGGTTCCGCTCTTCCGTAATATACAGTTACAATAATATTGGAAGGTGCGTATTTGAAAGATTAAATTAAAACATTTAATATTGTTTGCAAAAGTTTGTTAGCATTTGATTGTTTAGATAAGGGTGCGCCTGTGTGTTTGTGGCGTGTGTGTATAAGTATATGTGTGTGTTTGTGTTTTGAGTTGTGTCTGTGTTGTGTGCATGTGTGAGTACCTTACCGAGTGTGTTGAGTTGGTTTATATGTGACGAAGATCATTCGAGAACATAGTAGAAACTTCTGGAAGCCTATAGAACAATCTCTAAGTCTGTATAATGTTATCAATAAATCCTCTTCACTAGTCCTCTAAAATCCCAACATTATGATTTTGATGTAAATATGTAACGTTAGGAAAATATGCTCTTGTAATTCCGATCACTGCTTATTAATGTTCATGACTTTGAAGTATATCATATCAAGGTTCTCGATCGAATCGAAAAGAAAGAAAGAGACAATGGGAATGACAGAGACAGATTTACCTTTCGGAAAATCGTGGAAACATAAGACAAGGACAGCTGACGGTGTGGCTGGCGTTTGAATGAAAGGGACAGAGTTATTTCTCTAGAAATTTGTCGATTTTCAACTAAGTTTTGTAATGTTACGAGGTACCTATTGGAGATATAAAAGGCCGAACATGTCCGACGATTATTCATTCAATGTTTGGAATGGATTAAGTATAGATTAAGTCTTTGGAAACGAATAAGTGAAAAAAATAGTAGACTAATAGAAATGTAAATGCAGTATTGCAGTAGGTATGGAAATATAATAGCTGTTCTCACAGAACAGTCTTTAAATTCTACGTCATCTTCATATATAGGACTTTCCCATCCTCGTCGCCAATGAAGTATTTAGCACTGTGTTAGTACGGGAAAAACGGCCGGTAGGAAAAACCAAAGAAAAGACACGTTGCTTGACTGAAGTTTATTGCGGTCTGACATAACTGAGAGAGAAAAGCACCTACCCACATTATATTTATTAGAACTAACTACCTACAATGATCTACATACATCACACTAGTGACGTCGCATAGAATCATTATGGAAACCGTGCAAGTTGATGCTACACCACAGTATATAATATTGTGTCGTGCCCAAGTGCACAAGTACCTACAACTATTAGTGCACCCGATAAACATTATTTTATGGTGCCTAAAAAATAAGATTGGTGCAAAGTTATTAAAGGAAAGAAATCTTTTTCAAATAAAATAAACACTAGATGCGCCCCGCGGCTTCGCCCACGAAACAGAGATTTTTGACATACAAATTCCAGAAAGTTGTTGCACACCCCCTAGTTATTGTTATTGAGTAAAAATAAAAAATACGTGTTAAATTATTCATTCCAGAGATAAGTTGTACCGAGTTTTGAGAGAATCGAACCAAGGAATAATTATTTTCCATACAAACTTTACCACCCCATTTAACCCCTTCAGAGATTATTTTTTCTAAATTTTACTATCCTATATGTTATTTTAAGTCCCAATCGATTTACATACCAAATTTCATCTAAATAACTTAAGTAGTTACGGAGATTATAGATAACAAACATTCACACAGACTTTCCCATTTATTCTAATAGTAAGATATTAAGATATTAATAAGGTTACTTAATACTTTATATTGGATTGGTTACTTAATACTTTATACTCACACCACACACCGCGTTCCATTTACCTACTTACTTACTGTGAGCGACAATCGACGAAACAGCCGAAAAACGCTTTCCGCCCCTACTGTACCGTTGACTCGCCGGGAATTGTGACGTCACAGGCGAAATGCCTCGCACTTATTTCAAAATACGTTTGGGGTTTAGTAAAATTGGAATAACTTTGTCATTTTTCAAGTTTTTTAAATAATTCTTTCACCATATATATTGTAATTTATATGCCCTTCAATTCATGTAAGTAGTTTTTATTTTTGAAAAATTGGAAACTTCCTTATTCTTAATATGTAAAGGAGTGAGCGAGCTTGATTGTTCCACAGGGATACCTAACTTATCTAGTTAAAACTTTATCGGTGAACCCTATTGATTGCAATAAATCAGAACGAGCTATATACCTCTACTTACGTTTTGATTTACAAAACTCTTAGTTTGTAGATAGATTAAATAATTTTATGAACTTTCGTTATCGTTGAAAACCGAACATACACCATCGATCGACTTGATTTTATTTTCGTCTTATTTTAATACTAATGCATGTATGTACGTATCCTTATGTATGTATCCTACGTATACTTATGTATGAATCCTATGTGCACATTTGTTCTCACTTCTAACAACAAGGTGTAGCAGAAACGGCTACGGTAGGAAAATACTGCCAAGTTCCAATAAATTTACTACTATCGATCGACGAAGCTTTACTGACTTTACTGACCTCCATTGTATCGACAACAGGCTCTTTTCGATAATCCTGGCCCTAACCCTAAGTGAGACATCCCCCGCTAAGCTTCCTACCGAGCGCTCCACTCTGGACCGGGACGGGTTCGATCCGGACGCAGCCGACCGCGCATCCTTAACTCTAGCTGCCTTTATTACAGTTCTGTCTTTCTCTCTCAGATATTGTATCCTTTAGAGGTGCCTCCTTCACAGTTAGTTAGTCATATGAGGTTATCTCTAACACGCGTTCCTTCTATACATACTTGTGTTTAGAGGTTAATGTTATGTTACTGAATGCATCAAATTTAAAATTATTATTTACTAGATGTATACCAGTTTTTTTTTCATACTCAATACATAACCCCTATGGGTTATTTTGTAAAAATAAAAAATACGTGTTTAATTATTTATTTCATATTTTGTTTATACCGAGTTTTGAGTATATCGAACAAAGGAAAAATAATTTTCCATACATACTTTACCAGCCTCTTTAAGCACCACAGAGGTTAATTTAAAAAAAAAATTAGCCTATGTCTTTTATTCTAGGTCCTTAACTATCTACGTATTAAATTTCATCTAAATAATAATTCTTAAGTAATTACGAAGTTTACTTATAACATTCCACAGACTTTCCCATTTATTACTATCGTAAGAAGTAAGACTAATAAGCGCTATGGCGCTCATTGGGGGAGGCCTATGTCCAGCAGTGGACTAATATAGGTTGATGATGATGATGATGATGAAGAAGTAAGATAGTAAGATTTCACTTTACTTTTTATAACTTGTGTACTAACTAACTCATCATGCTATCCTACTTAATTCATCATGTAGCCATGTCAGTATATTTCCTATACCAATAATACATTTGAATCTCCATTTATATGTATATAATACTATGTTCAAGTTATTTACTTGGATTATCCAGATTTTTAAATTACCTATTTAATAAATACAGTAATTAAAAATAGATTCAGATCTTTATGTACTAAATGTGAGTCCGATCGATTCATTCAAGTAGTTCTGGCGTTGTTTTTACACAGACCTCGTCACAAACTTTTGATGAGATCATTCATCTGGGGCGACAAATAAAGAACTCACTTTTATTTCCTTTCTTCAAAATAAAACGTATATTAAAGGAGTTACTTAATTGACTTTATCTTCACTTACATTTTAAGTCCTTATGCAAGCAGTTGAAGCTATAACAATTGTTTTTTAAAACGTAGGTTAAAATAAACCTTTACAGAGTACCTAAGCTCATAGGCTTTCTGTAGCAGGCATCAAGACGAATGAATAGTTTGAAACTTTGAAAGGGCTAGCTCTTGAAGAGGGAAAGAGAGAGAGAGAGGCCCTCAGGCGGGCGACGCCCTCCTCCTTCAGCTTTAAGGGCATGCTTTGCATGGTATTCACCTGACTTCACCCCATTATTTTATAGGAAAGGATACACATTCCGTAGGAACCTAACTGAAGCTGCATAATGCTGAGACAGGAACCTTTGTGGATGTTATTCAAAAAATCCAATATTCTATAGCAAGAAACTATTTAAATAATAGATGTTTACCAAAAATTTACAGAGTTTTTTGGCCCTAGGTATTGTTGACTCACAACACAACTCTAATGCTATTTTCAACTCTATTCGTAGAGTTTGTTTTCGTTTTGTTTGAGTTCCGCGCGGGGACAGAGCGACCGTCACTCGCCATTGTTTTACAGCACAGCTGTAGAACTCGGTGCGTCAGCCGTGCTGCCCGCGCGGAGGGACGACCGCGCTGCATGTTTCTATGAATATTTGAATACTATTTGGGCTTCAGCTTAGAGCTTTGAAATTGAATGAACCTACCTAATAGTCGACGTTCAATTTGCACCATTTTGGAAGCTTAGTTTAGTGCTGTCAAGCATAGGTATGTAGGTAGGTACCTAGACCTAATCTACCGAACTTCTGAAGAGTGTTCTGCGAAAATGTTATTTTTCTTATGTAACTGTTCTATACCTGATTCATGTTATGCCTTGTTGATTTGACTTCAATTACACGTTTGCCTTTACTTGTTTTTACTTATGGTTTTGTATGTACTAGAAATTTTCTCTTGTTTAATTTTAAGTATATCAGTCATCTAGTACCCATAACACATGCTCTACTTAGCTTGGCGCTAGATGATGCTGTGTTGATTGTTCAGATTTTTTTTATTTATTACTTCTCAAAATGTATGGAGAAGCTGAGTGATAACTGATAAGTAAGTATCATTATAAACATAATTATCATCAATATTACTACCTAATGTTCGCAAAGTGACCTACAAGGTAAATAGGGAGTAGTTATGTCTACTGAAGTGCACTAGGTACTACTCATCTCAGCATCGTCCCTGTTCACGTCGCGAAGCTGAGTGTCCGCACGAGAGAGTCCGGACGCATCCAGTAGTATACCTATTGTAAAGACGACGTATTCATTGTGAAGGGGAAATGGGAAAAATCCCTAACTTTTCCATTTGCAAAAATTGCAACATAACTTTTTGCTTTTCTCCCCTTTAGGCTTGTGACAGGGCGTTGAAAGTGGATAGGTTGTATGACGTGTTCCGAGGCTTTGTGCAGTTTCTGACGAGGGCTTGCTTCGTCCACTCGGGATACCTGCACGAGAATACCTGTCATCATGAGAGATGCACGCGCGGAATTAAATCTGTTCACTCGGATATATTCGAAACACAACTTTTTAGTTCTTGGTTTTTTCTATGTAAGCACCTACTACATACTAAAAATATCCATCTTTGTTAATATTGTATTAAGTATATAGCTATATCAATAGCACAAGCGCTGCTCGGCCGAGCTGAGTGAGGGCCGAGCTCGATCATTACTTAGGTGTTTATTATTATGATACGTGTTCAATAAACGTGATATAATATATATACCTACCTAAGACACGTTAAATAGTTATGCTTTGTCATTTTGTTGTTTTTTGCTTCACATGCTATTAAATGATAAATATTCAAGCAAATATGTAAGTTCTTACCTACATAACAGAAATACTCGGTATTTCGAAAAATCTGTGAAAATAACTAGGTGGGTAGGGTAAATACCGAAGTAGGCATACCTACTGAATTCCTGAAGGAATAACTTCACTTTCACGTAGGTAGTATTACAAGCGCAGTCTTTACGTGGCCTTATTCGAAATGATCTGACAAATCATAAAAAAACTATTTTATAATATAACTAGCTGCGCCCCGCGGCTTCGCTCGCCTGTATTTATTTGTCGAATGGAGAACAATACATATTATGTGTGTCAAAGACTGATTAAGACGTTTGATTTTGTGATGGGGAGGGCACATTTGGATTGCGAAAGTATATTCGGGTTTCGCTGCATTCTAGAGGCGGCGGCGGCGCGGCGGCGGCGGGTCGCTCTGGGATCTATCTGTGCGTGCTTATCTGTTTCTTTGGATCAAGTTATATTAATATTCATATAATGTATAAGATTCATGTGGAATATATTATTATTTACATAAACACAGCACAGGGTTGTTTTTTCATACCAATTTCAGAAATGTCCGTAGAAACGTCCTTGGGCTAGTTTTGTAAAAATAAAAAATACATGTTTAATTTTTTGTACATGTTTAATTGTTTTATGTTTTAGTTATAGCTTACACTGTATATTTTGTGGAAACCAAATAAACTTTTTCTTATCTTATCTTATTTACTTGGTAGTTTATTTGTACCGAGTTTTGCGTGAATCGAACAAGTAGGTAGCTAATTATGTTCTGCCATACAAACTTTACCACCTTTTTTAAACCCCTCATAGGAAAAGTACTCAAAATTAGATAAGCATGTGTTATTCTAGATCCTAAACTTCAATTTTCATATAAATAAGTTAAAAAGTTAAGTAGATACGTTTTATCAAACATTCACACAGACTTTCACATTTATTACATATTAGTAGGATTGTGAAAATCATAAAACTGCAAACATTATTATGAAATCGCAGGCGCGCTGAAGGGCCGCGCGGCAGGGCTGCCCCCGCCGCCGCGCCGTCATTACGGAGGGCTGACTCCACGCCACGCGGCGCCCCTACGTTACTCTCCTCCCCTTTCGATCCTTGAGCTGCATTTACACAGAGATCCTATTCTTAGTTAGGTTTCATTTAAAAGCGGAAGCTTACTACTACTTATTAGGTATTAGGGAGGCTGCTTTGTTTGTTAAGATGTTTTAAATAAATTAATTCATTGATTCTGACAACATAAAGATCTACAGATTAGAGGAGTGAATGTCACAAAGTTACAGTAGTCAAAAGGTTAAAAAACATTTAAAATAGAGTAGGTATGTATCTATTTTAGATGATTAAATATAAAAATTAATTCTGTTGGTACAAAAAGTAGAATGATTTTTTTATAAAAACAGTGTTTCAGCACATAATAAGGCTTGACATCTAATGTTTTTGCTGATTACTGCAAGAACCCATATCGAGCTGTGGGTGCTGCCCAGCGGTTGATGATGAAGAGATATGTTGCGAACATGACACGCTGCAGCGCTGTGGCGGAGAGTTCTATGATTACTACTCTAATATATGGATCTTTGTGTCTGAATCAATGAATGAATTTAATTGAATTTTAAGCGCTGAAGCGATACGTGTAGAGCTCACGCTCTCAGGTGAGTAACATGTACTGTCTACGAGGTGAAATTTAATGTAGTTACTTAACTAGTTATTATAAACCACCAAGCGATTGGAACACTAAGAATTTGGTAGATACCTATTCATTATTTTCTCATAGCAGTGGTTCTGTACGACTGTACCACCGGTGACAAAGAACGAGGACCTAAGGGGTCCGGCTCCGAATTGGGCCGCGGCGTCAGCCTTGACCTGCCCGAATTTTATTACCTTGCACATCGCTCAAAGTTTTTCGGGGTAATTTATTTTAAAACATTTCTATGTATGTCTTCGAGCTCGACAGCAAAGTTGCGCCTCGCTCCGGTAACTCAGCCTCATACCATACAGGTTCTGAGCTAATGCGGGGACCTCTAGTAAACTCTATTTAGATTTTGTAGTTGTAAATATCTAAATGTTTTTTTATTTGTATTTTGCTATTAAATGGAACGGCAGAAGCCTTTGTCCAACAGCTGCAGCATTGCAGCGCTAGTTGTAAGTGGAGTGGTGGCCGCATTGACCCGCTCGCTGTCGACACGTGCAGTCGCGCCGCGCCGCACTGCCTGCCTCGCCGGCGCCGGCCAGCGCCCGCCGGCGCCGGCAGCGCCCGCCCGCTTCCTGTGTGCATTCGGCAGAGGGTGCTGTTTACGTGTGGCGCAGGTGCATTGTACTCATTAACGTCATTCTTTGCAGACGCGGGTTATTTAGCACTTCTGTTCAGGGGAGCCAGGCTCGTACCGGAATGTGTTCAAGTGTTGCCAGTTTTAAAGTTAAACAGCTTTTTTTAATACGTTTTCGTATGAAATAGTATTTTTTTGTTTTTATTACGACTAGGTATGTATTTTTATATGAACGCTAGCATATTTCGCTTTTTACACATAAAAATGATCAAAAAATTAAAGTTCACCGGCGAACGCTGATCGTTTGTATGGACAAACGTAGGTTAGGTACCTAATAGCACAATTATTTATAATTCGAGCATTTTTACCATATTCGCTGATTTTGGTAGGTACTATTCTCGGGATAGTTACGTTTATCAAAATAGATATCTACTTCTAACGCAACGTTCCTAAGCATTGTGCTGTGCATCTTTTTTTGTCTAACAGGACATATTTTCTTCCTTCCTATTTGTTTGGTATTCAAAAAAAACAATATTTCGTGTTTATATTTGGGCTGATTTTTAGACGCAAGTCGAATTGAAGTTGCGAGAGAGGTCGCCGGAATGTTAGGAACGGAACTGAACCGTGCGGGGCACAGTGCGGGGCGCGGCGAAGACGACCCGAGGCGCCTCGGCGCGAGGTGGCCAAGAACAGCCGGTTCCTAGGATCCATCCGAAGGATGGACCTCCTTCTGTACATCTAACGCTCCCGCTGCCGAGCCGCCTCGCAAGCGTGGCGACTATCGCTTAATCTCCCCAAGAACATGGTCGCCTGGAGGCATGTCCGTGCAGTAGTGATGTTCTGATGAGGAAGCAGTCGTCGCGCTCCCATCTCGTGCCTAGGTCTGATATAAGGTGGCAGGGCTGACCTTGGTGTCGACGTCCCGGAAGGGCACGGCGAGCCAGGGCGCGCGCCCGAGCGCGGCGCGGAAGGCGGGCTCGGCCGGCCCCGGCGCGCCGCGCGAGCAGTCGTCACGCTCCCACCTCGTGCCTAGGTCTGATATAAGGTGTCAGTGCTGACCTTGGTGTCGACGTCCCGGAAGGGCACGGCGAGCCAGGGCGCGCGCCCGAGCGCGGCGCGGAAGGCGGGCTCGGCCGGCCCCGTCGCGCCGCGCGCCCACAGCACCACCTGCACGACGCGCAGCCGAGCGCGCTCTCGCTCGTACACCTGCCGCAGCCGCGCCTCGAACTCCTCGCTCTCGTCGCTGACGTTGGCGAAGGAGAAGTATATCCCGCACAGGCAGCCGTCTCCCTCCCGCTCGCAGCCCGCGAGCGCCTCCACGGTCGGGACGCTCTCCAGCTGCCCGCTCTCTCCGCTACGAACTAGGGTTTTCCCGAAAAGTTTTTCGCGCCAATCCATTTTTATGATGTCATTGTCCTTTTTCGTGATTTTTGGTTTAGTTCACTTTTAAGATTATTATATTAGGTAGTATTATCATAGCATGTACATTTGTACAATGTAAGTACGTATATAAATAATACATTGACCGACCTACCCAGCGCTGAACTGCAAAACCGCAAAACTGACTGATGTAGACTACTTGAACAGAGATGAGAGATGTTCTAATCCTTTTCAAGATAACATTTTGAGAACAACGAAACTTTTGAAAGTAGGTAAGTAAAGCTAAGCCGAGACGAGGCGCGTCATTCTATTGCACCGAGGAGCAAGCGGCAGATCAACGACCGCCCTCCCGCGCGCTCGCGGCCAGACTGAGGGACGCACGCGGGAGGGAGGGGGAGAGCCAGACGCAAACATTCAAGGATAAACAAGGATGAAAAAACGAGCATAGCTTGTGTTTAAACAGATAGGTATTTTAGAAAGGTGAATGCACAATTAGTTTAGTACTCACTTGGCTATGCGGCCTCAGCTGAGCGACGCTTTGTTTTAGGTGGAATGTCAATATGAGTAGGTTCAACATAGGAATGTTGTGGATTATTAGCAGCGCCGCCGTGCGGTTTCACCCGCGTTATTCCGCTGCGGGATAATAAAAGCCTGTGTTACTCCAGACTATAATCTATCTCTGTGCCAAATTTCATCCATATCCCTTCAGTAGTTTTTGCGTGAAAGAGTAACAAACATCCATCCATACTTACAAACTTTCGCGTTCCTTTATAATATTAGTAGGATGGATAGGTACACGGCACGGCATTGGCCTTTTCTCTTTTGATTGAGCTGTACACTGAAAGTGAACATAGTGGTCATTCAGCAATTGATAAATAATACATTTCTAGTAATCATTCATTTAGGAGGTACCTATAGTTATTACAGGTACCTATTCCTTGTAGCAATGTGTAACGCATCTGTTCAATTTGCATTTCGCTCTGTACCAATATATCTGTATATCTCGAGAATCATTTGGACATAGTAAAAATAACAGACATGCATTTTCTTTTCAATATTTTTGGTTATGGTGGTTTTCCTACCCAAAGAGCACAATCTCCTCCTTGAGATGTAGGGGAGCATCAGGGGCCAACCTCGAAACAGTTCGAGGAGGATCATGGAGTAATCATTATCATCATTAGGTATCTACCTAAGTACTCTAGTGTAGGTACTGTGTTTGAAATACCTAAATATTCCTATATACTAATGTCTGAATTTTTTTACCAATGAGATATGAGATCATTGATATTCGAAGAAGGCGAACAGAACTAATGTTTCAAAACTGCCGATGTATTTTTTTTTATAAAATACATTACTTATGTATATATTTAGTTTGAAAAGTAAGTATTCCATGGCTATTCCTTGGCTGGATAAAGCTGTCTGCGTCTTGGGCGTGATTAAATCCCTTCCGCACTCTGGACTCGGAGTCTATACCGCGATTCAACAACATAGATAATTTTTGTAAACAAATGAGTTACAAAACCACAGGAATATTGGAGAAACATATTTTACGACACTGGTATCATCATAGCAAGCTGCAGGAGCTTCAAACTATTCGTGTTTTTGATAGTTTTCATTCATCATTCCATTGGTCTCTCATTCGTTGTCAAACTCAAACTTACATCTTTTTCGCTGTGCTTGAGCAATTATGTGTTGTAGAAGTTTAAGTTTTGCTTTTTAGTTGTTAGCTTGCAGGTACCCTGCTGTTGTATGTTATTATTTTAAGCTTTTCTTAAGTTTACATTCATAAATTTCATTGTTTACATAAAATATCTATGTTTCTGAATCAGAGTATAGTAGATAGTCCCTCTTGAATCCGGAGTGGCGCATGGCGATGCGTTCGTGTGGTTCGGGCGGGCGCAAGGAACGCCCGCCGCGCGACGCGGAGGCTCTGCCGCAGCACCCACCTCTTCGTATCATCTCTATATTTTTTGAAATGCTCTAATAAGACTAACTACAAACTTGTAAACTTGCATGTGCATCAAGATATTTTGTAGACTGAAACATTAACTTGAAATTGTTTTGAGTTCACATCTAATAGATCATTTTTATTGATTTCAATAAAAGCTTCAGCGTCTCAAACGAAGTCACGTGCGTTAATCTAGAACAAATTGGAGAAGAACAAAGAAGCACTTACCGCGACGCTGAGTAATTCCGACAATTAATTACATTTATGTGAAATCGATAGTTCCCGCGCTGTCTGCGACGCGCGACGGACGAGGACGTCGTACGAGGATACTGCGACCAAACGACTTTCTTACAAGGTTACTGCGTACATACTAATTTAACATCCCTATTGGTTGGACTAAGAACGGGTTTATTGACCTAATTTTTTACTAGGTAAGTACACAATTATAAACTCTTATGCCAGTGTAATCAAATTTTTGCCCGTAATCACAATTAAGTAGGTAGGTATTTAATACTATTTTGTTTCAACAACCAATAGGTAATTAAAGGGATTGTGATGTATTTTGTACGTTAAAAAATAAAATAAGTACCTATAACTCTAGGATGTTTTTGTTTCTTATCAAATATGACCGGCGGCCCAACAAGGCACGAGTATGGAGCACGCAAATAGCTAGGGTCCCGTCGGACAGGAAACTCGCTGAATTTAGTCGTACCTAAATTAGAACACTGATAGCTAAGGCTCGCTTTTGGTCAAGTTAAACTGGCAGTTGCCTTGGATCGACAGCACTGCATGGCGGCGCTACACAAGCTTGACACCGTTCCTTTCAACCGTCTTCAAAAATGGACAAGATCTCGATTCGACTGCGCTCTTTTCTATCTATCAAATGATCAAGATTTGACTAGTAGGTACCTACCTAGTTTTTGAGCGATATCCTTAATGTAAAATCTACTTAGTATGTATTTTATCGATTTTGACTACATTGCTGATGTTTATTTTTTTATTTACTGTTCTATTTTTGCTGTAAAGAAATTGAAGTCTATTTATAGTTTTTTAAAACATCTAATTATTGTGATTGATCCGTCAGATCGTAAACCTACGAGACTACGAGTTGATGTTTTCTGAGATCGTTTTCTCCCAGAAGCAATTATCATTTAAATTAAATGAAAGAAATTTCATTGAACTTCAATAATTTATTGATACAATAATCACAAACGCTTAGCACCTGTTTCATTTGAAGCGATCTTCGAGATTTCGTTGGACCATTTTACGTATGTACCTATCTAATGGTGTTGTTTTCTTAAACTAACACTCTCAGTCGGTATCAAGAGGGACATTTGCGCGAGAAGACATTTGCGCGAGTGGACACTTGCGTAGAGAGTTGCGCATTTCGCTATAATGTAGATAATTTTGCTCTCTTTGATCTGACATATATTATTTTCCCATAAAAATGTGTTTCTCGTTATGGGATAAAAAGGGGAAGGGGGCCCTTTTTATCCCATAACGAGAAACACATTTTAACGTAGACTTTCGTAGCATGCATGTGCTACTGTGCTACGATGGCGCCGCATATAGCAAACAAAATACTTCAACGCGACCCCACTTTTCTTACTAGACTTTATATCAAAGAGAGCAAAATTATTTACATAATGGAGAAACCCGCAACTCTCTACGACGTCTATTTCGATAGACATTAAGAGCTTTGTGATTTTTCGCGAAAGTGTCATTCACTCAAGTTTCTATTCGCGCAAGAGTCCACTCGTGCAAGTGTCTTTCGAGAAAGCGTATGTCGCACAAGTGTAGCAGACCCCTCTCAGGCCCAGAGAGGCGCCACGCGCCTGCCGGCAGCCCGCGGCGCGCGGGGAGCCGCTCGGGCACTGGGTGCCTCATTTTATACATTTATATTATACAAATTAAAGAACGTTATCCGCTGGCCCGCACTGCGAAATGACCATGCGATTCGATTGTTTATTTCCTGTATTAACATTGTGCGGGATCAAACGCGTTTTAAATTTCGGTAACTTATCCGTGATTTTTTTCCATGACCTTTAGAATAAAAGTCGCAGGATTAGACTTCGCAGTGCGGCCTAAACCTTATTCATTTCATTTAATTCATTTCTGAATGTTGTGCACATAATGTTAGTGACGAAAATATGTAGCACTGGCTGTCCGTAGGCGTATCAAAACATTAAAGTTCGAAACACACAGAAGCCGGAGGCGGAGCGGAGGCGAAGGCGTGCCGGTTTTCCCTATGGCACCGCGTCGCCACCGCCTGCGGTGTGTGTGTAGGCTTTCATAGGATTCCATAGAATACAACTCGCACGCCTTCGCCTCCGCTCCGCTTCCGGCTTCAGTGTGTTTCGTACTTAAGCGAGTTCGAATCAGCCACAACGGAAAAAGAAAACTTAAGTAGGTACCTAATGTGTCTTTAAGCTAATGTACAGCACCAATCGATTGATCGATTGATATAGGTTCCTAGCTAAATTGAAATCGGATTGTATAAAAATAGAGTAACATAGAAGTTTACAGTCCAGATTTCATCCCTTTAAATATTAAATGGAAAATATTCAATCATCTCTACGACTGAGGCCGAAGGAACGTAATTTTGTAAAATTGTGAGTCTCAAGCCGCACACTTGCAAGTCTTGCAACAGAAATGAGAATAACAAGTCAAGTTCTTTCTTCAATGCAGAAGACTAAAGTTTCCTTCTGTATCGATACAGCTGTCTCTTAGGGTAGCGATTTATTTAATAGAATACATTCCCAGGACTGCAATATGAAGCAACTCATTTGCCACGACTCAGAACTCAAAAATTACACTCGTTTGACTTCAGCCTCACACAGAACGTTGCGATGAGCAAGTACCTACAGAAAGGTTGAAGGCCTAATAAACAAAGTCTTAAAAGTAAGAAAAGTGAATACAGATATAATAGATTTAGACACTTGATATAAAATATGAATAATCGATGAACAAAAAAAATACTCAATGAAATGAAAGTTTCGTAATACACATCTTTAATTGAAGCCGCTTCCCTGACAAAAGCACGCGCGGATTATTATCTTGAATAGAAAATAATCCGCAAAATATTCAAAATACTCAAATCACGTTGAGAGTATTCATAATAATTATTGAGTCAGACTTAAAACTCCTTAATATTAATACTTTTATTTCTTGAGTTTACGTTAAATAAATAATCCTTGCGTAAACACAAGGAACGTTAACTATTTAATTGCAAACAATTAAATAGTTAACGTTATGCGTACTTACTGTACAACCGACAGATTTAATACAATATATTACATACATTTATTAATAATACACATACATAACACCAGAACAACCGTCTGCAAGTAACTGAGTGACGTCTCAAATATTGACATTGATAGAAATGCAAAAAGTATTGCCATGAATCTGTCAATATCAAACTACATATGACATAACTTTATGTTATGAATTAAGATGAGGAACTGATACGGATCGGTCATTTGGGAGGCTGACATAGTGCTGGCTCCCATCACCATATAATCATAGCTCTATTATCGGTGAAGCTACTTCATAAACATTTTGCAGATTATTATACTTACATTAATTTTATTTTGAATTGGAGAGATTAAGTATCTACAGACCTTAAAGTAAACCATTCAGTTTTGTATACAACGAATATTTCCAATAGTTACAAGATAAGAACGGGCAACTATTGTTATATCGAGGTGCTGAGATGTCTCTACGAAGCCGCCACTATGAGTGTCCAAGTACAGGACCAGCAGTCTAAACCTATCCAATTGCGCAGAGGAGTGAGACAGGGGGATGCATATCCCCTTCGTTGAATGTTGTCAAATTAGTGTAGTGCTTCTCGCGCATACTATTGTTTGAATATTTGTACTGCTATTCCTAGTGACGGAGTCCGTCCTCCATATATAACATCATTAGCATCGGTCCAGCCGTTCCTCTTTTACATTTGTTGTAACTTAGTCAATTTTGTTTTATATGTATACAGTTAAGGTCCGCGGTCGATTTACATTCCGCCCAAAATTCAATTTACATATTTTTCTGCGTTTTATAAGGATAAAACTAGCTGAAATGTATTTTATAAAAAAGCGTAAACTACGTCATCTACGAAATTATAATAAAACTAACTTCAGTTGGAAGAATGAAATCTCCCGCGCGATGTAAATAGACCGTCCATAATGTTTGTAACGAGTATAGTTGTGCATGTTCCTTAGTATAAGTCATCCACTGCGATTAGCTGGCGGAGCGGTTGTACTGCGGTTAGCTGGCGGAGCGGTACTGCGGCCGGCCGGCCAGCTCCAGCAGGTACCGGTCCGGGTGCTCCATCCACTCCGCCGCCGACAGCTTCACCTGCATCACACACACATGCATACATTTTTCAGAGCGGACAATGGGCAGATTGGGACCACCCTCTAATAGCAATAAAATGGATATCCTTACATAGGTCTATTCAACCGGAACAACTATTGCTATGACAGCTTTACTGTTACTACTGTCCAAGACTAAGACTAGATATAAGTTTTGATAGGTCAGGTACACTTGCGCGAAGGACATTTGCGCGGAAAGACATTTGCGCAAGTGACCATTTACGCGAGTTGACACTTGAGCGAAGGACAACTGCGCGACTGCATTTAGTAATAAAGTAGTAGTTACGTGTCTCTGCCGCTCGGCCTCCTTGGCCTGCCATTTCTTGACGTCGAGCTGTTTGTCTCGCAGCGCCGAGTCGCCGCAGCCCCACACCTGACCACAACAACAACATACATCTAAACTCTCTCTTCTTCTCTTCTTTTAAAATTACATTCCAACGATAGATTATAGAGGACAATTTATAATCAGTGATTTATTTACTAGAAGTATGATTTGATTAGTTTCATTTCTATATTATGACTTTCTTTCCAAATTGTTTGATTCAATGTAATATTATTTTTTATTTTGCAATGTCAATCCGAAGTCGCATGTCATATAATGATAGAACAAAGTTGCTCTTGGTGGCCAGCAAACTCTGTTTTCGTTTCAAGATCTATAACAGAGGCATTCAAAAGCATTCCCTTCCATGACACACAAGTACCTCTATGGAGTCGAGTGAGTAGGGCACCCCCTTGAAGGTGAGCGAGTCGAAGGCCTCGGGCACGGCCAGCAGCGGCTTGCGCGGGTCGGCGCCGGCGCGCAGCCCCTTCGCGTACCCGCGGATCGCCGTGTTCAGGTACAGCATCTTCGGCCCGCGCTCCACCACGCAGAAACTACACGCAAACCATCATCTCATTATAACAAGTCTAGGCTGTGTGTGAGTTAGTATTATAAGAAGTAGTGCGACTGACGTGGGCTCGAGCTGTATGAGCGCGGACTCGGGCCCGCCCCAGTACTGGTGCGTGTCGCGCCACTCCACCGGGCAGCACAGCACCACCACCAGCTCCTGCGCCTGCAGCATCACCAGGGTCGGACCTCTGCAAACGACACAGTACTCCATGCATTTTATTATTAAACGTTTTCAAAGTAGGGTGAAATGCGTTTATAATTTATGACGATTTATTTTCAAAAAGAAGTTAATAACGTCACTATAGATTACTTTTATCCATCGGTTTTTGACTCTACTCATGATACTTAACCTCTGATTTCAAGGATAGGACTGTTTACATTTAAATCCTTTATAAGCTTCCTTTTAACCCAGAAAAAATGCTTTCAAAACCATAGACAGAAGCTATGTTACCTAAATAAATAATATTTGTACAGTTATAATATAGTAGTTTTGAGAAGCTTACCTGTAAGCCAGCGTGTGATGCAGGAACCTGTTGGTGCCGAGGCCGTGCTCCCGCGAGATGTAGAGCGGCGCCCAGTGCGAGGGCACGGCGCACACCAGCCGCGACAGCCACGCGGCCGAGGCCAGCCCGCCGCCACCTGCGCACACACCGAGCCACCGCATCACAGGCTGTCACTGCGAGCTGTCAGGGACGCGTCGGCGGAGCCTCACCTTGGTAGCTGGGCGGCTGCTTGGGCTGCGTGAAGACGGGGTGCGCGGTGCCGGCCAGCAGCCAGGCGGCCGAGAGCGGCAGCAGCGCCGAGCCCGCGCCCAGCGAGCGCGCCAGCACCGGCGTGCCCAGCTCCAGACCCGCGCCGTCGCCGTCGTGGCTCTCCGCCGTCTCGATGTCGCGGTGCCGGGTCGCCAGCGTGTGCACGCAGTATCTGCACAACGGGAAGCCTTGCATGAACTGACACCTTTGGATCACAACATTGACCGAGTGTCGGCGCTCACCTGTGCACAGGGTGTATCAGTCGATGGCAGTGCTCCTCCAGCCAGCGCACCACGAAGCCGACGCTGTGCGAGTCCTTGTTGTTGAAGCAGCCGTTCACCACCGCAGATATCGTTTTATTTATCTGTACACATTACATCGTTTTACTGTTGCTTACCTTCGAATTACAGTTGGAAATTAAATTAGGATAGGGCAAATAAGTGTCGAGCTGAGCTTGCAATAAACAAATAAAGCTGGATATTCCACACAACATATTCTACGTTAAAATATTTTCTCGTTATAGGGTAAGAAGGGGAAGGGGTATGGTAAAGTAATTTATGTCAGATCAAAGTAAGCAAAATTTCTACATAATGGCGAAATCCACAACGTAGAGAGTTGTGGATTTCGCCATTATGTAGAAATTTGTCTTTCTTTTTTTCGAGAGATATTAAGTAATTTCTGATTTTTCAAGAAGTGTCCACTCGCGCAAGTGGTAACTCACGCAAATCGTAACTTGCGAATTTGTTCTTCGCGAAAGTGTCATTCGCTCAAGTGTCCACTCGCGCAAGTGTCTGTCCGCGCTAATGTACTTCGCGCAAGCGTCTTAAGCGAAAGTGTCTTTCGCGCAAGTGTACCAGACCAGTAGCAATTTGACCATGATTCTGATAATATTATTAAAAAAAACCGCAAAATCCAATAATTGGATTAACCTATCTTCATAGTTTTATCTAGATAACAATAAATAATTCCGGACAGTCAGAGAAGGAAGGAAGGAATAGAAGTAGGTATAGTTTTAAACGTAGAGCTTGTATAATAAGGAGTGGTCGGTCACCATGAGACAGGTCTGCGGGCCCTCGGGGTAGTGGTCCATGGCGAGCTTGTAGCTGGTGAAGAGGATCGTGCGCAGGCAGGCCGGGTACACCGTGCCTTCTTGTTGCTCCGAGCTGAACATTCTGCAAACGAACATACATCAAGATTAACAACTTATGGATTGGCACGTAACACGTGTACTAACCTGAAAGGGGGTGGTTCTGGCGCTCGAGGGGGTATTCTTCATTCTTTTTTAGGGTTTTCCTCCTCCTTCCACTCCCTTTATTCGTGTTCTTTTACGATCACTAGGTATTGCCAATAAAAAACAATATAAAACATAAAATACATGTTAAAAAGCTTGTTTTTCTTTACGAAAATCAGTGTTTAGTCATGGTATTATATTATTAAAGCGGATCACCACTCACTCACTCACTGACTCACTGATTGACATAATTGTTCTACCTGTTGGTGGAGGTACTACTCTGTCAAGAAAGTACCGGGAAAAGATCAATAATACACAAAATGTTTGTTATTCATCCAAATTTATTTTATCACCTTCAAAGTATGCTCCTTCAGAAACGATACACTTACGCCAACGAATTATCCAATCATCAAAACATTTTTTAAACGCTGTTTCCGGAATTGAGTTCAGTTCTCGCCGCGAATTCTCCTTTATGTCTTGTACCGATTGAAAACGGGTGCCACGAAGTGGTAATTTGAGTTTAGGAAAAAGAAAGAAGTCGGCCGGAGCCATATCTGGTGAATATGGTGGTTGCTCGATGGTATTTGTTGAGTGTTTGGTCAAAAATTTGGTCACAATGATGGCCTTGTGCGAAGGCGCATTATCAAATTCAGGTCTTTTGGGACTAGTCGAGCGGCAACATGTTTCATACCCAAGTGATTATTTAAAATGGTACGGATCGACTCGTGAGATACAGAAAGTTCGGCGGCTATCTCTCGCAAAGTTGAATGAGGATTTTCAGTCACTGTTTCCTTCACTTTTGCGATGTTAACTTCAATTGCAGACGTTGATGGCCTACCAGAGCGAGGCAAATCTTCCATCACATCTCGACCGCTTTTGAACGCTTTGTACCACTCATAAGCACGTGTTTTTGATAAAGTCGATTCACCGAAAGCCTTCTGTAACATTTTCAGTGACTCCGAACACGAAATTCCATTGGCGATGCAAAACTTAAGACAAACTCTTTGTTCGATGTTTTTGTCCATTGTGAAATTCGCAATACACACTAGATATGATGTAACTAAAAACAGCACTGTATTTAATATAAATAACAGATGCAACTCAAACTCCGCGCCAAAATGGCAAACAGTTGTGCCAACCTAACAACAACAAAAAAAACAAAAATTTTAATTTGGAACCATAAACAAATCATCCATTCCCGATACTTTTTTGACTGAATGTATGTTTTTTTAAGGATTCGTAGAGACGCAGTGTCCCAGCACGAGACCAGTCGTATTGCGGTGAGTAAAGCGAACCGCAATACATAAACTAATACCTAGTAAGCCGAGCGAAACGAGCCGCGCTTCCGGATACACTTTAAGGCGAGCGTAGCGTGCCGCGCAGTGTGGTAGTGAGTGACGAGTGAACGAAGCGAACCACAATGTTCCCCTTTCCGTCGGAGTTATCAAACAATTTCACTTGTATGTGTTGTGACGCCCCCTGTACCTCACCTGACGTATGTCTCCGTGATGAGCGCGTCGTCCAGCAGACTCATGATCTTCTCGCACTGCTGCCTGAAGGCGGCCAGCGGCACGTGGCTGTTCTTGCAGCCGGCGGCGCGGTGGATGTGCGCGAAGAAGTGCGCCGCCAGCTCGGGGTACATCGGGAACACGTACTTCTGCAAATAATGCATCCCGTATCAGTACGTTCGTACACACATGTATTATTACAGCGAGAATCCGGAATGTCCTAGTTGATAGTGCGACTACGCTGACCGACCGCCGGGGAACTCATTCATCACAGTATTCCGTGGGGAAGCGGGATAAAAACCAACTTCACTATTAAAATATCCCCTAAAACCAAACTTTTATTGCGTTCCCGAGATGTATGTAACTTATGGGTGCATCATCTATGAGTAACAGCTCAATCCAGAGGCAGCTTCCTGAGTCTTGACAGGTGTTCCGCCATCGACTACTTGTTCCTTTGTATATTTTTGAGCGAACGCACGAGGTACACCATGAAGCAGCAGTTTTAGTTATAGGATATAACATAGTAGTACGTCTGAGCCGAATATACTTTGTACTTAGATAATATTTGTTTAAGGTAATTTTCATTCATGAAACGTAGGTATACATTATGTAGGTACTTTAATGTTGTTGATATTTCATGCCTTTTCAAAAATTAGTTAATTGAAAATCAGACGCACACAGTACAGGCAAATACACCGAATAGTGCTCACGTGCTCAGTCTTAATTAGCCACGTCATACTGTTTATTAGTACATATCCATGTAGATTAGTTAGATAAACCGTGACTTGAAATAAAAAATAAAATGATTCTCTAGTCTATATGTCGCAGACGTATTGTATAATCCGCCGTATTACATTACGGCGCGCTGTTTTGAAAAACAGCGCCGTTTTGTAATGCGGCGTTTCAACGAGTAGCTGGATTGTCATTGCGATACGTTCTTCAATATGTCGGCCCACATTTAGCCGCATTGATAAATTACTTAATTGTATAGGGTGACCATACTAACAAAAAAAAAACAAAGTTAAAAATGATAATCAATTTTATTAATCGGAAAAAGCTAACAGATTTCTTCTTACGTTATTCCTTACTAATCAAGAATTATTATCATAGTTACTTAATAATAATTATGTAACTATGATAATATTATACATATAAATAAGAAAAACATCATTTTAGAAATTCCTGAAAAAGGTGTTTTTTACAGCTCCTTGTTTTATCTTCACTCCAACTTTAGGTAAAAAAGTGTGCGAATATCCGATCACTAGTAATCAGTACAAAATATAATTATGGTTAAAAATATTATTTCAACCAAAAAGGCAAGTCGTGATTGTCGAGAAAAAATATTTTCTTGTCAATTTCGACCGGCGCCCCGGTCGAAATTGACAAGAAAATATTTGAAAAATTTTTGAAGATTTCAATTTTTTAAGCGTTCGATTAACTGTTTAAGGAATGCTTTTATTTTGTGTATGTGTAAGTACATGATATTATAAATTTTAATGTCTGTAAATAAAAAGAGCTAATTCTTATATAAAATAAGTTAGTATAGATAAATAAAATTTCCTTTGTCCATGGTTTGTTTACAGTTCCACATTGAGAAGAATAGAAATTATTTAATTGCACCTCAAAATTGTTCTTAAAGTCATTTTTTACCGACATATTTAACACATTTTCTGTAACTCCGCAATTTAGCAACATACTTTCTTTACCCAACGCCATAGTTGTTGTTATGTCAGGCAGCGCCACGAGTGTTAAGAATCGGAACTAAAACAGTCAAAGAGGCGGCTAATCTCTCGCTTTATTACATTATGTCTAGTCGTATTGAATAACGTTTGGCGCCGAATACAATACGGCGTTTTTTTATTCAGCCTTATTCAAACCAGCTTATCATTGAACCGCCGCATTACAAAACGGCGCTGTTTTTCAAAACAGCTAGCCGTAATGTAATACGGCGGATTATACAATACGTCTGCGACATATACACCGGCCAAACTCGAGATACAATGTTTGTAAACATTTCACTTTCTTGTGGTTGAGTAGATCTATTTCCACAATGCATAACGCTGGCTATTATTTTCCAAATACGTTACTAAGATGATAATTTTCGGATTTTTGTCATTTGAGTTTATCATTTATTTACATCGTTCCTCCAGCGGGTCTGGTACAATTGCGCGAAAGACGGGTGAGTAACCACTTGCGCGAGTGGACACTTGCGCAAAAATCATAAAATTCTTAATATATCTGGAAATAGACGTCGTAGAGAATTGCGGAAGGGGCTTTGGGCCAGCTGATATCTCTACAGTGGAAGTTTTAGGAGAAAGCCCCTTCCGCAACTCTGTACGACGTCTATTTCTAGAGATATATTAAGACTTTTGTGATTTTCGCGCAAGTGTCCACTCGCGCAAGTGTTTGCTCGAGCAAGTGTTTGCTCGCGCAAGTGTTTGCTCGCGCAAGTGTCCGCTCACGCAAAAGCCCCTCGCGCAAGTGTCTTTCGCGAATGAAACGTCCTGAGACCTCCTGCAGCCACTCCCGCGGCCGAGGCGTCTCTAGGTAATTGAAGACGAATTGAGAACTTGACCACCTTGTTTTGACGTAGGTTGAAATAAAACTTACCCTAAATGAATTCTGTGTGACGCCATTGATGCCTTCTTCTTTCTGTGACCTCTGTACCAGCAGCTGTAACAACAACAAACGATATTAATGCACGGTGCGTCGCGACGTCACAATGTCACGCTGTCTCGACACATGTGGATTATAAAACACGAATGAATGAGCGGAGATGGCAGCAAGAGATATAGGACCTGATACGTATGTACCTAGCAGAGAACTGGAGGGTTTGAAGGTCTGTGACGTGTTTTAAAGAACTAGATATAATACGGCTTCAATTCACCCCGTTACCTTGGTTACGAGTTAGGTAAGGCAACCAGACAGATTTCGGAGTGAACAAACAATTCAATTCTCTTTATTAATCATATTTATAACATTACCATAATCTAATGCGTTATAATATGGAACACAGAAAATTTATATATAATAATAAAAATCTATAATAAACTTAAATTAGTACTTAGTAAAAACACACAAAAATACAGATAAAATCTAAAACAAAATTAAACTAAAATCACAAAATTAAAAGAAGAATAACAACAACAATAAACGTAGGAACTTTGATAGACAGACAACATATCGATGTACACATTTTATTAGGTACTTTACAAATTGCTCGACAGATTTAAAAAAAATGGTACTAGGTACTTGAGAGGATTCCTTTGAACCGAAAAAAGACACATTTATGAAAAACTCAAACACTATAAAATATAATTATTATGTTGAAGAATAAGAATCATGTATTTGCATACAACATGAGTATTACCATGGTGTGAGCATGCATTAATGGTGTTATATAGGTAAATATATTATGGCCTGCTAATAGAATGTTCAATGTTATTGTTAGGTATTTCTTCTAGGTGCTTCTGTCGCCATTGTATGGAGTATATCCTTTTTCGAAGTTTGTTAAATAGAACATAATTATTGTATAAGTAAACCGTAATTTGCGTGAATTACAAAACGGTGTGCGTCTTTGTCGTGTTGGCATCATCATCATCAGCCTATATTAGTCTCTTGATTTAGGGAAAGGATTATTTTTGTATGGATTTCTGGACATAGGCCTCCCCTAATGAGCGCCGTCTTCAGCTTGCCGCATCCAGCACCTGCCAGTAGCCTTTTGCAGATCGTCATCCCACCTGGCCGGAGGGCTTCCTACACTACGTTTGCCAAGTGGCCGTTTCCGCTCAAGAACACGTTAAACCCAGCGGTTGTCGGTTCGCGAATGGCCGGCCGACTGCCACTTCAGCGTGCTAATTCTTTGAGCTATGTCGGTATCTTAGTCGCGTTGTGTTAGCGGAGGTACAGTAAGGACAAAGTTTCTTGGCAGATCTGAACTACGCGCGGAAGGCTGCGCAGCAACACTTTTTAGGAACCAAAAGGTGGCATGAGTAGAGTGCGCGGGGCGGTGCTCTAGGCTAGAGACGCACCTTACAGAAAAACAATCAATCCTATAATCGATCGAATTTCATAATCGATTAGTTTCATTTTGAACTCATTCATTTTAGGGTATAGAAGATTATTTAAGTAGCTAAATTTACTAATAAAGTGAATTTACTCATTAATTAATTATTATTTATAAAGGATTAAAAAAAATGTTTGGTAAAACTATGTTTTCTATTTTAAAAGACATGATTTACTTAAATTTTAGAAATCTATTAAATACTATTTGAGTAACGACTGTTTAAGAACATTTAAAACCTCATTATTAAATCGAATATAAACATTATTTATCACTTAATTTCAATCGATTTAAATAATAATCGATTAAACAACACCCACGAGTATAAGCCGGTTCATTAGAGAAACGAATCTAAAATGGCGACTTGTACTTGCGTTGACAGATAGTACAGTTAGCATCTAAAATTTCAGATCAAAGATTTTTTCAAGTCATAAGTAATAAAAACAAGACCGGGACGTATTTATTTCAAAATAGCTGATGCCCGCGACTTCGTCCGCGTGGTTTTTTTATTCCTTGAATTATAAAAATGTGTAGATCGAAATACCTTAGCATGCTTCTTTGAAGACAACATTCGAAAACTCAACAGAATAACAATAACAAACAAGTAACAACGGAAAGATAACAGAAAATTATAACAACGAATTCGTAACAGTTCAGATCACCAGGCGCACCAAGACAGCGTGAAAGCAAATCAAGACTGTTTTTTTTCTGCATACTGTACGCGCGTGAGTGAGTATAGACGGCACTAGTGTGCAAGCGAGAGGCCATGATAAGTGCCGCCATTTAAGATTCGTTTCTTTATTGAATCGGCTTATACGCACATTGCACATCTCTTTTATCTTGACTTTTGTTAACTTCGATCTTTATCGGCAATACTCGGTACGAGGTTTTTGTCTCTGTCACACGTCAGCATTGGTTTGGTGTTTGTGACGCTATCTCTATCTTGACCACAGTTGCGTACAAAAGTGTTTGTTGTGTTTTTGTTCATTTTTTCAAATAATAAAACAAAGTTACAGGATAAATATTGAGATATGATACAATTTAAAGATTAAAAAAAAACAAACAAAGAATAATAATAATGGCTTAATGCCATTATTATAATTAATCAGTATTTTCTCCCTGTATTTGATATTTTCTAATCGTATATTTGTTTATATGGCAATAACAGTTTTCTTTGCAACTGTGCATGCGCAAAAATTCGCAGAGCCTATGTTCAGAACTGACAAGAAACTTTGTCCTTACTGTACTCGTGCGAGCCACGCTGCCGACAGCGATGTCGTGACGTCACGGAGCTTGCGCTCCTCTCCCCGACACTTCAACATTCACCTTACAAGTAACGGCGGGAGAGTTGCGCTTCTCTTCGGCGCCCAATATTCTCTCTTTTAGATACAGAAAGAAGTTTATCCAACGATCCATAAAGACGATCAGTATAATGTATTTTGTACTTGGCTAACTTTGGTTTTTATTAAGTTATGGTATGTTCGTTTTTTATAAGTTAAAAGAGAATGGGTTACGAATTTTATTCCATTTAGAACACAGTAAAACAACAACAAAAATTAGACTTCGCGCCAACACGAAACGATCCACCTTAAACTGAGTTAAAAAGTCGTACAGAATTTGAATTAATAAAATTTTAGAAAAATACATAACAAATTCACAGATTATTTTGTTTTGTGAAATAGTCAGCGAACTATAATTGGACCGGTCAGGGCACAATAAAAAACAAAATCAATGTTATCTCTGGCGATAACAGATAGGGTTGGGTTTGGTAATCTTATCTCTCTTGCTCTATTAGCGGATGATCATATCGAATAACTAGGAGTGCAGACTTGACCGATTCCATGTAATGTTTATCACTAAATAGTATAAAACAAAGTAGCTTTTTCTGTCCCTATGTTATTATGTCCCTTTGAATGCTTAAATCTTTAAAACTACGCAACGGATTTTGATGCGGTTTTTTTTAATAGATAGAGTGATTCAAGAGGAGTGCAAAGCCGGGGCGGGTCGCTAGTTAATAAATAAAAGTGTGTTCGAAATCGAGGCGGAGGGAACAAGCTTCGTGAGGCCCAGCCACGCCCAGCAGTGGGACGGAGGCTGCGGGTCATGCGGAGTGGTTGGTCCGCTCCGCACTTGAGAATCAACGTCATCATCCTAAAGTAGTCCACCGCTGGACATAGGCCTCCCCTAACGAGACACAGCGCCCTCTCCTCAGCACGTCCAGCATCCGGCTGCAGTTCGTCGCAGATCGTCATCCATCCCGCCGGAGGGCGTCTTACACTACGTTTAGCGAGTAAAGAACTCAACAACAGGTTTACATGAAGTTTTGTAAGGGTTATGAGACTGTCCAAAGTCACTTTCCCACGCGGACGAAGTCGCGGGCATAGATAGTTAATCATAAGAAATTTAATAATATCACAATATTTTGAAGCGGTATTACACTACACGTTATTCAGGGCCCTAACTATCGTCCGCGTCCGGGTCCGTCCCTTAGGGACCTTAAATCTTATTACACCACTCTTAGTTAGGGTTAGGGTCCCTGAATACCGTTCGGCCGGACTTGACTTTCTTAGAGTTAATTATACATGCGAAAGTTTGGATGGATTGCACTCGAATGATACGAAACTTAATACGAAAAAAAAATCTACATTAGTACGAGTATTATCACTATCACTACGTTACACAGCATTTGAAAAACTACATAGTATAAAACAAAGTCGCTTTCTCTGTCCCTATGTCCCTTTGTATGCTTCAATCTTTAAAACTACGCAACGGATTTTGAAGCGGTTTTTTTAATAGATAGAGTGATTCATGAGGATGGTTTATACGTATAATAGAACCGTGCGAAGCCGGGGCGGGTCGCTATTACTAGTATACTCTACTAGTATATCAGGCACGTAGCACCCATGACACAAGCTCTGCATAGCTTGTTGGTGCGTGGATCTTCAATATGGCTTGGTCTAGCGCTGCGCGTCCGTCCGAGACACATGGCAGCCGACCTCGGCAGTTGCACGAGGGTCGTGGTGTCTGCGCGTGGCACGTATGTCCCGCTACATAAGGCACACATTCATAAGACAAAGGCTGTGTCCCGGTAAGGCGGTGCCATTGGCAGCTCGTGTACCCGGCGACCTCCGCTCCGAGCGAGCGATCGGTTCCGATGCCAACTACACAACAGGCGGGCTGCCGTTCTACCTCTACAGACACCATGTTCATTTAATTATTTGATCTTTAGTTACATCAATAACAACAGACTTTTCTAATTCTTCTCACATTATAAAGTACTTATCGGTCACCGCACCTCGGTACCATTCTCTGAACAAAAAATGTTTTCATAAGGATAACTCGAAGTAACTACTGAAAGTATTTTTACTCTACGGGATCAGAACACATTAATATTAATTTCCTTGGGTATTGACCGTGTTTATTTACCTATTATCTCGACATTTCAACAGGTTTACACTCTGTTGGTCGCGGGAAGACGGGTGGTGGTCAGCTCTTTATAGAATTTAAATGAGATCACACTATGTAAGCACCTGCTTTCAAATTATCCAAATGGGTGTACCGGGTCGACTCTAGCCAGTGACACACCCGCTGACTAATACAGACGCATTGAGAACCTCCTTCTTTGAAGTCGGTTCAATAACAAGTATCAGTCATCTGCCCACCATTCATTTGCATACGCATTTCCTCAATGAGGCTACTTACTTAATGCTATATTTATGATACACTAGCTGCGCACCGCGGCGTCAACCGCGTGGAAATTTATGTGTCAGCTGGGGAACAATATTGATGATAGAGAATAAACGTTTGATTCTGTGACGGGGAGGGCACGTTTTGGATTGCGAAAGTATAATTGAGTTTATGATCTATCTGTGTGTGTGTTGTTTCTTAGAATTAAGTTATATGTATTTATAATATGTTTTTCATAATAATCATTATATCTACATGTTTCATGTTTAATACACAAAGGTTTATTTTTGACATGTTTTGATTGAATGTTTTAATAAGAATTTCTCATTGTAGAACCAAAGGGGTAGTTTTGTAAAATAAAAATTAATTATTTACTCAGTAGTTTATTCATATCGAGTTTGGGGTGAATGGAACCAAGGACACCCTTTTTAACGGGTCGCGACTCGTGGTCCCACTGGGATTGTACCACTATTACTCGTGGTCCCACTATCCCTGAAATCATGGGTTCGTGGTTCCACTGCTTAGTGGGACTACCAGTCATAGTTAAAATCGTAGGTTCGTAGCCCCACTGCATCAAGTTTATACTTAGAGTAAATACTTGAATTAGGCGGAAAAACTTTAATAGGTAATAAATAAAATAATTTCATAATAAATTCCACCTTTCTGTTAATTTCACAAAAAAATGGTTGTCTCTAAAGTCGGTTCAGGAACGATAATTTTACGTGATAACGTCATTTACTTGATCTATTGAAAATCTTACCTCGTAGTTTATATACTGATTGTGATACCGATTAACAGCTGTCATCCGAAATGTAGATCATAGCGACCTCTATACAAACCGGTGGTCTAGCATGAGAAGTTTCCGAGATGTGACTATTTTTAGTTTGACAGCTGTCATCCGAAATGTAGATATCACCAAGAGCTGTCATATCTCCATACAAACTAGTGGTCTAGGATCAGTAGTTTTCGAGATATGACAGTTTCCAGTTTGATAGCTGTCATCTGAAATGAAAATCTTGTCGAGAGCTGTCATATCTCCATACGAACCAGTGGTCTAGGATCAGTAGTTTCCGAGATATGACAGTTTCCAGTTTGACAGCTGTCATCTGAAATGAAGATCTTGTCGAGAGCTGTCATATCTCCATACGAACCAGTGGTTAAGGGATCAGTAGTTTCCGAGATATGACTGTTTCCAGTTTGACAACTGTTATCCGAAATGAAGATCTCACCGAGAACTATCACATCTGTACAAACCGGTGGTCTAACTTAAGTACATATAATAGTGATCTAGGGTCTAAGGTGAGTACCTAGTTTCCGTGACATGATTGTTTTTTTAGAGTAGCTAACAACGCTATCTATTAGACGAAATTAGCACTTTAATCTCGAAAGAAAGAAAAAACATTCATTGGTTCACCAAAACATAAAACATAAATCACATCCATTAAAAAATTGCAATTATAACATAACAAATACAAAAACTATTTTCCATTACTCATACTCGGAAAGTAGGTCTAAACATACCTGAAGAGAGGGTTGAAAGTGATACTTTTCCGCCCTAGGGAGAGTTTTCAACTGACAAGGCAGTATGGCTTTATGGCTTTCGCCTGTCCTAGATGGACCTATTAATAAAAAAAAACTTAGCGGCAATTTGATTAATTTGTTTTCTCGTGGTTTTATTTATATTTCCTTGTATTCGTAATGAAAAGCACAGTGCTTACCTCGGGTGAAGTAACTTATTTAATCCCTCGAACTATTGGTGCGTCTCGGGACTAAATAAGTTACTTTCAACCCTTGGGTAACAATGTACGCAGCGAACCAGCGAACCAATAGGTCCTGTCTCAGCATAATGTTG
Source organism: Eupithecia centaureata (assembly GCA_944547425.1). Lineage (NCBI taxonomy): Eukaryota > Metazoa > Arthropoda > Insecta > Lepidoptera > Geometridae > Eupithecia > Eupithecia centaureata. Next base: position 219,021 of record OX155695.1, on the reverse strand, counting down.
ATCTACAAGAAGCAGAGCAATTTTCAGTGCATCGGTCGTCATGACAACGCAGTCAATAACGTGATACTTTTTTGAACATGCTACCCATGGAACTAAAAAGTAGCACAAAAAAGGGTCCGATGGCGAATCGCCACTAACTCCCATGTTTATCGATTTAATAGACGTTACCACGTCAAATATATTTGTGTATGACCAAATCAGTGGGACCACGAGCGACTGCATTACAGTGACTGATGGTCCCACCAAACAGTGGGACCACGAGCCCATTAAATTGACACACTGTCCCACCAGTGGGTCAAATTAGTGGGACCACGAGTCGCGACCCTTTTTAACACTTAGTAGGTTGATTTTTCAAAATAAGATTAGCCTAACTATGTGTTATTAAAGAAGCTAAGCTAGCGACATACCAAACCATAGTTAGATTAGTTACGGAGCTACGTCTAGACAAACAGTCACACAGACTTTTACATTTAAAGGTTATTCATCATCATCAGCCTATATTAGTCCACTGCTGGATATAGGCCTCTCCTATTGAGCGCCAAAATCGGCAAAAATCTCCAATCTCGGCAATGGAGACATGTAGGCATGTGCTGTGGCTTGATATATCTCATTCAACATCTCTAGTCGAGGCTGCATGCAAGTAACATTGAACATACAAGTACGAACTTACTGACGTGTCGGAGACTCCTTCAGGTCTTAAGGAAATACAAATACATAATATAAGGTTTTGACTTTGGTCATATACTAGATGCGCCCCGCGGCTTCGACCTAGGTAACAAACATCCATTCATACTTTCTCATTTATAATATTAGTGTGATTGGAGAATGTTTGTTATGGATTGAGAAGGCCGGACCCTGACCGCAGCAAATGGAGGATTTCTCCTTTGGCCACTGACCACACAAACGGACAGACAAAAGTAATATGTGTGGTCAATAAAAATGCGGGCAAAGCCCTGGGAGCAAGCTGAACTAGTTTGTTATGGAAGGTAATTGCTCGGCAAAATGCCAATTGATTAGATGAGTCAATAAACACGGGCTGCTTCAACTCAAGTGGCTCTGATCGACTGGAACTGTCTTGATTGGGTGGGCACCCACGAAACAGGAAAATACTCCTGTGTCAAGCATCTTGTGTATTTTTGTTGACTCTATTTTTTGTTATTGTCAATTTGTGTTTTTTGTCGCACACCTACAACTGTTTGGATTTCTGACTGTGATGGGTTGTACCAGTAGTAGTTGCAGTGTTCGCAGTACAATAGGCTCTATTAAGATTTGTTGACGTCACCTTGCATGCTTATTTAAACAATTCTACAATAAAATAGCCATTATTGTGAATCATGCGTTACAAGATACTTTAATGATATTTAAAATGTAAATTGATGGACTAGACTGGCACTGAAATACAGTTTTAAGTAGTTTTGGATCCAAGTCTGTGGTTAAATGTTATTAGTAATGTTTTCCACAACTAATCTCACAATTCACTTATTTTAAGTATAGAGACAAATGTTTGTACAATCTACTAATCATTTTTCCAGGATACCTACAGGGTGTTTTCTATGTTCCTACACTAAAAATAACCAACTATGTTATATATTTAGATCAACTTGTGTAGGCATGTTTGGATAACAATCCGATCTAGTAGGTAACTATAAGAAATAGTTTTAATTTTTACAAATATCAGATTTAATTGTATTCTAATTAGTAAGTATACCATTCATATGCAATAAAAACATACTTCTATATTAACTACATCATGAGATCATTCTTATATCAAGTGATAAGTGTTATTGTTTACACACTGGAGTTATGTCAAGTTTGCTTGCTATTTTAGTATGTAACTATCTGGTTCCGGTTCTTACATGTTCATATCACTCACCTATAATCATGCTTGCTTCTGTTATACTGAATACAGCATTTAAAAGGTCCTTGCAAGGTAGCACCACGGCTAGTACAGTACAGCTTAAATACACATTTTTTCGGACCTAGATAATAGTAAAGTAAAGGTGTCTCTAGGTTACTCAGGTATCTAGGTGATTGCATAATCCAGTCAAGGTAAAGGCTTTCAGGAAATAGCATATCAACCGAATGAGCTAACAGCGCATAAGACAGTTTCTTTGATAAAAACCATAGGAACTCACTTTGCCAAGCTTCTCCACGCTCGCCATGGACAACGGAGGCTTCTCCTGCTTCTCCGCCAGCCCCGGCAGGTCCCCGCCGGAGCCGGAGCGCGAGCCTCGCTGCGAGCCGCCGCGCGGGGTGCTCAGCCCGCTGCTGCCGTTTCCACCAGCATCCGCCACATCTTTCACTTCATGGCTGTTATGGCTCCCCATCGCATTAACTTGACCACAAATTATGTTCCAAGCAAAAAAAACACAAATGGAAAACTACACGGCGTCAATGCAAAATACAAACAAATTGATTGATGTGTGATGGATGAAGGAAAAGAAGGAAGGCCGAAGGCGAAGGACATGCAAGCAAAAACGTCATGCATGTCATCCTGTTTGGTGACAGTGACAGGTGTCATTTGCTATGCGTGTTTTAATAATGGGCAAACCAGGCACAAGTTGCCATCAACAAAGAAGTCGAGTCAAATCAATAAAAGCGGTATTAAAAAAAATAAAATAAAATAACGATATTCAGGGCCCGGTAGTTAAAGTGGAAACACAATCAAGCCGGAGGCGGAGCGGAGGCGAAGGGAGCAAGGCTTGCTGGGTCCGTCCCTTAGGGACCCTAAATCGTATTACACGACTCTCAGTTAGGGTTAGGGTCCCTGAATATAGTGTAGTGAAATAGGCCTTTTATGGGGTAGGGAAATAATTCTGTCTATGGTAATGGGCGTACTAGTACCCGAACGTAGTCATGCTAGAATCTTTGGGCGTACCCAGCATTATAAGGAGTAGGGTAGAATTTGGGTAGACCCTACCCCTCCACCAAAGACATTACCTATAATCTTACTATTATAATAAACAAGCGACCCGCCCCGGCTTCACATGGTTTTATTTTATACGTATAAACCTTCCTCTTGAATCACTCCATCTATTAAAAAAAACCGCTTCAAAATCCGTTGCGTAGTTTTACAGATTTAAGCATTCAAAGGGACATAGGGATATAGGGACATAGGGACAGAGAAAGCGACTTTGTTTTATATTATGTAGGTAGTGATGGGAAAGTCTGTGTGAATGTTTGTTATAAGCAATCTCCGTAACTTTTAAAGTGATCGAAATTTTAACCCCTGAAATTTTTAAATGGGGTGGTAAAGTTTGTATGCAAAATTATTACCTACTTTACGGTTTGATTTACGCAAAACTCGGTTTATAAAACCTATAAAGTAAATAATTATTGCTCTGAAAACTTTCAATACGCAATAGATGTACCTACCTAATTATAAATCAAATTAATTACTTATTGCCTTTCTAACTTGAGTAACTAATTTATTATTAAAATTTATTGTATAAACTTTAAGATCCCTCCTTAAATCTCTAAGAAATCATTTGGATACTCAATAACAAATCATTTCTGTAAAACGGTGTCTGCTTGTTATCCAGCCTAAATCATTATCTCTACTTAATGAGAAAGACGTTTGTTTGGATGTTTGTTCCTCTTTCACGCAAAACTACTGAACGGATCAGGCTGAAATTTGGAAAAGACGTAGGTATGAAGTTCAAGACCTGGCAAGACCTGGCATAACATATAGTCTAGTTTACATCCCATAAATCAGACCCCATGGGCTAGAAATAGCCTCAAGACGTTTCCATACAAACCAGGCGTGCGAAGTTCTCCATATATTTTTTTGAAAAGTTATTAGGTACAGTGGCGTTACCGTGGGTGTTACCTAAGACTAAGTGCCAGCTTAAAGCATTATGCTGACAGGCTATAGGATTTTAATTACATATCTTTCTTACTATATGTAGGTTTGTATAAACAATAACATACAACAGCTTTTTAGTGAAAAAGTAATCTCGACAGAATAGGTACCATTACATATCTACCATTTTTAATAATAATAGTATGTATTAGGTCCTTACATATGAAATTGGCGTTTTGTATGGGAGGAACAAAAAGTCGAATATTTTTTAATATAATATATTTAATTAATCAAAGTATGAACCATTATTTTCTATGCACTTTTGCCATCTTATAGGTAGTTCATTGATCCCTTTACTAAAAAAACCAGTCGGACGGGAATCAATAAAATCTTTGAAGGCGATTTGGACTGCCCCATCGGAGTTGAATTTTTTCCCTTGCAAGAAGTTATCCAAATTTCGAAAAAAATGGTAATCTGTTGGAGCAAGGTCCGGGGAGTACGGAGGATGTCTTAGACTTTCCAATTGAAGCTCTTCTAATTTAGTAGTCGACGCGCGTTTGCCGGTTTGCTTCAGTCAATTCGTGAGGTACCCACCTTTCAAGCTTTTTAATCTTCCCAATTTGCTTCAAGTGAATTAAAACAGTTTTATCACTAACACCGCAGCCTGCAGCTTACTCGGACGTGGTTTGCGATGGATCCGCTTCCACAATAGCCTTCAACTCTTCATTATCAACTTGAGTATCAGGCCGTCCACGGGGCTTGTTCTGCAAGTCGAAATTTCCAGAACGAAAACGTTGGAACCAAAAACGAACTGTGTTTTCTTTTGCAACACGACCGCCATACACATCATTCACCCTTCGAGTTGTTTCCGCAGCACTAGTGCCACGGCGGAACTCGTACTCGTAAATAATGCGATATTTTAAGTTTTCCATTTTGTAAAATGAGTGACGCAAACAGAAAAAAACAGAAGAAAAAAAACAAATGAATGACGATCATCGAAGCACAAATACATGAGTCTATAGCTGTACAAATTTGAATTTGGAATTCCTTACCAAAGAGGAGAAATTTGTGATTAAAGTGGCCAGTACGAAAAACGCCAATTTCATATGTAAAGACCTAATATATAGGTAGTACATAGGTACTCTGTTCATATAGAGGTAAGTATATGTAGGTAGTTACCTAACTTAAACACCTAATAATGTGATCCTGAATGGGTAGAGTGGGTTGTGTAGAGTGAACAAAATACACAGTTTTGCCAGTTTTAAAACTCATTTATCTGTCCCGATGGTAAAAAAGTTAATTTCCTATACCTCTATATATTATGACTATCACAGACACAACACTTATTGCTCTACGCTTAAGATAAACAACAGAGTTTTGGAAATGCACAACTTTATACATCATATAACTTAAAGGTACAAGCTTATAAACCTAATATAGGTTTTTAATAATACATATATGATTATAATATCTTGAATAATACTAGTAATAAATAACTTCCACACTATAATTTTATAATATATTTAACACTTATACCTACTAACACTACCTTCCTACCAATTTTACAATAGCAATATTCACAGCAGCAGATTGTAATTATTTAGTAGGTACCTAACATTATAATACCCTTTTGGCACCTCTAGTTTTCATTCTGGCGATCGCTCGCGTCCCTCAATCCCGTTCTTCCCGGAACCTCAAACATAATGTCTCAGAGAAGTGATGTCTGAGACGGCGCGTTAGAAGAGAGCTTGCAGGAACCTCTGTACGGGCAGCTCTACGAGGAGATGGAGCGGCAGCGCGGCCGCGTAGCTCGAGAACACGGTCCACAGGAAGTGCCCGCCCTGCGACGACAAACAAACGATAAGCCATAAACTCGGTCCCCATTCACCTCCAAGTCTTCAAACCACCTTGGAGTGGAGACTAGGGCATGTAAAAACCGGGTTATTTTAAAAACCGGTTAATTCGGTTTTTATGATTTCAAAACCGGTGAAAACCGGTTTTTTCGGTGATTTCGGTTATTTTCTACAAGACGAATTAAAACAATAAAATCTATATTAAAATGTACTTATATTTATCTAAGGACTCATTAACTTGACTTAAATCACATTTCTTATAATTAAAACATATAATGTTGTCGATAGTAACAGAAATGTACCACCTACAGTATTTTTTTATACCACCAAGGTAGCAAACAGCATGCGGCCCGCCTGATGGAAAAAGGTTACCGCAGCCTATGGACGCCTGCATATCAGAGACATTACACGCGCGTTGCCTACTCTTGTAAATGTCTTAAAATACTCTTTTTTTCATCCTTTTTTTCACCCTTGGGACACAACCTGTCGCCATGTTCCATCTGTTCGTCTGGTCGGACCAAAGATTTTACGCAGCACCTTACGCTCAGCCACGAGGAGTTTGTTTTCTTCTTTCAGCGTCAACGTCCAGGCTTCGCACCCGTAGATCAGAATAGGACGTGTAACAGTTTTATATATTCGGATTTTGGTGCTTCGACTCAGAAGTCTGGACGTCAACACTTTATGAAGCGCTGCACTGCACCGCAAGGTGTTCTGGATGCGAATGTTGATTTCATCTTCCCTATAACCTGTATCTGTTATAGTGCATCCCAGATATTTGAAGCTTGCAGCACCCTTATACACCACGTGTCCCGCATCTTAGTCTTTACGTTTAACATGGGTGTTTTAGTAGCGCTTCATGTGGATGTATTCAGTTTTGTCGTGGTTGATTGCAAGCCCTACAGTCCTAGCCCTTCTTTCTAACTCCGTAAGCTAGAGATTGATTAAAATAAATGAACGCTATAGTTCATTTATTTCAATCAATCTGTCAATCGACTATATTTCTTATCAATCGTTAATACAGTTCCTTTATGTCTTTAAAACATTTTAAATCCTTTCTCCTGCTTCTACACTTGCTAGCTATAAACTGGAATCACTTCATCGCTGGTTTCTGCAGACCATATTTTACAGTTTCCATGGAATAAACTGCAGATTGGTGTATACCATTTGAAAAGAAATTTTGTTAGCTTTCGAATAATATAAAAATTATTTAAATTTAATTAAGTTTCCTACCTTCATTTAGTGAATTATTACAATAGTTCGAAGTTGTGGATGTTTAAATTTATAAGAAGTAATATGAAAATATCAAATTTTTATTTAAAATCTTTGTTATTTCCCGCTTAATATTTTGTATTACCTCCCTGGCCCTAATGACTGCTTGTAAACAGTTTTTCATTGACCTAATGAGTTGATGAAATCCTGTGGAATTTCCTGCCACTCTTGGATAAGAGCAGTTTTTAGGTCTTCTATTGACGCCGGAGCTGGAGATCTTCCTCGTACCCGCCTTTTCAGCTCGTCCCACAGGTGTTCGATAGGGTTTATGTCAGGGCTGACGGCTGGCCAGTCTATTGTGGGAATCCCGACTTCTTCCAGGTACTGTTTAGTCGCACGAGCGGTGTGGCAGCGGGCATTGTCGTGCATTAGCAGGAAATTTTCGCCAATAAACCCGGCGTAAGGGAGTACATGGCCCAGCAGAATGTCGTTGATATACCTTTCTGCGGTTAGTCCTCCTCCCCGACCTCCACCGGGTACGAATACCAGCTCCGTTTTAGCTTCAATTGAAATCCCCGCCCACATCATATAAGACGCACCCCCATATGCCACTGTTTCCGCTATACAGCATTGTGCGTATCGCTCTCTCGGTCTCCTGTAGACTCTCCGTCGACGGTCGCTGCCATGCAGGCACATCCTAGTCTCGTCCGCGAACAAAACTCGGCTCCATTGCTGTATATCCCAATCTAAGTGATCACTTTAGACAATTTGGGTCCCGTTGCTGGCCTTTTTGGGGTCAAGTTAGCTTCTTTGAGTCTTCGCCTCACTGTCCTCTCGCTGACAGTTCTCCCTCGAACTTCTCCGAGCTCCCGCTGGACGTCAACGCCGGTTAGATGTCGATTTCGGAGAAAAGTGCTGATAATAAATCGGTCATCTCTTGCCGAAGTGCATCGCTGTCGTCCAGATCCTGGTCTTCGGACTAATTTTCCAGTCTCTCTAAACCTCTTGTATACTTTGGAGACACAGGACTGGCTCAGATGAAGCTGTCGAGCGATAGTACGCTGAGAGAACCCTTGCTGAATTTGGGTGACGATTTGAGCGGCTTCTATTGGTGTGGTTTCCATTTTCTTGTAATTCCAGTATTTTGAGTGACGTGACTGATTGGACTGATGACAAAATTGCATAAATTCCCAGTTTTTATAGGGATTGAGAAGTTTGAAAAAAATTATGTTTCGTTCCAAAAATTTATGTCTTTTGTTTTCACGTTCCATGACATATGATGAACATTTTTTTCGCTATGATATCGAAAGAGTTTGAAACCTAATAAAATTATCTTTAAAATAATATACCACAACCTATAGTTTATTGCATGGAAACTGTAAAATATGGTCTGCAAAAACCAGCGATGAAGTGATTCCAGTTTATAGCTCGGAAGTGTAGATGAAAATATTTTTCTTCAATAATCTCTATCTGGTAAGATTTACAATCTTAAAATGTTATAAAATAGTTAGATGGATCGTAATATTACATTATTATGCATACACTGCATAATAACACCAAATAGTTTTCTTTATGACCCAATTTTAATACAGATTAGGGACAAATTCTTGAGTTTGAAGAAACAAATAATAACCGAAAAAACCGGTTTTCCTGACCAAAAAACCCGGTTAAAAACCGAGGTAAAATCAGTCGGTTAACCGGTTTTTTGATTAACCGAATAACCGGTTTACATGCCCTAGTGGAGACCCTTTATCAGCACTGAGGGCGCTTTCTTTCGACCCATATCAACAGTGTAGGGCTCGAAGGATTCAAATTAGTTGAATGCTGTTTAACTTATTTTATTTATTTAAGTTACCTACGTATTAACTTTCAGAAAACTACAAGTACCTACTCGCCTCGAATGTCCCTTGGCCGTAGGAGACACTGCACAGTAGTTATGGACAAGGAGCCAGAGGTGTATAACTTACGATCTCGGATATAGAGACAGGCGACAAGTGGGGCCTGTTGGCGAGGAAGGTGAGCGCGATCAGCCAGTGCACCAGGTAGATGGACAGCGACATGCGCCCGAGGATCTCCCAGCCGCGCCAGCACAGTATGTTATGGACAAGGAGCCAGAGGTGTATAACTTACGATCTCGGATATAGAGACAGGCGACAAGTGGGGCCTGTTGGCGAGGAAGGTGAGCGCGATCAGCCAGTGCACCAGGTAGATGGACAGCGACATGCGCCCGAGGATCTCCCAGCCGCGCCAGCTCATGAAGCGCCACCACAGACCTGAGGGTGCACGCTCCGTTAACATTGTGCTCTCACACAATATTCAGTCAATCACTTTAACCCTGCACATGGTTAGAACCGATCACATTGCATCATCTCAAACGGTGCAAAAAGGTTTCATCCGATCACGCCATACAAATAGAATCTCGTTTTTTTCATTTTTTTTTGTAATAAATTTTCATTATTAATATCTACATTTGTAATTTTAAGTGTATGTTTATTATGATTCAGTAGTTTACAAATAAAAAAAGGTGAGTACGAGAAAAGAAAGCGATGGTTAAGATCAGTCTTTTATTAGGTTTAATATTATCCTTATTTTTGCAAAACTGGTATTACCTACGAGTATTAATTGTTATTCAAAGTTCCTAATATACTATGTAGTTACTTTATTGTTTATTGAATTGCAATTGATAATATTTATCCAAGATTAACTTAAAAAAATATATGAAAAAACGCAAGTTACCGAAATTAACAAAAAATATGCAAAAAAAATATAGCATTCTTTGAACATTTGAATCTGCTTCTTCTTTATTTAACAAAAAACAGTATAAATAAATGGTTTAAGAGCGAATAATGGAAAGATATGTGAAGCATTAATGGTGAGCTCCATCGAACAAACAACGTGACAGAATCCTGGAAAGGCAGGCTATAAAAAATATTAATAAAACACAACTAACGCTACTTAAAATACAAATAAATTTTATTTTATCCTCTAACCTCCTATTTATTGTTTATATGTATAGGTAATAAAAATATAAAATTAATTTAAGAACTAGTAATATATTTAATAACAACAGAAATAGAAAACATTACAACTGGTATATACAATTGAAACCATTGAGCTAACTGCAGACGGTTGCAAACAGTCTGAAGGTAGCACAATTGATCCATGTCAATACCAGTCGGAAGCGTCCGCAAGACACTGGCTGCATTACCACGCTGTATGGCAATGCTGATGCGCTGAGCCAGATACTCACCAGCTCTCGGGTCACGCGTCGCATCGACCAGACGCTCAGATAATTTTTTAAAAACCCGGAGAGAACAACAATAATTATTCATATATAAATAAGTAATACTCGTAATACTGGTTTCGTAAAAATATGAATGATTTTGAACCTAATTAAAGACTGATCACAACCGTAGTTTTAATCAATGGTTCAATGGTTCAATGGTTCATTTATTGGTAAACAATTATGATTACACGTCCAATTAATTACAATTAACTATAAAATTAAAATATACCTAGGTATATGTTAAGATTGTATAGTTTAGTGAATAAAATATAAATTATAATAATTGAAAGATTACACATAATAAAAATCTTTTCTTGTTCTCACCTTTTCTATGTTCAAACTATTGAATAATAATAAACGTACGCTAAGAATGATATTTGCACGTATAAATAATGAAAATGTATTCAACTATGCTTACAAATGTAATTGAAAAAGTAAGACCGACACTATTGTATGGCGTGATCGGATGCAACGTGATCGGTTCTAGCGTGATCAGGTGGAACTACCAGTTAAATAAATTCACCCTTCATACTTCCTATATTCTTAAAATAAGTAGAAAGATAGATAATAACTTTATTGTACCATCAAAGTTATAAATATCGGAGCATCTTAATACTAATTAAAACTAAAGTGGCACAATCGGCGGCCTTATCGCTAACAGCGATCTCTACCAGGCACATACTATAACATTTATGTTCCCTGTCGTTGTGTGGTGTAATGCAGTGTTATCTATGTACCTATCAAGCACCTTTATATTATACTTTGTACTATACTTTTTTTTTGTATTATACTTTATACTTGTGCTTTAAATTGATAACTTTAATGGTAAAATGTTTAGGTATATCTACATTTATCTGACGAGGCATTCCGCAACAACTTTCGATAATAAATGTACTTAACTCTTGTTTTACTTAGTTCTACAAGTTCTTGAATAAAAAAAATATTTATTTATTATTTATAAACATTCTTCACACGACATTACATAAAACAAATAAAAGTGGTTTTTTGAATTCTTTATTAGTACCTAGCATGTGCATTTTGTGCAAGAATCTAAGAACAGATTGACTTCTCCAAGGCTGAGCCATAAGCACCTAACTAAAACAAACAAACAAAGTGCAAAGTTGAACTTTATAGTGGAGTACTCACTGTCGATCTTATTGAAGAAGCCGTACATGGCGAGTGCGGTGAGCGAGACGAAGACGGGCCGGTCCAGCGCGGCGTAGAGCGCGACGGGCGCCGGCGCCGAGACGCGCTTCATGAAGTAGCCGGCCTGCACCCACGCGAACATCAGCGGCACCGAGCAGCGGTACAGGAACCGCACGCGCTGCGGAAACACACGGCACATCTATATGTACTCATGTGGGCCCATCGCACTTAGGTACATACAAAACAATAGTCTATACACTCTATACTATAACATTATATTGAGGAAACATTTGTATGTAGGTATGTATGTAACGAATACACTCTAAAACTATAACAAAAATTGAAGCCAAGAAGCGATCACGGCTCGCTACTATCGTTGAGCGGACTCACTCACCGGTGCACTCATTACATAATTAAAAGGAAGATTATTTACAGGAACAAAAGTTAACAATGACATCTTCCGTCGGGCTTTTTTCTTTAGTTAGCGTCAGGGTAGGAGCTACCCTCGAACCACGTGCCCGAAAGCTTTAAATATAGCACAAAACACTATTTTTGAGTTGGCAAAATAAAATAAATTCGGTTCAGTAAATCCATTTCCTTCCGGTCTTGTTCAAACTGCTTATACGAGGAAAAATAGTAAAAAAACAACAATAATACGAAAATGGCATGCATTGTACGGATAACCTTTTTGTTATAGGGCAATTTGGCTATAAAAGCCATGGTTATTGATTATGAACTTTAATCGCCTATTGATAAGCCTCTCGATCGATTGTCAATTGTTCCTTGTGAGTTTGACCTCACACTGTAAAGGCGGCATTGTCATCAACGGGTTCTGATGATCTTGAATAATGAACGAGGAAGGCAACGAATGTGGAGCAAACTTAACGAATGCAAATGTAAATCCGTCTCCACTTAGGTACTAACAGACAAGGTTGTTTGCTAAACGGTGCCTTCTGTCTTCCAATCTAAACTCTGTCACAATTAGCATGATCTTAGGGCTCCCACACAAAACTGCGATTTGGTGCGATGCGATGCGATGCGATGCGATGTGATGCGATGTCACACGAACTTGATTTGCGAATTTCTGCGATGCGAATTTGTGCGGCGAACCGTTTTGTAGGGTAACCATACCTTCAAGTTTAGTCAGCCGTATTGGACGTGTTTTTAGGAAGCGTAAAATGGATCCCAAATAGATAATTGAACCGATTTAAGCAAAAATGATCCAACCCACACAAACCTCATTTCGAGATAATCGATATTTAAGTTTGTGGCGGTATTTCTCTAGCTTTGTAATACAAAATGTTGTTATTTTAATTTAATTTAATGCTATGTAAACTCAACTTTTTTGCTATAAATAATATAAAGAATAAATTGTAATAGTTTAGTAGATAAATGGGAAAACTTGCGCCTGGATCATTATTACAAAATTAATTTTGTATGGAAAGAGCTATGTAGGGTGCAAAAATTAAAATGCAAAAATGATTCAGTGTGATAAAAATTAGTAATCATTTTTGTGTTTTAAAAGACAAAACAAACAAAATTAGCCCTACTCCTCCAAATCAGAATAAGGTTCATCACATAAACCATCTACATCGTCTATTCTTGCAGCTTCCCTTCGGTTTCTTAAATTAATCAATGCAATCATCTGGTATCTAATATTAGATCTGCTGGCCCTGTACTTATTTTATTTTATTAAATTATTTGAGCTATGTCGATAACTTTGGTTCTCTTTCGGATGAATTCTTTACGAATCCTATCCTTCAGAGAAACTCCGAGCATAGCTCTTTCTATAGCTTTCTGAGCTCTTTGAACTGATGGACCAGCTTAATATTATAGTTTGAATCATTGTAGCAAAATAGAACGGTAATATGTTAGGGTAACCAAAGCAACACAAAAATGATTCAAGTGGCATGAAACACTTATACATTTTAAAAATTGGCTTCGACATGACAGTTGTGGGTTGGATCATATGGATTTTCCACATTTGTGAACATAGAGGTGTGAGTCTTTGATATGTTAAAATATACCTTATACTGATTACATAGGTTAAAAAAACTCGTGACTAGGTTGTGGGTTGGATCATTTTTGCATAAATCAGTCCAATTGCACTGCTGTTATTGTTAAATAGATATAAAAGAAAAAGAAGATTCTGGATTCATCCATTTAATACGATTATGAACTCTGAAGGGAACTATTTTACTCGAAATTACTATGAGTTGAGAACTGAAGCAGTTTTTTTTACAACACAAAGAAGGCGGCTCAGGCGTCGCGCATCTTTCGCTAAAGTTGTCTCAGAGCGGACTAAAAGGGGGGTCACCAAGTATGACGTAATATGACAGGAATGCGCGATGCAAATGAGATCGGACGTTATCGTGCGAGCTCGCAGATATTTGCGATGCGATGCGAGCTCGCAGTTTTGTGTTTGAGCCCTTAAAGCAAGTGTACAGGGTGCCTCGTGACATGTGCACTAAGCGGAGAGATACCGGACCCGAGGGGATTCACTTTTGTACTTATTAGGATTTTTTGAATCTTATTTAAATTTTTTAAATTTAAAATGATGTTCGTATTATTTTTAATCGTAATTCTTTTATGATTATTAAGTATAGTAAGTATTATAAAATATCAAAGTAAGATAATTATTTTTTTGTTATTATAATTTCAAGCCTTAATTCTATTAAATGGATATGCTAAAAAAATATGTAGAGATGATGAGATGTGGCATATTAAAATAAAATAAATAAATAAAAACAAGTGTAAGCTTCCTTAAAGAGTCTATTTTCGGATGGATTTTAAGAGAGTGGCCAATAGCCGGCGTAGGTGGTACATGGTGTAATGCAGACGTGTTAGTCTTTAACTCTAGCTAGAGGCATGTAGAGGTATGTCTCTCTTAAATGTCCCGTCTGACAACTCTTTCTGTTTTCATACGAGAGTGAGACTACGATGAATGTACAACTGCCAGGGGTCTTCTGATGCTGACTAATATTTGATGTTTGAAAGTTGATGTGGTGGTCTAATGTCCGCTATAACGGTTTGTATGTGTATGACAACACTCTCTAAAATTGAAGAAAAATCTAATATCTTTGTGTGACACTGTTATTTCACTAATATTCGACTTTTTTGTATATCGTAGCACAACTGGTCCAAAAGTTGGGAATCGAACTATAGCTTCCTCCTGCGTCGCAGCAGACCTTCACCCGGCGCGCGACATCGGTCGTCAGCGCTGTGCCTGATCCCCAAAGATAGAAAAAGTGCAACGTGTCGTCTCGTCGTCCAGACGTAATTAACTTCCTGTCGACTCATACAAGTGAAACTCCTAGAAAATGGAATCCCGCTTCCCACGTGTGGGTGTCAAACAAGTCCCTCTGTCGAGTCTGTCGGATGGACGGTGGCCGCCGGCTCGGTACTCACCCAGCTGTCGCAGGCCGGTAGCCGGCGCCCTGCAGTCGGTGGCGCAGGCAGGTCGGTACTCACCCAGCTGTCCGCGGGCCGGTAGCCGGCGCCCTGCTGCCCGTGGTGCAGGAAGGCCACGAAGAGGCCCACCAGCGCGGCCGGCAGACTGTCCCACGGCGCCTGGTACAGCCATGTGAAGGAGGCCTCGTCTTCGAACTGGGTTCGCATGTATCTGAACAACAAACAAACATAATCTTTTTTTATTTAGGCTTACTAATTGACTTGTCAAACTGCACACTCATATTAATGAAGTTGAACATAATCTCAAAAATAAGTCGAATTATTAAATCAATCAAGAAAAATGAGAATTCAAGCATCATGTTCTTCGAAACAGTTTCACAGAGTACATTTTAAAAATAAAATTTTTAACCTTCGCGATTTCTCGCAATAATCAATACTAAACAATAATTTTTGATTGCAGGGTTTGAAATAAAAATAAATAATCGCTATTACATTTCAAATAGCTACAGGGTCATAGAGCTACTATTAATCCTTTCTTGTAAGTTTAGTGTGTTCTCTCGTATTTTTGGGCCGAGAAAAAACGTAACCCGATACCACTCAGTCAAAATGTAGGTATACTCAGAGAAAAACTTTTCGTATCAGATTACCCAGTAGATCTGGAGATAACGAATAAAAAACATTATTTATTTCGTGTCTATAAGTAAATATTTATTTGTCTCTACAATATGACCCTCCACAGAGAGATTAAATAAATAAATAATGCTGCACAATTCACAATAGCATCATCTAGCTTCATGTTAAGCAGAGCTTGTGTTATGGGTACCAAATAACTAAATTAAGCAGTAACTAAATCACAATAAATTGATAACAAATCGTGTAACAAACGAAAATTACATAAAAACACAAAAAAATACGGATTAGTTTGGTGTACGGCTACGGAATCGGCTGGCAGACACTACAATGTCAGGTTGTCGAAATTCGACGACCTATTTTACTAAAACTTGACTATTCGTAGACCTCAGCGGGCTTCATCTCTGACGAGGTACTATAAGGTGACCCGTCGCACCCATTACGTGAGTGTAGTGCGTGTACTCACTCAGGGAACATGAGCGTGACCATGGGCCGCAGCTCGAAGAGGTAGGCGGCGGTGAAGTTCCCGGCCACGGCCAGCGCGAGCAGCGCGGGCAGCACGCGCAGCGCCAGCCTCGGCCGGCGGCCTAGCGACAGCGTCAGCAGCGCAGACACCACGTACAGCTGCATGTCCACCGCCAGGAACCTGCGACCGCTCACATTACGACACACGCCAACACACGCCGGGGGCTAGCTGATGATGTCTCAGACATTGTTTACTTATAATTGTTTAGTTTCTTCCTCAAAAGAAGTTCATTTAGGAATTTAATAGCTAGGCCCCGCGCCTTTACCCTCTTTGAAATTTATTTGTCAAGAAATTTACTGCACGCATCCTAGGGGTAGTTTCGTAAAAATAAAAAAAAAATCATGTTTAATTGTTTACTTTGCTTTTTATTTAAGCCGAGTTTTGATAAATCAAATCAAAGAATAATAATTTTAATATCCTATGTGTTATTCTAGGTCCTAAACTATCTACATCATCATCATCATCATCATCAGCCTATATTAGTCCACTGCTGGACATAGGCCTCCCCTAATGAGCGCCATAGCGCCCTGTCTTCAGCTTGCCGCATCCAGCATCTGCCAGCAGTCCTTCGCAGATCGTCATCCCACCTGGCCGGAGGGCGTCCTACACTACGTTTGCCTATTAACTAACTATTTAACTATCTACATACCAAATATTAAAGAAAAATTTATATAACTTTTGTACCTAGTTACGGAGATTAATTATAACAAACATTCACACAGACGTTCCAATTTATTTTAATAGTAAGATACTTTAATATTGATTTTATTGTTATTTTGCACCTATAATTTCGAACATGAATGGACACTTTAATTGGTTTTTGTAGTTTTTTTCATTAATGCTGTATGAAATAAACGAATTGAATTGTTTTTTTATTTAGGAATATTTAATGGGCAACAGTAAATGTGTGATGCCGATAGTAGCGATGCCTGCCGCCGCGCCGGGCGGGCGACTCATACGTATTTTGCATATGTATTTTGTATTATTTGTAAAAGTGAGTCATATAAATATCTAGTACTATATGCTTAGTTTTAAGATTTTTGGAGATTATTGAAAAAAAATATTTTAATACAAAAATTAAACTTTATATCACGATAGCAACTCATTTGTGAGTTATTTCTATTTTATCGTCATTATCCCATATCTGACATGGTTATGGCTTTTATTTTAATAAAACCACTACGTTGAGAAAAAACTATATTTTGTCTATAATTTATGATCTACTTTCACCCCCTTTCGGGGTTGCACTTTATCCAGGGACACACTGTATTTGTGATCAGTTTACAAGATATACCTAGTCCAAGAAAAAGTAACGTTTGTTGTTTATGGTAGAATAGATGATGATTCGATGTCAGTTTTATGTTACTTCAGTTAAGGGACATAAAACTCTCTTAAATAGATAAATAATACTGGACAATCAATACTTACAGCATCATTTACCTAGTCAGAGCTTGTGTTGTGGGTAGTAGAAATACTTAGTACAATACATTACATTTAGATCATTAATAGAAAACATCAAGAACCCCGGTTCAAATATATGTAGAGTAGATAGTACAAACATTTGTTCCAAGGCGGGAATCGAAGCCGCACCCTCCTGCGTGGCAGCCTTGTTTCTGTTATCTATGGTGGCAGCCGTCGCAGGCAGACATAGAATTATTATCTATGCAGGCAGACCTCCGCCCCGCGCCACATCGGGCGTCATCGAACTGACATCGCATCCTCATCTATTGTACCACGAACCACAAACTTTACATTGATTGTTCACGGCATTAAGAATGATGCGGTCACGTTTCGTGTCGCAATTATAATAATTGTATTAATCAATTAATATTGGCAGAGACCGTAACCACAACGTTTTTACCAGTTATCTTACAAAATAATAATGAGGAGGTTGTGCAAAGTCTGCCTTGAGTCGCTTATTGTAGCCTAAAGCTGTAGCTTGTCTGCACCTGCGCTCATCTTCACTCGGCTGAGCTGCCTTGTGTTTGTAAGGATCCCCGAGCAATGGGCGCTGCCATTGGCTTCTTTCAGCCCACTGCTGGGCAAGGGCCTTCCTTCAAATATAAATCTACCAGCTCTGTGTCGGTCTATGTTTTACTATCATAGTTTATGATAAGAGTCAAGGATGTCAAAAATAGACTGAGATACGGAGCTTGAAGGCAAAAAATGGTTGACATAAATAATACTGGACCATCCACAATATTGTCTAGCCTCAAAGTAGAGCTTGTGTTATGGCCATGGGTACTAGATGACTGATATACTGCATTACATACCTACGTAAATGTGTATTTTTATAATATGTCAATAGAAAATAGAACAGCTATAATGATAGGTATTTAGGATAATCCGTCCCAATCCTAACTAATACACCTCCAGTTAAACATCCTACGCAAAAACAAGGAAAAGCCTACGTTTTTATAATTATAATTGATCCAAACTGTAGAGGAAACTTCTTCGCCTAATCAATATTCAATTTATAATGAGGACAGATTTGTATTTTTGTATGTTTGTGACAAATAAACTGAGAAACGAATTGTCCGATTAAAAAAATGTGTCATCATTAAAATGCTAGGGAGAATCGTTTTCAACTGACCGCTAATGACGTTAAATAACGTTACTTATGAAATGAACCATGATAGAAGCAGAATAAATGCTGAAGCTAAAAAAAAATTCGCCACGACAATTCACTGAATTCAAAAAATACGAAAAATAAAGCAGTATGGCTTTATGGCTTTCGCCTGTCCTAGATTACAATATTTATTTTATTAAGAAAACAAGTTACTGACTTAACAAGATTTTCTATTTTTACACGCTGAGTTCTTGCAAGTCGTAGAGTTTGGAGTGATCCTGCCTGAGCCACATGCACATTTCGGTATACACGTAGTACACACACATGTCAAGCATTATCGGGCAGCAGATGCAAATACTGGCTGCTACTATTGCCGTCATGCAATGCAAGACATACCTACATACAATCATTGTATTACTTTTTAAGGCACTTGATAAGTTTGTTGATTTCAAACTGCTTGTAACAGACTGGAACACAAGCTAGGATAGTCGCAGAGGCGATCAACGCACACAGCGAGATGGACTAATAAATAAAAAAAAATTAGCTGCAATTTGATTAATTTGTTTTCTCATGTTTTTTATTTATATTTCCTTGTATTCGTAATGAAAAGCACAG
This sequence comes from Eupithecia centaureata, assembly GCA_944547425.1. Classification (NCBI taxonomy): domain Eukaryota; kingdom Metazoa; phylum Arthropoda; class Insecta; order Lepidoptera; family Geometridae; genus Eupithecia; species Eupithecia centaureata. The sequence goes on along the minus strand of OX155695.1, from coordinate 199,974 downwards.
TGGTGAAAGTAACTTATGTAGTCCCTCGAACTATTGGCGCCCTCGTTACACTCGGGCCCCAAACCCCGTCTCGGGAATGAATAATTTTTTAATAGTAAATTGTTACCCAAGGGTTGAAAGTAACTTCAACCCTTGGGTAACAATGTACTATTAAAAAATTAGGGTTTCCCACTATAACTTCAATTATGCAACCAGCAAGGTGTAAAATTTTTGCACAAATGTCTTTCTTCGCATGCACTGCGGAAATTTTGATGATGGAACAAAAAATGTTCTACAAAAGAACAACATATTTTGTCAATATCACGGATCGGTGGGAAAAACAGATATGTACAACGGTTTGAAACAACAGATATATGTATACAGATAGTAAAAATAAACATCAAAACTTACCTACTCACCCCAGATTGATATGTAACAATCCTAGTAAGAATAGATAAATACAGTGTTATTTATTAGCTTGTCAATAGTTAGTTATAAAAACTTCGTGAAACCACATGTCATGTCATGTCCAACTAATACTGAAGATTCGGGGTTAGGGCATTAGGGTTTCAAATAGGGGTGGAGACGAAAATTATTTTTCGGAACCGACCTAGAAGACGGTCCATAATTTCAAAAGTGGGCACCTCTTACTAAATAAAGATAATAATGATTCATATTTTTCTGAAAAATGCCTGAAAACGGAAATGACACTAGTATGTTCCCCAAGAAATGATCTTTGAACCCAGATCACAATGTTCCTTCAAAGTAAACGTTTGTAAGTCTAGGTGTTGAGTTTGAACTTACTACATACATTCAGGAGTTCAAGGTCGAAAGGAAGGATTTTTATTGAAAACATTGAGTGTGGAGTCGATCATATTACGTGACTTCCTCTCTGCGACTTTAACTGTGGAAGCTGTGTCCTGAGGTTGGGAGGTAGGGGTGTGTGAGGGATATTACGCTCTATGGGGTCCTAAGTGTTAGTTAAACTGATCGAGATCAGAGAAAACTAATTGAACACAGGCCAAGTCGCAGGGTACTCTTGTATTAGAACAGTAAAACGACCTAGAACTTGTTCTGCATCGGTTGTTTATAAGTTTCGAGGTCACATCAAATATTGGCGAATGACCTCACATAACCCAGCGCGCGTAAGCACATTATGTAACTCTATGCGATCACTAATACAACCTCTAACGGTCATTCATACGACGAGCTGCTCGCCCACGGCACTGTTTGAACTTCTTGGTACCTATGTTTCATTATGGAAATTCAATACTTAGAAGATTTACTTATAAAAATACGAATATCTGATAAACTATAACTAAAAAATATTTCGAGTAGGTTGAAAATTGTAGAATTTCATTTTTATAATCTTAGAATTAATTATTGAACTATTACAAAAATGAGCGGAAAATTGATTGAGTACATAAATAAATAAATACCATATTTATGTAGCCCTAAAAAAATAAAACTTGTGATTGATAACAAAAAGATTTTTGATAAGTAGGACAAACACACAGATCGGAACCGGAAAAAAGACACTTTTTTTTTACAAAGCATAGTTAACGGTAATGTGCTTCACTCTGTTCTAATGTCTGGAGAAGTACCTACCTATTAGTTTGTTTTCTTTAGATATCACATCTTATCCATCCAAGGTTTACAACTTGCGAATATTTGCATAGCTAATGGCAAACCAAATATATAAATACAAATCGATTGTAAATATAAATTACATGCATATTCAACCTCTTGGTTACTAACCGATTTTTAGGTGTTATATCGCAGAACTGGGTCAAAGTGTGCATTGATTACTGTTAGTCTGTAACAGACATTATATACACTCTCAAATCTGTTTATTGTTTAAATTTTCCAAAATGTTTTTACGTGTACTACGATATGGATCACTGGAGCTTCCTCTAGTCTAGACTGTTGGCAACCGGCTGCAGTATAAGCAATTGTAAATAATGTAAAGTATATTATGTTTCTATTCCTTGATTATAATTTTCTTTGTTATTTAACATTTCACGAGTTGAGTGAGATTTGAAGAGCCTTTCTGCTCACGCTTTGAGTTGAGGGAGCTGCAGTCATACTGTATAAACGGGCTATTCCTAAAATGTCTAGACGTGGATTCTAGGGTTCTATACGGACTTCGCACCAAAGCTGAGCCAACCTCGGCGATCGCTCGACCGTTCCGCTGGAAACGACCAACCGTACTACGGAGTAGAGAACTACCGCTGCACTACCCAGTTGAAAAGTCGATCGAAGACACGGCCATTCTGAATCCGGAAGTCCCCAACCTAGCCGCCACACCTTACCGCTGCACAACTAATTGCCGCCGGCTCATCCTCCTGGACCCAATCATCACTTCCTACGTTGGAGCTCTCTCCAGGTAAGTAGTGGTAATTAATATTATAAGGATTTAACGATTTGGAAGACAACGAAACCTACTGTACTAATTACAATTGTGAACACTTCCTTAGTGTTTCTCTTGGGTCTAGCCACTATCTCTCTTAGGCAGGGCACCAAAAATACAAGTGTTACAAGAGTACTTACCGAGTATTTTATCTTTATTTTCTATTATAAAATATTCATTATCTTTCTCCGACGTGCTACAAAGCTACGCCGGACGCACGAAGCATACTAAAGATTTCAACGCGCACTGAATTTTGTACAATAGTATATTGTTACCCAAGGGTTGAAAGTAACTTATTTAGTCCCGAGACGGGGTTTGGGGCCCGAGTGTAACGAGGGCGCCAATAGTTCGAGGGACTACATAAGTTACTTTCACCCGAGGTAAACACTGTGCTTTTCATTACGAATACAAGGAATTATAAATAAAAAACATGAGAAAACCTTTGATTATATACTTGTCTATAATCAAAGGAGAAAACCAATTAATCAAATTGCCGCTAATTTTTTTTATAATTAGTCCATCTAGGACAGGCGAAAGCCATAAAGCCATACTGCCTTGTCTTTCGTATTTTTGAATTCAGTGAATAATCGCTAGGGTGATTTTTTTTTTAGCTTCAGCATTTATTCTGCCACTATCATGGTTCAATAGTAACGTTATAGCTGTCAGTTGAAAATGATTCTCCCTAGGGCGGAAAAGTATCAATTTCAACCCGCTCTTCAGGCATGTTCAGACCAATTTTCCGAGTATGAGTAATGAAAATAAGGTTGTCTTACTTTTGACAAGGATAGATGATGCTGATGAAGAATGTTTTGTATATTATGATGCGACGGACGGAGTGTTGTAGGACGTCATAAGATGTATGTGTAGTACTGACCAGGTGTGTATGAGGCACTTGACGTCGGGCCGCACCAGGTTGTTGATGAAGAGCACCTGCGTCCACCACTTGTCGCGGCAGCGCGCGCACTCGGCGCCCACCAGCGGCGCCCACAGCGGGCCGGCGCCCGCGCGCGCCCACCAGCTCAGCGCCAAGCCCAGCACCCACAGGTACGCCGGCCAGATCCTGACACACGACCACATCATTACACCTCAACTGACCGAAGACCCTTGTTCTTTCCTTACACGTACGGATCAAATCGATAAAGGCCGATTCCGACTTTGAATTAGTAATTAATTTTAATAATAATAATAAATAAAATAAAATATATTATAACTACTGAGACCTAGAATTGTTCGAATTGGTGCAGAGTATTGAGGACAGTCAGCAAAAACAAATCAATATAGTGCACCGTTCGAGATCGGCTGTCAGTGACCGTGAGCTGACGTGTGTCTCACTCGCGCGCTCGACTCCCGCCAGTCCCGAGTTGTGATCACTTGTGCGAACTCGTTTTGTGCATTCAATTTGTGTTTCAGCGCGGCTCGCTCAGAAGAGATCCCGGAGCAGGTGTTCTTACCCGGTCCCTCGTCAGGGGGGGGAGGCTCGGGATACATTGCCATCGCCAGGCTGAGGATACCTCCTTTTGCTGCTCTCCGAGTTAAGTAGTATTTATGTTTTCATTTTATAAAGGTAACGATAGGTAGAAAGTAGAATGTATTTACAGGCGAAGTTAGAAGCGTCGATAAAGGTCTGGGTTAAGACTTTCTATTGTGATGTATATTTTCAGATTTGTGAAGTCAAAAAGCCTCTACGGAGAGTTCGACTGCAGCAGTTTTTGTATACCCTGTTGCCCCCTGTGCAGCAGACACTCTGGGGAGCCTACTCGATGTAGGCTGAGGATTCTTCGAGGGGAGAGGAAGGTCGTATCATCATCATTATCAACCTATATAAAGTTTATATTCTAATGATTTATCCTCATGAACGGAAGGCAATGCGGTACTAACTCGCTTCCCAGCAGCATAATACAGCCAAGCGTTATGCGTGTTTCTGTGAACTGTTTCGTACGTGTGTGCAGTCTCTGTGTGTCTCTGTGTGCGTGTGTCTCACCTCCCGGTAGACAATCGGACGAGGCGTTAGGAACATCAGGGCGTGGAGAGTTGAAGTATGCGCTGGAGTGTTACCTGGTGAGCCTGTGCAGCAGACACTTGGGGAGCATGGCCAGCGAAAGCGGCCGCTTGCTGTTCTCGGCGTGCAGCAGCAGGTTGTACGCCAGCAGGAAGCTGGACGCCAGGATGAAGCTCTGGACGATGGAGGTGCCGTTCTGGAAGTACGCTGACATCGGGTGGTGGCTGCTCTGAGGAACGTACACACTTCATATTATGATAGTGAATGACACCCCGTCTCTACGTCGAGTCTGTCCGGCCGGCCCTCATTTATTCTGAACGTAGTATAGACAAGATAGACTGTGACCCGATAAAGGAAATGGACTACGTTGTACCCGAGGAAAGGATGTCGATGGAACGACTAAAGATGACTGTTTCTTCCTGGATGTTGAGAGAGATATCAAATCATGGAATACAATATAAATAAAGATATCGAGCGCGTCATGCGTCACGTACAGTTTGACACAATTTACTTTGGTTATTTTACATCTTTTGTTGGCTTTGCTTTGATGCATGCCGACAATGACTCTTATATTATTTGTTTTTGACGGCACAAATGCTATGTGTGTAGTGAAGCGGGGACTACGAGTTACCTTCTCAAAGAAGAGCGGGTTGAGGATGTAGGTGATGTGGAAGGCGAACACCGAGTGCGCCAGCATGATGAGCAGCAGCGTCAGCGCCCTGCAAGCACGCCCGGGGTCAACTTCATGTTTACACAAATTGTTTTCTTCAGACAACATAGTCCAATAAGGTATAATGCGGCGCGGCGGGCAAAGGTCCACCTACGACGCGGAACATTGCAGGTTCGATTGCCGGGACAGAAGTTGGTGCGATCTGTTCCGGATGTTCTGTCTCATTTTATAAATGAATGGGGTGTGCTTACTTGATGCCTTGCACGGGGCTCTCCGCCGGAGTGGTCGGCCGTGAGGCGCGCCCATTTGTCTTTGGGTATTCACCCCGAGAGAGGTGGGTGTACTCACTTGATGCCTTGCACGGGCCGCAGCGCCGCCAGGCGGGGCTCTCCGCCGGAGTGGTCGGCCGTGAGGCGCGCCCAGTTGTCTTTGGGTATTCACCCCGAGAGAGGTGGGTGTACTCACTTGATGCCTTGCACGGGCCGCAGCGCCGCCAGGCGTGGCTCTCCGCCGGAGTGGTCGGCCGTGAGGCGCGCCCAGTTGTCTTTGAGTATTCACCCCGAGAGAGGTGGGTGTACTCACTTGATGCCTTGCACGGGCCGCAGCGCCGCCAGGCGGGGCTCTCCGCCGGAGTGGTCGGCCGTGAGACGCGCCCAGTTGTCTTTGGGTATTCACCCCGAGAGAGGTGGGTGTACTCACTTGATGCCTTGCACGGGACGCAGCGCCGCCAGGCGGGGCTCTCCGCCGGAGTGGTCGGCCGTGAGGCGCGCCCAGTTGTCTTTGAGTATTCACCCCGAGAGAGGTGGGTGTACTCACTTGATGCCTTGCACGGGGCGCAACGCCGCCAGGCGGGGCTCTCCGCCGGAGTGGTCGGCCGTGAGGCGCGCCCAGTTGTCTTTGGGTATTCACCCCGAGAGAGGTGGATGTACTCACTTGATGCCTTGCACGGGCCGCAGCGCCGCCAGGCGGGGCTCTCCGCCGGAGTGGTCGGCCGTGAGGCGCGCCCAGTTGGCGCGCAGCGACCACGGTATCAGGAACTTGTTGGCTGCAATCACAAAACGGTCTGTGACCACACGGGGCGGCTACACCTACACACGGCATAGGAGCAGCAGGTAAGTAGACCTCGCGCGAGGTCCCATAGTATTTGTAGACAATACAAATATAAGGATATACCTACAGGGTTATTGGTATTTAATGATTTACCTTGGAAAGGCGACTTGGGTAAATCGAGACCAACAACTTGTGATCTAAGGTTTTTTTCTAATTCAATGATTTTTTTACCGTTGAAATAAATTTTTGTTAATTTCCAGTTCTAATCTTCTTAGTTCTGTCTAGGCGTCACAGATTGAGACAAGTCGGTACATGACGAAATATGCACGGGGGGGGGGGGTCACTTGTACTCGCCCTAGTTGTCGCAGTTGGATTGTATAATCCGCCGTATTACATCACGCCGAATAACGTAAGAAGAAATCTGTTAGCTTTTTCCGAATAATACAATTGATAACTTATCATTTTTAACTTTGTTTTTTTTTGTAAGTACCTATGGTCACTTTACAATTAAGTAGTTTATCGATGCGGCTAAACGTGGGCCGACATATTGAAGAACGTATAGCAATGACAATCCAGCTAATCGTTGAACCGCCGCATTACAAAACGGCCCTGTTTTTGAAAACAGCTAGCCGTAAGGCGTAATGTAATACGGTGGATTTTACAATCCGACTGCGACAGATACACTAACATTGAGTAAAACGAAATGGTGCGTGTGTGTGTATGCTAGGTGTCGTGATAATGTATCAAAGCTCGCCGACCGAGCCCCAGTGCCTAGCTTATATGCTGGGCGCAACGCAACTCAGCGTTTACCTGATAAGTATGAAGGAATTGTGGATTCAATGTTCAAACATGTACAGATCCTAGAACTTTTGAAATGCTAACTTTATGTAAGAGGGAGGCTCAGGGTTGATAATCTTTCTACTACGCTGTCCTCAACGTTGTGTAGCACGAGACGTGACTCGGCCGAGCGATGGAGTACAAGTCTAGTCGTACGTAGCACTCAGCTGACTGCCCACACGTGGAATAAATGAAACATAGGTAGGTATGTATGTCTTTACGACAGAGCTAACAACTGACAGAAATTCCCGCCAAAACTAAAAAAAATAAAAACTGTACATGTATTGGCGTTAGGTTTTGGCAAAAGTCATAGGACAAAAGTTGTCTTGATTCACCCAAGTCGCCTCATTAAATACTTACCCATACCTAACCCTGTATAAATACTTATGTAACTCACTGTCCAAATCTTCACCCGCGTAAAATTTACCAAAAGTAGCATTGTTTTTTTATTAGATATATTTTCTTATTCCAGGCCGATAAAACATCTAAGTATTCAAAATTTCAGAAGTTTGGCGTAAAGCGGTAGAAAAAATTAAATTAAATTAAATTTGACTTGTCTAAGTGCTTATTTTGTAAGCCTAAAGAAATAAAGATATTGATTATTGATTATTATTATTGATTATAACAAACATCCAACCAAACTTTCGTATTTATAATTATTATTGTGATGTGATTTCCTGCATGTCCAAGAGTTCTGTAGTAGTATAAAGGAATGCCGTGCGTGCCCTTCCAAGGAACTTCGAACTAGAATCCAAGTTCTAAAAGTTTTATTTTTTGTCAAATCATTAAAAAATCATAAAACGTCATATTTAACAAGTTAACTATATCTACTACATATCTTTTTTTCATATTTTCTTTATCGTGGCCAAAAAGCTTCGCAACGATTCGATTACGCAGTAGGTAGGTGTAGGTACGTTTGTTGTAAACTTTTTATCTCCGATTCCATCCACGCCGTATTATTGACTACCTACTTACAAAAGTTCAAAGTTTTTTTACTTGTAGTTGCCTATCTTTAGATTTCTATTGACACTGCCGTCGAAGATAATAGATTTTTACAATGACGCAACATATAGGCGGCAGGTCAATGTTTTTTTTGTTTTTAAATAACTAATCATCATAAATAGGAAAACAAAACATGTAATTTGAATCTTACCGTCAATTTTTTTCCATGATTTGCATATTTAAATGTGAAAAACAAATTTTTTTACTACATTATTATTTTTCTTCCATAGTTTTTTCTCATTTGTTTTCGTATTTAGCTAATTGTAATGTCGTTACGTTACGTAAGCTGTGAATAGGCAGAAGTTAGAGATTTCTGCGAATAGTATAGGAATAGGATTTTTCGTTCGTGGGAGAAGGACGAAGCATGCCTTGTTGGAAAGGCGGAGGTACCTAAGCGCAAACTTTCAAATGATAGTTTAAAGAAAACTTGTAAAGAAACTCGCTTAGAGAAACTAAATAATTTGTACAAATTAAATACGAATCAACATAAATCACTTCAACTGACCGCAGGCGTAGTTATTATTTATTCTTATGCCGCAGGGTTAGTGAGGTCTCTCTCGACCTAATTTTGTGCAAAAAGAACATTTTCTTCATTTTCGTATTGTATTCTGTTCTGTCTCAACTCAATCGTGGTTACATAATATGTTAGTTACCAAAAACTGAAAAAATGGCATGAGTTCCAGTGTTCGTGCGCACACACACAGCACACTGCCGGCCGACTCCAGCCAGTGTCCTGTGCTGTGTGTGCTGTGTAGGTACCTACTCGTAGCGCGGACACATTTATTTGACCTTAAGTACCTAACAAAACATTTCGGACTACTAACAGTAAGAGAACATTATCAATCCTTTTAAATAAATAGAAGTTCTTTATTTACAACGAAAATTACAACCAAAGAAAAGAAACAAGTTGAATCTTTAATAATGTACCTACCTACCTATTTACAATTGAAATAATTTACCTGAGTGCAGAGAGTCTGGAGGTGGCTCAAGTGATCCATATCACAGTCGGTGCGTGCGTGCCCTCGTCGCGGGCTGCATTTAGGGTTGCCAACCGTACTCTAAAATAGAGTATTTTACTCGATATCGTGTCGGCGTACTCTATAATCTATAACACTAATAGAGTACGCCAAAATACTCTTTTTGACTCAATGTTACTTTAATACGTCATTCAATAGTTAAACTTTTAATACGCTGGTATCCCTTATTCACTCTAGTGGAATGAATAGATGAGTTTTTGAATGTTAAGAGTTTTTCATTATTTCAAAAATAATGAAAAATTGTTATGTGCTGCAAAAAGTACTTAAAAACCTGTTTAAAAATTTTAATACATGATACTCTATTTTATAAGAGCGTACTCTTTTTACCTCCTTTGAAATCAGAAATACTCTATTTCTTCAAATAAAAGTTGGCAACCCTAGCTGCATTACGCTGGGGCTGCGCCGGTTGTTGTATATGTATGAAATAGTGTAATAGTTACGTTTGTTCGTAGTGTCGCGCAGCAGGTCGTACGCGGAGCCGAGCATGTTGGCGAGCACGAGCAGCGCGCTCAGCCACGCGAAGGCGAGCTCGAGCCGGTCCGCGGGCCGGCCCCCCTCTCCCCCCGCCCCCGGCCCCGCGCAGTACTCGAGGCGCGTGAGGTTGGCGCGCAGCCCGTAGCGCTGCTCGGTGAGCTCGCCGACGCAGCGCCGGAAGCGCCGCGCGGGCGCGCCGCCGCCGCAGCGCCCCGCGCGCACGCACACCCCGCGGTGGATGCGCGAGTGATCGAAGTGGTACTTGTCTTCCGACACGTTCTGTAACACACCACCTGTTAGTCCTCTCTCTCTCTCGCTGTCACCTCGCTCGGACTCAAATGGCACCCTACATCCCGCTCACCACCACCGCACCGGGCTCGGTTGTTAAAATGCTACTCTTCGTTCTGAAATTCGAGCCACTTTTACTTAGAATAAAAGTCAGTAGGTAAGGCCAGAAACAAAAAAAAATTGAGAGAGAATTTGAACAAAAGATTTGAAAGCTTGAGAAAGCTTGATCGGGACTCGAGATATTATTATGATCTTTATGGCGAAAAAGGCGACAACAGCACCTTTAGGTATTCTGTATTCGAACATAGACTTTAAGATACATCACTTTATTATTTTATTCATTTATTTTTAACTAGATGTGCCCCACGGCTTCGCCCGCGAACCAGAGTTTTTTTCATACAAATTTCAGAAATTTGTTACATACCTAAAAGGGTTATTGTGTAAAAAAAAATTACGTGTTTAATTATTCACTGCATAGTTTATTTACACACCGAGTTTTGAGTGATTCGAACCAAGGATTTTTTTTCCATACATACTTAACCACCCTATTAATTAAACCCCCTCAAAGTTTAAAATTTCTTAATTTTAATAGCCTATGTCCTATTCTAGGTCGTCAAATTTCATTTTAGTAATTTAAGTAGTTACAAAGATTACTTATAACAAACATTCACACAGATTATAATAGATAAGTAAGATAGTACCTAATATTATTTTTCAGTTGTTTTTCTGTCTTAAGTTTAGCATGATAATTAACAGGGAACCCTGTTATCTCACATCTCGGATGCTCGCGACACAGTTGCTATAACTATTGCGCGTATTATCGTTTTCTCACAACATCATGTTCTATTTTACATTTGTTCCAATAAAGATAATTCTCGCCAGATGTAAATAAATTTCATTTCATAGGCAAGATAATTCAAAATTATTAAAATTTAATTAATTTTAATTTTCTACAAAGAACATTGATTTTAATTTTAAAATTTACCCTTGTGCCTAATATTATACCTACTAACTGATGAATTTATCTTAGGTCAGAAATTATACTTGGCTAAAAAATGGTCGCCAGTCAAACGCGAGTGGTCTAATACTCATATTGTATGAGCCGGCGGCGCCTCCCAGCCATTGCCAGAGGTAGACTGTTATGAGCTGGCGCTTCAGGCCCCGAAGCCCCAGCTCGTCATCCTAGCACCTGCGGCCTGAAGTTCAGGCCCGCCACTCCTAAAAATCTACATTTCTAGTAGGATATCGAAATCCGGGACAATTTGGCCTAATTACTGGACACGGGACAAGACGCGAAATTCCGGGACAGTCCCGGAAATCCCGGCGATCTGCCAGCCCTAGGGAGCGCACTCGCGCGGCGGAGCGACGGGCGGCCCTACACTACACGCACTGCGCTATCTTACTGGTTATTATTATTTATTTGTATTTCCTGCTTGGTGCGTTTGTTAAAAAAGTATAAACCAACATCAATGTATTTTTTCTATTACATATAAGTAGCTAATTTAATATTTTTAAATAGCTTTTATCCAATATACACTTAGATTTTTTTAGTTTGACCCCCTTTTTTACTTCTACTCTACTACTAGGTAAGTATTCGTTGAATTACATAGACATCAATAAGTAAGTATTTATTTTGGTGAATTTTATAACTAAGCGTCACTGCCACAACAGACAGGATCGACAAGCGACGTCGTGTGGAGTGGACCAACATAGGCTGATGATGATGATGATTGTGTGGAGCAACTCCTTCTCGAAGCAGCAGAGCCTGCGTCATTCCTTCTAATGATAGGTTTAATAGGTCGAGAGGGCCGCAAAGATTGATGATCATTTGGAATATTAGCCTTACAAAAAATGATTTCGCAACAAATAACTCACAAGAAACCAGGATATACCTAATTATAAAGAAGATTGTGTATAATTTAGACGTATCTACGCATAAACAGTACTTATTTATTACGTATGTATTTATATCCCATTATTTAAAACCGACTCCAAAAAAGGACGAGAATCAATTCGTCTGTGTTTTGTGTGGGAGACGATAATGTACAGCATGATATTGTACGGCCCAATAATTGGAGACATGAATTTGCACACCACAATAATCCGTGTACACGGCTTCCGATTATCATGGTGCACATTATATGGTCGTACAATATCAGGCCGTGCTTTATACACACGTGACGAGCTTCCAAACCCAATTTTTATTGCACGCTCAAATAATTCGAAGCCATGACACGGATTATCAGCGCGTACAATAATAGGGCGTGCAATATCAGTACGTGTTGTTAATGTACGGCTGATAAAACGAATCCACAACTAGACAGTAGTATTCGATTTATAAATCTGTGGAACGCATAATAAACTTCTGTTTGAATTTATCTTACTACTGAATTTATATGCTTTAATCTGACTTGGCTTCTTTGTTGATGGCATCTTGTTTTTAGTTGCATCTGGTTTGCAACTTTGCTAAGAGTGTCCGACTCATAGCATTCCTTGATTATGCATTAAATTTCTAGGGAAATGATTTAATTAAACTAGTGACCGTTTTTGGATAACATTAAAACTCTCCACACACTGAAGCCGGAGGCGGAGCGGAGGCGAATGCGTGGCGGGCGGTTTTTCCTATGGCACCGCGCCGCCACCGCCTGCGGTGTGTGTGTAGGCTTTCTTAGGATTCCAAAGAATACAACTCGCACGCCTTCGCCTCCGCTCCGCTCCGTCTCCGGCTTCAGTGTGTGGAGACCTTAAAGGTTTTAAGATATTTAGACAAGTATTTACAACAGAGACGATCTTTACTTACTAAATCAGTTAGTATATAATAGGCTTAGAATAATTAGTACGCTATAATAGGTAAACAACACTATCAAATCATGGTACAAATACATATAAACCACATACCTACCTACTTAGTAAAATCAAGACAGCCACCCATAATAATAACCATAGGATGTTAAGTCCGTCGTCAAAGTCAATTATGACTCATCTTTTTATTTTTGTTATATTCATAGTGTGAAAACTTCGACTGTCTATTTTCTAGCGACCCGACCCAGCTTTGCACGGTTTTATTATACGTATAGGTAAACCTTCCTCTTCAATCACTCTATCTATTAAAAAAAACCGCATCAAAATCCGTTGCGTAGTTTTAAAGATTTAATCATACAAAGGGACATAAGGACATACTTAGCATAGGGACAGAGAAAGCGACTTTGTTTTATACTATGTAGTGATTAGATACCTAGTACAGAACGCCTATATCGCCATCTTTTCAGTCTTGTCTTGCTTGATTTGATAATGGCTAGTTGAACTATTTTTTTTACAACACGAACACGAAAATTTCCCACAAATTTTACATCCTTAAAAACGTTATAAATGCTTTAAGATAGAAACATATTTAAATTGGCTACTTTTCTATTATGTAAAAGGAGTATTACACTACACGTTATTCAGGGACCCTAACCCTAACTAAGAGTGGTGTAATGAGATTGGGGTCCCTAAAGGACGGACCTGGCAAGCCTTGCTCCCTAATCGCCCTTACAATCGAGTAGTGTACTATCACTTAGGGCACTTAGGAACTGTGTCTTCTTTTATTATAATAATAATAATAATCCTGGATTCGGCGCGTATCGTCAGGAAGTTCCTCTGTCTGCAACCCTAGTCACCGGCTGCTTGAGCCTAGCTTCGCGGCCGGTGATCCACCGTTTTGATATATTTTTTACTGTAGATTAGTTTTATTATATTTTTGTATTTCTATAGTAAAAAATGTATTTTGTAACAAACAGTACAATTCAGGTTTTACAAATTAGAATATAAAATATAGAGCAAGGCTTAATTAAGGCAAAAAAGTTATGGTATATTATATAATCAAAGAATAATGAAAAAAGGTAAAACAAATAAACACAATATATAGGTAAAGTTACTCAGGTATTTACAAAATGTTTAGTCCATCTAAGTACTTTAATATTTTTAAGGTTCAGCCAGTAAATGTAGTGTTAGTGTAGTACTATACATCAGCCAAACTCGATGTAGAATGTTTGTAAACATACCGCCCATATTTAACCTAAAATACACTCTGTTGCCGCGCCTTTTTATACGCAATTTACATTACTTGTCGATTTAAGATCCTTCACTATATATTTCGTACACTCATCTAAAATTCGACGCCAAGCAAGTAAATTTTAGTTTTTTGTGTCGTGGTTTGTTTACAAAAATTCTATATCGAGTTTGGCTAGTGTATAGTTACCTAGTTATGTAGGGTTTGGTTCGTTACCCCCCGATCCCGTTTCCCCCCGGTTCGTTACCCCCCGATTTAAACAAATTTTATATCAATCTTTTTTGTCAGTTTTACCGTAATTTGCATAAAGTACCGACGAAAACTAAAGTGCTTCAGAATTTTATTCTTATTTAAATTATTTAGTTTTTACTATTATTGATTTATGTATGTATGATGTTCAAATATATGGTAGGTAATAAATTTTATTAAATTATAATAATAATTCCTGTAATAGCAAATAGGTAACTAACAGGTACCTACTTATTTGTGTAATGAACTCATCAAGGGTATACCGTAGTACCCTTTCTATTGTTTAGAACTTACCGCGTGCCTACCTGAACCCGTACCGGTTTATGGATGACAATTACCTAGTCTGGACAGATATTTCCGTCTCTTTTACACTCAAGTCAAAAATATAAGGTACTTATCTATTGCAAAATGCATCCGATAAGAAAGCTCAGTTTGTCATCTCACGATGACGGACGCAGGTCCTTCGCGAGGTGTCGAGCCCAAAAACTTTAAAGTAATTACTAATAAGAAAGGAGGAAAAACAATATTACATGTAGGGTTTTCGCATACCTGGCACCGGAATAATAAGTTATCAAGTGTGTGGACGTGAGACCGAAGAATATCAAAATAAACAAATATCTGGTTATGACTTTTTTGGAAAAAATCTGTCCAATTGTAACTATAAAGTCTTGATTGATATACTAATTTTTAAGTAGAAATCATTATTTTGATTGTTTTTGTGATTATGTTATTATTTATATTCCTATGTTAATTATATTATCTAGATGTTTAATGAATACATATTTTAATAATGATTCTTAATTTTAAATACTAATTTTTTAGTAGAACTTATTATTTTGCTTGTTTTTGTGATTATTTTCTTATTTATATTCCTATGTTCGTTACTATATCTAACTGTTTAATGATTCCATATTTTAATAATGCATATAGACAAGAGCTGTGATGATTTTAAATTAAGAAGAAACTAATCTTGTATCTGATTTAAATATCTCAAAACTAAGTTTTATTTAGTTTAAACTAGGTAAGTACATATTTTAAAACATATTATAAATCAGAACTAGAACTGTGATTATTTTTAACTGTGATTATTTTAAAGTAGGAACTAAATAAGTAGTTTAAGTAGAACTGATTATTTTGCTTGTTTTTTTGATTTTTTTCTTATTCATATACTCATGTTATTTATATTATCTAGATGTTAAATGATTCTTTATTTTAATAATGCCTATACACAAGAGCTGTGATGATTTTAAATTAAAAGAAACTAATCTTGTATCTGATTATACATCTCTCAAAACTATGTTTTATTAAGTGATAAGGATATTCCGATTTTGCATTTTTTTACTTAGATTATTCAGTTTATAATTTATTTTAATATTTAATTGTGCAATCAGACAAAAACTGTGATGACTTAAAGTAATTATATTATGTATATGATTTCAAATCTACTAGAGATAATAAAACCAAAATGAATATTCCATTTAAGTTTTATTGAGTTATCTTTTTCAAGAAGACCTTAATTAAAAAAAAATATTCTAAGTTTTAAGAACACATTTGTGCCTGCCTGTACTTTTCGTCGAAAATTGCTTCTTATAAAATTAATCGTGGCTAAACCAAATCGGGGGGTAACGAACCGGGGGGAAACGGGATCGGGGGGTAACGAACCGAACCCGTTATGTAAGAGTCCTTGTGTGTGTGTTAGTGAGTGTGATGTGTGATTCTATGTGTGTGGTCTGAGTGTGAGTACTAAATAATTAGGATACAGTTTTATTAAGTTTTCCGTGTTATTGTAATCTAGAGTCATTAGATAGCTTTTAATCTTACATTTGCATTCAAAGTATATTAGGTCTTTTACTTTATTTGTTTACTTATTGTAATATAGAGGTATGGAGCTATGAAAGAATGGCTTTTTTGAGCTGTTGCAGTATTACAGTGTTTAGTTGGATAAACTAGGTCCTTCCGTCTTTTAATTGATGACTTCTCGTTAGGGGTTAATATTTTATGATGTTGTCTCAAGATAAATTGTTGGATACATAGTTGTCTCACTGTAAGCAGTCTGCATAGAGATAGAGACTGTAGGGTACCTGTATGGTTTTGAGTAGGTAACCTTGAACACAGCCCTTTCGCTCTCTCTAGAGGGAGCATATGGGTATTAGCTGCTCCGCCCCATGCTGTAATACGGAACTACTAAATTTTATTAGTATAGAAATTCCTCCTCTCCCATTCTTAAATAATTTTTAAAATCCGCTGGTTCCAGAGCACTCAGTATCCTCATATTGGAGTGCTTTTCTCTTAATTTTAAGTATTGCTTGACCCAGATCCTACTCCTCTTTTTTTCTTCTATGATATTCATGGATCCAACTACCAAAGCCACGGCAATAGCTGCTTTTTGTAATAGTTTGGATAGGTAGAGCAGGTGCCATGATGTCTCTATCCGCGCGCGTTCAAATTCAGACTGGACACAGACAGTGAGGGAGCCGGTATTCAGTGCAGTGTTATAATCGACGACCCTTGCAAGGGGCCACGCCCTCCTTAACTACCCTGAATACCGTGTAGTGGAATACCGCTATAGATGATATGAAGTGATATGATCCAGCCTGTTACAGATAAAGGTAGGTAGGTAGTATGGCTTTATGGCTTTCGCCTGTCCTAGATGGACTTATATTAAAAAATAACTGTGACAGATCGAAGCATGACTGTCTTCATGTCGACCAATGAGGAGAGTGATTATCGACCAATAGGAAGCTAGATCGTTTCGAATTCGGCTCTAAAAGCTCGTCACGTGTCAATAATGCACAACATGATAGTGCACGGCCAATTAATGTACGTACTGATAATCCGTGTCATGGCTTCCAATTATCGGGGTGTACAATATCGGGCCGTACAATACATGGTGTGCATTATTGTCACGTGAAGATCTTTCACGGACTGATATTGCACGGCTTGATATTGCACACCCTGATAATTAGAACCCTTTTGGACACGGATTATCGTGGTGTGCTTTCAAGGGCCGTACATTATATGGTCGTGCATTATAGTGACCCACAGATCGAAGCATGACTGTCTTCATGTCGACCAATGAGGAGAGTGATTATCGACCAATAGGAAGCTAGATCGTTTCGAATTCGGCTCTAAAAGCTCGTCACGTGTCAATAATGCACAACATGATAGTGCACGGCCAATTAATGTACGTACTGATAATCCGTGTCATGGCTTCCAATTATCGGGGTGTACAATATCGGGCCGTACAATACATGGTGTGCATTATTGTCACGTGAAGATCTTTCACGGACTGATATTGCACGGCTTGATATTGCACACCCTGATAATTAGAACCCTTTTGGACACGGATTATCGTGGTGTGCTTTCAAGGGCCGTACATTATATGGTCGTGCATTATAGTGACCCTTTTGTGTGACATATGGGGGGGGGGGGGGGATTATAGAATACCTATGTCAATCAATACTTGTGAGTGTTTTTTCCTTACTATAAACCTGCCTACATAGTACATACTGTACATAGCTACTAGCAGCGCTACCTTCATCCGACTTCTTAAAAAAAGCCGAGCTTTTAAATTCGACTGTCATTTGTATTTACCTAACTCTTTTGTAGCTGAACCAATTTTGATTTTATTTTTATTTGAAAACCTCTCTCCGGTATTGACATGGATCAATTGAGCTACCTTTACACTGTTTGCAACCGTCTGCAGTTAGCTCAATGGTTTCAATTGTAAATACTAGTTAAGTAGGTATAATTTTTTCTATTCCTTGATGATGTTGTGTGGACTGTCCGGAATTATTTATTTATTTATTGTAATTTTCGTTGTTAATAAGACGGTTCATAGAATTCATTTCATTTCGTACATTTCGTAGAATTTAAAATAAATTCTCGAATTTTGTACCTAAACCGGCTAAAAAGCTAGACACTACGCCGTGCGCAGATTTCCGCAGAAAAGCCTGCAGCTGTTGTTTTGTTCAAGTCATAAAGTAGCGCCGACGCTATTACGGTGATGCATTAAGCTATTATTTATATACTTAGTCATAGTTATTCACGCGTCTTATGAGATGTTTTTTTGGTGTTGTTTATCGATCGGATAAACCATAGGCTATAACTATACTATAACTATAGGGCATTGCGCAGTTCTCAAAGAGTCTAGACTACTAAGAGTTGTTTAAAACCTCAGTATGTCTCGGTATATATTTCAAAAGTCTAAAAAGTTTCTACGAGTAGGTAAAATGTATTTTTATATCGAAACGTAGGTATTATTCAAGTAGGTACGTCAGTACGTTTTATCAGTATTGAAATAAAATCCTATGAGAAAATTTTTCCAAAATTTAGTTCAACTAAATAAGTATAGTTAATACGAAAATAAATTGTGTAATTGGTTGGCTACATAAAGTTGTGTAGGCCAACAGACTACAAATACCTAGATATTTACACGTTTAAGTCTAATCTTTCTCGTAAGCCGTAGGCGGTAATTTTTTTCGCGTCGTTTTTTTCCAAGCTACGAGTATTACCTATAGGTACCTGAGCTTTGACGCAGATGTTTTCCGCCTTTGACGTCACTAAGCTAATAAGTGAAGAAATTAAATGGGCTGTCCATCCAGTCTTACTGATACCAATCATAACTTATTGATTACCTATATATTTATTGTTTGCTTTATAACTTTAATAAGTGAATTCGTACACTCGTACACAATTTGCGATGGAAAATTCCTTTATTGTAATACTAGCGGCCCGCCCCAGCTTTGCACGGGTGTTTAACGAAAGTTTGGTATTGTAATTTTAAATGTTCAATCGAAGCCTATTAGGCAGATGATTTCAAGCATGGACTCCCCGTATCCCCGGCTCTCCTACATCGCATATCTAGGCAGCCGAGCGGAGCGAGAGTGACAAACACGCGAGTTTTTATAATACTTACATTCTTAAACTCGTTAATCTTTCGAATGGAATGTCCGAATTGAATAATTCAAAAACTTATTTGTAGTTATTGACGTAGTTTTTGAAATAAAGCATTATTTTATGGTTTAACAAAATCTAATACCAGCATGTATGACGAAGTCGTGAAGTACCGCTAGTAATTTTAATTTCATACAAGTTACATCAAAGCTTGTTAAAACAAATATAATAAATAGAACCAAAAGTGCAGTGGAAAATCATAATTATTTGTAATATAATTTATAAAATTATTTAAAAATAAAATTTTATTTGTCTTATTTTGTAAGCTTCGAGAAGTAAAATTATTGATTTCCGATTTCTGAGATAAGTCATAAAACATTTTTCCGAAAATATTCTTCATATTGAATACCGCTCAGCCTCCGCCGCCGTCCAATGAATCATGGAAGTGGGGGGATAGAGAGCAACTGTACAAGAACACTTCTCGTATGTCTTTTGATTTTTTTTAAATTCTTTTACTATCATGTTAGAGAAATTTTTCACACACAGTACAGTTTTGTGGGGCCAATACAAGCAAGCCTAGTGGGATCTCTATTTATTTTAAATCGAGATATTTTTATCCTTACAGCGGTTGAAGAATGAAGCACGCTCTTTTACAAAACAGCTAGTTTGGTAATGTTTTAACAAGTTAGGTTTTTAGTAAGTTAGGAGTTAGGTAAAGAGTTTTTGATTTTTTAAAAAGAGGCCGATTCCAAAAACGGCTCTTACACACTTTCTTTGAATAATGAAATGAAATTTATTATATTGTTGAAACTGTGTACAAAACGGTCTTAAAAGCTAGGCAGAACAACAGCTTATCCATTCATTATGGACGTACAATACTTAACTTATTTATTACCTACTTATTAGCTAGGTTATTTATTAACATGATTATAATATTCTTTTATGTCATAAAAACATTTTTCCAAGAGCCACCTTCGGAGTTTTGTCTTAGATTTACAAGCGGGCAGTTCTCTCATGTCTTTTGGAATTTTGTTAAATATTTTTACGATCATGCTAGAGCAATTTTTACCACACAGTGCAGTTTTATGTGAGTCCAATATAAGCCTAGTAGGATCTCTATTTTTTAAAACCGAGTTATTTTTATCCTTATAATGGTTAAAGAATGAAGAGTGCTCTTTTACAAAACAACCGGTTTGGTAGATGTATAAACAAGTTAACGTTAGAAGATTATGTTTTTTAAAGAGAGGCTTGCATGACTCTAAGGGGCCGATTCCAAAAACAGCTCGTACACACTTTTTTTGAATAATGAAAGCTCTTTTTATGTGCGTAGAGTTACCGAAAAGCAAAAGACCATAGCATAGTACTGAGGTGACGTAGCCATAGTACGCGGTTAATGCAGATCGTTGGCCTGATGTTCTTCTTAATCTTTTCAAAGCAAAAACGAAACGATTAAGTTTTTTACACATTTGCTCTACATGCTATTTCCAATTAATATGTTTATCCAATGTTATACCTAGGAATTTTATTTCGTCAGTCTTTTCTATTACTTCATTTCTACATGTCAAAGTGCTATTATATATATTATTATTAGAATTAATGTTATTATTTTAATTTTGAAAATGTACATATCTAGTTTTTGAAATATTAGCTTGTAAGTTATTACATTCTAGCCAGTTCACCACTGATTCAGCCTCCGAGGTAAGACACTCAATTAGAGTTCCATCTTTCTTCTTATTGGCAACTACAATAGAGACATCGTGAGCAAAAAGGACACATTTATTCTTTGTGATATTTGGCAAATCGTTTATATAAATAAGAAATAGTAGCGGACCGAGAATACTGCCTTGTGGCACACCAAATTTATTCAATTTAGCGGCAGATTTAAACGTACTCGATAGCATTTCATTATTACTTAGGTTTTTAACTTCTACATATTGTTTCCGCCGAGTCAGATAGCTTTTTAGCCAATCTAGAGCAAGGCCTCTTATTTCATATTTTTCACATTTTTTCAGAAGTGTATTATGGTCTACAAAATCAAAAGCTTTGCTCATGTCAAAAAATATAACTGAAACTGGTATACGCCTGTCAACAAAATCAACTACATTGCGCACTAGGTCAAATGATGCTAGTTTAGTCGACTTGTTCTTCTGAAATCCGTTCTGTTCTTCCGCTATTATGTTGTACTTATCAAGAAATTCAGTCAAGCGACGGTGAATAGCTTTCTCAAAAATCTTAGCAAAAATAGGAATAAGCGTTATAGGTAGGTAGGAAAGCTCTTTTGATGTGCGTAGAGTTACCGAAAAGCAAAGACCATACCTTAGTACTGAGGTGACGTGGCCATAACATGCGGTTAGTGCAGTTCTCTTCTGCTGAGACACTCCGACACGTACCCGTATGACCTGCAACAGCTGCACGTTGTCATGTTCCAGCAGCTCGAAGGAGCCGAGGCAGTAGACCGCCTCCTTCTGCTGAGACACTCCGACACGTACCCGTATGACCTGCAACAGCTGCACGTTGTCATGTTCCAGCAGCTCGAAGGAGCCGAGGCAGTAGACCGCCTCCTTCTGCTGAGACACTCCGACACGTACCCGTATGACCTGCATCAGCTGCACGTTGTCATGTTCCAGCAGCTCGAAGGAGCCGAGGCAGTAGACCGCCTCCTTCTGCTGAGACACTCCGACACGTACCCGTATGACCTGCATCAGCTGCACGTTGTCATGTTCCAGCAGCTCGAAGGAGCCGAGGCAGTAGACCGCCTCCTTCTGCTGAGACACTCCGACACGTACCCGTATGACCTGCATCAGCTGCACGTTGTCATGTTCCAGCAGCTCGAAGGAGCCGAGGCAGTAGACCGCCTCCTTCTGCTGAGACACTCCGACACGTACCCGTATGACCTGCATCAGCTGCACGTTGTCATGTTCCAGCAGCTCGAAGGAGCCGAGGCAGTAGACCGCCTCCTTCTGCTGAGACACTCCGACACGTACCCGTATGACCTGCAACAGCTGCACGTTGTCATGTTCCAGCAGCTCGAAGGAGCCGAGGCAGTAGACCGCCTCCTTCTGCTGAGACACTCCGACACGTACCCGTATGACCTGCATCAGCTGCACGTTGTCATGTTCCAGCAGCTCGAAGGAGCCGAGGCAGTAGACCGTCTCCTTCTGCTGAGACACTCCGACACGTACCCGTATGACCTGCATCAGCTGCACGTTGTCATGTTCCAGCAGCTCGAAGGAGCCGAGGCAGTAGACCGCCTCCTTCTGCTGAGACACTCCGACACGTACCCGTATGACCTGCATCAGCTGCACGTTGTCATGTTCCAGCAGCTCGAAGGAGCCGAGGCAGTAGACCGCCTCCTTCTGCTGAGACACTCCGACACGTACCCGTATGACCTGCATCAGCTGCACGTTGTCATGTTCCAGCAGCTCGAAGGAGCCGAGGCAGTAGACCGCCTCCTTCTGCTGAGACACTCCGACACGTACCCGTATGACCTGCATCAGCTGCACGTTGTCATGTTCCAGCAGCTCGAAGGAGCCGAGGCAGTAGACCGCCTCCTTCTGCTGAGACACTCCGACACGTACCCGTATGACCTGCAACAGCTGCACGTTGTCATGTTCCAGCAGCTCGAAGGAGCCGAGGCAGTAGACCGCCTCCTTCTGCTGAGACACTCCGACACGTACCCGTATGACCTGCATCAGCTGCACGTTGTCATGTTCCAGCAGCTCGAAGGAGCCGAGGCAGTAGACCGCCTCCTTCTGCTGAGACACTCCGACACGTACCCGTATGACCTGCATCAGCTGCACGTTGTCATGTTCCAGCAGCTCGAAGGAGCCGAGGCAGTAGACCGCCTCCTTCTGCTGAGACACTCCGACACGTACCCGTATGACCTGCATCAGCTGCACGTTGTCATGTTCCAGCAGCTCGAAGGAGCCGAGGCAGTAGACCGCCTCCTTCTGCTGAGACACTCCGACACGTACCCGTATGACCTGCATCAGCTGCACGTTGTCATGTTCCAGCAGCTCGAAGGAGCCGAGGCAGTAGACCGCCTCCTTCTGCTGAGACACTCCGACACGTACCCGTATGACCTGCATCAGCTGCACGTTGTCATGTTCCAGCAGCTCGAAGGAGCCGAGGCAGTAGACCGCCTCCTTCTGCTGAGACACTCCGACACGTACCCGTATGACCTGCATCAGCTGCACGTTGTCATGTTCCAGCAGCTCGAAGGAGCCGAGGCAGTAGACCGCCTCCTTCTGCTGAGACACTCCGACACGTACCCGTATGACCTGCATCAGCTGCACGTTGTCATGTTCCAGCAGCTCGAAGGAGCCGAGGCAGTAGACCGCCTCCTTCTGCTGAGACACTCCGACACGTACCCGTATGACCTGCATCAGCTGCACGTTGTCATGTTCCAGCAGCTCGAAGGAGCCGAGGCAGTAGACCGCCTCCTTCTGCTGAGACACTCCGACACGTACCCGTATGACCTGCATCAGCTGCACGTTGTCATGTTCCAGCAGCTCGAAGGAGCCGAGGCAGTAGACCGCCTCCTTCCTGCTGAGACACTCCTCGTAGTCGTCCAGGTGGAACAGACGCGGCATGTCGTAGTACTGCTCATCTGTACATAGATATTTTGATTAGGTATGTTGGTAGCCATGCTGTTAAATTAATTAATTATTAAGAAGCCGGAATGCTGAAGAGCTGCGCCAGATACTCAAGCTCTCGCACAAAACACGCCTCACATCGACTAAAGGCTCGGATAATTTTGAAAAACCCGGAGTCTCGACTCCAAGGAGAGCAAATGTGTAGGTAGGCTTTGTCGAGACCTTCACATTTGCGCCTCTTGAGATCCTCAGCCAGGTCTGCCGCCGCACCAGCCCTCGCGGATGCCCGGAAGAGGGGAGGGCGCACGTGTGTGGACGCACGTAGTGTGTGGCCGCACTATGGGCCTCCGCACTCACATGGTGGGTGACTGGTGTCATACCACGGTGCCTCGCCTCATTACAAAAGTACTTACATGTATAGAATAAGTACATGATAATATATACATCTTTATTAACAACGAAAATTACAAGCAAGGAATAGAAAAATTACAACTAGTATTTACAATTGAAACCATTGAGCTAACTGCAGACGGTTGCAAACAGTCTAAAGGTAGCTCAATTGATCCATGTCAATACCAGTCGGAAGCGTCCCCAAGACACTGGCTGCATTACCACGCTGTATGGCAATGCTGATGCGCTGAGCCAGATATTCACCAGCTCTCGGGTCACGCGTTGCATCGACCAGACGCTCAGATAATTTTTTAAAAACCCGGAGAGCCTCGGTACCCCACGGACCTAGGGTCTCGAATCCAAGGGGAGCAAATGCGTAGGTTCTGTCGAGACCTGCATATTTGCGCCTCTTGAGATCCTCGGCCAGATCTGCCGCCGCACCAGCTCTAGTGGATGTCTTTGAAAGATGGGAAGGTGCAAGTGTGTCGACGCATGTAGCGTCCCACACAATGGGCCTCCCCAACTCCCATGGGACTAGTGTCATACCGTCGGGCCTCTTGCCATCGTCACGGAACAGACCATTCGGTTCGAGAATAGCTGGTACGTTAGCGCTGACAAAGGCCCGCCGGATAATGTCATTAAGGCTGGCATGACGAGATATCCGACCAGCGGCCCTAGTACACGATAATCCGTGATGACCAAGCTGTTCGACTGCAGTACCGCACTGGCATTGATGAGGCGCACAACACCTTGCACCCAACCGATAATATATTACTTATAACTATATTATACACGGTATCACAATAGATGTGTGTGTACTGAGCCGAAAGGGGGTTGGTTTGAGATCCCAGAGTGTTAATTAATTATTAACGCATTTATTCTCAGATCATACATAAATAATCCATAAGTGCTTACAACAAAATCAAATATCACAATAATTAAGAGTACAATTAGATAACACAATTACATACAAAATAGAATTGATTTCAAATAAATAGAATAATATTAATACTTAAATACTAACTAACCTAATTATAATTCAATTTAAATAGACTTAGACCCCATTAATATTTTCATCCAATGTTTTGGATGGGACAGTCCAGACGCGCTACCATCATTTGCAGGATACTGTTGCGACTGGCTCGCGCGCGCTGGAGTAGGGAAGCAACCTTTTTGCGGATGATCGCGTAGAAGTGGTCCGTGCGCGCCTCCGCGAACATGCCAGATGCGCTGCACTTACACTTTTAAATTTGTGAAAATTTGAATAGCTCTCATTTGAATTATATTATTATCACAGTATCTCCTTCCCTACACATATGTAACGTAGACCTTCGTAGCCCGTGCTACGACGGATCCACGCAGCAACAGAAACCAACGCGGCCCTTCCTATTTTACTACACACGTATAATTCCTCATAGTTTCGAATCTACCAAATCTAAAGAGTAGCGTTTTTCACTACCTATCTATATACATAAAATTTATGATACTTTTGTTTTCAATTGTAGTTATACTTTTTCTTACCTCACCTTTCCTTCCTGAATAATTATGGTTTTTCGTAGATGTTGCTACAAAGGTCTACGAAATAACATAATTATTGTAGTCACAGCTGGCATACAAAAGACTCCAACGCGACGCCACTTTGTATTACTTACACACGGATGCATGTTCCCATAGCTCCGGAACTTAGACCTAACGATTTGATGGGATTTACCTATACCTACCTATACTAGATAGATAATTATGTACCTATAATAATATAACGACACAACTAATTTAACTATGTATGTATGTATGTAATATTGCTGTCTGCAATGATGATCACTTGTAAAGCCAACGTACAAACTATGCAATAGTAGGTACATACAACTTAGCTTTTATTTTAATTATACTGACTTTTTCTCAGCCATCCTTTGTAGTAGATGTAAAACTCTGGTAATGAAGTGCGCTCCGCGGCGCCGCCGTCGGCGTGGCACATTTTCAAACTAGGTTCGCCCCGCGGCTTCACCCGCGTTCACATTTATTTGTCAAATAGAGAACAACATGGGTGTCAAAGACTTGGAATGCGACGTTTGATTCTATGATGCGGCTCGTTTATCGCGTTCATATGAGAGCCAGCGCAGGGACTCGCGGAGCGAACGCGCGCTCGTGATCATTCTGTGCAGGTTTATTTGTTTGTTTGAATCAAGTTCAAACAAACAAATAAACCCGCAAGTCCCGTGGGAATCTGGGATAAAATATAGCCTATGTGTTATTCCAGACTTTAATGTATATCTAAACAAAAATCCAAACTCTGTTTTCGTATCCCTTCCTAAACTAGAAAAAATGAAACTACTACAGATACATTAAAAAAAAGCTTATGATAGGTTTAACAAACTGTACGTATAAAGAAGACTGGCAAAGTTCCTTGACTCTCAGCCCCACCCATTTTTTGCCGCGTTCATGAACGAAATCAATCAATATTCATACACCTTAGCAAGACAAACAAAATGATACTAGAATTTAGCTTCTTAAAGTTGGGAATAAAAAGATATTATATGAATAATGAACGAAGTTAGGTTATAATAATATGTAATGAGTTATTGTCATTTCCTTAGAATAATTAGGCTTAGAACCGCAGTAGGCTCACGCGAAGTGAAGCCATTTCAAGTTAGCCTTTAAAGGCTACGTAAGGACATTGCTCGACTCATCAGTGCATTATGTCAAGTCCTACGGGGAAGAACTCTAATAAAAATTACTTATTGTGTAGTGAAAGGGTGTCACAACTCTCAACATAATCATTAAAAACAGTCCAAGATTCTATTTCATGGGTAATAAAAAACTGGAATCTTTTATTCTTGAGTAAAACATTAGTTTAGTCAAAAATCAATCGTAAACAAAACAGACGCCATTACAATAAAATGTTGAAAAAATATTTTATGGCTTCAAGTTAAGGCGGAATTTTGTGTGAAATTATCACTCTATGTCTAGTTACTATAAGGTAATTTCCTTCAATAAACAACATAAAACTATTTTGTGACCATTATTTTGACTCCCCAAGTTTCATTAAAGCATGACCCTACAGTTATCTAAAACAGGTAAGTAATGAAATCAATTACTTTTGCTTTTCATGAATAAGTTGTACCTACCTACTTATTTTGACTGGGTACTTTGTACAGCTGTACCTATAACTAATTGACATTTTTATCTAAATCTTGTGCAAATTCGATGATTATTTCGAATTTGATGATGTGAATCTGAGACTCATTTTACCAAGATCTAATTGAAATCGATAACAAAATCAACATATTTATCATCTTTTAATAATAATATACTGACGAGTCGAGAGATGTACCTACGTAGCCTTTATAGGCTACCTTTAAATGTCTCCGCTTCGCGTGACCCTACTGCGGTTCTAAGCGTAATTATTCTAAGCTAATTAGTCATCGCTTTGAAATTGGCAGTTTGAAGTTCCTGTCCCATTTAAGTCCTCATTCACACGGGAGCTTTTTTAACGCCCTTTTAAAAAGCGTACTATTAGAACAAATACATTTCCAAGTACTTGTTCATACGACAGCGCTTTTAAATCGCGACGCTTTTTTATCGAGCAGTTTTTCATTTTGAGCGCTGGGATTGGTCGTTAAAGGGAATACACCATATTATATGAAACTTCGTTAATTGTTTTATTTATCTTAATGCCAGTCATTGTCCAGTACAGGTGATATAGCTAATTGCAGTAATTTATCAGAATAACCATTTCGACGTCGTACAAAAGCGTGAGAGAAAACATAAAAGCGTTCGTATGAAAAATAATTTCGAGAACGTTATAAAAGCGCCAACGTTGGGATTGAACTCAACGCTTTTTAAGCCCCCGTGCGAATGAGGCCTAGATTATTCAAAACGTTGCACGCATGTCAACTGATTTGCCATTTGACACATAGTTTGATGTTTGAACGTTCCATTATTGGCACTTATTTTATTTATCTTGGTTTTTGCATCATTGATATCGTTTCGTTATTACATTTTTGAAAATATTAAAACGTATATATCTTAAGATTCCCATCTTTAAAAATTATGAGATTTTCAGAATAAAAGCCCCATAATCAAAGGAATTAATGTTCCAATTTCTGACCATGTACGTTTCCCCAAACTATTGGGTCCATTTTCGCCAATCTTCTTTTGGAAATTCCTTTGTTTAACGGAATTATAATGATAAAATAAGTGGGGGCGCCACTTTAGGTGCTGTTTGCGCCTTAATATCCGAATGTGCGTCAGATGATGACTCGCGGCGGGGATTCTGAGCAGCCCCGCGGTCTCCGACGTCACAGGTGACTCACCTTCCTAGTACCGAGCCTTCTGAGGCCTCACGTACCTAAGTATCCAGGAGTGGATGAGCAGCCCTCGCCGGGGCGAGCGCTGACGGCAGCTCGGGGACAGTTGGCATGAGCGGGGAGCGAGCCTCAACTACACCGGTCATTGAGACAGCACCGTGCGCGCATTCTCTTTAGTAATTTTCATGGATACCCGGTAATAAACATTCTGATTCCATGGATTGGGACAAATTGAATTAAGTACACAATGTTTATGGCTGGATGGTCATTGTGAATGAACATGAATTGAACTAAGCGGAATCCTATGTTTCGTTATCGTTTTTGCCTAAATCTTGGTTATAAAACTGCTTCATCAACTGAAATAGTATTGTTTGTACCCTTTCCTTTCAAATTTACACTTGAAAATGAGAAGTATATGTTGGCCTATCGTTCTATTTAGTGTCAAATACACTAATTTCGTTCATTCATGGGCTTCAATTACGGCTGGGACTGGCAATTGTCTTATTATTGATTACTTGAATTATTTATTTGCAATTTGATGGATGGGAATCATGAAGGGGCTTTCTTATGTCAAATATTGGATGGGAGATTTAACCGTTATCACTCTGTCGACTCCGCGAGCCCGCCCGGCGCCCGAGTGCACGAGTACATGTGACCCGGGACTGATAGGTACTTCAGCTTTTTGCACGATAAGCCGATAATGCCTGCCTAGTCTCTGTTGGCCTTTCTTTTACCTAAACTTTGCAAGAAATTGACCTCAATTTTTACCACAATCGACTACAGTATTTTATAGTGTTATGCTTTGGTTTTTTTTTCAATGAATTTAAAACATCCGAAGTTTTGTTACTAATAAAACTATGTCAAATTTTTCCGAAAGGGAAACGGCGCGGCGGCGTAGGGAGCGGCGCGGCGGTCTTATTGAGCGATCTCTTCCAGGCATACTAAATTAATTTTTACCTTAACTCAATAGGTGAGTGAAATAAGGATAGTAATTATATTTGGGTTCTATAATAATAAATAATGTGTGTAGCTAGTGGCCTTTAGTGTTCATTACTTTAACCTAGTTCTAGATAATATTGCTTAGCAGACACAAAAATATGCAGCTTGTTACAAAATATTCGTATGTTTTATTATATTTGCTGGTTTCAATGTTTGACCAAAAATAAAATTCTTAGTACTTACATAGTTTCTAAAATAGTTAGACTAAAGTTTAGGCCCCTGTGGGGTCCACAAACCGGATTCACCCCTTTCGGCTCAGGCACCATGTGTTGTGTGACACCTTATATTTTGTCTGACTATTAACCGAGAAAGTCGCAAAACCGAATAAGGTCTTAATATAATTGAGTAAAATACATTTTCACTTACCAGAAAACTCGTACCCACTCACAGCCACTAGAGTGACTACTACAAAAGTCACCAACCATTGCGTACTCATTTCTGTCACTTTTCACTTTACCACCAATAAAACAGTCAATGTATTATAAACTGTCCCAGAGACTCCACCAATACAAATAGGTCGGTAGTTTTTCTTGCTTTTAATCTAATTTTATAATTAATTGTTTTAAGTATTTTGCATAATTATTCGTTAAATGTTTTAATGCAATTCTTAACGGAAGTTTTTGTGCCTCAAAATATTTTTTAAATTTAAATATTTTTTTTTGATAAAATTAAAAATTCGAAATCGAGTTGATTTTTGGATAATTTCTAATAATACGACTGAATCCTTATAAACGTATTTTTAGTCGGAACGTCTACAGCAAGCGGTGTCGCGCGCTTCAATGCCGCATTCGGCATCAAAAGGTCGTTTTGTTTCGAATACAAAATATAAAAAACACTCGCTCAACACTTGACAAGCAAACATTATGTTAATCTTTGCACTTAGGCCTTAACAATAACACTTTGTTGGTTCTTCTGCGGAAACAACCTGTCGATAGTTTCGGATGCCATGAGCGTGGACACAGCTTGGAGGCCCGCACTCCGAAGAGCGTTTCAAATTAAAGATAATAAATAAATAATTTATACTGGACAATCCACACAGCACCTTTTAGCTCCTAGTTTAATTAAAATAAAATAAATTTATTAATTCAGACACACAAAGATCCGTAGAATATTCTTGGACACGTCAGCATTAAGCCTTTTTATAAATAATAGTATCGACAATTTGTTTGAATTTGTTTTTTGAAAGTTTTTGCAACTCTCTTAGAATTTTGTTGTAGAAGCGTATAAGATAACTTTGTTCGGTCTAGTTGTGGGCAAAGCGACTTTATTCTTATAAATAAAAAACCTTATTTTTAGGGAACCGATTCATCTTACTATACTATACTTACTTCTTACCATTATAATAAATGGGAAAGTCTGTGTGAATGTTTGTTATATGTAATCTTTGTAACTACTGAAGTTATTTAAAAGAAATTTGGTATGTAGATAGTTTAGGATCTAAAATAGGACAAAGGCTATTAAACATTGGAAATTTTAACTTCTGAGTGGGTTAATTAGGGTGGTAAAGTTTGTATAGAAAATTATTTTTCCTTGGTTCGATTTACTCAAAACTCGGTATAAATAAAGTATGAATTAAATAATTAAACACGTATTTTTTTATTTTTACGAAATAACCCCTAAGGGTTGTATAGTAAATTTCTGAAATTTGTATAAATAAAACTCTGGTTCCCGGGCGAACCAGCAAAATGCAGACCAGAGGCGTACTCTACCTTAGTGAGATACTCTACGGTGTGAGTCAGGGAAGGCGTACTCTAC
This sequence comes from Eupithecia centaureata, assembly GCA_944547425.1. Lineage (NCBI taxonomy): Eukaryota > Metazoa > Arthropoda > Insecta > Lepidoptera > Geometridae > Eupithecia > Eupithecia centaureata. The sequence continues at coordinate 168,986 of OX155695.1, read as the reverse complement.
CTTAGTGAGATACTCTACGGTGTGAGTCAGGGAAGGCGTACTCTACCTTAGTGAGATACTCTACGGTGTGAGTCAGGGAAGGCGTACTCTACCATAATGAGATACTCTACGGTGTGAGTCAGGGAAGGCGTACTCTACCTTAGTGAGATACTCTACGGTGTGAGTCAGGGAAGGCGTACTCTACCTTAGTGAGATACTCTACGGTGTGAGTCAGGGAAGGCGTACTCTACCATAATGAGATACTCTACGGTGTGAGTCAGGGAAGGCGTACTCTACCTTAGTGAGATACTCTACGGTGTGAGTCAGGGAAGGCGTACTCTACCTTAGTGAGATACTCTACGGTGTGAGTCAGGGAAGGCGTACTCTACCATAATGAGATACTCTACGGTGTGAGTCAGGGAAGGCGTACTCTACCTTAGTGAGATACTCTACGGTGTGAGTCAGGGAAGGCGTACTCTACCTTAGTGAGATACTCTACGGTGTGAGTCAGGGAAGGCGTACTCTACCATAATGAGATACTCTACGGTGTGAGTCAGGGAAGGCGTACTCTACCTTAGTGAGATACTCTCCGGTGTGAGTCAGGGAAGGCGTACTCTACCTTAGTGAGATACTCTACGGTGTGAGTCAGGGAAGGCGTACTCTACCATAATGAGATACTCTACGGTGTGAGTCAGGGAAGGCGTACTCTACCTTAGTGAGATACTCTACGGTGTGAGTCAGGGAAGGCGTACTCTACCATAATGAGATACTCTACGGTGTGAGTCAGGGAAGGCGTACTCTACCTTAGTGAGATACTCTACGGTGTGAGTCAGGGAAGGCGTACTCTACCTTAGTGAGATACTCTACGGTGTGAGTCAGGGAAGGCGTACTCTACCTTAGTGAGATACTCTACGGTGTGAGTCAGGGCAGTAATCCGGGGCCGCTACAGTTAATCATAATGATAAACGAGCTGCCGACCGGCGCGTCGTAGAGAATACCAAATGCTTGTTGTTTGCGGACGACCTCAAAACTCTTACCCATCAAGGACGAAGAAGACTGTGTAACCCTTCAGAGATACGTGGACACAGTGGTAGAGTGGAGTAAGGCACGCTCTGTCGGCATACCGCACGGCAGTAGGTACCGCACGGCGGTAGGTACCGCACGGCAGTAGTACCGCACGGGCGAACAAACTGCTCTCAGAGCACCTCTGACACGCAGCAACTGATTACCGAGAATTGATCTTTTTACTGTTCTTGGAGCGAATTCCAAAAGGCTCTACTTTCTATTTTATTCTCGCAATTAGTTTTCAAATTATGTTTAATTAATATTTAGTACTAGCTGGTGCCCGCGACTTCGTCTGCGCTTTGATTGATTAGTATTTCGAGTACTCGCGATTTTACTTGCGTAATTCCCTTTCATCATTTAGTAACAAACATCCATCCATCTATCAATCTATCCATTCGTACTTACAAACTTTCGCGTTTATCAGTTCAATTCAGTTTGGTTCCCCTGGGCTATACGGGTTTCCAAAAATTACTCACAGCATATGAACGACGCGTACACACGCGTCGTTCAGATGCTGTGAGAAATTTTTTAAAACCCGTATAGCCCAGGGGAACCAAACTGAATTCCGGGATAAAATGTATCCCATGTCCAATAGTCCCGACTTCCATTCGAATTCATTCAATTCCGTCGTGATGCGTGGTTAAAGAATTTTTCTTTCACCCTCTCTCCCAGGGGAACCTTACCGAATTCCGGGATAAAAAGTATCCCATGTCCTTTCTTGTACTATGAACTCAAATCGTCCCGAGTTTCATTCCAACTCATTCAGCAGTTTCGGCGTGATGCGCGGTAAAGGAATTTTACTTTCATACCCTCTCCCATGAGAACCTTACTGAATTCCGGGATAAAAAGTATCCTATGTCCTTCCTCGTAGTATGACCTACAATCATGCCGAGTTTCGTTTCAATCCATCAAGTAGTTTCGGCGTGATGCGCGTTTACGATACAGACAGACAGACAGACAGACAGACAGACAGACAGACAGACATGAATGAAAAAAATTACAGTTTTGGCTTGAGTATCGATAATAGAGTGCCCTCCAAAAAAATTTTTCAAAATATCTTCAATGTACAGAATTGGACCTGTTACAGTTTTATTATAAGTATAGATAGTTAAACTTATTTCATGATATAGTTACTGAATTGATTTAATCATTATTTATTTATAAGTATACGTCATGACGACCGATGTGGCGCGGTGGGCGAAGGTCCGCCTGCGACGCAGGAGGTTGCGGGTTCGATTCCCGCCTCGGTACAATTTTTTTATTAACAAAGGAGCTTCAAAACCCAGTTTGCAGTAGAGTCAATTTCACATGTCAAATAAATATATTACTTATTTCAATTATTGTTTGTTTTATAGTGGAAAACACAAAAGACTTTGTTGTGATCGGAGCAAATCACAAATGTTTGATCAAACATACTACGTTCGGATAACTTATATCGGATAATGAAACGATCTGTGATGGCGTTGCGGAATATAATCAATACTCATTTAAAACATTAGAGAAGGACTCGAACCTTTTTAAATACATTGTAAAGACGTAATGTGGTCGTGTCGTGTCGTGTCGTGTCGTCCGTGTGTCGAGTTGATCTCCTTCCACTCGGCAATGGCAATGCGAGGCGTCAGGGACATCTCGCGAGCTCGTTGGAACTTTATTATTTGTTTTTAAGACGGCCTCTTATTGGATTCTCAAACTTGACCATATCTCTCAAGTCTCACATGGGACTTCTGGTTAAAAAAATACTACTTAGTGTTTCTTAGGCGACTCTAATGTCAAATGATAACATAAAAATAGGATAAAAACACATGAAAGTGCACTGCACTGAGTCACCCATAACTTGGGTCTAGGTCTGTGGACCCTTGCGGTCATTGCAATGATTCGTCTGTGTAACAGAACAAATACATTTATGTTCTGATTTTCTGATTAAAAGGTTTTTCATTTTTCAAATAAGTAATCAAATAATCAATATCTTTATTTCTTTAGGCTTACAAAATAAGCACTTAGACATTTTTGTTTTGCTAAGCAACTTTCTTAATTTGTTGTACTTATACTTAGAATGTATTGTGGTTCTCGCAGGGTCGACCAAATACAAAGGTAATGTAGTCGATCTTTGTTTTTTATTGAGCAGTTATGTACATTGTTCCAGGACCTCGACGACACCTGACGCATCCTGCTGGTGACAATATCATTTAGTTCTATCTTAAGCATTGTATTGTATCATTGTCAACAGTCAACGTTGTAGTCAGCAGTAGGTATTTGGTGCTTTGATCCTCACCGACGCGTCGGTTCGGTACGTCGCGACGTAAGTGCTGGGCCGTGCCTCATCCCGCTCTGCGTGGAACTAAACCGCAGGTTGATATCTAGCTTGAACCGGAAGCGGACGCCGCCCCGTGCTCCGCTCGTGTTTGTTGGGTACTACATATGTAGGTGGTAAAACAAGGGGCATGATTGTTATACAAGAAGTAATGGGAAATCACTATACTTATGTGATGCCATTATGATGAACTCTTTAAATTGTCAATGGAAGTCCATACGCGAATGATTTGAACTTTTGAAGCACTGACTCACCCCCCCCCCCCCCCCTGCCGCACGCAGTGCTTGCCCCAGTGACGTCACAGCGCACAGGCAACGAGTGAAGAACACGCGACATTTTTATAATACAGTAAAACCCCGACTTACGCTACCCCGTTTTCCTTGGTGTGCTACCTGAAGAAAAAAACTGGGTTTTTTTATTTTTATAGTTGTTCTAGTCTCTGGTCCCGACTAAATATACCTACTTTATATGTGTTTATAAACATGCAAAGTTGAACCCCGACTTACGCGATTTCGACTTACCTACACGATTATCGCACGGTCCCACCTATCGCGTAAGTCCGGGGTATCACTGATTGAGGAACATTTTTAACTCTTTTTATAATCCAATGGAATCTCCGAATTGAATAATTCAAAAATATATAACATGGCAAGTAGGTATAGAAACGTTTTTAATAAAAGTGATTTATTTTATAGGATAGAATAGAATAGAAAAAACATTTATTTGGACACAGGCACAATAAAAAAGTAGGTAGGTACATATGTACATAAAATTAACAAACAGTAACATAATAATAACATGGAGGTAATTAAGTAGTTGTTTAGTTGTTTTAGTAAGTGTTATACCGAGGTATAAAGAGCCTTTTCTAGCGGCGGCATTTCGATTCATTTTCAAAAATAAAGGAACATTAGCCGACATAATATCGTTCGACATTATGTTTTTCTGCAAAGTCCTAGTAAGTAGGTAGAAACATTTATTTTGTTCTATCATCAATAGTTTTCGAAGCGCACGCTATGAAAGACTTTTTGTGTTTTTTAACCTATTTGAACCTTGCTTTACATAATTTAAGATTTAGTAGGGATCCCTTTTTATACTAGTAAATACAGCCAGGGTATTATTCAGGGTAGTAGCCAGTTCGGTCCAGTAGCTTTGAGTTTATTCGTTAGTTATGTACATACAAATCGTTCCTCTTTATAATATTTGTATAGATAAGTAAAGAAGTAGAAGCATGCAGACAGCGGGGCCCAATCTGTCCCGGGCCCCCGATGCAGGCGGGGCCCAGTACCTAGGCCCCTAGTATATTCACATACAGTTTGCTTGCGGTCATTTAGGAACCTACTTGATGATTGGCTATAGTTCATCTTCAATTATCGGTTTATATTCCAAAGCAGTGTTTGTATACTTTTTGAAATTTATTAAAAAGACTCTTTCAAGGGTAAGTAGATTAGGATTATAATAAATGCGAAAGTCTGTGTGAATGTTTGTTATAAGTAATTCGTAACAGCTTTGGTTCTTTAAATGAAATTTGGTATGTAGTTATTTTAGGACATAGAATAACACATAAGATACTAAAATTTGGAAATTTTAACCTCTGAGGGGGTTAAACAGGGTGGTAAAGTTTGTATGGAAAATTATAATTCCTTGGTTTGATTGACTCAACACTCGATATATATAAACTACAAAGTAAATACTTAATTAGACATGTATTTCTTATTTTTACGAAACTACCCCATGGTAGGAGGCACTAGGAGGCATGCAATACATTTCTGAAATTAGATAAATTAATTTCCTAGCTGCGCCCCGCGGCTTTGCCTTATAATATAAACAGGCCATTAAGTACCTCATCTCAAGGACTGATCCACCTGAAATGTACAACTGTTTCACCTCGATAACTTCAAACGTTCCTGTCAAAAATGAATACTTATGCATGGATAAGTCCGGTCAATTTAGAAATTGGAAGTTACATAAAGGTATTTTATGATAAAACTTACCGTTTTGCTGAAAATCGCGAAAAACACACTTTTTTTGACCTTGTATTTTTTTTTTATTTCCTTGGGAATAATGGGGAACTTTTTTTTTTTTTTTTCATTGTATTTAAAGCAATCTTACCGATTTTTAGCTTGTTGGGACTTTATGTAACTCTCATTTTTTGGTCTAAATTGACCGGACTATTATATGAGGAGTGTATACTGTTTACACAACTCGTACCCACTCGTCGATAATATGTACATTAGTTGACGTCGGTTCTAACCACATCTAAAGTATTTTTGTCATTATTTGTTCCGGCGGATCTGCGCAGGGTAAATCCAACAGTTTAGTAGTTCCTTCAGGTTTTGGCCGTACGTCAATACAAGTAGAAGTACCCACCCACTTACTTACCTAGGTAACTTACTGTACTCTACTTAGGAAATTCCTAAGTAGAAGTAGTTTTTGTGGACATTCATCAATAGGACCAAAATAATTAACAACTCTCTGTCTAACCATCAGAACATTATACTAACCCAAACCACGATTTAACATTTGCACAAGTACGTGTATCTTGGCCAATAGATCGTCATGAGCAAGGAATATTCTTCATGGAATATTATAAATCCAAACTTCAGAAATCGATCGGCGTAAAAAAGTTGCCTAAGCAGCCTACTCCAAAGTAGAATTTACCTGCGGGACTGAGACCTGTGTTTTCACAAAGGAAAGAATAACCAAACTATCACCCAGAGAAAAATAGTAGGTATTACACTATGGAACCGAAAAAGAAACATTTGGCTCAGGGAGCAAAGCAAAGTCACCGATAAAGAGCTATGCGAAGCTTAAATGGCAAGGGGTTGGCCACATGGCTCGTGTTGAAAAAAGTAGCGGGATCGAGACTATAGACCGAAAAACGACCACACGGGAAGACAAAAAATGCATTGGTACGATACGATGACATCAAAAGGTCAGCTGGACTCAAATGGATGGAAATTGCAAGAGACCACAGGAAATGGCAGAACATGAAGGAGGCCTACACCCAAAGGGTAGAAAATGATAATCAAATAATCAATATCTTTATTTCTTTAGGCTTACAAAATAAGCACTTAGACAAGTCAAATTTAATACTATAGGTATAATGGCTACTACGAAATAGTCAAAGTTTTTAATGAATATTATTGACTTAATAATATTTATTTAATTCCATATAATCATACGTACTTGGTTACCGTGGATAGCTCATAGCAAGCGTTGGTACCTAATTGGTCACAAACGGAGCGTGTAACTGGCGACAAGTTCGAATGACCAATATTCACATTAGCGAATGTGAGCACCAAATGTCGAAAATTTGACATTCGCAAATTTACCAACATTTCTAACTACGAATATACATTGTACCGTTTGTACCTGATGATTATATGCAACCTTTAGACTGTTTTCGACAGTCTGCAGTGAGCTCGATTGTATATAATGGTTTAGCTATTCCCTATATTTTTGTAGATTTTTTTATTTAGCTCTTGTTATCTTGTTCTTGTAATTTTCAGTACCTACTTTACCTTATAAAACTTCATTAAAAACGAAAATTACAATCAAAAATTGTAAACTTGTAAATATACAATTCAAGTCATTGAGCTTACTGCAGACGGTTGAAAACAGTCTAGAGGTAGCTCAATCGTTTACTTTATTAATTTAAGAAAAGAAATAACAATCAAGGAATAGAACCAAATTAAAACTATTATTTACAATATTTTGGTAGGTTGCAAACAGTCTAGAGTTAGCTCAACTGAATGAAGGAATGGATGAAAACTCTTTATTTTACTCAAATGTACCACAAAAAGGCTGAAAATGATACATAAAAATACTGCAAACTAAAACTAAGTATACGTAAATAATAATAAATAATTTCGGACAGTCCACACAGCATAATCTAGCCCCATTTAATTTTGGGGTAAAACCCAACAAGTCAGCCCTCAATTTACAAATTTGAATTTTATTAACACAAGTAAATAGGGACCACTTTGTGTGAGCAAAAAAATACTTGCAAGCAAAACCAGCCAGGCTAAAATACTTTCATAGGATATTGATCCGTGCGCATTTTGTTATAGAGAACCAAATAGTATCTACGACAAATACTTGTAACAAATTACTTTTTCAATATTTTAATTTATGAGCATGGATAGATTCATACCTGCTTTTAGGTTTTATTTTCTAGTAAGTACTATCTATTTAATAGTACCTAACTTTACCGATTAAATGAGATACCTAATAAGTAATTTATTTTTGATGTTATTCACTTATGAATTCAGTAAGGTGCATGAATTTAAATAAGAAGGTAACCTTAGATCACTATCTATGTACCTATCTAATTATAACAGTCATAGTTATTCTGTTTTAAAATATCTAGTAAGCTATTAGCTGAGAGATTGGGACGTGTGCTCTTCATTGTAGGCGTGGAATTAGATTTTAGTTGTACCTAGTTATTATGAAAACCCAACGCCTACCTAAAATTAATAGCACATCGACGTCTGCTATTAGTTTTTTGTAGGGGGCGTGTTTTACTAGTACTTACCTAAGGAAGGGAGACTCGCTTCTCACTCTACTCTCTAGGTAGGTACTCGTATCGTAGGTTTGAAGAATATCTACTTGATACTTTAAGTTTCAATTTGTTTGGTTTGTATTTACTTATACGAAGACTAATAATTCAGTCAAGTTGCGTGCCTCTAGGCTAGTTAATTATGTTGTAACAATTTAAGCATAAGGCAATGTTTCACATCGCGCCAACCTCGTCATAGGTACTCTTCTTATAGGGGTATTACCATAAGAATAGACAAAGACTAGAAGGGAAACTTCGCTCCGAACGCGCTCAAGGTCACGATATTAGCCTACGCGATTCTGCACGTTTAACGTGCAGTAGGGCTGTCACAGCCGGCGACGCCGCACGCGGATTTTAATATTTGTGTAGATTAGGTACCTACCTCTATAATATGACGTCATGGTCAAGTTATTGTGGTGTGATCGGTGGTAACAATAAAAGATAATACATACTAAATGATAATACATACCCTATGTAAGTAATATTTTCTAAATATTATTGTGTTTTAGTAGGTTCATAACTAACTACTTAGGTAGGTACCTAATCAAAGGAACATGAACATCGTTCGTTGACCTTTTCTCACTCGCCTCGCCTCGCGACGACGGCGCGGTGGCGGCGGGGCGCGGCGGTACAGTGCAGTAGCAACCCTGGCAAAACGCCTGGACGACAGAGGGGCGTAACGAGGTGAAGGGGGAAGTAGGTATATAAATGGCGGCTTTTGGGACTAGATCAAAGAAGAGTCCTTTCTACGTAGTTATTATTTATTCTTATGGTATTACACTACCTACGCGGTATTCAGGGACCCTAACCCTACCTAACTAAGAGTGGTGTAATAAGATTTAGGGTCCCTAAGGGACGGACCCGGACTCGGACGATATTCAGCGCCCGGTAGTTAGGGCCCTGAATAACATGTAGTGTAATACCGCTTTTAAAAAGGGACAGCACAGGACGAGGGTGGGGTGAGCGTGGCGTCGTCGTCGCTCGCGTCGGTAAAAAACATGTCTGAACAAGCACTGTGAAAAGAACTTACTTACTGTACTGTATCGAATCGAATACACGCGTTATTTTGATTGATTTACTGAAGACTCATAAATTCCAAGTTTAACATACTGCTGGCGATCGCGCAGATAGTCGGCGAAAAGTCTGAGAAGATTATGCGCGAAGCCTATGGCGCTTAGTTTGGCCAGCAGTATGTCGTTATTGACCCAGTCGAACGCTTTCTGTTACAACACTGGCTCTTAAGCGTGAATAGAAAGAAATAGACGGAATACTGGAGCAAAACATCCTTTTGCAGAAGTCAGATCGACTCGCACAGAGGTGAAAAGTCACGGATTAATAAGACATCCACTGCTACTAGCCAGGTAACGTCTTGCTTGCTCCAGCATTTCGTTCATTTCTATTCAATCTGGAGTATCTATTTATCCCGTTTTACGGTACCTACTTAAAAATAGGAAAAAATCAAGCGCGGCGGCGCCGCGCCGGGCGTGGGGGTCGGCGCGCCGCCGCCGGCAAATTTGATATCGGCGCGCACGTCTAGTACGAGAGGAACCGCAGTTTCGGGCATTTGGTTCATGCACTCGGCCGAGCGGCCGGTGGTGCGAAGCTACCATCCGCGGGATTATGCCTGAACGCCTCTAACGCCGAAGCCAGCCTAGCCGAATCCGGCAAGGATATGCTCACTGTGGAGCCCCGAGAGTCGGGAGGCTCTAAACAATATGTGACTTTACTAGTTGCGCTTTACTTCGTAAGGCGTGACGTCGAAGCCCATTTGGACCGCGGAGATCGGTGCGTACGGTTTAACACGTGCACCACGGCTCCTTCTGGTTCGGATATAACTCAGTTCGATGTCGGGGCTCGGAATAGTCTGTAGACGACTTACGTTCCTGGCGGGGTGTTGTGGTCGGTAGAGCAGCGTCGTGCTGCGATCTGTTGAGACTCAGCCCTACGCCAGGTGATTCGTCCGAGGACGAGTTTAATTTTTATAGTATTGTTATTCTATGAACATGTAAAACGGCAAGGTCCGAGTCTAACTTTACTAACTTTACTAACTACGAATATACATTGTACCTGATGATGAACTTCGATTGCATGCAACCTTTAGACTGTTTTGAACGGTCTGCAGTTAGCTCGATTGTATATCGTCGTCAGGCATTCAATACCGCGAATGTGACATTTTTGACGAAAACCTTTTTTTTTGTTTATTCGATTCTACTCGTTCAAATACACATTCCTACATTAAAATTTTGTCCAAAAGTTGCACCGATCCTTATGTTTTCGAGTCATGCCAAAACCGCGAACGTGATTTAGAGTCAAAAAAACCGCGAATATGAAAGTTACTTAGCGCTGCCGCGCCATTCCTAGCGCAAGTGCAACATGTGACGCTGTCATTTCTGGGCAAGTTTTTTGTTTTCACTAACTTTTTCCACATGTTTTCTTTGCAAAATATGTTGTTGAATCTGCACTAAGTTAAATGAACGTCATGTGTGCCTATTTCATGTACTTTATACATAAATAGGTACATAAAGACTAAAATGATTTTAGTAAAGTTATAGCATTATTTGGATAATATTTTAAACAGTTGTTATTTTTACAGCGTGTTGGAAAACTCATAAGAAGATGAAAATATTGTAAAGGACATGCCATTCAAAATTTAACACAATAATAGGACGAATTTAAAAGAAATCGCGCTTAAACAGAGAACAGTTTCTCTTCGCTACCTTCATGCAAATGATTTTCATGACGATAGCGAAATGAAACGTCTCAAAGTAGATTCTTAGACACAGCCTGCATTCCTGGAAGTTTCTGCTCAGCTTTCCTGTACGGATTTAAGTCTTCAGCCTCACTCAAACTGTGTTGTCACTCAAGCAGAAGCAGTCTGTGAATCCATCAACAGATAGACTTCTACCTACCACTCTAGATCGCTCTGAAATAGAGTCTCAGTCACAGCCTGCATACCTTTTGTATCCGCCGCATGTCATCAGCCTCAGCAAAATTTGCTGACACTTTTAGAGCAATCTCAGATCACTCCCCACCGTCAGTCCAAACTCTGCCTAGCACTCCAGATCGCCCTGAAATAGAGCCCCTGCCTCTTCAAGATAACAAGAAAGTCTAATAGCAACTAATGTACCTAAACAATACACTCAAATACTTAACGGGATTATTAGAAACACCTTCATCTAACCTCGTAGCGGTCTAAATAAAACATTGTGAAGGTGGTGGTTAATTGGAAGAATGAATAGCAAACCCCTTTAGGATATCAAAAAATTGAAGATAAGTGGATTCAATATATTCAACGATGTAAAATAGAGAGGACCGTGGTGAATATAAGTTGCAAGCTTAAAAGGAGGACTTAATTGCCGAGATATAACAGAAAAAGATGGGAAGAAATTTTTTTTGTATGTTTTTGGACTGGAATGGATTGGATCAGGAGATTACATAAACTTTAAAATTATAAAAAAAAAATGTTTGATTATATTTTTTTTAAGATTATTATTAATTCTTAAATGCTAAAATAACATTATTAGTTAAGTAAAATAAAAACTATTAACAGAAAATTGTTGTTCTAAATCTAGAACACAACCGCGAATATGAAAAGATTTTACCAAAATATTTAGGTAAAAACCGCGAACGTGATTTTTTCTTGACATACTACCATAATATTTATAAAAACATGTATTTATACTATCATAACACATATATGGAGTTCTAAATATTTTATTTTAAAAGAATTGGAAGTGTGTAGTATAATTTATACGTTTTTTTCGTTTCCTGTAAATTTTGACGAATGTCGCATTCGCGGTATTGACTGCCGAACGACGATATACTGGTTTTAATTTTTTCTATTCCGTTTATTTTTCTACATTTTTTTTAATTTAGCTCTTGTTAGCTTGTTCTTGTAATATTCAGTAGGTACTTTACTGATTTACCTTATAGAACTTCATTAACAACGAAAATTACAATCAAAAAATGTATACCTACTTGTAAATATACAATTCAAACCATTGAGCTAATTGCAAACGGTCGAAAACAGTCTAGAGGTATCTCAATTGTTTACTTTATTAATTTAAGAAAGTCAAGGAATAGAACCTTATTAAAACTATTATTTACAATATTTTGGTAGGTTGAAAACAGTCTAGAGTTAGCTCAACTGAATGAAAGAATGGATGAAAATACTTTATTATACTTAAATGTACCACAAATAGGCTGAAAATGATACATAAAAATACTGCAAACTAAGACTAAGTATAAATAAATAATAATAAATAATTTCCGACAGTCCACACAGCATAATCCAGCCCAAGCTAAGCAGTTAAGATAGATAAGGGCGACCCTATCGCTAAAAGCGATCTCTTCCAGGCAACCTTTGGATGGACCGGATATAAAAGAACAATATAGACGGTGGTAGTTACATTAGATCTACTTCTCTAGATAAATGGAAAAGAAATAAAATACATACCTAATAAGCTACCAATGTTATAAACTTATGTACCACACGTTCATGTGGTAATTCCGGGAAAAAATTATAAAATGTTACCTATGTGTTATTCCAGACTATGATCTATCTCTTTGCCAAATTTCATCCATATCCGTTCAGTAGTTTTTGCATGAAAGAGTAACAAATATCCATCTATCCATCCATACTTACAAACTTTCGCGTTTATAATATTACTAGAGACCCGCCCCGGATTCGCATATTCATTAAAATACCTATGCAAATTTTAATATTTTTGAGTTATGCACAATAATGTAGTAAATTTGAAGTATTTTTTTTGTTTTAATACAATAATACCTAAATTATGTCACAGTAACAGCTGGTTTCTGGAACGCAGATCATCTTAATAGTTAACTAATCAATCTTCAAATCTCTATTCAAGTGTCATTTGGGTTTCTCGAACATTGATTACGTACTTATATTTTGAAAAACAAAACTAATTAGGCCTGATTCTTTGTTCAAGCTCTTGTCAAATCAATAATTAACTAATCGGCGATTTTGCTCTTATTAGTTGAAATTATTACAACCATTTGCTGTATTTTTCCAAGTTCTAAACCGGGTATAAAATATAAAAAATCAACAGGTTGGTAATCCAAAAGTTTTCTTATGAGCCATCACTACATAGTATAAAGTAAAGTCGCTTTCTCTGTCCCTCCCTATGTCCTTATGTCCCTTTGAACGCTTAAATCTTTAAAACTATGCAACGGATTTTGATGCGGTTTTTTTTAATAGATAGAGTGATTCAAGAGGAAGGTTTTCTACGTATAATAAAACCGTGCGAAGCCGGGGCGGGTCGCTAGTTTTCAAATAAAATGTAAAGGTGACTAACATGATCAAAATCGTGACTAAACTGTTTTGTGACATACCTGTATTTTGTATACTCATGTGAGTCACATTTATTGTAAAGCAGAGTTTACATGAGTAAAAGAATAATAGAATTTTTTATGTTATAAAAGAAAACTTAAAGATATACTGAACTGAAAGAATGACAGTCGTAAGATGATCAATGATTAGTTACCTAATTATCATCTAAGGGCTCAAACACAAAACTGCGAGCTCGCATCGCATCGTAAATATCTTCAGTTCTCAACTCATAGTAATTTCGAGTAAAATAGTTCCCTTCAGAGTTCATAATCGTATTAAATGGATGAATCCAGAATCTTCTTTTTCTTTTATATCTATTTAACAATAACAGCAGTGCAATTGGACCGATTTATGCAAAAATGATCCAACCCACAACCTAGTCAATTTCGAGTTTTTTTAACCAATGTAATCAGAATAAGGTGTATTTTAACATATCAAAGACTCACACCTCTATGTTCACAAATGTGGAAAATCCATATGATCCAACCCACAACTGTCATGTCGAAGACCATTTTTTAAAATGTATAAGTGTTTCATGCCACTTGAATCATTTTTGTGTTGCTTTTGTTACCCTAACATATAACCGTTTTAATTTGCTACAATGATTCAAACTATAATATTAAGCTGGTCCATCAGTTCAAAGAGCTCAGAAAGCTATAGAAAGAGCTATGCTCGGAGTTTCTCTGAAGGATAGGATTCGTAAAGAATACATCCGAAAGAGAACCAAAGTTATCGACATAGCTCAAATAATTAGCAAGCTGAAGTGGTGGCAGTGGGCCGGCTATATCTCGCGAAGAACCGACAACCGTTGGGGTAAACGTGTTCTTGAGTGGAGACCGAGACTTGGCAAACGTAGTATAGAACGCCCTCCGGCCAGGTGGGATGACGATCTGCGAAAGACTGCTGGCAGATGCTGGATGCCAAGCTGAAGACAGGGAGCTATGGCGCTCATTAAGGGAGGCCTATGTCCAGCAGTGGACTAATATAGGTTGATTATGATGATGATGATATAAAACAAGTTAAGATTTGACAAGTTAATATTTAAAATTGCTATTTCATCTAAGTACGTAAACGAAATAAAGTATATAAAGTTCAAAACACACAGAAGCCGGAGGAGTGGCGAAGGCGAAAGCGTGCCGGTTTTTCCTATGGCACCGCGTTCGCCACGGCCTGCGGTGTGTGTGTAGGCTTTCATAGGATTCCATAGAATACAACTCGCACGCCTTTGCCTCCGCCACGCCTCCGGCTTCTGTGTGTTTCGTACTTTAACGAAAAATAAATAAATAAAATAAAATAAGTACAGGGCCAGCAGATCTAATATTAGATACCAGATGATTGCATTGATTAGGTAATTTTGTTTGTTTTGTCTTTTAAAACACAAAAATGATTACTAATTTTTAACACACTTTGAATCATTTTTGCATTTTAATTTTTGCACCCTACATAGCTCTTTCCATACAAAATTAATTTTGTAATAATGATCCAGGCGCAAGTTTTCCCAATTATCTACTAAACTATTACAATTTATTCTTTATATTATTTATAGCAAAAAAGTTGAGTTTACATAGCATTAAATTAAATTAAAATAACAACATTTTGTATTACAAAGCTAGAGAAATACCGCCACAAACTTAAATATCGATTATCTCGAAATGAGGTTTGTGTGGGTTGGATCATTTTTGCTTAAATCGGTTCAATTATCTTTTTGGGATCCATCTTACGCTTCCTAAAAACACGTCCAATACGGCGGACTAAACTTGAAGATATGGTTACCCTACAAAACGGTTCGCCGCACAAATTCGCATCGCAGAAATTCGCAAATCAAGTTCGTGTGACATCGCATCAAATCGCATCAAATCGCATCGCATCGCACCAAATCGCAGTTTTGTGTGGGAGCCCTAATCAGCGTTCGTGCACCCCGATTTGATTTGACCAGTGTGTTAAATTAATCGCTTTATCAACTGATTTACGATTTGAACAACGTTCTAGAAACCGGCTGTTAGTGATGCAAAATGGATTGTGTATTTTAAACGACTTCGAAAAAGGAGGAGATTCTCATGCCGTATGCAAAGAATGATGGCAAGAATTTTCGGCTTTCGTGTACATCTATCGCAAGGGTATCAACCGATAGCTCCTGAAATTTTCCCAAGAGTTTTGTACTTAGATTTTGTCCTGACTTGGATATATTTAATTGATAGGGGGAGTTTCTTTTCGTTCCTTCATTATAATAATAATATGGCTAAAACATAATAATTTATAAGCAAATCGACAAAACTTACTCATCTGAAAGTGAACTATCAGTGCTACTACCTATTGTACTTTTGTTTTCAATTGTACATATTTCAATGTTAATTATTGTATGTGTGTGCTAAATAAATGTTTTACCTATCTATCTACTGTTGTTGTTTGTAAATGAAGCCAAACTCATGTACCTAGGTATAATTAATGATCAAACGAACTTAAACAAGTGAAGTTCGATCACAATTATGTGAACGGCTTCATTCGACGCGATTTATTTTACGTATTGTAGTATGATCCCACACACCAGCCTTACACACGGATTTTTAAATATTTTTTGACTTATTTTTTAAAACAGAAACCCTTTTTTAGTCTGAAACGACTTAGTACTACTGCTCTGACGTTGTTGCGCTACCTTCACTCAACGGTGCCTACCTGCGGCGCGCCTGTTCGAATTTTGTCATTTTGTTTAAAGAAAGTACCTAGGTAGGTTAGTGTTAGCCTATTTCACACTGTAGGTACTTTGCAAAAGTAGGTATATTTAGGGACGGGATGTGTTATATTTAATAAGGTATATGTATATAATAAGTATGTGTAGCATACTTTTATTATAGGGAGGGTGTGTATAAATCGCGTCGAATGAAGCCGTTCACATAATTGTGATCGAACTTCACTTGTTTAAGTTCGTTTGATCATTAATTATGTTTCACGGCTTCATTCTTAGCGATTTATTTTACGTATTGTAGGATGTTCAGAGGTAATATAAGTACCTACATAACATTGTGAAATAGGTTTAGGGAAGTAGTGCAATTTAACGAACGAAAGTGATAATTGAGTTACTAAATTGTAACCCTCCTTAACAATTACTCTATTATAAAATCTTGCAAAAACTGCTGAAGAAACAGTCCAACGAACAATTCTATGAATTACATCTAGACTAACACCGAGCCTGTTGGCTGTAGAAGTGGCTGCATGCCGTGTACTGTGACCACTGAAGATACTAGTATCTATGATTGGATACTATTGTACCCAACCTAATCTCTGTCATGAGATTCCTGTATACGATTTTCTTTAACTGATTTTTTGTTAACTTGTTTTATTTAAAATTGTTTCCAAATATCTAAAAGGATAAAATTCAGGTCATCTTTTTTTTTTTTTTTTTTTAATTATGAGATAGCTATATGAGAATGTAATATTTGGAGGTTACTTAGTTTTTATGTTTTCATTTCATATATAATTTTCATGAAAATTCATCAATGAAAATGTTTGACAACGATGTGCTGTCACTAAAGCCAAAAGAGTCAGGGTTTTCTTCGAAATAGTTTTTAAATTGAGACTTAGTCATTTGGCCATTTTTGAGAGAAATAATTTAAATCAATGCAAGGATCCCAGGTAGTATATTTGGGAGCCGGTTGTCTCAATCTAAAAACTCCTCGCTTAAAGCGTTTTAATTTAGAAATATTTGACAGATCGTCTACAATGAGCGATAAGGCAGACTTATATGAATTAACTATACCGTAACCTACGCCATTATCGAAAACTTCATATAAAGGGAAAACTTGTGACACTTGTGTTGCTTTCATGTGATTATAGTTATTTTCGTGACACGACTCGATCTAAGCTCTAATATAGGTGCCTTACTGCTTAGAAGTGTTGTCTGATAAAGAGTTTAACTATCTCTATTGCTCTATCTGTTAATCCTTAGCCAATAAAATTTGATAATCTCACGGCCACTAGAGTCAGCGATCAGTAGAGCTTGTGAGGCTTCTTGATAGGAGATTTTAAAAGATTAATATCAGGTTAAAAATATAATATTTTGTGATATAATATTATCTAAAATTTTATATTATAAATAATCTCAGATGTGAAATCTGGGAACCATGGCTGTATAGGCGAGTAAGGAGCCACGACCATTTCCTCTGCCTTATTGCTTATAATTTTATAAATTAAGTTAACAGTAATCGCAAAAGGCGGAAAATCGAAGAAAAAACAATTTTTCAATATAAAATTATGTATCAACTGTCCACACTTAAGGCTCGTTTCGCCAGCTTACAAAAGTAGCGCATTTTGCATTACAACGACTGGCAAACAAATCAAGTTGTGGTTTACCTCACTTATCAATACTTTTTTAACTGCGTAGTCAGTTAACTCCCATTCGGTGTCTTCAAACTTTCTACGAGACAGTAAATCTGCATCAAAATATATGAAGCAAAAAGCAAAATGTTGCATTTGTTTTTAGATTTCTAAACTGAACACTACCCATTGTATTTGTAGGTACTAGCTAGTGCCGTTACATTATCGATTTCTTTAAAGTAGTTCACAGATGTTTATGCTTTTTGCATAACATCTGATTGCTATGGCGGGTTTAGTTCTAACTCATTGAAATGAAAAATCTTCTCAGATTCATTCCAATACCTAAAAACATTATTTGTTATTACAAAAAACTCTCCCAGTAGTAGAGTTAAAAGCATATGAGAATATGTCCAATTTATTGCTGGACATGTGGATATTATCATGCCCAAAAAACTAGAAAAATATCTTAATTTCAATTTATTAATCTGCAAAATATATTATTTAAGTTTGTTTTCCTGGGGTAATTTTAAAATCATATTTTTGGAGACACCCCAAAAATTTTGCAGTCAAAGATTTAGCATGACTACGTTCTGTTCTTTGCATTCAGTGTTTGGACACACATGCTATACAATACAGTATTATTATTATTTTTAATTCAATATAAATCCAAGACTGTTTAGTAACTTCTTTGTTGAATTTACATTAGACTGAAATTAATGCAAGGAACATATAATATACCCTAGGTGGGCATTCATGAAAAGATCTACCGATACTAAAAATGTAATTTAAATAAATTACCGAAATAAAACCTAGTAATCTTAAATATTCCATTACAGCTTTAAGTAATTTTGTAAATACACATGTGCACAAACCAAAGGGTAAGCAATGAAATTTGAATAGGTATATTATTATATCGGTATTTTTTATGAATCTCGAATGGGTACCAGAAAATAAGCATCTTTCAAATCAATTGAAGCCATAAAACTATTGCGATTGATATGCTTGGAGGCTGTTCGATAGTCCTCCATTTTATAGAGATTAGTTTTAATAAACTTGTTAAAACACACAAAAGGTTCAAAATAAGCCTTTTTCATCGTTTGGTTTTGGCACTAAAATATACTAGACAAAAATTGTGAAATATCGTATTCACATCGAGAAATAGCATTTATTTCTAACAGCCTATTTATCGCTACATTCAAATCATTTGATTCTTCCTCGGATTTCGGGTTACCGATTGTTAACGAATGATAACCCTAGCATCATTGCGGTAAGGCATGGATGTAAAAGGAATTTCGTAGCTTTTGATATTATATGAGATTACTAAAGAATCATCTGTGATTTGTGACCAAACATGAGTAAAATATTGCAATCGACCTGCATAGTGCAGAGCAATATGTACCTCGTCTATCGCCGGGACGGCGGCGGCGGTGCCCTCGTCGAGGGCGGCGGTGCCCTCGTCGAGGGCGGCAAACGCTCGCGGCGCGGTATCGCGGCTCGGGCGGCGCTCGGTCCTGCTGGGGCGGGCGGGCAGCGCCGCGGCTTGCAGGGCGCCCTCCGTGGGCTGACTTGTCGTAGCTCTTGCGGTTATGATAGTAATAAAGTCCCTAGGGGCGTTGATTAAGAAAGGATTTACCGTAGACACTAAGAAATTTGTGCGAATGCGAGTTTCACAGAAGTGATTGTCGCATTAAATACGACTAACGTCGCTCAACGGCTTTCTAACGCTGTGTTTTGAGTCGTCTCCATTTTATCCATTGATACAGTTAATACGGCCAGCGCCGAACCGATATGTTTTTATTTTACGCATAAGGCAGCATCTATTTTATTGATGTGTCGGGTAAAGCGGCCTTTACACGTTTAGCACGGGAGCTAATAGTAAGTCACAATTAGCAGGAATGGCATAATTGCTTACAAGTTATGTAGGCCGTTTTTAAAGATTTCTTGAAAGATTGGAAGATTCCATCTAGCAGCAATATCTTTGTGGACAGCTAAGCCTAAAGCTACCTCAGTTTTAGGTGCATAGTCTGCAGTATCAGAAGGAGAAATGGCGGTCTCGAGAGCCTCTGTCACGGCAGGGTTGACATTAGCGGCGGCGGTTAAGATGGACACATCAGCAGCGGCTTTGACGGTGGCATCGTCAGTGATGACACGCCTGGACTGCGATAGGCAGCGCCTGTGCAGTCAGCAGAGGCAACAGGATCGTTCTCCGGGAATGACTCGTGTACGTCAGACACGGTCGAAACAAATTAAAGCGTTAATACGTATATACGTGACAGTATCAACCCGAATAATGGTAGTACGCATCACATTTTTACCATGAAGGTGATAAATAATTTTATACACAGATGGTATTCAAAGAAAATGCGTTAATACGCAAAGAAGTGACAGTATCAACCCAAATATGTAGCAAATGGCAGTACGCATCACATTTTGAACAAGAGGGTAGAAAAAATAATCGTTGACCTTTGAAACGACAGAGTCAACCCAGGATAGTTGCTCGCATCGTGGCCAAAAATAAGCTTGAATTTTCATAGTGACAGTGGTAGCCCATAATTAGCAGCACGCATCACAAAATTAAGCTTTACCCACTTATTATTTTAACAAATGAAAAACCTTTTTTATTTTTGTACTTAGGTACGGTGAAAAAATAATCGTTGACCTTTGAAACGACAGAGTCAACCCAGGATAGTTGCTCGCATCGTGGCCAAAAATAAGCTTGAATTTTCATAGTGACAGTGGTAGCCCATAATTAGCAGCACGCATCACAAAATTAAGCTTTACCCACTTATTATTTTAACAAATGAAAAACCTTTTTTATTTTTGTACTTAGGTACGGTGAAAAAATAATCGTTGACCTTTGAAACGAAAGAGTCAACCCAGGATAGTTGCTCGCATCGTGGCCAAAAATAAGCTTAAATTTTCATAGTGACAGTGGTAGCCCATAATTAGCAGCACGCATCACAAAATTAAGCTTTGCTTACTTATTATTTTAACAAATGAAAAAACCTTTTTTATTTTTGTACTTACGGTTATTTTCATCTTCTGAAGACGATGAGGCAAAAAACACGCGGCGGTGTTTATTGCACGATTTGTTCTGTAGTTTCACAATCGTTTAGTTCTTCATCATCGGTACTGCTGCTGCTATAACTCCTTTTTCTTCCCATGTTGAAAGTTTTTTAGAACGCAAATACAAATTAAAAATTATTATTATTATTTTTTTATTCTTTGGGGCTCTGTAGTTGACGTGCGAAGGCTAGAGCACGGAAACACGGAATGACAAAATTCGAACAGGCGCGCCGCAGGTAGGCACCGTTGAGTGAAGGTAGCGCAACAACGTCAGAGCAGTAGTACTAAGTCGTTTCAGACTAAAAAAGGGTTTCTGTTTTAAAAAATAAGTCAAAAAATATTTAAAAATCCGTGTGTAAGGCTGGTGTGTGGGATCATACTACAATACGTAAAATAAATCGCTAAGAATGAAGCCGTGAAACATAATAATAATTTTTACATAGTAAAAAACAAAGTCGCTTTTTCTGTCCCTATTTCCCTTTGACTGCTTTAATCTTTAAAACTACACAATGGATTTTGATGCGGTTTTGTTAATACATACCTCTAGATAGAGTGATTCAAGAGGAAGGTTTATACGTATAATAAAACCGTCGAAGCCGGGGCGGGTCGCTAGTTAGTTATAAAATAATAACTCAATCAAATTGGAGACAAATATGTTAATACCTAGCAGTGCTTCCAGATCCCAAAAGTAAAATTACTTACAGTGTTGCCAGTAAAAAAATACAGCAGTTTCTAAAAATAATGCAGTAGATTTAAAAATCGATTACAGTAAAATTACAGTATATTTTGTTTAAATATTGTTCGAAAAATAAGCTGCTTCCTGTGATTAAGTCATTAACATATATTTCGATTAAAAAAAACATTATTTATTTACTTTTTCTAGAACGATTTGCTCATGATTTATCAATATCTATCTACGACCGATGTGGCACGGTGGGCGGACCTTCGCCCACCGTGCCACATCGGTCGTAGATAGCCTGCGACGCAGGAGGTTACGGGTTCGATTCCCGCCTCGATTTTTTTTCCCAGCATCGCTACTGTACTACGCACATCACTTTCCTCACTGCTTGAGCTCATTTTTACAGTAATCTCGCTATAAGTTTTAAGTTTAGAGCTTATCATCACTGCATACTACCATGCCAAAACAAGTTTATGAATAAATAGACGAAAAATGCAATATTCCTTTCTAAGACAGAGACGGCTACTATTGATAATAAAATTGCGTCCCAGAGTGCTCTACGATAGTTCTGTATTGCCAGGGAATTCCCCGCAACTTTATTATTAACAGACCTACTGTAAAATGTAGATGGGCGTAGATTAGCTGCGTTTCGTTTAACGTATAAGTATGATAAAGTTATAAGAAAATTAAATATAGTATATTCCATACACTGTATTTTATCATTACAGTATACAGTAGAAAAGTCTAAAATTCAGTAAATCTACTGTAATTACAGTGAATCTGGAAGCACTGATACCTAGGCACCTACTAATTCAAATGTTTGGTTCCAATCCAGGGATGTACTGTAGGTAGCTATCAAGTCTATCCAATTTCCTCCAAGGTACGTTTCATCTAAACAACTTATGTAGTTACGGAGATTACCTACAACAAACATTCACACAGACTTTCCCAATTATTATAATAGTAAGGTACGATAGTAAGATATGACTTGGACCAAAAGTAGAAAGCGCCGGCCAATGAAAAAATATAATGAAATATTTCCGTAGAACATAACGTCTCGATAATTTTTAGCTATGGCGGCTATGCTGTGTATTATCTAAGTGGTTAAATGAGGTCAAAAATTCTTAATTTTTGATATCGATTTTTGAAAAATCGATATTTCACTAACTAACCAAATGATTAATCTACTACCTCTACATAAAAATAAGTCGGGTTTTCCTTCCTGACGCTATAACTCCAGAACGCACGAACCAATTTCCACGGTTTTGCATTCGTTGGAAAGGTCTCGGGCTCCGTGAGGTTTATAGTAATGTATAATAAAACCGTGCGAAGCCTGGGCGGGGCGCTAGTTTTTTATAAGGATATCTATGACTTAAATGAAATGTCCCCTTTTAAGTGCACAATTCATTTATTTCGAGGTACTTTCACTGACCTTATACACAAATCTATCTTATCATAATCCTATCTTCCTTATCTATCTTATCTTCGAGACCTTCCGCCGGAGACCTAATTGACACTTCTTGGTGTCTTGCAAAGCACATGTACCTACCATACCATCAAGTTTTAGATTATACGCAGAAAATAAGGTCCATACACCACATCGTTATAATTAAAATAGGGGTGATTTATTCTCATTCGGGCATTATTTTTTGAAGGGACCTATCGGTTGCTGGTACCTAGAGAGCAGGGATTTTCTTGTTTAATATTAACATTATTTTCGTTTTAATACTTTCAACAATTTTCGACTCTACGTAGAGTCATATTTTTGTAACATTTTTTGACTTCAAACAAGATAACGGGCCAAAACCCTTACGCTAATTCCAAATCGCAGGCTTCTACGACTAAAACTCGCGGAGCTTTAGAGGTTGAAAGTTTTGGCGCCCATTTTGTCCGCCATCTTGGAATTATTCGAACCTTTATAGCTCGGGCCCTAGTGGTCGTGGAGACCTGGGATTTTCTTTTGTACCATTAACTTAACTTTTTTGACATTTTGGAATCCTAGGAATTGGCGACCAATTGTCCGCCATTTTGAAAATCTTCAAATTGCCATATTTTGGGCTCTAGTCTTCGTTTAGAACTGGGGTTAGGTTAGGTTAGGTTAGGTTAGGTTAGGTTAGGTTAGGTTAGGTTAGGTTAGGTTAGGTTAGGTTAGGTTAGGTTAGGTTAGGTTAGGTTAGGTTAGGTTAGGTTAGGTTAGGTTAGGTTAGGTTTTTTTTTTTTTTTTTTTAATAAATGGCAGGTGGTGAAACCCATCATGGGCACCTGGGAAGGGAGGCCCAGGTAGTGCCGGACTCCTACCGGCTAAAACACCACCTGCGCAACTACATTAGTACCTCCAACAAAATGGAGCCTATATTGACCTAGTCTCGTGTTTACAGGGTTTTTATGTATATATACATGCCAAACATACTTAAGACTATTGTCACACACCACACACACGTCTTCACAACACATTTTTTTTTATTTTTTTTTTTAAGTATGTACCAATTCTTTTGTACTCCTTCCTTTACTATTTTTTTTCGAATCGATGTACACGATAGCTCAAAATTCTTGCCATCATTCTTTCGTACCTTGGAGGAAATTGGATAGACTTGATAGCTACAGTACATCCCTGGATTGGAACCAAACATTTGAATTAGTAGGTGCCTAGGTATTAACATATTTGTCTCCAATTTGATTGAGTTATTATTTTATAACTAACTAGCGACCCGCCCCGGCTTCGACGGTTTTATTATACGTATAAACCTTCCTCTTGAATCACTCTATCTAGAGGTATGTATTAAAAAAACCGCATCAAAATCCATTGTGTAGTTTTAAAGATTAAAGCAGTCAAAGGGAAATAGGGACAGAAAAAGCGACTTTGTTTTTTACTATGTAAAAATTATTATTATACCTAGGTACATGAGTTTGGCTTCATTTACAAACAACAACAGTAGTTAGATAGGTAAAACATTTATTTAGCACACACATACAATAATTAACATTGAAATATGTACAATTGAAAACAAAAGTACAATAGGTAGTAGCACTGATAGTTCACTTTCAGATGAGTAAGTTTTGTCGATTTGCTTATAAATTATTATGTTTTAGCCATAAAAGTATCAATTAAATATATCCAAGTCAGGTCAAAATCTAAGTACAAAACTCTTGGGAAAATTTTAGGAGCTATCGGTTGATACCCTTGCGATACGTGTACACGCACGATAGCTGAAAATTCTTACCATCATTCT
This sequence comes from Eupithecia centaureata, assembly GCA_944547425.1. Taxonomy (NCBI): domain Eukaryota; kingdom Metazoa; phylum Arthropoda; class Insecta; order Lepidoptera; family Geometridae; genus Eupithecia; species Eupithecia centaureata. The sequence continues at coordinate 144,431 of OX155695.1, read as the reverse complement.
TTGCATACGTCATGAGAACCTCCTCCTTTTTCGAAGTCGTTTAAAATACACAATTCATTTTGCATCACCAACAGCCGGCTTCTAGAACGTTGTTCAAATCGTAAATCAGTTGATAAAGCGATTAATTTAACACACTGGTCAAATCAAATCGGGGTGTACGAACGCTGATTAGATGATAATTAGGTAACTAATCATTGATCATCTTACGACTGTCATTCTTTCAGTTCAGTATATCTTTAAGTTTTCTTTTATAACATAAAAAAATCTATTATTCTTTTATAAAATGATGACAATTTCATGTAAACTCTGCTTTACAATAAATGTGAATCACATGAGTATACAAAATACAGGTATGTCACAAAACAGTTAAGTCACGATTTTGATCATGTTAGTCACATTTACATTTTATTTGAAAACTAGCGACCCGCCCCGGCTTCGCACGGTTTTATATTATACATAAAAACCTTCCTCTTGAATCACTCTATCTATTAAAAAAAACTGCATCAAAATCTGTTGCGTAGTTTTAAAGATTTAAGCGTTCAAAGGGACATAATGACATAGGGACAGAGAAAGCGACTCTAGTTTATACTATGTAGTGTATGGCTTTTGGATTACCAACCTGTTGATTTTTTATGTATTATACCCCGGTTTAGAACTTGGAAAAATACAGCAAATTGTTGTAATAATTTCAACTAATTAGAGCAAAATCGCCGATTAGTTAATTATTGATTTGACAAGAGCTTGAACAAAGAATCAGGCCTAATTAGCGTATTATGTTATTTGACAAGAGTTTTGTTTTTCAAAATATAAGTACGTAATCAATGTTCGAGAAACCCAAATGACACTTGAATAGAGATTTGAACATTGATTAGTTAACTATTAAGATGATCTGCGTTCCAGAAAACAGCTGTTACTGTGACATAATTTAGGTATTATTGTATTAAAACAAAAAACATACTTCAAATTTATTTTATTTTATTTTTACAATTTTAGGAAAACTTACAGCTAGACAATGAGTAGATACAAAGAATTTTTAAATTAAGGCCAATTAAAAGTTTTCACTAATAATAAATTAAAGCAGCAACTTGAGATCTGTTGACTTGAGATGAATTTACAGAAAGTAGACATATAGGTATTAATTTTAACTTAAAAAAAAATTACAGAAAACTAGATATATTAAAAGTATATCAACCTATTAGTAAAACTGCTTAAACAAAGAAGTTAAGTTGACGACTTACTAGCAATAACAATAACTAAAAAAGAAAAATAGATTGTTTTTTATACTAAGTACAAGCACAAACAAGAGAATTTCTCAAACTAAAACGAAAAATGTATCATTAAGCAAGCGTTTAAGCTTACTTGAACTGGTGTTGAATAAATCTATATTGCTGTTTTCATGTACTAATGAGTTAAACGAGCTAGAAGCTCTAAACAAATGCGTTCTGCCTATAATTAGTCCTTACGATAGGTGCAAGCGTGCATGTGCGCAGTCCTATTTGCTCAAGAAGCTCTGGGCAATCAACAGTTCCGTTTGCTATAATAATTAGGTAAGTCAAATCAGCCACTTGTCTGCGTTTAAAGAGTGGGAAGAAAGTGGAACTTACGGCATCTAGTCTCATAATCAGGTAAAAAAATACGAGCTCGATATTGTATTGATATTGTATTTACTACATTAATGTGCTTATCTCAAAAATATTAAAATTTGCATATTTTAATGAATATGCGAATCCGGGGCGGGTCGCTAGTAATATTATAAACGCGAAAGTTTGTAAGTATGGTTGGATAGATGGATATTTGTTACTCTTTCATGCAAAAACTACTGAACGGATATGGATGAAATTTGGCAAAGAGATAGATCATAGTCTGGAATAACACATAGGTAACATTTTATAAATTTTTCCCGGAATTACCACATGAACGTGTGGTACATTATTTATCTAACTATATAAAGTTACATGTTTATGTAAGTTTATAACATTGGAAGCTTATTGGGTATGTATTTTTTTCTTTTCCATCTATCTAGAGAAGTAGATCTAATGTAACTACCACCGTCTATATTGTTCTTTTATATCCGATCCATCCAAAGGTTGCCTGGAAGAGATCGCTTTTAGCGATAGGGTCGCCCTTATCTATCTTAACTGCTTAGCTTGGGCTGGATTATGCTGTGTGGACTGTCCGAAATTATTTATTATTATTTATTTATTTATACTTAGTCTTAGTTTGCAGTATTTTTATGTATCATTTTCAGCCTTTTTGTGGTACATTTAAGTATAATAAAGAGTTTTCATCCATTCTTTCATTCAGTTGAGCTAACTCTAGACTGTTTTCAACCTACCAAAATATTGTAAATAATAGTTTTAATAAGGTTCTATTCCTTGATTGTTATTTCCTTTCTTAAATTAATAAAGTAAACAATTGAGATACCTCTAGACTGTTTTCGACCGTCTGTAGTTAGCTCAATGATTTGAATTGTATATTTACAAGTAGGTATACATTTTTTGATTATAATTTTCGTTGTTAATGAAGTTCTATAAGGTAAATAAGTAAAGTACTGAAAATTACAAGAACAAGCTAACAAGAGCTAAATTTAAAAAAATGTATAAAAATAAACGGAATAGAAAAAAATAAAACCAGTATATACAATCGAGCTAACTGCAGACCGTTCAAAACAGTCTAAAGGTTGCATGCAATCGAAGTTCATCATCAGGTACAATGTATATTCGTAGTTAGTAAAGTTAGTAATGTTAGTAAAGTTAGTACCTAAAGTTAGTAATGTTAGTAATGTTAGTAAAGTTAGTAAAGTTAGTAAAGTTAGTACCTAAAGTTAGTAAAGTTAGTAAAGTTAGTAAAGTTAGTAGTTAGTAAAGTTAGTAATGTTAGTAAAGTTAGTACCTAAAGTTAGTAATGTTAGTAAAGTTAGTAAAGTTAGTAAAGTTAGTAAAGTTAGTACCTAAAGTTAGTAAAGTTAGTAAAGTTAGTAAAGTTAGTAGTTAGTAAAGTTAGTAATGTTAGTAAAGTTAGTAAAGTTAGTACCTAAAGTTAGTAAAGTTAGTAATGTTAGTAAAGTTAGTTATGTTGGTAAAGTTAGTAATGTTAAAGTTAGTAGTAATGTTAGTAATGTTAAAATGAGTAATGTTAGTATAGTTAGTAAAGTTAGTAATGTTAGTTAAGTTAGTAAAGTTAGACTCGGACCTTGCCGTTTTACATGTTCATAGAATAACAATACTATAAAAATTAAAAAAAAAAAACTCGTCCTCGGACGAATCACCTGGCGTAGGGCTGAGTCTCAACAGATCGCAGCACGACGCTGCTCTACCGACCACAACACCCCGCCAGGAACGTAAGTCGTCTACAGACTATTCCGAGCCCCGACATCGAACTGAGTTATATCCGAACCAGAAGGAGCCGTGGTGCACGTGTTAAACCGTACGCACCGATCTCCGCGGTCCAAATGGGCTTCGACGTCACGCCTTACGAAGTAAAGCGCAACTAGTAAAGTCACATTGTTTAGAGCCTCCCGACTCTCGGGGCTCCACAGTGAGCATATCCTTGCCGGATTCGGCTAGGCTGGCTTCGGCCTTAGAGGCGTTCAGGCATAATCCCGCGGATGGTAGCTTCGCACCACCGGCCGCTCGGCCGAGTGCATGAACCAAATGTCCGAAACTGCGGTTCCTCTCGTACTGAGATTGATCGAGTGATTTTGTGACGCGACGTATTGTATTTTTTTTATGTTTTCGATGGATCCTTATATTGTTTTCTTTGTATTACTTATTTGAAATCCTTCATTTTAGTACACAACTGTGGTTTTCGAATTGGAGAAAAAAATCGTCCTAAGCTTTTATAACAAAGCTAGTACAGATTCAGATTCAGATCATTTATTGTCACACATCATACATAAAATAAAAGTATTTAGGTACTTAAAATTAAATGATCAGGCTATGACTCGTCAGAATTTTATAACATATGTATCTATGGTTTATTATTATAATAAAAATATAATTTCTTAAAATTAGGACTCTACTATTAGATTAAGTGATGTTACCCATCAGTTTTAGTTTAGTTGATTTTATTTCGTACTTGCTGTGGTCGTTATCTAAAAACTCTTTAATACTAGAGGTATATAGCGTCTTGTCAAGCAAAAAATTTCACTTTTAGTAAGTTTAAGATCTATCGGGAGCTTGTTTATATAGCTTTTGGCCCATTATTTTAGGGAGCCGTTTTGCGATTTTCAGTCGATGGTGAATCGGCTCTAGCATTATTTTCTGCAGCGTGGCACGTTTGCTACTTTCGCCTCCGATTGTATATTCTTTCAAATTATTTTTTTTATGAATACCGCTACTGATGCTAATATCCGAAGGTTTTTGACTCTCTGTATTTCGCTTTCATTAATACTCTTATGGCACGCTTTTGTAATTTAAGTATACATTCGTAATCTGTAGAGCTCCCAAATAAAATGATACCATAAGACATAATTGAGTAAATATATGCGTAATATATGTCTTTCAGAGCTTTATGTGTCCAAGTGTCCTGTAAGGTCTTAAGGAAATAAAGCATTTTGAATTTGAATATCTAAAGAAATGGGTCTAAGTTGCTTAAGCGCGTTAATTACTTTCGCCATTTTTTTACAGGTCGACTCAATATGTTTCTTCCAAGATCCACGACACGGGCCCTGAGCCTAGTGTGGGGCCGTAGCCAATCAAATAGACATACAATTAGACATACTTAATTTTAAAATATTTTAACTGTACAATAGTCTTAAGTATATAAAATTGTTAACCTTTCTTTGAATAAATATTACTTTACTTACTTACTAAGATAGTAATGGATCTAGTTTATTTATTTATTAAGGAATAACTAACGACTACATTAAAAACGTTCGTTTAAATAAGTCCATTAATGGTATTGATATTTTATTGGTATTTTGAGCATTATTATTTGAGTGGTTAAATGAGGTCAAAAATTATATCTATGGCTATGTATTTCATCAAAACGTTAATTTTTATCATAAGAATATATCGACAAAAATTGTAAATCATAAAATTATATACAAAAAATGGTTAGGTTCGGTTCGGTTCGGTTAGGCTAGGTTCGGTTAGGTTCGGTTCGGTTCGGTTCGTTAGGTTAGGTTAGGTTAGGTTAGGTTAGGTTAGGTTAGGTTAGGTTAGGTTAGGTTAGGTTAGGTTAGGTTAATTTAGGTTAGGTTAGGTTAGTCCACCAGTCGTGGAACCTAACCTAACCTAACTTTACCTAACTAACCTAACCTAACCTAACCTAACCTAACCTAACCTAACCTAACCTAACCTAACGAACCGAACCGAACCGAACCGAACCTAAAAGAACCTAACCGAACCTAGCCTAACCTAACCTAAACTAACCTAACCTAACCTTACCTAACCTAACCTAACCTAACCTAACCTAACCTAACCTAACCTAACCTAACCTAACCTAACCTAACCTAACGAACCGAACCGAACCGAACCGAACCTAACCGAACCTAGCCTAACCTAACCTAACCTAACCTAACCTAACCTAACCTAACCTAAACTAACCTAACCTAACCTAACCTAACCTAACCTAACCTAACCTAACCTAACCTAACCTAACCTAACGAACCGAACCGAACCGAACCGAACCTAACCGAACCTAGCCTAACCGAACCGAACCGAACCTTACCATTTTTTGTATATAATTTTATGATTTACAATTTTTGTCGATATATTTTTATGATAAAAATTAACGTTTTGATGAAATACATAGCCATAGATATAATTTTTGACCTCATTTAACCACTCAAATAATAATGCTCAAAATACCAATAAAATATCAATACCATTAATGGACTTATTTAAACGAACGTTTTTAATGTAGTCGTTAGTTATTCCTTAATAAATAAATAAACTAGATCCATTACTATCTTAGTAAGTAAGTAAAGTAATATTTATTCAAAGAAAGGTTAACAATTTTATATACTTAAGACTATTGTACAGTTAAAATATTTTAAAATTAAGTATGTCTAATTGTATGTCTATTTGATTGGCTACGGCCCCACACTAGGCTCAGGGCCCGTGTCGTGGATCTTGGAAGAAACATATTGAGTCGACCTGTAAAAAAATGGCGAAAGTAATTTACGCGCTTAAGCAACTTAGACCCATTTCTTTAGATATTCAAATTCAAAATGCTTTATTTCCTTAAGACCTTACAGGACACTTGGACACATAAAGCTCTGAAAGACATATATTACGCATATATTTACTCAATTATGTCTTATGGTATCATTTTATTTGGGAGCTCTACAGATTACGAATGTATACTTAAATTACAAAAGCGTGCCATAAGAGTATTAATGAAAGCGAAATACAGAGAGTCAAAAACCTTCGGATATTAGCATCAGTAGCGGTATTCATAAAAAAAATAATTTGAAAGAATATACAATCGGAGGCGAAAGTAGCAAACGTGCCACGCTGCAGAAAATAATGCTAGAGCCGATTCACCATCGACTGAAAATCGCAAAACGGCTCCCTAAAATAATGGGCCAAAAGCTATATAAACAAGCTCCCGATAGATCTTAAACTTACTAAAAGTGAAATTTTTTGCTTGACAAGACGCTATATACCTCTAGTATTAAAGAGTTTTTAGATAACGACCACAGCAAGTACGAAATAAAATCAACTAAACTAAAACTGATGGGTAACATCACTTAATCTAATAGTAGAGTCCTAATTTTAAGAAATTATATTTTTATTATAATAATAAACCATAGATACATATGTTATAAAATTCTGACGAGTCATAGCCTGATCATTTAATTTTAAGTACCTAAATACTTTTATTTTATGTATGATGTGTGACAATAAATGATCTGAATCTGAATCTGTACTAGCTTTGTTATAAAAGCTTAGGACGATTTTTTTCTCCAATTCGAAAACCACAGTTGTGTACTAAAATGAAGGATTTCAAATAAGTAATACAAAGAAAACAATATAAGGATCCATCGAAAACATAAAAAAAATACAATACGTCGCGTCACAAAATCACTCGATCAATCTCAGTACGAGAGGAACCGCAGTTTCGGACATTTGGTTCATGCACTCGGCCGAGCGGCCGGTGGTGCGAAGCTACCATCCGCGGGATTATGCCTGAACGCCTCTAAGGCCGAAGCCAGCCTAGCCGAATCCGGCAAGGATATGCTCACTGTGGAGCCCCGAGAGTCGGGAGGCTCTAAACAATGTGACTTTACTAGTTGCGCTTTACTTCGTAAGGCGTGACGTCGAAGCCCATTTGGACCGCGGAGATCGGTGCGTACGGTTTAACACGTGCACCACGGCTCCTTCTGGTTCGGATATAACTCAGTTCGATGTCGGGGCTCGGAATAGTCTGTAGACGACTTACGTTCCTGGCGGGGTGTTGTGGTCGGTAGAGCAGCGTCGTGCTGCGATCTGTTGAGACTCAGCCCTACGCCAGGTGATTCGTCCGAGGACGAGTTTTTTTTTTTAATTTTTATAGTATTGTTATTCTATGAACATGTAAAACGGCAAGGTCCGAGTCTAACTTTACTAACTTAACTAACATTACTAACTTTACTAACTATACTAACATTACTCATTTTAACATTACTAACATTACTACTAACTTTAACATTACTAACTTTACCAACATAACTAACTTTACTAACTTTACTAACATTTCTAACTTTACTAACTTTAGGTACTAACTTTACTAACTTTACTAACATTACTAACTTTACTAACTACTAACTTTACTAACTTTACTAACTTTACTAACTTTAGGTACTAACTTTACTAACTTTACTAACTTTACTAACATTACTAACTTTACTAACTTTAGGTACTAACTTTACTAACTTTACTAACATTACTAACTACTAACTTTACTAACTTTACTAACTTTACTAACTTTAGGTACTAACTTTACTAACTTTACTAACTTTACTAACATTACTAACATTACTAACTTTAGGTACTAACTTTACTAACATTACTAACTTTACTAACTACGAATATACATTGTACCTGATGATGAACTTCGATTGCATGCAACCTTTAGACTGTTTTGAACGGTCTGCAGTTAGCTCGATTGTATATACTGGTTTTATTTTTTTCTATTCCGTTTATTTTTATACATTTTTTTAAATTTAGCTCTTGTTAGCTTGTTCTTGTAATTTTCAGTACTTTACTTATTTACCTTATAGAACTTCATTAACAACGAAAATTATAATCAAAAAATGTATACCTACTTGTAAATATACAATTCAAATCATTGAGCTAACTACAGACGGTCGAAAACAGTCTAGAGGTATCTCAATTGTTTACTTTATTAATTTAAGAAAGGAAATAACAATCAAGGAATAGAACCTTATTAAAACTATTATTTACAATATTTTGGTAGGTTGAAAACAGTCTAGAGTTAGCTCAACTGAATGAAAGAATGGATGAAAACTCTTTATTATACTTAAATGTACCACAAAAAGGCTGAAAATGATACATAAAAATACTGCAAACTAAGACTAAGTATAAATAAATAAATAATAATAAATAATTTCGGACAGTCCACACAGCATAATCCAGCCCAAGCTAAGCAGTTAAGATAGATAAGGGCGACCCTATCGCTAAAAGCGATCTCTTCCAGGCAACCTTTGGATGGATCGGATATAAAAGAACAATATAGACGGTGGTAGTTACATTAGATCTACTTCTCTAGATAGATGGAAAAGAAAAAAATACATACCCAATAAGCTTCCAATGTTATAAACTTACATAAACATGTAACTTTATATAGTTAGATAAATAATGTACCACACGTTCATGTGGTAATTCCGGGAAAAATTTATAAAATGTTACCTATGTGTTATTCCAGACTATGATCTATCTCTTTGCCAAATTTCATCCATATCCGTTCAGTAGTTTTTGCATGAAAGAGTAACAAATATCCATCTATCCATCCATACTTACAAACTTTCGCGTTTATAATATTACTAGCGACCCGCCCCGGATTCGCATATTCATTAAAATATGCAAATTTTAATATTTTTGAGATAAGCACATTAATGTAGTAAATACAATATCAATACAATATCGAGCTCGTATTTTTTTACCTGATTATGAGACTAGATGCCGTAAGTTCCACTTTCTTCCCACTCTTTAAACGCAGACAAGTGGCTGATTTGACTTACCTAATTATTATAGCAAACGGAACTGTTGATTGCCCAGAGCTTCTTGAGCAAATAGGACTGCGCACATGCACGCTTGCACCTATCGTAAGGACTAATTATAGGCAGAACGCATTTGTTTAGAGCTTCTAGCTCGTTTAACTCATTAGTACATGAAAACAGCAATATAGATTTATTCAACACCAGTTCAAGTAAGCTTAAACGCTTGCTTAATGATACATTTTTCGTTTTAGTTTGAGAAATTCTCTTGTTTGTGCTTGTACTTAGTATAAAAAACAATCTATTTTTCTTTTTTAGTTATTGTTATTGCTAGTAAGTCGTCAACTTAACTTCTTTGTTTAAGCAGTTTTACTAATAGGTTTATATACTTTTAATATATCTAGTTTTCTGTAAAAATTTTTTAAGTTAAAATTAATACCTATATGTCTACTTTCTGTAAATTCATCTCAAGTCAACAGATCTCAAGTTGCTGCTTTAATTTATTATTAGTGAAAACTTTTAATTGGCCTTTATTTAAAAATTCTTTGTATCTACTCATTGTCTAGCTGTAAGTTTTCCTAAAATTGTAAAAATAAAACAAAATAAATTTGAAGTATGTTTTTTGTTTTAATACAATAATACCTAAATTATGTCACAGTAACAGCTGTTTTCTGGAACGCAGATCATCTTAATAGTTAACTAATCAATGTTCAAATCTCTATTCAAGTGTCATTTGGGTTTCTCGAACATTGATTACGTACTTATATTTTGAAAAACAAAACTCTTGTCAAATAACATAATACGCTAATTAGGCCTGATTCTTTGTTCAAGCTCTTGTCAAATCAATAATTAACTAATCGGCGATTTTGCTCTAATTAGTTGAAATTATTACAACAATTTGCTGTATTTTTCCAAGTTCTAAACCGGGGTATAATACATAAAAAATCAACAGGTTGGTAATCCAAAAGCCATACACTACATAGTATAAACTAGAGTCGCTTTCTCTGTCCCTATGTCATTATGTCCCTTTGAACGCTTAAATCTTTAAAACTACGCAACAGATTTTGATGCAGTTTCTTTTAATAGATAGAGTGATTCAAGAGGAAGGTTTTTATGTATAATATAAAACCGTGCGAAGCCGGGGCGGGTCGCTAGTTTTCAAATAAAATGTAAATGTGACTAACATGATCAAAATCGTGACTTAACTGTTTTGTGACATACCTGTATTTTGTATACTCATGTGATTCACATTTATTGTAAAGCAGAGTTTACATGAAATTGTCATCATTTTATAAAAGAATAATAGATTTTTTTATGTTATAAAAGAAAACTTAAAGATATACTGAACTGAAAGAATGACAGTCGTAAGATGATCAATGATTAGTTACCTAATTATCATCTAATCAGCGTTCGTACACCCCGATTTGATTTGACCAGTGTGTTAAATTAATCGCTTTATCAACTGATTTACGATTTGAACAACGTTCTAGAAGCCGGCTGTTAGTGATGCAAAATGAATTGTGTATTTTAAACGACTTCGAAAAAGGAGGAGGTTCTCATGACGTATGCAAAGAATGATGGTAAGAATTTTCAGCTATCGTGCGTGTACACGTATCGCAAGGGTATCAACCGATAGCTCCTAAAATTTTCCCAAGAGTTTTGTACTTAGATTTTGACCTGACTTGGATATATTTAATTGATACTTTTATGGCTAAAACATAATAATTTATAAGCAAATCGACAAAACTTACTCATCTGAAAGTGAACTATCAGTGCTACTACCTATTGTACTTTTGTTTTCAATTGTACATATTTCAATGTTAATTATTGTATGTGTGTGCTAAATAAATGTTTTACCTATCTAACTACTGTTGTTGTTTGTAAATGAAGCCAAACTCATGTACCTAGGTATAATAATAATTTTTACATAGTAAAAAACAAAGTCGCTTTTTCTGTCCCTATTTCCCTTTGACTGCTTTAATCTTTAAAACTACACAATGGATTTTGATGCGGTTTTTTTAATACATACCTCTAGATAGAGTGATTCAAGAGGAAGGTTTATACGTATAATAAAACCGTCGAAGCCGGGGCGGGTCGCTAGTTAGTTATAAAATAATAACTCAATCAAATTGGAGACAAATATGTTAATACCTAGGCACCTACTAATTCAAATGTTTGGTTCCAATCCAGGGATGTACTGTAGCTATCAAGTCTATCCAATTTCCTCCAAGGTACGAAAGAATGATGGCAAGAATTTTGAGCTATCGTGTACATCGATCGCAAGGGTACCAATCGATAGCTCCTGAAATTCTAATTAAAACTGCATATTTGGTTTTGCAAGAATTTTTGCAGGAAAAATTAAATTAATTTTTGAAAATGTGGATGAATAGCAAAATAATGACTAAAACTTGGGTGATGAGCACTCCGAGATCCGCTATTTTGTTTTTGACGTTGACGTTTACTTGATTGTCAAACTATCAAAAATGTCAAAAGTGATTTGTTTGCAAACTAAAACAAACAAATTGCAAGTGGTTTCAATATAAGTTTTGTTTAGTTTCAGTTTAGAGTTAATGATATAGTTACAAACTTAGATTTTGGCCTGATTTCGATTTAATTAATTGATAGGGAGAGTTTATTTTCGTTCGGTCATATTAATATGGCTATACATAATAATAATGCAAATCGACGAAACTTACGCATCATATGAAAATGAACTATCAGTGCTACTATTGTCCTTTTGTTTTAAATTGTATCTCAATGATAATTGTATGTGTGTGTCTGTAGAAATAAATAAATGTTTGAATGATGATGAATCTGTCTACTGTTATAGTTTGTAAATGATGGCATACTTATGCCAGCGCATAGCGCATAAATTAAATACATTTTTACAACGAGACTTTTGGCCTGAAAACTTGGTATTTCGTAAATACCGACAACCACGTTCTTCTGAAAAGAAAGTGACCGCTGCACTAATAAATCAGTATGGTAGTACGAATTAAAGATAATATGACTTGTATCTCCTTTAACTGTAAGTCGGTTAAAAGGTCTCTCAAGCATGTACAGGACCTATGTATAAATGCAGACGTGATCGCCCTTCAAGAAACTTGGCTGATGCCGCACGACCTGAATTTCATGAATGAAATTGACAAGGAATTTGCATGCAGTATGAAGTCTTCTGTCGATACGTCTGCCGGTCCGCTGCGGGGACGGCCCTACGGTGGTACGGCTCTCATGTGGAGGTCTAGCTTGTTCTCCAGGGCCGATATAGTGCAGTGTGATAGTGACCGTATCGTGGCGGTGCGCTTAGTGCAAGATAATCGTAGTCTCCTAGTGTTAAGTGTATACATGCCTACTGATTGTGAAGATAATCTGCCAGAGTATTCTCAGTGTCTTGGGTTGATAAGTGCCATAGTAGAAAGTTCCGAAACTGAATGCGTTTTGATTCTAGGCGATTTCAACGCACACCCGGGTTCTCTTTTTGGAAAAGAGCTGGTGGATTACTGTAGCGAGCAATCATTGTTTTGTTTAGACTTAGAGAGACTCGATCCAAGTACGTACACATTCGTGAGCGACGCGCACGGAACGAGTCGCTGGCTTGACCACTGTGTCACGACGGCCGCTGCGGCAAGACTCGTCTCTGATCTACATGTCATGTATGACTCCTACTGGTCGGACCACTTTCCTCTAGTCATTAATTTTAATATAAAACAAATAATTCCAAAAGAAACATGCTGTGATACTTATACAAATAGTTTTAAATATACATGGGGAAATAGGGAGCGGGAACAAATAGAAAATTATTATAAAATTTGTAACACTGAATTACCTAAACTAAGTGATAAATATTTAAATATAGATTGTCAAAATTCTAAATTAAAATGTAAAAACAATGACCATTATAAGTACATAGACAGATTTTATTGTGATATTGTGAGCGTCTTGCAATCTTCTGCAGAACAAAGTTTTGATTCTAAAATAAAAAAAAAAGGACAAAAGGTCACTGGCTGGAACTTTCACGTCAGGCGTCTGCATGTCAAGGCTAGAGAAAAGTTTTTAATTTGGGTACAGTGTGGTAGGCCATGCTCGGGAAATACCTACGATAATATGACTTCTTCGCGCAGAGAGTTTAAGGCGGCGCTAAAGTATGTACAAACTAATGAAAACAAAGTTAAAATGGAGGTGCTGGCTCGACATCACAGTAACAAAAACTTTACAGAATTCTGGAAACAAACTAAAAAATTAAGTAGTAAAAATTGTGTGCCTGTTAATGTTGAAGGAGAGAAGGATAAAAAAACCATAGCTGACCTATTTCGGAATCATTTTAATGTTGTTAAACCTCCTAAAATTAATAAAACCGTAGAATCTCAGGCTAGACGGAGCCCGGAGGCTCATCACGCAGTCACTATAACACCGAAACAGATTGAACTAGTTCTGAGAAAGATGAAGCGTGGTAAGTCTCCGGGACATGACAGCCTGAGCATAGAACATCTGTGGAATGCGGGCCAGCACATCTGTGTGATCCTGGCGCGGCTTTTTAATCTCTGTGTGAGGCATTGCTACTTACCTGAGGATTTAATCCGAACGCTGGTTGTTCCTATCATCAAGGACAAAACAGGGGATATCTCGAGCCTGGCCAACTACAGGCCAATTTCTCTTGCTACGGTTATGGCCAAGGTGCTTGAACGGGTTATGCAATCGTATCTCAGTCAGAGTCATATCGACGACGGACAATTTGGTTTCCGTGCACAGGTCTCTACAGATATGGCTATTTTCTCGTTGAAACAGGTTGTTGGTTATTACAATCAGAGACTAACTACTGTATACGCGTGTTTTCTGGACCTCAGCCGTGCTTTCGACACTTTAAACCACGAGCTCTTGTGGAAGAAGTTGCGTGACAGTAGCGTAGATGTTCCGCCTGAGGTTGTTGACCTCCTTGCATTTTGGTATCGCAAGCAGACCAACAACGTCAGGTGGGGCTCTGAGCTATCTGAAAGATACCAGCTTCCATCTGGCGTAAGGCAGGGGGGGGTTACCTCTCCGGATCTGTTTAATACATATGTAAATGATTTGATTGTAGAACTAAGCAGCACTCCAGTGGGACTCAGGCTGGATGACAGATACATCAACAACCTGAGCTATGCTGATGATATGGTGCTGCTTAGTCCTACAATTAAAGGCTTGAGAAAACTTTTGGAAATTTGTGAAAGGTACGCGAGAGAACACGACCTACTGTACAACTCAAAAAAGACTGAAATGGTTATATTCAGATCCGGAAAGGGACCAGTGAACGTGCCGGAGGTCTATCTGAACCGACAACCTGTGAAAATTGTTGACAAATTCAAGTACCTTGGCCATATCGTGACATCGAACCTAAAAGATGATGATGATTTTGAAAGACAACGCAGATCCTTATGTATAGTAGGGAACATGATTGCGCGTAAGTTTTATGGGTCATCGCCTGACGTGAAAGTGACTCTGTTTAGGTCTTTCTGCCAGACATTCTATACGTGTCAGCTCTGGACTGAGTACACCAAAAGGTCGCACGATAGAATACGCGTGGCCTATAACAACATTTTCAGGCAACTGATGGGCTTGAAGCGCTTCTGTAGCGCTTCTGAAATGCTAATGCAGGCCCGCGTAGACTCTTTCAACGCTATTCAGCGGAAGAGGATTGCGTCCTTCATGTCCAGAGTTGGCTCGTGCGATAATTCGATTATCAAGAGTCTGGCAGAGAGACTTATATATTCAACCACATTCAGACGATGGGTGGATATTGCCGCCTAAATTAGTGTTAATAAGTAGATTTAGTATTAGTCTGTGTACTATGCTTTTTATGTTTTTATGTGTATTTTTTCTTAACTATGGATCCTTGTATCTGAAATAAAGACTTATTATTATTATTATTATTATTATTATGTTCGTAGGTATAATATCAATTAGTAGGTAGATAGAGTATTAAGCATAAAATAATAACACAATTAAATCTAACTAATATTTTAATACTCAGGGGGTATACCTACTCTAGGTACCTTCTCTATCCAACATCCTCCAAGGTAGGTACGAGAAGCTCAGTTGAAGTCCTGCTAAATATGAGATAAAGGCACCATAATGTAATTTACATATGTAAACCTGGTTATTGCCGTAAAAAGTTATTTGCCGATAATGTACATGAAATGCCCTAGAAATAGTTGAATTGACTTAAATCAGTAGTTGCCTATTATAATTGGTTATTTCAATGGGGTCGGTAAATAGAAAAGAAGTTACCTGCAGAACAACACATCTTACATCAGACTTTAAAAGTAATATTACGGAGGTTAGAGTAATTCCCGGAGTGTAATTTTGAGAAAAGTTCTAGGTATTTGTTGTACAGAGGCTACTGAAATATTTATTCAATTTGTGTATATACTACAACAAGATAAAGCACTGGGTGGGCAATGGACGCTTGAATATTTGTATCTCGGTCAGAAATCAGTTTTTTTTACATTTCACACATCAAAGTCTAGTTTTTTTATCACTACATAGTATAATATAAAGTTGCTTTCTCTGTCCCTATGTCATTATGTCCCTTTGAACGCTTAAATCTTTAAAACTACGCAACGGATTTTGATGCGGTTTTTTTTAATAGATAGAGTGATTCAAGAGGAAGGTTTATACGTATAATATAAAACCGTGCAAAGTCGGGGCGGGTCGCTAGTTATTAATAAATGAACCTGCTACTAAATTATCGTGAATTAAATACTATGAACGTAATTGTAGGTATATTATGAGTATTAAATGTAGGGTACTAAGGTAAGTTGTTCCGGGACCGATCGTCATAGATGGCCACCTTCTTGAAATTGTTTCCGAGTAGATACACTTACCTTGGGCAAATTGTGCAGTTAGGTAAAAACTATTTTGAGAAGGAGGCCAAGAGGAGGATCCAGCTAGGCTGGGCAGCATTTGAGAAACTACGTCGGGTCTTCTCGACATCCATACCGCAATATTTGAAAACGAAAGTTTTCAACCAGTGCGTCCTACCTAAGAGTGTCCACGACTCACGGTAGGGCTGGTCCACCAGTTCAAAGTCGCTCAGCGAGCTATGGAAAGAGCTATGTGAGGAGTCTCTCTGAAGGATAGGATTCATTATGAATACATCCGACAGAGAACCAAGTTATCGACATAGCTCAAAGAATTAGCAAGCTGAAGTGGCAGTGGGCTGGCCATATCTCGCGAAGAAACGACAACCGTTGGGATAAACGTGTTCTTGAGTGGAGACCGCGACTCGGTAAGGTACTAAGGTAAGGTTTATTAGATAGTCAGATAGTCATTTTATTGGTAATTTTTTTTACAAGTCATTTCACATTATATTTAGTACATATTAACAGATAGGTACCTACTAATAAATGCAGTGTAAAATCAAATATACTTAGACAAAAAGGAAATGCACAAACATTAGTACAACTCAAAAATCTTTATCAACATTCATATTCAGATTCATACCTACTTATTAATTAAAGGTCATTCATATTCAGATTCATTTTAATTCAGCAGTAAATAATTGTTAGCCATTTGTGTTTTCTTTTCTGGAATTAAATACATAGAGTAAACGAGTTCTTGAGTGGAGATCGCGATTCACTAAGCGTAATGTATGACGCCCTTCAGCATGGTGGGATGGCGATCTGCGAAGGACTGCAGACTACCATACTAAAATGTGGCAAAATGAAGACAGGGCGTTATAGCACTTATAGGTCTCATTATATATACCTAGGGTAGGCATAATTATTTCCAGCAGAGCATTGATTTTTGCAATCGAAGAGTTCATAATATGAAAATTAAAAACTTGCTGCAAACCCCTTCTGAGCTTTAAAAAAGTGGTTGAATTTAATTTATCGCTAAAATAAACATATGGCTCCTAACAGCTTCCTAAAAGTATATTCCGTACAATATGTATCTCTCTCTATTCTGTCTACCTTCTGTACCAACCGAACAAAGGAGGTTGGTTTCAATCCTGACCCCTAACCTGAAACTAACCTCTAGAATTGAAACCTCTTTTGTATTGTGCCGCCATTTGCAATGAAGAGAACCTATGGAAATTAAATTATTCTGCCGATGTTCAAAAAACATTTTTTTTTCTTCTGTAAATATTATGGAAAAACTGAAAATGCAAAGTTCCTTAGGATTTTAAGACGATTCGAACGATATATTCAGTATCGTTCTTCAAATTTTTGGGACAGGCCATAAGGGATTCTTGCCATTGTTCTTTCATCTAAACAACTTATGTAGTTACGGAGATTACCTATAACAAACATTCACACAGACTTTCCCAATTATTATAATAGTAAGGTAAGATAGTAAGGTAAGACTTGGACCAAAAGTAGAAAGCGCCGGCCAATGAAAAAAAAATGAAATATTTCGGTAGAACATAACGTCTCGATAATTTTTAGCTATGGCTGCTATGCTGTGCTATTATTATTTAAGTGGTTAAATGAGGTCATGTATGTCATTTTCTCTTGTATTTCCTGGTTCTTTTCTAGCGTTTCTTTTAATTTCTCCATCTTAGTGTTGCTTTCTTCTATTAGTCTTGCATGTTCCTCCATCTTTTTCATGAAATCACTTTCAACTATTCTTCTTCTCTCTTGTGGTTCTTTTTCCTTGGGTGGTCCATTTGCCTCTTCTTGGGTTTTCTTCTGAGCTTTCCCCAGTCCCTTTATGCTGTCAACTTCTTTAACCAGCTGGTATAACCTGTCAATTGCTTGCAGGACTTCAGTTTTTATTTCAGTCTTTGTGTTTCTAGATTTCTCTAGGCTGCTCTTTGCTTTGACCACGCATGCTCTAGCCTCCGTGAGACGGTCAATATATTTTGTCGGCGAGCTGGTCACTGCCTCGATTGACAGTTTTCGTGTCACTGACGGGATTATTACCTTGGGCTTGGGTTTTTGGGGTTCGGCTTCTAGAATTTTCTTGGGGGAGATTGAGGGGGTCTTCGATTCCGCTTTTCCAGCCTCCCACTCGCCAATGCTACGTCTTACATTAGGATTTGTTTCCGGCATTCTAGATGGTCCTGCCTTCTCCGTCTGGACTGGAGATGTCTGATTTTCTATGTCACGAGTGACACTGGTCCTTTTGGCTGGGGTGCGAATACCGAATCCCATATTTTGGAAATTAATGTCGTGCGTATGTAATTACAAAACAAATTTGAAATTTATTCAATTAAAATTTAAAATTAAAAGATACAAATATAAGTTTACAAATAATGTAATAGTCAATTTAGTTAAAACTTTATGATTATGAGATAACTGTGTTTATTTCCTACTATTTCTTTTTATTTTCAGATGGCGTCTCCAGTTCCTGTCAATCTATACGCGAGGCATCGGCACGTGAAATTTGGTAAGTCGTACGTTAAGATTTTAAGTTAGGTAGTAATTTAAAGAGATAGAGAATTCTACCTAGACCCAAACTTATATGCCAGTACAAAAAATAGAGAACGTCCCGGTTCTTTGAATTTAACCAAAAGGAAAGAGAATATGAAGGTATGAAACCGCACAACCGCACAACTGTCAGAATGGTAAAATAAGAATACAATCGTAACGGACTTTTGGGGCTGTAAAATGGCCGCCAACAGTTATCCTAAGCCTAAGTTATGACTCTACCGTAGAGTCAGTAGAGACAGTTAGATCAAAAACACAGTTTATGCCCTTTTGTACACAAAAATTACGTTTAAAGAGTCAAATAAACATATTATATAAAATAAAATTTACAACACAATACACTCTACGTTATGTTCACTATTTGAAGGGTATCTTAATGCTATTGTCAATACAGAAAACCGCAGTAGGATCGGACGTCTGGTTGCGGAGCTACGACGATTTAAACATTCTCAAGATGGCGGACAAAATGGCCGCTGAGGTGCGAAACAGGCGTATCTCAGGAACCCGTGGCCTGATCGGACTGGGGTTTGTTGTAGATGGCTTTAAATTATGTTGATCGTCCTTTTGTGAAACCATTTAAAGTCAGTAGAGTAAGTGCTCTACATAGAGTCTAGGCTTCACACAACGCTTGTGCAAGTGCTAATGACAACAACAGAAAAAATCCCAACTTTCCACGGCTCTTGGTTAAGGAGAAAACACAAGTTAAGTAATTTCAATATGGCCGCCAAAATGGCTGACTTAAGTCTAACTTTCTTAATTATAAAGATAAAGTACCCAAGTTTGGGCTTGTTGTAAAGATCTAGTCGAGTGCATTACAATTCTAGAGTCAATATAATTTAAATGTAATTATTTTAAGAAATATAAGTGAAAAACACTTTAAATTTACGTAAAATCTTAATAACTAAGTAAATTTTCAGAAAAAAATCATTTTTTCTCTGTCTTTATCAATAAAATAGAGAGTTCTAGTGAAAACAATTAAAAAACAATAAAATAATATATCTTAACATATACCACGTAGAGATGTCAAAACTTCAAAAAATTCTATCTCAAAAAGTACTTGCAAGAAAAATCTAAAATTTTCAAAATTTGTTAAGTGCCTTATAACTTAAGTAATTATAATTTAAAAACTATACCTTAAAGATTTCGTTTTGGAGATATAAGTTCTTGAAGTTTACAAAAAATTTAAAAATGTGTATCTCCGTCAAAAATTTACGAAATTTGATTCTGAAAGTGCCTCTGTGCTCGCTGGGATGACGTCCACGTAGTTCCAAAGGCAGATTGATGTGAAGTCTTCGGGATCGGCTACCTCGTGGCCACGTGCTTTTTGTTTTTTTGCCTTTATTTCCACGCGCCTGCGCGGAAAAAATTGGCAAATATGTCAAAAGTGTAGAGCTCCAGAATGCCCTTCCAGTGATCAAATAAAATTTGTAGGTCGTCGCTGCAGAATCCGAGAAAATCGCCTCCAAAACTTTTAAATTTTCAAAAATTTCACTTTTTCACTCACAACTTTTTGTTGGAAACACTGAACTCAAAACGGATTTCGGGAGTGTATGCGCCGTCACTTTCCGCAACTTTTCGTGTATCGCACTTTACTTTTGCGTTGAAAAATACTATTTTTAGGAATTTTCCCGTGCGGAGCGGCCGAATTTCGTGGCGTTTTCGATGGCGTTTGGAGCGAGACTGGTTAGGATAGGTTAGGTTAGGTTAGGTTAGGTTAGGTTAGGTAAGGTTAGGTTAGGTTAGGTTAGTTTAGGTTAGGTTAGGTTAGGTTAGGTTAGGCTAGGTTCGGTTAGGTTCGGTTCGGTTCGGTTCGGTTCGTTAGGTTAGGTTAGGTTAGGTTTTTTTTTTTTTTTTTTTTTTTTTTTTTTTTTTTTTTTTTTTATTCGCGTTCACCACAGACTTTGAGTCCGTGCTCTTGTTAGGTAATGTATTCGTTTATGAGCTTACAATTGTTACATTTTCTTATAAATCTAATTACTCAGTAAGGAAACTAGCACTAACTAGACTACTAACTAGCACTAACTAGAATACTTAAATTTACATAAATATTTTCTTATACTTCTACTTTTATAACAAATTTTTTTTTTTTTTTTTTTCACTTGAACTTAACAATTACTAGTATGTTTACTCATGCTTATAACTAGACGCTGCCCCCTGATCTGCCAAATTTGCCAGTTTTTCAACGACAGCTGCGTTTCTGTTTCTGATTGCCATTTGTAAATTGTAATTGATGATCTTCTGGGTTGGCGCTGCCATTGCTCTTTTTATGAAGTACCCGATCGCATCGTTCGTGTCATCAGCGTAGTAGGTGCAGCAGTTGGTATGCCGCGATATTGCTACCACCGCGTGTGGGACACTTTCATGCAGCTTCATACCACTCTTTGTTTTTATTATGACCACTGTCTCAAAGGTCAATCCCTGAGCTTCATGGATGGTTAGTATGCGAGATCCAGCCCCCTCACCATACCCTTGGTTTTTTAGGGTATCTTTCTCATCCTGTGTATGAACTAGGAAGAGAGTATTGGTGAGGGAGTTGGATATTTTCGCTCCTGTGTACATCTTCAGCATCAGTGACTGGACCTCGAGTTTGGAGGAATGTATACCGGAGTATACCTCTCTCAGGGCATATGCAACATCGAGTGGATTCCTGTGGGTGCACAGAAGCTCTTGGCTGATGTTAGCTACCATGTTTGGCCTGTTGTACCTGATCTCAAACAGATTCTCTCTATCGATGTAAGGCAACTGGTTGACATCTCCGATAAGAACAATTTCGCTAGCACCAGATAAACGTGAGGCCATGATGATAGCTCCAAAGTGGTTCATAAGGGCTTCGTCAATCGTGAGACGATTGCACTTATGTTGCTCCTTGAAGCCATTTACTAAGACCGAGGCCATTGTCCGCACCTTGGTTTTCACCAAATCTCCTATTCGGTGCGATAGCTTCTCTCTCAGGTCATTAGCTGCCTCAGTTGTTGCGGTGATGATGGCGTCCTTGTTCGCATCGAAGTGCTTTACGACCCACGTTGTTTTGCCACACCCAGGAACTCCATTGATCCACGTTATTTTTGGTACCACCCAGTTGACCCAACCCGCTTCGATATCCTTGTTCCCTGAAATGGACTGAGCCATTTCAAGGATTTTATCATCAAGCATGATCTTGGTACATCGGGCGGTGACGACCACTGGATCCCCCTCTGGAGTCAGAAATCTTGGAGGTCCTTCCTTCTCCGTCTCGTCTTCGTTCAGCATCACGAAGCCACCTTTTGCGCTGTAGGCTGCCATATAACTCCCTGACATTGAACCCATGATGACCTGGGAATTGTCATTGTGGTATATTGCAGCCTCCGCTTCCTCGAGTTCCACCTTTAAAAGGTTAAAGTTTCCTTGCCTATACGACTGCAGGATGGACTTGCATGTAAGGGTATTGACATCTTTGGTCGCTTTCGTAAGAGCAAGGAACTCGAGAAATGCGTTAATTGCATGATCAAGGGCGCCCGTGATGGGTCGGAGATGCGGTCGACTGACCTCACCCATTTCCGCTCTGGTGGGTGTTTTGGCTGATTGAGTTTTAGTTGTGAAAACTTTCGTTGCTTCTGCTTTAAAACCCTCAGATGTTTTCGAGGATTTTCCGAGCAGGGTTTTTGTAGCAGCACTGAAAGCATCCACAAACGTTTTTATCTGTCCTGTTAGCGCACCTCTCCTCTCCTGTTGTTTCTTTATCTGGATGGATACCTCGTTCTCGGTGGCTCGCTTTTTCTGTAAGCGTTCAGATCCACTAGCGGTCACCGAAACAGGGTGTCCCCAGCAGTCAGTTGCAGAAATCGTGTTGTATGCTTTTAAGAAGTTGAGATTTTCACCTCGATCTTCATACACAATCACCTCATGTTGTTCGGAGGCTTTAATGCAACCTAGCCGGTCTGCGACTTCTCCCTTTTCGTGTTCGACTACCAGTGCATCCACGCTGATAATCCTTGGTTTGGTTTCTGCACCCTCTGTTTCACCTCCTAGTGCGGTGAGCAACGATCTAGCACGTGCGAATGGTGTCAAACCAAGCTCCAGCTCGAGTAGTGCAATCATTTTGTTCTTTGATCTCACTAGTCGGCAACTATGGTTAGCCACACTTATCACGGGCAGTGCGCTGTAGGTCTTGTAGCGCATCGTAGTTTTGGAGGTGCTTCCGTTAATCAAGGATGCTAGCCCTGGAGATATCGCCACTCGGTAACGTTTTCCTGGTCGGCAGAAGCAAAAACTTATACCGAACCGTTCGTCGGTTCCATCCATGAAGAGAGCTACGCCTCGGATTCGGATTCCTGCAGTGCCTACTTCACCATGTGCTAGGATCTTTTGCAATGCAATATGAGAGACTCGTGGCATGACTGCCTCTGGAGCCTTTATTGTTTGATGGAGTGGGAGGGATGTTGTGGAGGAGAGGGGCGCCGTGGAGGAGACGGGTGTTGTGGAGGAGAGGGGTGCCGTGGAGGAGACGGGTGTTGTGGAGGAGAGAGTGGCGTTTCTCTTTGCTGCAACCTGAAAGACTCTATCCACAAAGGAAAGGAAATGGGGTCTCGATTTCGGATCTTGCAGAATTTTCTCGAGCTCTGACTCCACTAGGTTCCGATCTATAAGATGTTCAAGATCGTGCCTTTGCATCAGGAAGCGGGGACAACTCAGTATTACGTGCCAAACCGACTCGCTAACCTCTGGGTCACACTCACATCCTGGACTATCCTTGAGCTTGAATCTGTGAAGATATTCTGCGATTCCTCCGTGGCCTGTTAGGGCTTGCACTTGTGTGGGCGTCAACTTAGTCGATCTCACTAGCCGGTATGCCTTATCGACGTCCGGTAGGAACTTTCTAGTTGTTGCCCCAGTACTGGAGGTCTCGTAGCGACCCTGCCATTTATGGATCGATTCTTCACGGATTTTCTTCTTGGCGTATGAAAGTGGAATCTTGTCGTAATCCTGCGCGGAGTCATTCAGTGCAGCTGTTTTTGCAAGCTCATCTGCTCTCTCATTTCCTACGGTCCCTACGTGCGCTCTTAGCCAGAACATACGAACCTCTCTACCATCGTTCACTATCCTTTCAATACTCTCCCTCACGCTTCGCACCAACGGGTGATTTAGTTTAGGGTTGCGGAGCAAGTCAAGTGAAGATCTTGAGTCGCTCAAGATGCTGACCACTGGCTCAGTGCTCTCGCTCACCATCCGGGTCGCTCGATACAATGCGTAGAGTTCTGATTGAAAGACCGTGCAGGAGGGATGGAGTTTGAAGGTTTCGCATTTCAGCTCTTTACCGCCTTCCCACCATGTTAAAGCAGCTCCCACTTTGTTCTCAATCTTGCTCCCATCGGTGTAGATTTGGGGTCCTGTGACATGTGCCGTACTTTCTAGGAGCTCGTACTCAATGTGTGTTAGTTTGGATGGGTGCGGTTGTTCCAGGTAGCCCACCTTGAGTTCGAGTTTCCCTCCAGCAGGAAGGTAGTCTTGGGAAATGCTCTTTTTGGTTTTGTAGAGATTTGCTGCTTCCTGGATTCTGAGGTCAAGAGGCAGCAAACCTGACAGAACAAGAGCTGAGGTGAGGGAGACGGTACGGTAGGATCGACATATCTTTTGCGCAAAACCTCTTTGAATTGCGTTCAGCTGATTCACGTTCATCTGTAGTTCTGCAGCTTGTGACCATGCGCTTGACGCGTACATCATGATGGGTTCCACCACTGCCGTGTAGATGGTTCTTGTAATCTCACTGTTCAGACCCCATGTCACCTTCGCTGCACACGCGAGTTGTTTATATATATCTGCAACTTTTTTGCATTGCGCAGACACGTGTGCTTTGAAAGTGAGCTTGCGGTCGATGATAAGGCCGAGCAGCTTCATTTCATCCACGAGGTTTAGTTTCGTACCTGACATGTATAGTTCGGGGACTTTGTACTTCAACTTCTTGGTTAGTAGCATCGCGTTGGTTTTATGCGGTGCGAAGTTGAGTTTGTTGTGAGTTCCCCATGTCGATACAATTTCCAGTGTGGTGTTTACTTGCCGCTCCAGCTCCTCCACCGACCGATCTGTGAAAGTGAGAACTACATCATCTGCGAAGGCTTGACAGTATACTCCCTCTGCATCCAGTGTGTGCAACAACGAATCTAAGATTATATTCCAAAAGGTTGGTCCTCCGATGGATCCTTGAACACAACCCTTTGTAGTTTCCTTCTCGTAAGTTGATCTGGCATAGTTGACCACGATTTTTCGGTCACTGAGGTATGAGCATACCATCTCGTAGAGGTTTCTTGGACACCTCTTTTTCGCTAGTTGGTTTTTAAGGGCGGGCCACCATGCGTTATCGAAGGCGCCCTCTATGTCTAATGAGATGAGGAGTACAATGTTTTTGCTGTCAACTCCTTTTTTCAAGTGCTCTAAAAGATCATAGAGGGCATCCTCTGTTCCGCGCTGCGGCATGAAGCCATATTGTTTTTTGTTGAGTGTTGGGAAGATGTGCCATTGAAGCCTTCCAATCATAAGCTTTTCTATGATTTTTCCAAGAACGGAAAGGAGACCTATGGGCCGGTAAGATTTAGGATGTGTGTAATCTGTCTTACCCGGCTTTCGGATTATGACCACGTGAGCTTTCTTCCACTGCGTTGGAAAATATCTCAGCGATAAGCATTTGTTAGCTATCGCCAGGAACAAACCCATATTGCAGCGGATAGCCGCTATGCAAATGTCAGCGGTGATCCCGTCTGGTCCGGGTGCTTTTTTCGGATTAAGACCTTGGATAATAAGCTCTAGTTCCGCTGACATGAAGGGCGGGTCGTTCTCCGAGAGGTCTCCGTATGGGATTTCCTGTGTTGATGCCCGGAGTTCCGCATGCTCCCTTTGATCGGTACTTGCGGAATCATCGGGGTAGAAGGTTTTTCCCAAGAGTTCTGCTGACATTTGTGGGGACAGGGTGAGACCATCTGAGTTTCTCAGGAGCATGTCTTCTTGCCTTCCTGAGGTTTTTCTGATTACCCTGTAGATCTTGTCCCACATGCTCTCCTTCTCTTGGGTTGTGCAGAATTCCTTCCAGTTCTTGGTTTGGGCTTGTTCAGCTTCTTCCTTGTACTCCAGTTTGGCCTTTATGTACTCGTCTACGACGATTTCCAAGCGTCTTGGAGCTGCATTTCGGATTCTCCTCTTTTTCCTTAGAACCTCTTTTTTAAGATCGTCTAGCTGTTTTGTCCACCACGGCGGCTTTGGATCCGCTTTTCTTGAACATGTGGTTGGGATGGTTAGCTCACATGCTTCATGGATGGCCTCTGTGTAAGCTGTGATCTTAATTTCAAGGTCCTGTGGGGTTTTGGAATCCCTTACAGATGAAATTGTGATTTCTCTCTCTGCATGGGAAGCTTTTAGTATGGCACTAAATTCTGACCATTTTGCCTTCCTGGTGTTGTACTTGCGTGTAGTGATGGGCCTCAAGCGTTCTAGGGCTTTCACCAGGCGCAGTGTGAAGGTAATTGCGTTATGATCTGAAGTTATGAGACTACTGTCTACTTGCCAGTTCTCGATCTTCCCAAGCAGAGACGTGCTGCATGTGGAGACGTCAACTATACTAGTGCAGGCTCTGCCATCTCTGATGGTTTCAAAGGTGGGTGCATCTCCAATGTTTAGGATATGAAGGTTCATTTCGTTAAGAAATGCATTGAACTCAGATCCCCTGTCATTTTCCGAGATACTGCCCCACCAGTGACTCCACGCGTTGACATCTCCTGCAATTATGAGGTTTTGTGTGCCGAGTTTTCTGCATTGATTTTTAATCCTATCGAGATAATGTGCCATTTCTTGGTCCCCTTCAAGGTAAACAGATACTAATCCAAGCTTCAGGTCTCCACCTTTGACCAAAACTGCTGCCTCGGTTTCGGTAACCAGTTGGGGATCGTGTATGACCTCCAGCAAGTCTCCGAAAACAATGATGGCTGCTTTGACTGGTTTTTGCCTGTTAAGAGTGCATTGGATAACTTTTGTCCCTGGGTGTTCTTTGAGAATACCAGTTCTCCCCACGTAGGGTTCTTGAACTAGGGCAATCGTGATACCTTTATCCGATGCAGCCTGGAGAAGTTCTGCGGTGGCCAGTTTTGAGCGCTGCAGGTTTGCTTGGATGAATCGCAAACCTGCTCTGCCTAACCCTGAAGGGGAAGAGCATTGATTTTGTGAGGGGCCCTCAGCAATAGGATACTCGGGACCGCGCTATGGCATCCCATTTTTGGCGCTCTGGACACTCTATGCTGAAGGCATTGTGTGCCAGATCCGTGCCTGTTCCATGCGCAGTTGAGCAGTTTTTGCATTTTGCAGGGTTTCCCTCTTTCCTGTTTCTGCATTCTTCCCATGAGTGAGGCCTTGCGCAGTGGCTGCACAGTTGATCTTTTTCTCGGCAGACTGCCTTCGTGTGTCCAAAGCCGAGACACTTAGTGCACTGCACTAGGGGAGAGTGATCGAACACAGGTCTCCATTGGATTCCTATGTGGACCTTCCCCGCTTCTACGAGGCTTTTGTGGATCGTGGGGGACACTTCCAGCACCGGGTGGCACTCATGGTTGTTGCGAGCTTTTTTCCTGTACCTTACCTTGATGGTTGATTCCTTAAGATTTGCATCCTTAAGAAGATGTTTGTTTTGAGCTAAAAGATTCTCTACGATATGTATATCCGTGTGGTAACTGAGGACGTCCTTGATTATGATAAGCGGGTTTTCTGCTTTAGCCACATCTGCTTTGAGGCCCTTGTCAAGACGAACTCTGCTCTGTACCAGTTCTAGATCTTCTTTGGAGCTACAGCTGAGTATGACTTTGCTGTTTTTACCTTTTCGGATCTTATCAATCCTAGCTCCACTGGTTCTGGTGTCTAGAGCATCCCTGATTCTATCAATCACATTATCTCCGGTGTTTTGTGGATTTATGGATGAGATTATCAAGGTGTGGTTCGGCTTTTTAGGTGGTGATGGTTTTGCGGCTACCTTCGCATAGGTGACTTTTGTCTTAACGCAACTGGTTTCATCAGCTTTTGCCAGCTCAGCTTCGAGGCTGAGCGCAGGTGGTGGCATAAGTGTTTTTTCCTGCCGAATTGTGCGAAGCTCCGAAGATACCGCTTCAAGCCTCTCGGTGATTGGCTGAATGTGGTCCTCGATGTTAATAAGGACTGGTTGTGGGGACGGTTCCGGATCCTTTTTCGCTGAAATATCGTCCAGAATTTTGCGGATCACCTCAATTTCCTTCTTTAATCCTTTTTCTGGTGTTTGAAGTGGATGATATTTTGCTTCCAGGACTGTCAGCAGTTTGTTGTTCACTTCCAGGGTCTCTTGTGTTGTGCTGTGGTCTCTCTTGAGATCTCTCCTGAACTCATCCAGCTGGTTCTGTATCGAAGCCACACCTACTTTCAAGCTGGTGTGGTTCTTTTGGAGGAGATCGGTCTCATGGCTCCTTTCCTCGATGGATATTTTTTCTCCGAGAGACTTAAGGCATTTCTCTAGACCCTGGATTGCTTCCGCTGTTTCTTTGACAAGCCTGTGAGGCTCCTGTGTTTCATAACTCAGCCAGTCCCGGATCGCTTTAGTTTCTTTGAGGGAAGAGGTGACGTCATCTCGGACATGGGAGACTTCCTGAGTGAGATGTTTTGTTATATCCGCAATTTGTTTACTGTGAGCTCTTTCAATGCGAACTAACTCTTTAGCATGTCGAGCTTTTTCTTTTTCTAGGTTCGAGATGTGCCTGGATCTCGAGTCCTGAAGGGAAAGGGCAATCTCGTAGAGGGTCTGCAGGCTCTCAAGCGATAGCTTTGCACTCTTTTTTCATATTTCCTGCTGATTCTAGTGCATCCTTTCCCTTAAGCAGCATCTCGTTAGCTACTTTTGTTGCCCTATCCATCTCAACCCCTGTTCTTTTCCCCGTTTGCTCGACCAGCATACTGAGTCTTACTTTGGGAGCGGTTGTCGGGGTAGGAAGATCAATCAACGATGTGATTGATTCATCGTCTGACAAGAAGGGTTTGGGAGGGGATATGCCACATTGCTGCCAGTTGATAACTTTTTCCAAAACCGAATCCGTGGCTGTTTTTGGCCCTTGAGCTGAAGAGGTGGATGAAATTTCGCTTCGTGCTTGAGGAGATGGAGTCTTATGCTTCCTTCTTGGTGGGGCCAGTGGGACGGTTTTGCTGTCAGCCATCCCTTCTGATGAGGCCTTTTTGACGGGCACTTGGTCAGGCAATGGCGGAGCCATCCTTTCTGATCTCACTGATGTTTTGGAAGCTGTTTCCTTTTTCAGAACTTTCTCGCGCAACGATCGTTGTTTTTGTGCTACAGTGGGGGCAGCTTGTACCTTGGAAACAGATTCGGTCAAAGATTTGCTTGACATGATTTGGTTGATTTTAATTTAACAAAGGTAGAACTTAAATAAGTAGAATGTTAATATAGATAGATAGACTTAAAATATAATATCTTAGTTTTTACTATATCTTACTTAAAGCTAGTTGTTTCCTCTTCGCAAGATGTTCTGCGACTTCTGAGTAACTAGTGGTGGTGAACGCGCCAGAACCGGGGTGGTAGGGCTCTGCGTGGTGTGTGTTGCTTGTTGCGGAGTGCAGCGAAAAGGTCTTCTGGTACTTTAGTGTTTCGTTTTCTTCTGGAAAGCTCAAGGGGAAATGGAGAGTGGAAAATGGGAATTTCCTGGGGGCCAAGTTGTTGGGCTCCTTCTCCAGAGTACTATGACACCAAACAGTGGGGGTCTATTCCAGGGGGTTCTGGAGATATAAAGAGAGGGGTTTTTTGAAGTTGGGGGGGGGGGGGGTTCCTTGAGAATGTCAATGGATAGATCTTGTCCTTCGGAGTTCTTAGAGACCCAAAAGGGGGGGTCCACCTCTGGCGGTTTTGGAGTTACAATGGCTTCAAAATCCTTAGGGACCAAATTATAGGCCTTTTTCTCCTGATAACGTTGATACCCCACACAATGGGCCTATCTCCAAAGGATAAGGAAATATGAAGACAGGGGTTTTCCTCTGGGGGGGGGGGGGGTTAGAATTCACAGGGATTCTAAATTCCCTTGGAGCCAAATTGTTGGGCTACTCCTCCTGGTTACGTAGACACCAAATACGACGGGTCTATCTCCTCTCGTTGCTGAGATATGACAAGGGGGGGTAGGGCTTACTGAGAGGGGAATGTGGGAACCCTCATCAAAATGAAGGTGAAGGCTAAGAAATCGGTTAGCCGAAAGATTTAAAATAAATTTTGAGGGGGGGGGGGGAGTGTGTTCTAAGGGGGTGGAGGGGAAAACCCTTGGAGCCAGATGGTAGGGCTCCTTTTCCTGTTTACCAGGATACCAAACACTGACTATCTATCTCAGCTGGTTCCGAAGAAGTGAAGCAAGGGGTTTTTGTACTCGGGGGGGGTCGGAAGGGGGGGTGACTTCAAACAAGTTGAGTGAGGCACGCAAACGTCCTGATGTCCCGGTTCTAAAGACACCAAACACGGGTATTCTAGGACTACTGGTTAAGGAGATACCTCGAGGTTTAGCTGGTGAACTGATGAAGGTCTCGTGGCTGCTCTGATGGCTGATGGGGGAAGTCTTGGAGCCGGCTTCGAAGTCGTCAGGTAGGTGCTCGACGTCACGCCTCGTGCCGGTCTGGCCAAATGTAGGTTACACGCGCCGCGACCGCGTGGTTACAGAGGTTATAATCCTTATTTTTCAAAGCTTATATCTTCGTAGCCCGTTGATGGATTTTAAAACTGGTTTCAGTTTATGATAGATCTCTTAAAGATCTTGCTAGTGGTGATATTGGATTGAAACTGGAACTAACCTCCTTGATGTAGTTGAGCTCTAAAGTCCAGACCTTCCCGACTCGAAACCCCTTGGGATACACTTTGGAAAACGATAATCCTGGTGAGATACACAATCTTTTCACTGATAACAACACTGGTTTGCGCGAAACTCGAAAAATCAATTTTTAAATGATTTTTAAACGCGAGCTATATGTTGAATGTGCCGAGTTTTGGCTGTTACTGGGTTAGGTTAGGTTAGGTTAGGTTAGGTTAGGTTAGTTTAGGTTAGGTTAGGTTAGGTAAGGTTACGTTAGGTTAGGCTAGGTTCGGTTAGGTTCGGTTCGGTTCGGTTCGGTTCGTTAGGTTAGGTTAGGTTAGGTTAGGTTAGGTTAGGTTAGGTTAGGTTAGGTTAGGTTAGGTTAGGTTAGGTTAGGTTAGGTTAGGTTAGGTTAGTTTAGGTTAGGTTAGGCTAGGTTCGGTTAGGTTCTTTTAGGTTCGGTTCGGTTCGGTTCGGTTCGTTAGGTTAGGTTAGGTTAGGTTAGGTTAGGTTAGGTTAGGTTAGGTTACGTTAGGTTAGGTTAGGTTAGGTTAGTTAGGTAAAGTTAGGTTAGGTTAGGTTCCACGACTGGTGGACTAACCTAACCTAACCTAAATTAACCTAACCTAACCTAACCTAACCTAACCTAACCTAACCTAACCTAACCTAACCTAACCTAACCTAACCTAACCTAACCTAACCTAACCTAACCTAACCCAACCTAACGAACCGAACCGAACCGAACCTAACCGAACCTAGCCTAACCGAACCGAACCGAACCTAACCATTTTTTGTATATAATTTTATGATTTTCAATTTTTGTCGATATATTTTTATGATAAAAATTAACGTTTTGATGAAATACATAGCCATAGATATAATTTTTGACCTCATTTAACCACTCAAATAATAATGCTCAAAATACCAATAAAATATCAATACCATTAATGGACTTATTTAAACGAACGTTTTTAATGTAGTCGTTAGTTATTCCTTAATAAATAAATAAACTAGATCCATTACTATCTTAGTAATTAAGTAAAGTAATATTTATTCAAAGAAAGGTTAACAATTTTATATACTTAAGACTATTGTACAGTTAAAATATTTTAAAATTAAGTATGTCTAATTGTATGTCTATTTGATTGGCTACGGCCCCACACTAGGCTCAGGGCCCGTGTCGTGGATCTTGGAAGAAACATATTGAGTCGACCTGTAAAAAAATGGCGAAAGTAATTTACGCGCTTAAGCAACTTAGACCCATTTCTTTAGATATTCAAATTCAAAATGCTTTATTTCCTTAAGACCTTACAGGACACTTGGACACATAAAGCTCTGAAAGACATATATTACGCATATATTTACTCAATTATGTCTTATGGTATCATTTTATTTGGGAGCTCTACAGATTACGAATGTATACTTAAATTACAAAAGCGTGCCATAAGAGTATTAATGAAAGCGAAATACAGAGAGTCAAAAACCTTCGGATATTAGCATCAGTAGCGGTATTCATAAAAAAAATAATTTGAAAGAATATACAATCGGAGGCGAAAGTAGCAAACGTGCCACGCTGCAGAAAATAATGCTAGAGCCGATTCACCATCGACTGAAAATCGCAAAACGGCTCCCTAAAATAATGGGCCAAAAGCTATATAAACAAGCTCCCGATAGATCTTAAACTTACTAAAAGTGAAATTTTTTGCTTGACAAGACGCTATATACCTCTAGTATTAAAGAGTTTTTAGATAACGACCACAGCAAGTACGAAATAAAATCAACTAAACTAAAACTGATGGGTAACATCACTTAATCTAATAGTAGAGTCCTAATTTTAAGAAATTATATTTTTATTATAATAATAAACCATAGATACATATGTTATAAAATTCTGACGAGTCATAGCCTGATCATTTAATTTTAAGTACCTAAATACTTTTATTTTATGTATGATGTGTGACAATAAATGATCTGAATCTGAATCTGTACTAGCTTTGTTATAAAAGCTTAGGACGATTTTTTTCTCCAATTCGAAAACCACAGTTGTGTACTAAAATGAAGGATTTCAAATAAGTAATACAAAGAAAACAATATAAGGATCCATCGAAAACATAAAAAAAATACAATACGTCGCGTCACAAAATCACTCGATCAATCTCAGTACGAGAGGAACCGCAGTTTCGGACATTTGGTTCATGCACTCGGCCGAGCGGCCGGTGGTGCGAAGCTACCATCCGCGGGATTATGCCTGAACGCCTCTAAGGCCGAAGCCAGCCTAGCCGAATCCGGCAAGGATATGCTCACTGTGGAGCCCCGAGAGTCGGGAGGCTCTAAACAATGTGACTTTACTAGTTGCGCTTTACTTCGTAAGGCGTGACGTCGAAGCCCATTTGGACCGCGGAGATCGGTGCGTACGGTTTAACACGTGCACCACGGCTCCTTCTGGTTCGGATATAACTCAATTCGATGTCGGGGCTCGGAATAGTCTGTAGACGACTTACGTTCCTGGCGGGGTGTTGTGGTCGGTAGAGCAGCGTCGTGCTGCGATCTGTTGAGACTCAGCCCTACGCCAGGTGATTCGTCCGAGGACGAGTTTTTTTTTTTAAATTTTTATAGTATTGTTATTCTATGAACATGTAAAACGGCAAGGTCCGAGTCTAACTTTACTAACTTAACTAACATTACTAACTTTACTAACTATACTAACATTACTCATTTTAACATTACTAACATTACTACTAACTTTAACATTACTAACTTTACCAACATAACTAACTTTACTAACTTTACTAACATTACTAACTTTACTAACTTTAGGTACTAACTTTACTAACTTTACTAACATTACTAACTTTACTAACTACTAACTTTACTAACTTTACTAACTTTACTAACTTTACTAACTTTAGGTACTAACTTTACTAACTTTACTAACTTTACTAACTTTACTAACATTACTAACTTTAGGTACTAACTTTACTAACATTACTAACTTTACTAACTACTAACTTTACTAACTTTACTAACTTTAGGTACTAACTTTACTAACTTTACTAACTTTACTAACATTACTAACATTACTAACTTTAGGTACTAACTTTACTAACATTACTAACTTTACTAACTACGAATATACATTGTACCTGATGATGAACTTCGATTGCATGCAACCTTTAGACTGTTTTGAACGGTCTGCAGTTAGCTCGATTGTATATACTGGTTTTATTTTTTTCTATTCCGTTTATTTTTATACATTTTTTTAAATTTAGCTCTTGTTAGCTTGTTCTTGTAATTTTCAGTACTTTACTTATTTACCTTATAGAACTTCATTAACAACGAAAATTATAATCAAAAAATGTATACCTACTTGTAAATATACAATTCAAATCATTGAGCTAACTACAGACGGTCGAAAACAGTCTAGAGGTATCTCAATTGTTTACTTTATTAATTTAAGAAAGGAAATAACAATCAAGGAATAGAACCTTATTAAAACTATTATTTACAATATTTTGGTAGGTTGAAAACAGTCTAGAGTTAGAACGCGAAAGTTTGTAAGTATGGATGGATAGATGGATATTTGTTACTCTTTCATGCAAAAACTACTGAACGGATATGGATGAAATTTGGCAAAGAGATAGATCATAGTCTGGAATAACACATAGGTAACATTTTATACATTTTTCCCGGAATTACCACATGAACGTGTGGTACATTATTTATCTAACTATATAAAGTTACATGTTTATGTAAGTTTATAACATTGGAAGCTTATTGGGTATGTATTTTTTTCTTTTCCATCTATCTAGAGAAGTAGATCTTGATTCTGAAAGTGCCTCTGTGCTCGCTGGGATGACGTCCACGTAGTTCCAAAGGCAGATTGATGTGAAGTCTTCGGGATCGGCTACCTCGTGGCCACGTGCTTTTTGTTTTTTTGCCTTTATTTCCACGCGCCTGCGCGGAAAAAATTGGCAAATATGTCAAAAGTGTAGAGCTCCAGAATGCCCTTCCAGTGATCAAATAAAATTTGTAGGTCGTCGCTGCAGAATCCGAGAAAATCGCCTCCAAAACTTTTAAATTTTCAAAAATTTCACTTTTTCACTCACAACTTTTTGTTTGAAACACTGAACTCAAAACGGATTTCGGGAGTGTATGCGCCGTCACTTTCCGCAACTTTTCGTGTATCGCACTTTACTTTTGCGTTGAAAAATACTATTTTTAGGAATTTTCCCGTGCGGAGCGGCCGAATTTCGTGGCGTTTTCGATGGCGTTTGGAGCGAGACTGGTTAGGATAGGTTAGGTTAGGTTAGGTTAGGTTACGTTAGGTTAGGTAAGGTTAGGTTAGGTTAGGTTAGTTTAGGTTAGGTTAGGTTAGGTTAGGTTAGGCTAGGTTCGGTTAGGTTCGGTTCGGTTCGGTTCGGTTCGTTAGGTTAGGTTAGGTTAGGTTAGGTTAGGTTAGGTTAGGTTAGTTTAGGTTAGGTTAGGTTAGGTAAGGTTACGTTAGGTTAGGCTAGGTTCGGTTAGGTTCGGTTCGGTTCGGTTCGGTTCGTTAGGTTAGGTTAGGTTAGGTTAGGTTAGGTTAGGTTAGGTTAGGTTAGGTTAGGTTAGGTTAGGTTAGGTTAGGTTAGGTTAGGTTAGGTTAGTTTAGGTTAGGTTAGGCTAGGTTCGGTTAGGTTCTTTTAGGTTCGGTTCGGTTCGGTTCGGTTCGTTGGGTTAGGTTAGGTTAGGTTAGGTTAGGTTAGGTTAGGTTAGGTTAGGTTACGTTAGGTTAGGTTAGGTTAGGTTAGTTAGGTAAAGTTAGGTTAGGTTAGGTTCCACGACTGGTGGACTAACCTAACCTAACCTAAATTAACCTAACCTAACCTAACCTAACCTAACCTAACCTAACCTAACCTAACCTAACCTAACCTAACCTAACCTAACCTAACCTAACCTAACCTAACCTAACCTAACGAACCGAACCGAACCGAACCTAACCGAACCTAGCCTAACCGAACCGAACCGAACCTAACCATTTTTTGTATATAATTTTATGATTTTCAATTTTTGTCGATATATTTTTATGATAAAAATTAACGTTTTGATGAAATACATAGCCATAGATATAATTTTTGACCTCATTTAACCACTCAAATAATAATGCTCAAAATACCAATAAAATATCAATACCATTAATGGACTTATTTAAACGAACGTTTTTAATGTAGTCGTTAGTTATTCCTTAATAAATAAATAAACTAGATCCATTACTATCTTAGTAATTAAGTAAAGTAATATTTATTCAAAGAAAGGTTAACAATTTTATATACTTAAGACTATTGTACAGTTAAAATATTTTAAAATTAAGTATGTCTAATTGTATGTCTATTTGATTGGCTACGGCCCCACACTAGGCTCAGGGCCCGTGTCGTGGATCTTGGAAGAAACATATTGAGTCGACCTGTAAAAAAATGGCGAAAGTAATTTACGCGCTTAAGCAACTTAGACCCATTTCTTTAGATATTCAAATTCAAAATGCTTTATTTCCTTAAGACCTTACAGGACACTTGGACACATAAAGCTCTGAAAGACATATATTACGCATATATTTACTCAATTATGTCTTATGGTATCATTTTATTTGGGAGCTCTACAGATTACGAATGTATACTTAAATTACAAAAGCGTGCCATAAGAGTATTAATGAAAGCGAAATACAGAGAGTCAAAAACCTTCGGATATTAGCATCAGTAGCGGTATTCATAAAAAAAATAATTTGAAAGAATATACAATCGGAGGCGAAAGTAGCAAACGTGCCACGCTGCAGAAAATAATGCTAGAGCCGATTCACCATCGACTGAAAATCGCAAAACGGCTCCCTAAAATAATGGGCCAAAAGCTATATAAACAAGCTCCCGATAGATCTTAAACTTACTAAAAGTGAAATTTTTTGCTTGACAAGACGCTATATACCTCTAGTATTAAAGAGTTTTTAGATAACGACCACAGCAAGTACGAAATAAAATCAACTAAACTAAAACTGATGGGTAACATCACTTAATCTAATAGTAGAGTCCTAATTTTAAGAAATTATATTTTTATTATAATAATAAACCATAGATACATATGTTATAAAATTCTGACGAGTCATAGCCTGATCATTTAATTTTAAGTACCTAAATACTTTTATTTTATGTATGATGTGTGACAATAAATGATCTGAATCTGAATCTGTACTAGCTTTGTTATAAAAGCTTAGGACGATTTTTTTCTCCAATTCGAAAACCACAGTTGTGTACTAAAATGAAGGATTTCAAATAAGTAATACAAAGAAAACAATATAAGGATCCATCGAAAACATAAAAAAAATACAATACGTCGCGTCACAAAATCACTCGATCAATCTCAGTACGAGAGGAACCGCAGTTTCGGACATTTGGTTCATGCACTCGGCCGAGCGGCCGGTGGTGCGAAGCTA
Organism: Eupithecia centaureata; assembly: GCA_944547425.1. Taxonomy (NCBI): domain Eukaryota; kingdom Metazoa; phylum Arthropoda; class Insecta; order Lepidoptera; family Geometridae; genus Eupithecia; species Eupithecia centaureata. The sequence continues at coordinate 107,588 of OX155695.1, read as the reverse complement.
CCATCCGCGGGATTATGCCTGAACGCCTCTAAGGCCGAAGCCAGCCTAGCCGAATCCGGCAAGGATATGCTCACTGTGGAGCCCCGAGAGTCGGGAGGCTCTAAACAATGTGACTTTACTAGTTGCGCTTTACTTCGTAAGGCGTGACGTCGAAGCCCATTTGGACCGCGGAGATCGGTGCGTACGGTTTAACACGTGCACCACGGCTCCTTCTGGTTCGGATATAACTCAGTTCGATGTCGGGGCTCGGAATAGTCTGTAGACGACTTACGTTCCTGGCGGGGTGTTGTGGTCGGTAGAGCAGCGTCGTGCTGCGATCTGTTGAGACTCAGCCCTACGCCAGGTGATTCGTCCGAGGACGAGTTTTTTTTTTAAAATTTTTATAGTATTGTTATTCTATGAACATGTAAAACGGCAAGGTCCGAGTCTAACTTTACTAACTTAACTAACATTACTAACTTTACTAACTATACTAACATTACTCATTTTAACATTACTAACATTACTACTAACTTTAACATTACTAACTTTACCAACATAACTAACTTTACTAACTTTACTAACATTACTAACTTTACTAACTTTAGGTACTAACTTTACTAACTTTACTAACATTACTAACTTTACTAACTACTAACTTTACTAACTTTACTAACTTTACTAACTTTACTAACTTTAGGTACTAACTTTACTAACTTTACTAACTTTACTAACTTTACTAACTTTACTAACATTACTAACTGTAGCGACATCTAGCATGATGTGAGCTGAACTAAAATGAAAAAAGAAATAACAAAAATTCTGAGTGCAAAAAGTGGATCACGTGACCACTATTCCTAGATCGCGCAAGCGTTGGTTTCTACAACATCTAGCCTATATAGAACTTTCCGACATCAACTGTCGGTCGAAAGACCCCGGGTATGTGGGCCAGATGGGCCGACCCGGTACAGGGAAGATCTTCTCCTGTAACTCTTTGGGGGAATTCCACCTTTACCCCCAAACTGGTGACCTCCGTCGTGCCAGCCGTCGACTACCTCGGACGATTCTTGCCGACACCCGACGACTGGATTTCTCAACACGATTCCTTCAACGACCAGCGCAGCACTCCAGCCATCAACGATCATCATCATCATCGTCAGCAGCAAAGCACTCCAGCCATCAATGATCATCATCATCATCAGCAGCACTCTCCTCTCTCCCTCAAGCTTACCTTCCGGACCAGCATCATCCCTCAGCCTCCGCAGTTCCATCGCAGCCGCCCCGACTTCCTGGTTCTGCAGGCTTCTCCCCTCCTCGATAACGCTTCGTGGAGTTCCTCAGCGGCATCATCTGGGCATACAGTCTCGACTCACCGAAGACTCACCCGGAGCACCGCACCGCGCTTCATCCCGACTCACCGTGGACCGTCTCGACTCACCGCAGACTACAAGCGCCGCGCTTCATCCCGACTCACCGTGGATACGTCTCGACTCACCGCAGACAAGCGCTCCGTCCCCAACCTGCTCATCGCACCAGTCTCGACTCACTGAAGACTACGACGAGCTAAGCTGGACATTGGATATGCTGATATCAAAAAAAAAACCTATATCGACCTTCGGTCTGGAAAGGGAGTGATGTAGCGACATCTAGCATGATGTGAGCTGAACTAAAATGAAAAAAGAAATAACAAAAATTCTGAGTGCAAAAAGTGGATCACGTGACCACTATTCCTAGATCGCGCAAGCGTTGGTTTCTACAACATCTAGCCTATATAGAACTTTCCGACATCAACTGTCGGTCGAAAGACCCCGGGTATGTGGGCCAGATGGGCCGACCCGGTACAGGGAAGATCTTCCCCTGTAACTCTTTGGGGGAATTCCACCTTTAACCCCCAAACTAACTTTAGGTACTAACTTTACTAACATTACTAACTTTACTAACTACTAACTTTACTAACTTTACTAACTTTAGGTACTAACTTTACTAACTTTACTAACTTTACTAACATTACTAACATTACTAACTTTAGGTACTAACTTTACTAACATTACTAACTTTACTAACTACGAATATACATTGTACCTGATGATGAACTTCGATTGCATGCAACCTTTAGACTGTTTTGAACGGTCTGCAGTTAGCTCGATTGTATATACTGGTTTTATTTTTTTCTATTCCGTTTATTTTTATACATTTTTTTAAATTTAGCTCTTGTTAGCTTGTTCTTGTAATTTTCAGTACTTTACTTATTTACCTTATAGAACTTCATTAACAACGAAAATTATAATCAAAAAATGTATACCTACTTGTAAATATACAATTCAAATCATTGAGCTAACTACAGACGGTCGAAAACAGTCTAGAGGTATCTCAATTGTTTACTTTATTAATTTAAGAAAGGAAATAACAATCAAGGAATAGAACCTTATTAAAACTATTATTTACAATATTTTGGTAGGTTGAAAACAGTCTAGAGTTAGCTCAACTGAATGAAAGAATGGATGAAAACTCTTTATTATACTTAAATGTACCACAAAAAGGCTGAAAATGATACATAAAAATACTGCAAACTAAGACTAAGTATAAATAAATAAATAATAATAAATAATTTCGGACAGTCCACACAGCATAATCCAGCCCAAGCTAAGCAGTTAAGATAGATAAGGGCGACCCTATCGCTAAAAGCGATCTCTTCCAGGCAACCTTTGGATGGATCGGATATAAAAGAACAATATAGACGGTGGTAGTTACATTAGATCTACTTCTCTAGATAGATGGAAAAGAAAAAAATACATACCCAATAAGCTTCCAATGTTATAAACTTACATAAACATGTAACTTTATATAGTTAGATAAATAATGTACCACACGTTCATGTGGTAATTCCGGGAAAAATGTATAAAATGTTACCTATGTGTTATTCCAGACTATGATCTATCTCTTTGCCAAATTTCATCCATATCCGTTCAGTAGTTTTTGCATGAAAGAGTAACAAATATCCATCTATCCATCCATACTTACAAACTTTCGCGTTTATAATATTACTAGCGACCCGCCCCGGATTCGCATATTCATTAAAATATGCAAATTTTAATATTTTTGAGATAAGCACATTAATGTAGTAAATACAATATCAATACAATATCGAGCTCGTATTTTTTTACCTGATTATGAGACTAGATGCCGTAAGTTCCACTTTCTTCCCACTCTTTAAACGCAGACAAGTGGCTGATTTGACTTACCTAATTATTATAGCAAACGGAACTGTTGATTGCCCAGAGCTTCTTGAGCAAATAGGACTGCGCACATGCACGCTTGCACCTATCGTAAGGACTAATTATAGGCAGAACGCATTTGTTTAGAGCTTCTAGCTCGTTTAACTCATTAGTACATGAAAACAGCAATATAGATTTATTCAACACCAGTTCAAGTAAGCTTAAACGCTTGCTTAATGATACATTTTTCGTTTTAGTTTGAGAAATTCTCTTGTTTGTGCTTGTACTTAGTATAAAAAACAATCTATTTTTCTTTTTTAGTTATTGTTATTGCTAGTAAGTCGTCAACTTAACTTCTTTGTTTAAGCAGTTTTACTAATAGGTTTATATACTTTTAATATATCTAGTTTTCTGTAATTTTTTTTTAAGTTAAAATTAATACCTATATGTCTACTTTCTGTAAATTCATCTCAAGTCAACAGATCTCAAGTTGCTGCTTTAATTTATTATTAGTGAAAACTTTTAATTGGCCTTAATTTAAAAATTCTTTGTATCTACTCATTGTCTAGCTGTAAGTTTTCCTAAAATTGTAAAAATAAAATAAAATAAATTTGAAGTATGTTTTTTGTTTTAATACAATAATACCTAAATTATGTCACAGTAACAGCTGTTTTCTGGAACGCAGATCATCTTAATAGTTAACTAATCAATGTTCAAATCTCTATTCAAGTGTCATTTGGGTTTCTCGAACATTGATTACGTACTTATATTTTGAAAAACAAAACTCTTGTCAAATAACATAATACGCTAATTAGGCCTGATTCTTTGTTCAAGCTCTTGTCAAATCAATAATTAACTAATCGGCGATTTTGCTCTAATTAGTTGAAATTATTACAACAATTTGCTGTATTTTTCCAAGTTCTAAACCGGGGTATAATACATAAAAAATCAACAGGTTGGTAATCCAAAAGCCATACACTACATAGTATAAACTAGAGTCGCTTTCTCTGTCCCTATGTCATTATGTCCCTTTGAACGCTTAAATCTTTAAAACTACGCAACAGATTTTGATGCAGTTTTTTTTAATAGATAGAGTGATTCAAGAGGAAGGTTTTTATGTATAATATAAAACCGTGCGAAGCCGGGGCGGGTCGCTAGTTTTCAAATAAAATGTAAATGTGACTAACATGATCAAAATCGTGACTTAACTGTTTTGTGACATACCTGTATTTTGTATACTCATGTGATTCACATTTATTGTAAAGCAGAGTTTACATGAAATTGTCATCATTTTATAAAAGAATAATAGATTTTTTTATGTTATAAAAGAAAACTTAAAGATATACTGAACTGAAAGAATGACAGTCGTAAGATGATCAATGATTAGTTACCTAATTATCATCTAATCAGCGTTCGTACACCCCGATTTGATTTGACCAGTGTGTTAAATTAATCGCTTTATCAACTGATTTACGATTTGAACAACGTTCTAGAAGCCGGCTGTTAGTGATGCAAAATGAATTGTGTATTTTAAACGACTTCGAAAAAGGAGGAGGTTCTCATGACGTATGCAAAGAATGATGGTAAGAATTTTCAGCTATCGTGCGTGTACACGTATCGCAAGGGTATCAACCGATAGCTCCTAAAATTTTCCCAAGAGTTTTGTACTTAGATTTTGACCTGACTTGGATATATTTAATTGATACTTTTATGGCTAAAACATAATAATTTATAAGCAAATCGACAAAACTTACTCATCTGAAAGTGAACTATCAGTGCTACTACCTATTGTACTTTTGTTTTCAATTGTACATATTTCAATGTTAATTATTGTATGTGTGTGCTAAATAAATGTTTTACCTATCTAACTACTGTTGTTGTTTGTAAATGAAGCCAAACTCATGTACCTAGGTATAATAATAATTTTTACATAGTAAAAAACAAAGTCGCTTTTTCTGTCCCTATTTCCCTTTGACTGCTTTAATCTTTAAAACTACACAATGGATTTTGATGCGGTTTTTTTAATACATACCTCTAGATAGAGTGATTCAAGAGGAAGGTTTATACGTATAATAAAACCGTCGAAGCCGGGGCGGGTCGCTAGTTAGTTATAAAATAATAACTCAATCAAATTGGAGACAAATATGTTAATACCTAGGCACCTACTAATTCAAATGTTTGGTTCCAATCCAGGGATGTACTGTAGCTATCAAGTCTATCCAATTTCCTCCAAGGTACGAAAGAATGATGGCAAGAATTTTGAGCTATCGTGTACATCGATCGCAAGGGTACCAATCGATAGCTCCTGAAATTCTAATTAAAACTGCATATTTGGTTTTGCAAGAATTTTTGCAGGAAAAATTAAATTAATTTTTGAAAATGTGGATGAATAGCAAAATAATGACTAAAACTTGGGTGATGAGCACTCCGAGATCCGCCATTTTGTTTTTGACGTTGACGTTTACTTGATTGTCAAACTATCAAAAATGTCAAAAGTGATTTGTTTGCAAACTAAAACAAACAAATTGCAAGTGGTTTCAATATAAGTTTTGTTTAGTTTCAGTTTAGAGTTAATGATATAGTTACAAACTTAGATTTTGGCCTGATTTCGATTTAATTAATTGATAGGGAGAGTTTATTTTCGTTCGGTCATATTAATATGGCTATACATAATAATAATGCAAATCGACGAAACTTACGCATCATATGAAAATGAACTATCAGTGCTACTATTGTCCTTTTGTTTTAAATTGTATCTCAATGATAATTGTATGTGTGTGTCTGTAGAAATAAATAAATGTTTGAATGATGATGAATCTGTCTACTGTTATAGTTTGTAAATGATGGCATACTTATGTTCGTAGGTATAATATCAATTAGTAGGTAGATAGAGTATTAAGCATAAAATAATAACACAATTAAATCTAACTAATATTTTAATACTCAGGGGGTATACCTACTCTAGGTACCTTCTCTATCCAACATCCTCCAAGGTAGGTACGAGAAGCTCAGTTGAAGTCCTGCTAAATATGAGATAAAGGCACCATAATGTAATTTACATATGTAAACCTGGTTATTGCCGTAAAAAGTTATTTGCCGATAATGTACATGAAATGCCCTAGAAATAGTTGAATTGACTTAAATCAGTAGTTGCCTATTATAATTGGTTATTTCAATGGGGTCGGTAAATAGAAAAGAAGTTACCTGCAGAACAACACATCTTACATCAGACTTTAAAAGTAATATTACGGAGGTTAGAGTAATTCCCGGAGTGTAATTTTGAGAAAAGTTCTAGGTATTTGTTGTACAGAGGCTACTGAAATATTTATTCAATTTGTGTATATACTACAACAAGATAAAGCACTGGGTGGGCAATGGACGCTTGAATATTTGTATCTCGGTCAGAAATCAGTTTTTTTTACATTTCACACATCAAAGTCTAGTTTTTTTATCACTACATAGTATAATATAAAGTTGCTTTCTCTGTCCCTATGTCATTATGTCCCTTTGAACGCTTAAATCTTTAAAACTACGCAACGGATTTTGATGCGGTTTTTTTTAATAGATAGAGTGATTCAAGAGGAAGGTTTATACGTATAATATAAAACCGTGCAAAGTCGGGGCGGGTCGCTAGTTATTAATAAATGAACCTGCTACTAAATTATCGTGAATTAAATACTATGAACGTAATTGTAGGTATATTATGAGTATTAAATGTAGGGTACTAAGGTAAGTTGTTCCGGGACCGATCGTCATAGATGGCCACCTTCTTGAAATTGTTTCCGAGTAGATACACTTACCTTGGGCAAATTGTGCAGTTAGGTAAAAACTATTTTGAGAAGGAGGCCAAGAGGAGGATCCAGCTAGGCTGGGCAGCATTTGAGAAACTACGTCGGGTCTTCTCGACATCCATACCGCAATATTTGAAAACGAAAGTTTTCAACCAGTGCGTCCTACCTAAGAGTGTCCACGACTCACGGTAGGGCTGGTCCACCAGTTCAAAGTCGCTCAGCGAGCTATGGAAAGAGCTATGTGAGGAGTCTCTCTGAAGGATAGGATTCATTATGAATACATCCGACAGAGAACCAAGTTATCGACATAGCTCAAAGAATTAGCAAGCTGAAGTGGCAGTGGGCTGGCCATATCTCGCGAAGAAACGACAACCGTTGGGATAAACGTGTTCTTGAGTGGAGACCGCGACTCGGTAAGGTACTAAGGTAAGGTTTATTAGATAGTCAGATAGTCATTTTATTGGTAATTTTTTTTACAAGTCATTTCACATTATATTTAGTACATATTAACAGATAGGTACCTACTAATAAATGCAGTGTAAAATCAAATATACTTAGACAAAAAGGAAATGCACAAACATTAGTACAACTCAAAAATCTTTATCAACATTCATATTCAGATTCATACCTACTTATTAATTAAAGGTCATTCATATTCAGATTCATTTTAATTCAGCAGTAAATAATTGTTAGCCATTTGTGTTTTCTTTTCTGGAATTAAATACATAGAGTAAACGAGTTCTTGAGTGGAGATCGCGATTCACTAAGCGTAATGTATGACGCCCTTCAGCATGGTGGGATGGCGATCTGCGAAGGACTGCAGACTACCATACTAAAATGTGGCAAAATGAAGACAGGGCGTTATAGCACTTATAGGTCTCATTATATATACCTAGGGTAGGCATAATTATTTCCAGCAGAGCATTGATTTTTGCAATCGAAGAGTTCATAATATGAAAATTAAAAACTTGCTGCAAACCCCTTCTGAGCTTTAAAAAAGTGGTTGAATTTAATTTATCGCTAAAATAAACATATGGCTCCTAACAGCTTCCTAAAAGTATATTCCGTACAATATGTATCTCTCTCTATTCTGTCTACCTTCTGTACCAACCGAACAAAGGAGGTTGGTTTCAATCCTGACCCCTAACCTGAAACTAACCTCTAGAATTGAAACCTCTTTTGTATTGTGCCGCCATTTGCAATGAAGAGAACCTATGGAAATTAAATTATTCTGCCGATGTTCAAAAAATATTTTTTTTTCTTCTGTAAATATTATGGAAAAACTGAAAATGCAAAGTTCCTTAGGATTTTAAGACGATTCGAACGATATATTCAGTATCGTTCTTCAAATTTTTGGGACAGGCCATAAGGGATTCTTGCCATTGTTCTTTCATCTAAACAACTTATGTAGTTACGGAGATTACCTATAACAAACATTCACACAGACTTTCCCAATTATTATAATAGTAAGGTAAGATAGTAAGGTAAGACTTGGACCAAAAGTAGAAAGCGCCGGCCAATGAAAAAAAAAAGAAATATTTCGGTAGAACATAACGTCTCGATAATTTTTAGCTATGGCTGCTATGCTGTGCTATTATTATTTAAGTGGTTAAATGAGGTCAAAAATTCGTAATTTTTGATATCGATTTTTGAAAAATCGATATTTCAGTAACTAACCAAATGAGTAATCTACTACCTCTACATAAAAATAAGTCGGGTTTTCCTTCCTGACGCTATAACTCCAGAACGCACGAACCAATTTCCACGGTTTTGCATTCGTTGGAAAGGTCTCGGGCTCCGTGAGGTTTATAGTAATGTATAATAAAACCGTGCGAAGCCGGGGCGGGGCGCTAGTTTTTTATAAGGATATCTATGACTTAAATGAAATGTCCCCTTTTAAGTGCACAATTCATTTATTTCGAGGTACTTTCACTGACCTTATACACAAATCTATCTTATCATAATCCTATCTTCCTTATCTATCTTATCTTCGAGACCTTCCGCCGGAGGCCTAATTGACACTTCTTGGTGTCTTGCAAAGCACATGTACCTACCATACCATCAAGTTTTAGATTATACCCAGAAAATAAGGTCCATACACCACATCGTTATAATTAAAATAGGGGTGATTTACTCTCATTCGGGCATTATTTTTTGAAGGGACCTATCGTTGCTGGTACCTATAGAGTCAGTGTTTTTTCAATTATTTATACTGTACTATAAATTTTATTAAATTTTTATTACAGGTTTAATAATTAAGTTGTTAAACTTATAAATTGTGCATATATTTACTAAAATATATTTCATATATTTTGGTAATAGTTTAGTAGTAGTTTTTTAATTACATAACTTTAATAGCGAAGAAGGGGAAATGAAACATAATTTAGATTAAACATTAGATGAAATTTATTTAGTCCGGTCAATTTAGACATTCGAAGCTACATAAATTCCCCTTCATTTTTCACGATTTTCATCAAAACGGTAAGTTTTATCATAAAAAATATCGAAAAAAATTGTAAATTATCTACAAAAAATGGTTAGGTTCAGTTCGGTTCGGTTCGGTTCGTTAGGTTAGGTTAGGTTAGGTTAGGTTAGTTTAGGTTAGGCTAGGTTCGGTTAGGTTCGGTTAGGTTCGGTTCGGTTCGGTTCGGTTCGGTTCGTTAGGTTAGGTTAGGTTAGGTTAGGTTAGGTTAGGTTAGGTTAGGTTAGGCTAGGTTCTGTTAGGCAAGGTTCGGTTAGGTTCGGTTCGGTTCGGTTCGGTTCGTTAGGTTAGGTTAGGTTAGGTTAGGTTAGGTTAGGTTAGGTTAGGTTAGGTTAGGTTAGGTTAGGTTAGGTTAGGTTAGGTTAGGTTAGGTTAGGTTAGGTTAGGTTAGGTTAGGTTAGGTTAGGTTAGGTTAGGTTAGTTTAGGTTAGGTTAGGTTAGGTTAGGTTAGGTTAGGCTAGGTTCGGTTAGGTTCGGTTCGGTTCGGTTCGGTTCGTTAGGTTAGGTTAGGTTAGGTTAGGTTAGGTTAGGTTAGTTTAGGTTAGGTTAGGTTAGGTTAGGTTAGGTTAGGCTAGGTTCGGTTAGGTTCGGTTCGGTTCGGTTCGGTTCGTTAGGTTAGGTTAGGTTAGGTTAGGTTAGGTTAGGTTAGGTTAGGTTTGGTTAGGTTAGGTTAGGTTAGGTTAGGTTAGGTTAGGTTAGGTTAGGTTAGGTTAGTTTAGGTTAGGTTAGGCTAGGTTCGGTTAGGTTCTTTTAGGTTCGGTTCGGTTCGGTTCGGTTCGTTAGGTTAGGTTAGGTTAGGTTAGGTTAGGTTAGGTTAGGTTAGGTTAGGTTAGGTTAGTTAGGTAAAGTTAGGTTAGGTTAGGTTCCACGACTGGTGGACTAACCTAACCTAACCTAAATTAACCTAACCTAACCTAACCTAACCTAACCTAACCTAACCTAACCTAACCCAACCTAACCTAACCTAACCTAACGAACCGAACCGAACCGAACCTAACCGAACCTAGCCTAACCATCTTGACCGCCATCTTGTATTTTTTAAAGTCTTTGTAACTTTTGTTCTAGTGGTCGTATTGAGTTGGGGTTTTCAGTGTTGGCGTTGTCGTGACCCACTCTTTTGGAACACTCCAAAAAAGGAGACTTATTTTTGGAAATTTTTATTTCAGTTTTGACCTTCCCAAATTTTGGGTCTCGACTGGGACATCACGCTTTACGAAGCCCCGTCTCTCTGCGATCAAATTTGACACAGATACGGATGTTTTAGTTTTAGCGGCCATTTTGTTTCGCCATCTTGAAAAACTTCAAACGTCCGTATCTCCCAAACTAGTGCCCCAATCTGAGTGGGATTTTTTGTGTCTGATTAGGCGTTGGCAGCGCTGTAGAGTCATTCTAGTTTTGACTCTACATGTAGAGTCAAAATTATTTTATTAAGTTATTTAGTTATTATCACCGGTAGGCACTAGAAAACCTTTGAATTTGTGTTTTTAAACCACAGTGTATTATATTATATTGACCTAGAGCTAGACTCTACCTTATACAAATTGTAACCTTCTTTTTCAACTTATACAAACTTTTATTTATTTGATCGTTGACTCGTTGCGGATGCCCATCGTGGTACCTGTAACAGAAAAACATTTGTTATAATTAGTAACCAAATAATATAATATTATTATTAAAACAGTATTCTGACGAAATTCGGCATTTTACACCGAACTACCTAATATTAGTGGGCCACTGTTTATATTAATTTAATCATCCATTGTACATGGTATTTTGTGTTTGTGTTTTTTCTGTTTTTACCATTTTTAATTACAAAGACCACGGGTCTGCTTGAAAATTAGCCTGTCCTCCTGAGTAATTGGAGCAAGATGCCGTGCTCCAGAACACCCCCCGCTTCACAACCAGAGGACCGACCAGTTGCAACTGAGCGGCTGGAGAGCTCCCCGTCTTTGGTCACACACGAAGCGGAGGGTCCCTCAGCGGACCCACCAACGGAGGACATTCTGCTGGCTAATTTACTGGAGGACCTTCAAACCACCCCTGACACCCCTATCTCCGCAGAACGCAGCGAACAAATAAAAGGACCGGGACCCACAAACCTCAACAAGACAGTGCTCCTGCATAAGAACTTGGCGGCGCCTACCAAGGCAACCCATACCTCCACCCCAACGGCCCCTTCGGTGCTGAAACCGAGAACGTTGCCACTGGAGGGCAATGTTGCCGAACTAGTGCGCCGACACTCACTGGAAGCGCCGGGGAGCCCGCCTAGGAATGGAGATAAACTGACTGAGGGCAGAAACATAGTGAGGCATTTGAAAACGACCCTGAAAATGTCACGAAATACAAAAAAGGAACTGGTTGACAAGGTTTTTGAATCCGCAGACAGGTTGTTCGCCCTAGTTAAGGAGATGGACGGTATAATAAAAATTTTACAGAAAGAGACAAAAGCTAGCGGTCTACAAAAAGGAAGAGATACGGAGCATAAAAAGCAGGAAAAGGAACAGGACGAGCAGGCAGAAAAAGCCCAGAAAGAAGAAACAGCACGAGAAAGGAAAGAGGAAGAATTCCTGAAGAAGCTGGAAGAACACACTAAGAAGATAGAGGAAAATAGTGAAAAAATGGAAAGACTACAAGAAGAATTAGTAAGGCATAGAGATGAGCACGGAACACGCAGCTATGCATGTGTGACAGCGGAACCACCAAAGGGACACCCCTTGGTGCGGCCGGCACTACATTCCATAGCCGTGACTACGCAGGATGGACAGGAAACAGGGGATCAGGTGCTGGAAAAGATAAGAAAAGCTGTCAATGCAAAAGAAGGAGGTTTGAACGTAGAAAGAGTCAGAAAGGCAAAAGGAAAGATTATAATTGGATGTAAAACCGAAAAGGACAAGAAATTAATAAGGGAAAAATTAAGTAAAGCCTCACAAGATCTAAAAGTGGAAGATGTAAAGAACAAGGACCCTCTGATAATTTTGGTGGACGTCATGAAGTACAACACAGATGTTGACATCATGATGGCCATCAGAAACCAGAATAGGGACCTCATAAAGCAAGAAGAAAAGCTGGAGATTGCTTATAGAAGGAAGGCTAGAAACCCACTCACACAGCATGTCGTGGTGAGGGTGTCCCCACAGGTATGGAGGAGGATGATAGATGCGGGCCACCTGCACATTGATCTCCAGAGAGTGAAGATTGCCGACCAATCTCCTCTGGTGCAGTGCTCGCTTTGCCTTGGCTACGGCCACGGCAGGCGGTTCTGCACCGGGACGCTGGAGAAATGTAGCCACTGCGGGGGCCCGCACAAGAGGGACCAATGTGAGGACTTCCTCACTGCGATACCACCATCATGCTGTAACTGTGCAAAGGCTGGGATTGAAAACAAAGAGCACAATGCCTTTGACAGAGAATGCCCCGTCAGACGTAAATGGGAGGCCCTAGCAAGAGCCTCCATAGCGTATTGCTAAAGGCACCCCAAGCGCAACCAATCAGCATAAGTCGTACCTAGGAGCCCAGGTAAACCTGCGTAGGATGGACCTAGCGACGAATGAGGTGATGATAGAAGCCGACAAACGCAAAATAGCCTTTGCGCTGCTCCAGGAGCCATATGTCGGTGCAATTCGTCGGGTAAAGGGGTACAGAGGGGTGAGGATCTTCCAAAGCCACAGCCAAGTTCAGGGCCCGGTCAAGGCAGCTATTGCTGTCTTCGACGATGACCTAGATGTTGTACAGTACCCGAACTACACGACCAACAACATAGTGGTAGTAAAACTCCGGACTGTGGCTTGGGAGATCGTCATCATCTCATATTACTTCGAACCCCACCCAGCACCGATAGCGCCATACTTGGAGCAGCTCAAAGCTATCGTACATAACCTTGGCACCTCAAAAGTGCTGATTGGTGGAGACGCCAACGCAAAGAGTACCTGGTGGGGCAGCAGTGAGGTGGATAGCCGAGGAGAAGAGATGGCTGGATCGCTAGTAGAAATGGGCCTCCAGGTCCTCAACGAGGGAGACCTGCCTACCTTCGAAGTTGTTAGGGGAGGCAGACGATACACCAGCAACGTAGACGTGACGGCTTGCGCTACGGAGATGCTTGGTGTGGTAGAGGACTGGAGAGTTGAAGACACCATGGTGAGTTCAGACCACAACGCAATACTTTTTAAAATTAATTTGGAAATATCAAAGGGAATGAACATTAAACGAACAACCAGGTTATTCAACACAAAAAAGGCAAACTGGGCTCAGTTTCGTGAGAAAATGGCCGAGTTAGCAGTAGTAAATAAATTAACAGTAGGATTAATTAATGAAATAACATGTAAATCAAAATTAGAACAAACAGTAGTCTTATTAATGGAAACAATCAGGAAAATTTGCATCGAAATCTTACCAAAGAAAAAACAAATAGAAAAACTGAACTTACCGTGGTGGTCGGAAGAACTCGAAGACCTGAAAAGAAAAGTACTCACAATGAAGAGGAGAATCCGTTGCGCCGCACCTAGGAGAAGGCAGAGGGTCATCGACGAGTACCTGAAAGTAAAACAAGAGTATGAGGAAAGAGCTGTAAAAAGTGCAGTTAAGAGTTGGAAAGGTTTTTGTGGGAAACAAAATAGAGAAGGAATGTGGGAAGGGATATATAGGGTCCTGAAATGTACGGAAAAGAGGCAGGAAGACATACCTTTAAAACAAAACGAAAGAACCCTGAGCCCGAAGGAATCAGCAGAAATGTTAGCAGAGGTCTTTTACCCAGACGACAAGGAGAGCGAAGACAACGAAGAACATCGACGGCTAAGAGAGCTAGCTAGAAAAGTAAACGCGTCGATGCATGATGAGCAGCATGATCCACCGTTTACCATCATAGAGCTTAAAGCTGCCGTCGATAGCTTCAACCCGAAGAAAGCTCCTGGGTCGGACGGACTCTCGTCTGATATTTGCAAACAAGCAATAGACTCCAATCCGGAACTTTTCCTAGCACTGGCTAACAAATGCCTCGAATTAGGCTCTTTCCCGAAGATCTGGAAGGAAGCAACTGTGATAGTGCTGAGAAAACCAGGGAAAGATGACTACACAGCTGCAAAAGCCTATAGACCAATCGGGCTGTTGCCAGTGATGGGAAAAGTCCTGGAGAAGATGATTGTTGCAAGACTAAAGTGGCACCTTGTACCGAGTATTAGCCAAAGTCAATACGGATTCATGCCCCAGAGAAGCACGGAAGACGCCCTCTATGCTCTCACTAATCACATTAGGGATAAAATCAGAGAGAAGAAGATGGTGGTCCTGATATCCCTAGACATAGAGGGGGCCTTTGATAGCGCCTGGTGGCCCGCTATAAGAGTCCGTTTGGCGGAGGCAAAATGCCCAGCTAACATCAGACGAGTGATAGACTCGTACCTGGAGGATAGGGGGGTGAGAGTGAGGTACGCAGGAGAAGAGGTCTATAGAAGGACAACAAAGGGCTGCATCCAAGGCTCTATCGGCGGCCCAATACTCTGGAACCTCCTTCTCGACCCCCTACTAAAAGGATTACAGCAACGGGGAGAGTATTGCCAGGCGTTTGCAGACGACGTTGCCCTGGTGTTTCATGGTGATTCCGCGTTGGAGATTCAGGGACGTGCAAACGCCGCTCTCGAATGTGTGCGGGGGTGGGGTGTCAGAAATAAGCTGAAATTTGCTCCGCATAAAACTTGTGCGATGTTGCTTACTAATAAGAAAAAGTATGACACCCCACACCTGACCATGGGCGGGATCGACATTTGCATGTCCAGGGAGATGAAGATCCTGGGGCTCGTGATAGATGACAAACTAACGTTCAATAGCCACGTTGCAAATACTTGCAAAAAGGCGTTGAACGTCTATAAGCAGCTATCACGAGCAGCCAGGATCAGCTGGGGTCTCCACCCGGAAATTATTAGGACCATATACACAGCCTGTGTCGAGCCGATAGTTTTATACGCAGCTAGCGTATGGGGTCCCGCTGCTGAAAAATTGTGCGTGCAGAGGCAGCTGAATGTAGTCCAGAGAGGCTTCGCTCAGCGCCTCTGCAAAGCATACAGAACTGTCTCTCTGAACGCCGTACTCGCTTTAACCGGGTTGCTCCCTCTCGACCTTCGAGTCAAAGAGGCAGCCGCCCTTTATGAGGCAAAGAAGAGAGTATCCCGGCCAGCGAGTTTGGCGGACAGAGAGATAGAACTGATGACACCATATAGCAGCACACCACATCCAGCGGAAAGGGCCGAGCTGCATTTCGAAAACCTGGACACTGAGGAAGAACTCAGTGAGTACAACCGCCAAGCAGTCAGAATTTTCACGGACGGCAGCAAGATTGACGGGGGAGTGGGTGCGGCCATTTCCATATGGAACGAGACTGTAGAAACCGGAACCCGAAAATTGAAGCTGCCGTCTTACTGCACAGTGTACCAGGCGGAAATGCTAGCTATCCGCGAAGCAACCCGCAAGATTCTGAAAACCTCCGAGGGAAGCTACGGGATTTACAGTGATTCTAGATCGTCCTTAGAGACGATAACGAATCAGTATGCTGTACATCCCCTAGCTACTGAGATTCGGAGAAATCTTGCGGAGTGTAGGTCCCAGCGCAAGGAAGTTGTTCTTTTTTGGGTCAAGGCTCACGCTGGATTCGCGGGCAATGAACGGGCGGACGCCTTGGCGAAAGAAGCTGCCACAAAGTTGAAATCCAGACCGGCTTACGATGCGTGCCCGGTTTCATATGTCAAGAGGTTGATTCGTGAGGAAACGCTAGACATATGGAACCAGAGGTACAAGAACGGGGACACAGCGATGGTCACAAAAGTCTTTTTGCCTGATGTTGTAACAGCCCACAAAGTCATGCGGAAGATGGGACCGGCAGAGGGGATTCTGACCCAGATACTAACGGGGCACGGTGGATTCTCCGAGTACTTGCACCGATTCAAGTGCAAGGAGAGTCCGTCGTGCCTCTGTGATCCAGACATAGACGAATCACTTCTGCACGTTATCCTGGAATGTCCCATTCATAGTAAAATAAGACATGACCTGACCCAGCAGCTTGATACAAGCCTGACCACAGAAAACCTGGGAAGAATAATGGGGAACAGTACGGAACGCGGCATCTTCTTCCGTTATTGTAAACAAATGGTAAAAATTGTAAATAATAGGAACAAGGTTGATAAATAAAAACTGTTGGCACCATATAATGATTATATGTCTGTGCAACAATTAAAATATATAAGTTGGAAAAGAAGGAGATGTTAAGCTATGTAAATAAAAGTTAATATAAAGTATAGCAGGAATAGAACGTAGAAATAGATATAAGAATAGAATAGATAAAAGATTGTAATATTTGTAATTTTTTGTGTGAATAAAGATATTCCCCCTTTAAAATGAGAGAAAGATCGATGTATAGAAGAAAGATAAGGAATGAAGGAAGAAAGATAGACAAGAATGAAAGAAGATTGAAAAAGACTCTTGACTCTTGTCAGAGGTAATGGATAGGACTTAGCAGACTCGCGGGCTACCCCATCGCGGGTAGACAGTAGGCCCACTAGGTCTAAAAAAAAAAAAAAAAAAAAAAAAAAAAAAAACCTAGCCTAACCGAACCGAACCGAACCTAACCATTTTTTGTATATAATTTTATGATTTACAATTTTTGTCGATATATTTTTATGATAAAAATTAACGTTTTGATGAAATACATAGCCATAGATATAATTTTTGACCTCATTTAACCACTCAAATAATAATGCTCAAAATACCAATAAAATATCAATACCATTAATGGACTTATTTAAACGAACGTTTTTAATGTAGTCGTTAGTTATTCCTTAATAAATAAATAAACTAGATCCATTACTATCTTAGTAAGTAAGTAAAGTAATATTTATTCAAAGAAAGGTTAACAATTTTATATACTTAAGACTATTGTACAGTTAAAATATTTTAAAATTAAGTATGTCTAATTGTATGTCTATTTGATTGGCTACGGCCCCACACTAGGCTCAGGGCCCGTGTCGTGGATCTTGGAAGAAACATATTGAGTCGACCTGTAAAAAAATGGCGAAAGTAATTTACGCGCTTAAGCAACTTAGACCCATTTCTTTAGATATTCAAATTCAAAATGCTTTATTTCCTTAAGACCTTACAGGACACTTGGACACATAAAGCTCTGAAAGACATATATTACGCATATATTTACTCAATTATGTCTTATGGTATCATTTTATTTGGGAGCTCTACAGATTACGAATGTATACTTAAATTACAAAAGCGTGCCATAAGAGTATTAATGAAAGCGAAATACAGAGAGTCAAAAACCTTCGGATATTAGCATCAGTAGCGGTATTCATAAAAAAAATAATTTGAAAGAATATACAATCGGAGGCGAAAGTAGCAAACGTGCCACGCTGCAGAAAATAATGCTAGAGCCGATTCACCATCGACTGAAAATCGCAAAACGGCTCCCTAAAATAATGGGCCAAAAGCTATTTAATAACAAGCTCCCGATAGATCTTAAACTTACTAAAAGTGAAATTTTTTGCTTGACAAGACGCTATATACCTCTAGTATTAAAGAGTTTTTAGATAACGACCACAGCAAGTACGAAATAAAATCAACTAAACTAAAACTGATGGGTAACATCACTTAATCTAATAGTAGAGTCCTAATTTTAAGAAATTATATTTTTATTATAATAATAAACCATAGATACATATGTTATAAAATTCTGACGAGTCATAGCCTGATCATTTAATTTTAAGTACCTAAATACTTTTATTTTATGTATGATGTGTGACAATAAATGATCTGAATCTGAATCTGTACTAGCTTTGTTATAAAAGCTTAGGACGATTTTTTTCTCCAATTCGAAAACCACAGTTGTGTACTAAAATGAAGGATTTCAAATAAGTAATACAAAGAAAACAATATAAGGATCCATCGAAAACATAAAAAAAATACAATACGTCGCGTCACAAAATCACTCGATCAATCTCAGTACGAGAGGAACCGCAGTTTCGGACATTTGGTTCATGCACTCGGCCGAGCGGCCGGTGGTGCGAAGCTACCATCCGCGGGATTATGCCTGAACGCCTCTAAGGCCGAAGCCAGCCTAGCCGAATCCGGCAAGGATATGCTCACTGTGGAGCCCCGAGAGTCGGGAGGCTCTAAACAATGTGACTTTACTAGTTGCGCTTTACTTCGTAAGGCGTGACGTCGAAGACTCGAAGCCCATTTGGACCGCGGAGATCGGTGCGTACGGTTTAACACGTGCACCACGGCTCCTTCTGGTTCGGATATAACTCAGTTCGATGTCGGGGCTCGGAATAGTCTGTAGACGACTTACGTTCCTGGCGGGGTGTTGTGGTCGGTAGAGCAGCGTCGTGCTGCGATCTGTTGAGACTCAGCCCTACGCCAGGTGATTCGTCCGAGGACGAGTTTTTTTTTTTTAATTTTTATAGTATTGTTATTCTATGAACATGTAAAACGGCAAGGTCCGAGTCTAACTTTACTAACTTAACTAACATTACTAACTTTACTAACTATACTAACATTACTCATTTTAACATTACTAACTTTAACATTACTAACTTTACCAACATAACTAACTTTACTAACTTTACTAACATTACTAACTTTACTAACTTTAGGTACTAACTTTACTAACTTTACTAACATTACTAACTTTACTAACTACTAACTTTACTAACTTTACTAACTTTACTAACTTTAGGTACTAACTTTACTAACTTTACTAACTTTACTAACATTACTAACATTACTAACTTTAGGTACTAACTTTACTAACATTACTAACTTTACTAACTACGAATATACATTGTACCTGATGATGAACTTCGATTGCATGCAACCTTTAGACTGTTTTGAACGGTCTGCAGTTAGCTCGATTGTATATACTGGTTTTATTTTTTTCTATTCCGTTTATTTTTATACATTTTTTTAAATTTAGCTCTTGTTAGCTTGTTCTTGTAATTTTCAGTACTTTACTTATTTACCTTATAGAACTTCATTAACAACGAAAATTATAATCAAAAAATGTATACCTACTTGTAAATATACAATTCAAATCATTGAGCTAACTACAGACGGTCGAAAACAGTCTAGAGGTATCTCAATTGTTTACTTTATTAATTTAAGAAAGGAAATAACAATCAAGGAATAGAACCTTATTAAAACTATTATTTACAATATTTTGGTAGGTTGAAAACAGTCTAGAGTTAGCTCAACTGAATGAAAGAATGGATGAAAACTCTTTATTATACTTAAATGTACCACAAAAAGGCTGAAAATGATACATAAAAATACTGCAAACTAAGACTAAGTATAAATAAATAAATAATAATAAATAATTTCGGACAGTCCACACAGCATAACCCAGCCCAAGCTAAGCAGTTAAGATAGATAAGGGCGACCCTATCGCTAAAAGCGATCTCTTCCAGGCAACCTTTGGATGGATCGGATATAAAAGAACAATATAGACGGTGGTAGTTACATTAGATCTACTTCTCTAGATAGATGGAAAAGAAAAAAATACATACCCAATAAGCTTCCAATGTTATAAACTTACATAAACATGTAACTTTATATAGTTAGATAAATAATGTACCACACGTTCATGTGGTAATTCCGGGAAAAATGTATAAAATGTTACCTATGTGTTATTCCAGACTATGATCTATCTCTTTGCCAAATTTCATCCATATCCGTTCAGTAGTTTTTGCATGAAAGAGTAACAAATATCCATCTATCCATCCATACTTACAAACTTTCGCGTTTATAATATTACTAGGGACCCGCCCCGGATTCGCATATTCATTAAAATATGCAAATTTTAATATTTTTGAGATAAGCACATTAATGTAGTAAATACAATATCAATACAATATCGAGCTCGTATTTTTTTACCTGATTATGAGACTAGATGCCGTAAGTTCCACTTTCTTCCCACTCTTTAAACGCAGACAAGTGGCTGATTTGACTTACCTAATTATTATAGCAAACGGAACTGTTGATTGCCCAGAGCTTCTTGAGCAAATAGGACTGCGCACATGCACGCTTGCACCTATCGTAAGGACTAATTATAGGCAGAACGCATTTGTTTAGAGCTTCTAGCTCGTTTAACTCATTAGTACATGAAAACAGCAATATAGATTTATTCAACACCAGTTCAAGTAAGCTTAAACGCTTGCTTAATGATACATTTTTCGTTTTAGTTTGAGAAATTCTCTTGTTTGTGCTTGTACTTAGTTTATAAAACAATCTATTTTTCTTTTTTAGTTATTGTTATTGCTAGTAAGTCGTCAACTTAACTTCTTTGTTTAAGCAGTTTTACTAATAGGTTTATATACTTTTAATATATCTAGTTTTCTGTAATTTTTTTTTAAGTTAAAATTAATACCTATATGTCTACTTTCTGTAAATTCATCTCAAGTCAACAGATCTCAAGTTGCTGCTTTAATTTATTATTAGTGAAAACTTTTAATTGGCCTTAATTTAAAAATTCTTTGTATCTACTCATTGTCTAGCTGTAAGTTTTCCTAAAATTGTAAAAATAAAATAAAATAAATTTGAAGTATGTTTTTTGTTTTAATACAATAATACCTAAATTATGTCACAGTAACAGCTGTTTTCTGGAACGCAGATCATCTTAATAGTTAACTAATCAATGTTCAAATCTCTATTCAAGTGTCATTTGGGTTTCTCGAACATTGATTACGTACTTATATTTTGAAAAACAAAACTCTTGTCAAATAACATAATACGCTAATTAGGCCTGATTCTTTGTTCAAGCTCTTGTCAAATCAATAATTAACTAATCGGCGATTTTGCTCTAATTAGTTGAAATTATTACAACAATTTGCTGTATTTTTCCAAGTTCTAAACCGGGGTATAATACATAAAAAATCAACAGGTTGGTAATCCAAAAGCCATACACTACATAGTATAAACTAGAGTCGCTTTCTCTGTCCCTATGTCATTATGTCCCTTTGAACGCTTAAATCTTTAAAACTACGCAACAGATTTTGATGCAGTTTTTTTTAATAGATAGAGTGATTCAAGAGGAAGGTTTTTATGTATAATATAAAACCGTGCGAAGCCGGGGCGGGTCGCTAGTTTTCAAATAAAATGTAAATGTGACTAACATGATCAAAATCGTGACTTAACTGTTTTGTGACATACCTGTATTTTGTATACTCATGTGATTCACATTTATTGTAAAGCAGAGTTTACATGAAATTGTCATCATTTTATAAAAGAATAATAGATTTTTTTATGTTATAAAAGAAAACTTAAAGATATACTGAACTGAAAGAATGACAGTCGTAAGATGATCAATGATTAGTTACCTAATTATCATCTAATCAGCGTTCGTACACCCCGATTTGATTTGACCAGTGTGTTAAATTAATCGCTTTATCAACTGATTTACGATTTGAACAACGTTCTAGAAGCCGGCTGTTAGTGATGCAAAATGAATTGTGTATTTTAAACGACTTCGAAAAAGGAGGAGGTTCTCATGACGTATGCAAAGAATGATGGTAAGAATTTTCAGCTATCGTGCGTGTACACGTATCGCAAGGGTATCAACCGATAGCTCCTAAAATTTTCCCAAGAGTTTTGTACTTAGATTTTGACCTGACTTGGATATATTTAATTGATACTTTTATGGCTAAAACATAATAATTTATAAGCAAATCGACAAAACTTACTCATCTGAAAGTGAACTATCAGTGCTACTACCTATTGTACTTTTGTTTTCAATTGTACATATTTCAATGTTAATTATTGTATGTGTGTGCTAAATAAATGTTTTACCTATCTAACTACTGTTGTTGTTTGTAAATGAAGCCAAACTCATGTACCTAGGTATAATAATAATTTTTACATAGTAAAAAACAAAGTCGCTTTTTCTGTCCCTATTTCCCTTTGACTGCTTTAATCTTTAAAACTACACAATGGATTTTGATGCGGTTTTTTTAATACATACCTCTAGATAGAGTGATTCAAGAGGAAGGTTTATACGTATAATAAAACCGTCGAAGCCGGGGCGGGTCGCTAGTTAGTTATAAAATAATAACTCAATCAAATTGGAGACAAATATGTTAATACCTAGGCACCTACTAATTCAAATGTTTGGTTCCAATCCAGGGATGTACTGTAGCTATCAAGTCTATCCAATTTCCTCCAAGGTACGAAAGAATGATGGCAAGAATTTTGAGCTATCGTGTACATCGATCGCAAGGATACCAATCGATAGCTCCTGAAATTCTATTAAAACTGCATATTTGGTTTTGCAAGAATTTTTGCAGGAAAAATTAAATTAATTTTTGAAAATGTGGATGAATAGCAAAATAATGACTAAAACTTGGGTGATGAGCACTCCGAGATCCGCCATTTTGTTTTTGACGTTGACGTTTACTTGATTGTCAAACTATCAAAAATGTCAAAAGTGATTTGTTTGCAAACTAAAACAAACAAATTGCAAGTGGTTTCAATATAAGTTTTGTTTAGTTTCAGTTTAGAGTTAATGATATAGTTACAAACTTAGATTTTGGCCTGATTTCGATTTAATTAATTGATAGGGAGAGTTTATTTTCGTTCGGTCATATTAATATGGCTATACATAATAATAATGCAAATCGACGAAACTTACGCATCATATGAAAATGAACTATCAGTGCTACTATTGTCCTTTTGTTTTAAATTGTATCTCAATGATAATTGTATGTGTGTGTCTGTAGAAATAAATAAATGTTTGAATGATGATGAATCTGTCTACTGTTATAGTTTGTAAATGATGGCATACTTATGTTCGTAGGTATAATATCAATTAGTAGGTAGATAGAGTATTAAGCATAAAATAATAACACAATTAAATCTAACTAATATTTTAATACTCAGGGGGTATACCTACTCTAGGTACCTTCTCTATCCAACATCCTCCAAGGTAGGTACGAGAAGCTCAGTTGAAGTCCTGCTAAATATGAGATAAAGGCACCTAATGTAATTTACATATGTAAACCTGGTTATTGCCGTAAAAAGTTATTTGCCGATAATGTACATGAAATGCCCTAGAAATAGTTGAATTGACTTAAATCAGTAGTTGCCTATTATAATTGGTTATTTCAATGGGGTCGGTAAATAGAAAAGAAGTTACCTGCAGAACAACACATCTTACATCAGACTTTAAAAGTAATATTACGGAGGTTAGAGTAATTCCCGGAGTGTAATTTTGAGAAAAGTTCTAGGTATTTGTTGTACAGAGGCTACTGAAATATTTATTCAATTTGTGTATATACTACAACACGATAAAGCACTGGGTGGGCAATGGACGCTTGAATATTTGTATCTCGGTCAGAAATCAGTTTTTTTTACATTTCACACATCAAAGTCTAGTTTTTTTTATCACTACATAGTATAATATAAAGTTGCTTTCTCTGTCCCTATGTCATTATGTCCCTTTGAACGCTTAAATCTTTAAAACTACGCAACGGATTTTGATGCGGTTTTTTTTAATAGATAGAGTGATTCAAGAGGAAGGTTTATACGTATAATATAAAACCGTGCAAAGTCGGGGCGGGTCGCTAGTTATTAATAAATGAACCTGCTACTAAATTATCGTGAATTAAATACTATGAACGTAATTGTAGGTATATTATGAGTATTAAATGTAGGGTACTAAGGTAAGTTGTTCCGGGACCGATTGTCATAGATGGCCACCTTCTTGAAATTGTTTCCGAGTAGATACACTTACCTTGGGCAAATTGTGCAGTTAGGTAAAAACTATTTTGAGAAGGAGGCCAAGAGGAGGATCCAGCTAGGCTGGGCAGCATTTGAGAAACTACGTCGGGTCTTCTCGACATCCATACCGCAATATTTGAAAACGAAAGTTTTCAACCAGTGCGTCCTACCTAAGAGTGTCCACGACTCACGGTAGGGCTGGTCCACCAGTTCAAAGTCGCTCAGCGAGCTATGGAAAGAGCTATGTGAGGAGTCTCTCTGAAGGATAGGATTCATTATGAATACATCCGACAGAGAACCAAGTTATCGACATAGCTCAAAGAATTAGCAAGCTGAAGTGGCAGTGGGCTGGCCATATCTCGCGAAGAAACGACAACCGTTGGGATAAACGTGTTCTTGAGTGGAGACCGCGACTCGGTAAGGTACTAAGGTAAGGTTTATTAGATAGTCAGATAGTCATTTTATTGGTAATTTTTTTTACAAGTCATTTCACATTATATTTAGTACATATTAACAGATAGGTACCTACTAATAAACGCAGTGTAAAATCAAATATACTTAGACAAAAAGGAAATGCACAAACATTAGTACAACTCAAAAATCTTTATCAACATTCATATTCAGATTCATACCTACTTATTAATTAAAGGTCATTCATATTCAGATTCATTTTAATTCAGCAGTAAATAATTGTTAGCCATTTGTGTTTTCTTTTCTGGAATTAAATACATAGAGTAAACGAGTTCTTGAGTGGAGATCGCGATTCACTAAGCGTAATGTATGACGCCCTTCAGCATGGTGGGATGGCGATCTGCGAAGGACTGCAGACTACCATACTAAAATGTGGCAAAATGAAGACAGGGCGTTATAGCACTTATAGGTCTCATTATATATACCTAGGGTAGGCATAATTATTTCCAGCAGAGCATTGATTTTTGCAATCGAAGAGTTCATAATATGAAAATTAAAAACTTGCTGCAAACCCCTTCTGAGCTTTAAAAAAGTGGTTGAATTTAATTTATCGCTAAAATAAACATATGGCTCCTAACAGCTTCCTAAAAGTATATTCCGTACAATATGTATCTCTCTCTATTCTGTCTACCTTCTGTACCAACCGAACAAAGGAGGTTGGTTTCAATCCTGACCCCTAACCTGAAACTAACCTCTAGAATTGAAACCTCTTTTGTATTGTGCCGCCATTTGCAATGAAGAGAACCTATGGAAATTAAATTATTCTGCCGATGTTCAAAAAATTTTTTTTTTCTTCTGTAAATATTATGGAAAAACTGAAAATGCAAAGTTCCTTAGGATTTTAAGACGATTCGAACGATATATTCAGTATCGTTCTTCAAATTTTTGGGACAGGCCATAAGGGATTCTTGCCATTGTTCTTTCATCTAAACAACTTATGTAGTTACGGAGATTACCTATAACAAACATTCACACAGACTTTCCCAATTATTATAATAGTAAGGTAAGATAGTAAGGTAAGACTTGGACCAAAAGTAGAAAGCGCCGGCCAATGAAAAAAAAATGAAATATTTCGGTAGAACATAACGTCTCGATAATTTTTAGCTATGGCTGCTATTCAATTCAAATCAATAAGTTTATTTCAGACAACATTAGAAATAGGTCTATAAGTACCTTAAATAAAGTGTCCATATTTACAAAAAATTAAAATAAAATCAAAATTAAATCACAGGTAATAACTATAATTAAATTAACATTAAATTAAAAATACTATATAAATTAAAAACCACTAAAAGTAAAAAGTATTTATGGAACACTGGTCAAGAGAGCACTATGTATGCTCTTGTCCAGTGTTCCATAAAGAGACAGTCAGTGTCCAGCCTCTCAGCAATGAGCTGCAGGTAGCTGTTGGAGCTGTCGCGCAGCCGGCGCATCAGGGACGCAGATCTTTTGCGCATTATGGCTGCGAAGCCGTCTACTCTTGCGTCAGCAAACATCCCTGATGCGCTGCAGAAGCGAGGCAGCCCCATCAGCACCCTGAAGGAATTATTGTATTGGATCCGCAGGGCATTCCAAGACTTCTCGGTATGTTTGACCCATAGGCTGCACGTATAGAACGCCTGACAGTAAGCTCTGAACAGAGTCGTTTTCACCTGTCTGGTGCAGCGCGCAAACCTACGGGCCAGCATGTTCGCTCTAATGGATAATGCCCTGCGTTCCCTGTCCATGTCCATGTCATCCGAAAGAGACTCCGTGACCCAGTGGCCCAAATACTTGAAACAAGCTACTCGCTTCAGCTCGCTGCCGTTCAGGACTACCGGCGGAATGACGTTGTATGATTTTGTACCTGATTTGAAAACCATTAGTTCACTTTTGCTTGCATTGTATTTGAGCCCGTGGGCCTCCGCATATCTTTCACAGATCCCAATAAGTTTTCTGAGAGCACTGATTGATGGGCTCAACAGCACCATATCGTCGGCATAGCTAATGTTATTAACCCATACACCATCAATAGAGCAGCCGACCTGGGCGCTGCTGAGCTCACGAATCAGACGGTCTGTGTACAGGTTGAAAAGTCGGGGAGAGCTCAACCCGCCCTGCCGCACTCCACATTCCAACCTGTACACATCCGATAACGACGCCGCCCATCTAACAAAGTTGCTCTGGTTACCATACCAATGTTTAAGGAGTGATATGAGCTCACGGGGAAGGTTCGTATCTCTTGACAGCTTCTGCCACAACCTGTCATACGCCACTAGATCAAACGCTTTTGATAGATCGAGAAAACAGGCGTAGACAGGCGTGCTTCTGCTGGTGTAGTACTGGACGGTGTGTTTGAGGCTTAGAACTGCTGTTTCAGTGGACAGCCCAGTTCTGAAACCGAACTGGGCGTCATGCAGGTTTACATGTCGACTCAGATGCATATCAATCACACCGTCCAGTACCTTTGCCATCACAGTAGCCAGGGATATGGGTCTGTAGTTGCCTATGCTGCAAGCGTCTCCAGTCTTGTTCTTAATAATAGGTACAACTACAGTCCTTAACATATCCTCTGGTAAGTGCGAATGACTGACGCATAGGGTGAAGAACATGGCGAGCACCCCTGGCAGATGAACACCTGCATTTTGCAGGTGTTCAATGCTCAGTGAGTCGTGGCCTGGGGATTTTCCTCGCTTCATGTCCCTCACCACCCGCGCCACCTCCTTCGCTGTAATAAGCACGGTCCTCTCCCCCCCGCACAACTCCTCCCCACCCTGCCCTACAGTTGCAGGCCCTATGGGAGATTGTACCCTAAAATGCTCCTTAAACATATTAGCGATTTGGACGGGATCACTAATGCCCTCCACGCTAACAGGAACACTCGGCCTTGGGTTCAGTTTGTTGGTCTCTTTCCAAAACTTTCCAAAATTTTTCTCTTTGTGTTGTGTAGCAATTATATCCATTTTTATTTGTGTTTCATTATTTTGACACCATTTTAGTTTGGATTTAAAGTTCCTACGCGTTTCCTGCATTTTTTGGTAAGTTGACCCAAATAGGGGTTTTCCAACAGATCTCCACTCTTGAAACCAAAGCCGGGCCTCCCTATGAGCTTCAGCTACATACTTATTCCATCCTGTAACATGTGTTTTTCTTCTACGATTATTATTTCTAGCTACTAACTTACAACATGTACTGGCCGACTCACAAAGAATAGTTACAATTTCATTATACAGGTTGTTTAAAATAATTTTGTGTTCCACGATATCACAGTGTGAGTCGGCACACTTTATGAATTCAGGAGGGAAGACTACATTTCGAAGCTTAGCCGTACACAATTCTCTATATTTACTTTTCTGTAGATAGTCCCTTTCACCCCAAATAATAGGATTATGAACCGATTTCACTTCTTCATATTTCAACCTTATAACACTTAGGTCACAGATTATTTCTACGGCGAAGTGATCAGACCATGAGAAGCTATAGTTAACCTTAATGTCTATAATTGAATTTCTAGCAGCCTCAGTAGTTACAACATGGTCTAACCAAGAAGAGGTGCCATGCGCATCACTAATAAAAGTGTACGTACCCGAAGACAACCCTAGGAAGTCAATATCCGCACATATCCAGTCCATTTCACTACAAAAATGTATAAGTTCCTCACCAAAGGGTGCCTTGGGATCCGCATTAAAGTCACCTAGTATGTACACGGAGTCCACATTACTGTTTTCCACAATGGCACCAATTTCACTCAAACAGCCTATAAATTCCGCTGTGTTCTCAGGCTTATATGAACTGTCAGTAGGCATGTACACTGAAAACACTAGAAACTGGCGGCTTTCGAGTACCACCTTAATACCCGTGATACGCACACTCACACACTGCACAGTAGAAACGGAGCGAAACACGTTCTTTCGCCACAGTATAGCAAGCCCGCCGTAGGGCCTGCCCCGCAGCATGCCCGCCGATGTGTCCACTGCAGAGTTCCCGGTGTAGCCGAAGTCAGGATCAATTGTCCCCAGGAAAGCGACGTCATGGGGTAGAAGCCAGGTTTCCTGTAAGGCCACTATGTCAGCTGTTCGACAGAGCGACCTTACAAAATCTATGTTTGTTTTAACATTTTTACAGTTATAACTCACAAAAGTTGAGCTATTTTTATTCTTTTCTCCTGTGTGATCCATTAAAAATAGGATTTTTAAAGTCAATAAAGCGCCTAAACGTCACACCCACAGGCCATAAGCTGTCTTCTAGAAATAGGGCAAGTTTTGATTGAGGTACAATCATTTTATATGCATTATATTTCTTCTGTACCTTACTATTAATTTTCTGCAGCGATACCTTTGTTTGTGTTCTTGTAAATATGTACTCAGCGATGTCATTCTCAGTTGTATTGCTGTCCACATTATTTATAAACAAAGGTACCTTAATTTCAGCTGCCTTAAACTTGTCTGTCGGGTGTACTATCGCATTTCCCTCCGCTGTAGCAAAGCGATTTCTGTGCTTTTTACGCTGAGCCAAAATCCATCCCTCGTCCGGTTTTTGTTCCTTCCATTGACCCTCCGCACTAACAGTACGCGCAAATGTCTTCGGTGGCTGCACTGGCGTAGACGCAGGGGGATGAGTCTGATGTGGCTGATTAACCACCGTATCTACTTCTTGCCTTTGCGTCATATTTAGAGGCAACACGGACGAATTCGGAGTTTTAGATTGTATATCCGTGCAAATGACATCGTTCCCAACACTAGTGTTTTGAATTGGTCGATACAAATCATTATTACAATCCCTATGCTCGCGAGACGACGACGCCAACGAAGCGGATGCCTTGTTCGAAAGCACCGAGCGGTTATTGTCCGGTGACGTCATCTCAGCTGTTTGACTGCGCTCCAAAATATGCGGTAGGCCGGTAGGCCCGCTGTCCATATAATAACTATTAGACAAAACGCCACCTCCTCCGCGCTTTTTACTCACGTAGCAATCATAATTATTTACAATGGATGTTTGTTTCAAGTTATTGAGATCATTTTTGACCTCCTCAAGCTTGTCAACTGAGACGTATGTTTCTTTTAGTGTTTTTAAGTCATTCTGAAGTACAAGAATGTCCTTTAGTATTCTCGTCGCGTCCAAATGGTCCCAGAGAATCGGTGGCAGTTTATGTAGCATCCTTGCAACAAAGATAGGTGTTTCGTTAGGATCCGTTTCTTTAAAAACACTAATCACATCGAAAAGATCCCGCTGTGTACGCCCGTCCCGTTTTCGCGAAATCTTCCGCTTTGTTGTTGCAAGCGAATCAAATAACAAGTTCTTCGCTTGTTCAATTTCTTCCGCCGAGAACGAAGACATACAAATTTGAACAATAGATTCCTCGCTCATCACATCTATTTTGTTTTGTATGAACGACAAAACCTCACAAATAACTATATTGCAATTGTTGCACTTTACTACGCTAGACGTCATTGTGAGCAGATGAGTCACTCTACTGTACGACCGTTCGCGTTCGCGCCCGACCGCAGACTGGATGCTATGCTGTGCTATTATTATTTAAGTGGTTAAATGAGGTCAAAAATTCGTAATTTTTGATATCGATTTTTGAAAAATCGATATTTCAGTAACTAACCAAATGAGTAATCTACTACCTCTACATAAAAATAAGTCGGGTTTTCCTTCCTGACGCTATAACTCCAGAACGCACGAACCAATTTCCACGGTTTTGCATTCGTTGGAAAGGTCTCGGGCTCCGTGAGGTTTATAGTAATGTATAATAAAACCGTGCGAAGCCGGGGCGGGGCGCTAGTTTTTTATAAGGATATCTATGACTTAAATGAAATGTCCCCTTTTAAGTGCACAATTCATTTATTTCGAGGTACTTTCACTGACCTTATACACAAATCTATCTTATCATAATCCTATCTTCCTTATCTATCTTATCTTCGAGACCTTCCGCCGGAGGCCTAATTGACACTTCTTGGTGTCTTGCAAAGCACATGTACCTACCATACCATCAAGTTTTAGATTATACCCAGAAAATAAGGTCCATACACCACATCGTTATAATTAAAATAGGGGTGATTTACTCTCATTCGGGCATTATTTTTTGAAGGGACCTATCGTTGCTGGTACCTATAGAGTCAGTGTTTTTTCAATTATTTATACTGTACTATAAATTTTATTAAATTTTTATTAAAGGTGTAATAATTAAGTTGTTAAACTTATAAATTGTGCATATATTTACTAAAATATATTTCATATACTTTGGTAATAGTTTAGTAGTAGTTTTTTAATTACATAACTTTAATAGCGAAGAAGGGGAAATGAAACATAATTTAGATTAAACATTAGATGAAATTTATTTAGTCCGGTCAATTTAGACATTCGAAGCTACATAAATTCCCCTTCATTTTTCACGATTTTCATCAAAACGGTAAGTTTTATCATAAAAAATATCGAAAAAAATTGTAAATTATCTACAAAAAATGGTTAGGTTCAGTTCGGTTCGGTTCGGTTCGTTAGGTTAGGTTAGGTTAGGTTAGGTTAGTTTAGGTTAGGCTAGGTTCGGTTAGGTTCGGTTAGGTTCGGTTCGGTTCGGTTCGGTTCGTTAGGTTAGGTTAGGTTAGGTTAGGTTAGGTTGGGTTAGGTTAGGTTAGGTTAGGTTAGGTTAGGTTAGGTTAGGCTAGGTTCGGTTAGGCTAGGTTCGGTTAGGTTCGGTTCGGTTCGGTTCGGTTCGTTAGGTTAGGTTAGGTTAGGTTAGGTTAGGTTAGGTTAGGTTAGGTTAGGTTAGGTTAGGTTAGGTTAGGTTAGTTTAGGTTAGGTTAGGTTAAGTTAGGTTAGGCTAGGTTCGGTTAGGTTCGGTTCGGTTCGGTTCGGTTCGTTAGGTTAGGTTAGGTTAGGTTAGGTTAGGTTAGGTTAGGTTAGTTTAGGTTAGGTTAGGTTAGGTTAGGTTAGGTTAGGTTAGGTTAGGCTAGGTTCGGTTAGGTTCGGTTCGGTTCGGTTCGGTTCGTTAGGTTAGGTTAGGTTAGGTAAGGTTAGGTTAGGTTAGGTTAGGTTAGGTAAGGTTAGGTTAGGTTAGGTTAGTTTAGGTTAGGTTAGGCTAGGTTCGGTTAGGTTCTTTTAGGTTCGGTTCGGTTCGGTTCGGTTCGTTAGGTTAGGTTAGGTTAGGTTAGGTTAGGTTAGGTTAGGTTAGTTAGGTAAAGTTAGGTTAGGTTAGGTTCCACGACTGGTGGACTAACCTAACCTAACCTAAATTAACCTAACCTAACCTAACCTAACCTAACCTAACCTAACCTAACCTAACCTAACCTAACCTAACCTAACCTAACCTAACCTAACCTAACCTAACCTAACCTTACCTAACGAACCGAACCGAACCGAACCTAACCGAACCTAGCCTAACCGAACCGAACCGAACCTAACCATTTTTTGTATATAATTTTATGATTTACAATATTTTTTGATATATTTTTATGATAAAAATTAACGTTTTGATGAAATACATAGCCATAGATATAATTTTTGACCTCATTTAACCACTCAAATAATAATGCTCAAAATACCAATAAAATATCAATACCATTAATGGACTTATTTAAACGAACGTTTTTAATGTAGTCGTTAGTTATTCCTTAATAAATAAATAAACTAGATCCATTACTATCTTAGTAAGTAAGTAAAGTAATATTTATTCAAAGAAAGGTTAACAATTTTATATACTTAAGACTATTGTACAGTTAAAATATTTTAAAATTAAGTATGTCTAATTGTATGTCTATTTGATTGGCTACGGCCCCACACTAGGCTCAGGGCCCGTGTCGTGGATCTTGGAAGAAACATATTGAGTCGACCTGTAAAAAAATGGCGAAAGTAATTTACGCGCTTAAGCAACTTAGACCCATTTCTTTAGATATTCAAATTCAAAATGCTTTATTTCCTTAAGACCTTACAGGACACTTGGACACATAAAGCTCTGAAAGACATATATTACGCATATATTTACTCAATTATGTCTTATGGTATCATTTTATTTGGGAGCTCTACAGATTACGAATGTATACTTAAATTACAAAAGCGTGCCATAAGAGTATTAATGAAAGCGAAATACAGAGAGTCAAAAACCTTCGGATATTAGCATCAGTAGCGGTATTCATAAAAAAAATAATTTGAAAGAATATACAATCGGAGGCGAAAGTAGCAAACGTGCCACGCTGCAGAAAATAATGCTAAAGCCGATTCACCATCGACTGAAAATCGCAAAACGGCTCCCTAAAATAATGGGCCAAAAGCTATATAAACAAGCTCCCGATAGATCTTAAACTTACTAAAAGTGAAATTTTTTGCTTGACAAGACGCTATATACCTCTAGTATTAAAGAGTTTTTAGATAACGACCACAGCAAGTACGAAATAAAATCAACTAAACTAAAACTGATGGGTAACATCACTTAATCTAATAGTAGAGTCCTAATTTTAAGAAATTACATTTTTATTATAATAATAAACCATAGATACATATGTTATAAAATTCTGACGAGTCATAGCCTGATCATTTAATTTTAAGTACTTAAATACTTTTATTTTATGTATGATGTGTGACAATAAATGATCTGAATCTGAATCTGTACTAGCTTTGTTATAAAAGCTTAGGACGATTTTTTTCTCCAATTCGAAAACCACAGTTGTGTACTAAAATGAAGGATTTCAAATAAGTAATACAAAGAAAACAATATAAGGATCCATCGAAAACATAAAAAAAATACAATACGTCGCGTCACAAAATCACTCGATCAATCTCAGTACGAGAGGAACCGCAGTTTCGGACATTTGGTTCATGCACTCGGCCGAGCGGCCGGTGGTGCGAAGCTACCATCCGCGGGATTATGCCTGAACGCCTCTAAGGCCGAAGCCAGCCTAGCCGAATCCGGCAAGGATATGCTCACTGTGGAGCCCCGAGAGTCGGGAGGCTCTAAACAATGTGACTTTACTAGTTGCGCTTTACTTCGTAAGGCGTGACGTCGAAGCCCATTTGGACCGCGGAGATCGGTGCGTACGGTTTAACACGTGCACCACGGCTCCTTCTGGTTCGGATATAACTCAGTTCGATGTCGGGGCTCGGAATAGTCTGTAGACGACTTACGTTCCTGGCGGGGTGTTGTGGTCGGTAGAGCAGCGTCGTGCTGCGATCTGTTGAGACTCAGCCCTACGCCAGGTGATTCGTCCGAGGACGAGTTTTTTTTTTTTAATTTTTATAGTATTGTTATTCTATGAACATGTAAAACGGCAAGGTCCGAGTCTAACTTTACTAACTTAACTAACATTACTAACTTTACTAACTATACTAACATTACTCATTTTAACATTACTAACTTTAACATTACTAACTTTACCAACATAACTAACTTTACTAACTTTACTAACATTACTAACTTTACTAACTTTAGGTACTAACTTTACTAACTTTACTAACATTACTAACTTTACTAACTACTAACTTTACTAACTTTACTAACTTTACTAACTTTAGGTACTAACTTTACTAACTTTACTAACTTTACTAACATTACTAACATTACTAACTTTAGGTACTAACTTTACTAACATTACTAACTTTACTAACTACGAATATACATTGTACCTGATGATGAACTTCGATTGCATGCAACCTTTAGACTGTTTTGAACGGTCTGCAGTTAGCTCGATTGTATATACTGGTTTTATTTTTTTCTATTCCGTTTATTTTTATACATTTTTTTAAATTTAGCTCTTGTTAGCTTGTTCTTGTAATTTTCAGTACTTTACTTATTTACCTTATAGAACTTCATTAACAACGAAAATTATAATCAAAAAATGTATACCTACTTGTAAATATACAATTCAAATCATTGAGCTAACTACAGACGGTCGAAAACAGTCTAGAGGTATCTCAATTGTTTACTTTATTAATTTAAGAAAGGAAATAACAATCAAGGAATAGAACCTTATTAAAACTATTATTTACAATATTTTGGTAGGTTGAAAACAGTCTAGAGTTAGCTCAACTGAATGAAAGAATGGATGAAAACTCTTTATTATACTTAAATGTACCACAAAAAGGCTGAAAATGATACATAAAAATACTGAAGACTAAGTATAAATAAATAAATAATAATAAATAATTTCGGACAGTCCACACAGCATAATCCAGCCCAAGCTAAGCAGTTAAGATAGATAAGGGCGACCCTATCGCTAAAAGCGATCTCTTCCAGGCAACCTTTGGATGGATCGGATATAAAAGAACAATATAGACGGTGGTAGTTACATTAGATCTACTTCTCTAGATAGATGGAAAAGAAAAAAATACATACCCAATAAGCTTCCAATGTTATAAACTTACATAAACATGTAACTTTATATAGTTAGATAAATAATGTACCACACGTTCATGTGGTAATTCCGGGAAAAATGTATAAAATGTTACCTATGTGTTATTCCAGACTATGATCTATCTCTTTGCCAAATTTCATCCATATCCGTTCAGTAGTTTTTGCATGAAAGAGTAACAAATATCCATCTATCCATCCATACTTACAAACTTTCGCGTTTATAATATTACTAGCGACCCGCCCCGGATTCGCATATTCATTAAAATATGCAAATTTTAATATTTTTGAGATAAGCACATTAATGTAGTAAATACAATATCAATACAATATCGAGCTCGTATTTTTTTACCTGATTATGAGACTAGATGCCGTAAGTTCCACTTTCTTCCCACTCTTTAAACGCAGACAAGTGGCTGATTTGACTTACCTAATTATTATAGCAAACGGAACTGTTGATTGCCCAGAGCTTCTTGAGCAAATAGGACTGCGCACATGCACGCTTGCACCTATCGTAAGGACTAATTATAGGCAGAACGCATTTGTTTAGAGCTTCTAGCTCGTTTAACTCATTAGTACATGAAAACAGCAATATAGATTTATTCAACACCAGTTCAAGTAAGCTTAAACGCTTGCTTAATGATACATTTTTCGTTTTAGTTTGAGAAATTCTCTTGTTTGTGCTTGTACTTAGTATAAAAAACAATCTATTTTTCTTTTTTAGTTGTTGTTATTGCTAGTAAGTCGTCAACTTAACTTCTTTGTTTAAGCAGTTTTACTAATAGGTTTATATACTTTTAATATATCTAGTTTTCTGTAATTTTTTTTTAAGTTAAAATTAATACCTATATGTCTACTTTCTGTAAATTCATCTCAAGTCAACAGATCTCAAGTTGCTGCTTTAATTTATTATTAGTGAAAACTTTTAATTGGCCTTAATTTAAAAATTCTTTGTATCTACTCATTGTCTAGCTGTAAGTTTTCCTAAAATTGTAAAAATAAAATAAAATAAATTTGAAGTATGTTTTTTGTTTTAATACAATAATACCTAAATTATGTCACAGTAACAGCTGTTTTCTGGAACGCAGATCATCTTAATAGTTAACTAATCAATGTTCAAATCTCTATTCAAGTGTCATTTGGGTTTCTCGAACATTGATTACGTACTTATATTTTGAAAAACAAAACTCTTGTCAAATAACATAATACGCTAATTAGGCCTGATTCTTTGTTCAAGCTCTTGTCAAATCAATAATTAACTAATCGGCGATTTTGCTCTAATTAGTTGAAATTATTACAACAATTTGCTGTATTTTTCCAAGTTCTAAACCGGGGTATAATACATAAAAAATCAACAGGTTGGTAATCCAAAAGCCATACACTACATAGTATAAACTAGAGTCGCTTTCTCTGTCCCTATGTCATTATGTCCCTTTGAACGCTTAAATCTTTAAAACTACGCAACAGATTTTGATGCAGTTTTTTTTAATAGATAGAGTGATTCAAGAGGAAGGTTTTTATGTATAATATAAAACCGTGCGAAGCCGGGGCGGGTCGCTAGTTTTCAAATAAAATGTAAATGTGACTAACATGATCAAAATCGTGACTTAACTGTTTTGTGACATACCTGTATTTTGTATACTCATGTGATTCACATTTATTGTAAAGCAGAGTTTACATGAAATTGTCATCATTTTATAAAAGAATAATAGATTTTTTTATGTTATAAAAGAAAACTTAAAGATATACTGAACTGAAAGAATGACAGTCGTAAGATGATCAATGATTAGTTACCTAATTATCATCTAATCAGCGTTCGTACACCCCGATTTGATTTGACCAGTGTGTTAAATTAATCGCTTTATCAACTGATTTACGATTTGAACAACGTTCTAGAAGCCGGCTGTTAGTGATGCAAAATGAATTGTGTATTTTAAACGACTTCGAAAAAGGAGGAGGTTCTCATGACGTATGCAAAGAATGATGGTAAGAATTTTCAGCTATCGTGCGTGTACACGTATCGCAAGGGTATCAACCGATAGCTCCTAAAATTTTCCCAAGAGTTTTGTACTTAGATTTTGACCTGACTTGGATATATTTAATTGATACTTTTATGGCTAAAACATAATAATTTATAAGCAAATCGACAAAACTTACTCATCTGAAAGTGAACTATCAGTGCTACTACCTATTGTACTTTTGTTTTCAATTTTACATATTTCAATGTTAATTATTGTATGTGTGTGCTAAATAAATGTTTTACCTATCTAACTACTGTTGTTGTTTGTAAATGAAGCCAAACTCATGTACCTAGGTATAATAATAATTTTTACATAGTAAAAAACAAAGTCGCTTTTTCTGTCCCTATTTCCCTTTGACTGCTTTAATCTTTAAAACTACACAATGGATTTTGATGCGGTTTTTTTAATACATACCTCTAGATAGAGTGATTCAAGAGGAAGGTTTATACGTATAATAAAACCGTCGAAGCCGGGGCGGGTCGCTAGTTAGTTATAAAATAATAACTCAATCAAATTGGAGACAAATATGTTAATACCTAGGCACCTACTAATTCAAATGTTTGGTTCCAATCCAGGGATGTACTGTAGCTATCAAGTCTATCCAATTTCCTCCAAGGTACGAAAGAATGATGGCAAGAATTTTGAGCTATCGTGTACATCGATCGCAAGGGTACCAATCGATAGCTCCTGAAATTCTAATTAAAACTGCATATTTGGTTTTGCAAGAATTTTTGCAGGAAAAATTAAATTAATTTTTGAAAATGTGGATGAATAGCAAAATAATGACTAAAACTTGGGTGATGAGCACTCCGAGATCCGCCATTTTGTTTTTGACGTTGACGTTTACTTGATTGTCAAACTATCAAAAATGTCAAAAGTGATTTGTTTGCAAACTAAAACAAACAAATTGCAAGTGGTTTCAATATAAGTTTTGTTTAGTTTCAGTTTAGAGTTAATGATATAGTTACAAACTTAGATTTTGGCCTGATTTCGATTTAATTAATTGATAGGGAGAGTTTATTTTCGTTCGGTCATATTAATATGGCTATACATAATAATAATGCAAATCGACGAAACTTACGCATCATATGAAAATGAACTATCAGTGCTACTATTGTCCTTTTGTTTTAAATTGTATCTCAATGATAATTGTATGTGTGTGTCTGTAGAAATAAATAAATGTTTGAATGATGATGAATCTGTCTACTGTTATAGTTTGTAAATGATGGCATACTTATGTTCGTAGGTATAATATCAATTAGTAGGTAGATAGAGTATTAAGCATAAAATAATAACACAATTAAATCTAACTAATATTTTAATACTCAGGGGGTATACCTACTCTAGGTACCTTCTCTATCCAACATCCTCCAAGGTAGGTACGAGAAGCTCAGTTGAAGTCCTGCTAAATATGAGATAAAGGCACCATAATGTAATTTACATATGTAAACCTGGTTATTGCCGTAAAAAGTTATTTGCCGATAATGTACATGAAATGCCCTAGAAATAGTTGAATTGACTTAAATCAGTAGTTGCCTATTATAATTGGTTATTTCAATGGGGTCGGTAAATAGAAAAGAAGTTACCTGCAGAACAACACATCTTACATCAGACTTTAAAAGTAATATTACGGAGGTTAGAGTAATTCCCGGAGTGTAATTTTGAGAAAAGTTCTAGGTATTTGTTGTACAGAGGCTACTGAAATATTTATTCAATTTGTGTATATACTACAACAAGATAAAGCACTGGGTGGGCAATGGACGCTTGAATATTTGTATCTCGGTCAGAAATCAGTTTTTTTTACATTTCACACATCAAAGTCTAGTTTTTTTGTCACTACATAGTATAATATAAAGTTGCTTTCTCTGTCCCTATGTCATTATGTCCCTTTGAACGCTTAAATCTTTAAAACTACGCAACGGATTTTGATGCGGTTTTTTTTAATAGATAGAGTGATTCAAGAGGAAGGTTTATACGTATAATATAAAACCGTGCAAAGTCGGGGCGGGTCGCTAGTTATTAATAAATGAACCTGCTACTAAATTATCGTGAATTAAATACTATGAACGTAATTGTAGGTATATTATGAGTATTAAATGTAGGGTACTAAGGTAAGTTGTTCCGGGACCGATCGTCATAGATGGCCACCTTCTTGAAATTGTTTCCGAGTAGATACACTTACCTTGGGCAAATTGTGCAGTTAGGTAAAAACTATTTTGAGAAGGAGGCCAAGAGGAGGATCCAGCTAGGCTGGGCAGCATTTGAGAAACTACGTCGGGTCTTCTCGACATCCATACCGCAATATTTGAAAACGAAAGTTTTCAACCAGTGCGTCCTACCTAAGAGTGTCCACGACTCACGGTAGGGCTGGTCCACCAGTTCAAAGTCGCTCAGCGAGCTATGGAAAGAGCTATGTGAGGAGTCTCTCTGAAGGATAGGATTCATTATGAATACATCCGACAGAGAACCAAGTTATCGACATAGCTCAAAGAATTAGCAAGCTGAAGTGGCAGTGGGCTGGCCATATCTCGCGAAGAAACGACAACCGTTGGGATAAACGTGTTCTTGAGTGGAGACCGCGACTCGGTAAGGTACTAAGGTAAGGTTTATTAGATAGTCAGATAGTCATTTTATTGGTAATTTTTTTTACAAGTCATTTCACATTATATTTAGTACATATTAACAGATAGGTACCTACTAATAAATGCAGTGTAAAATCAAATATACTTAGACAAAAAGGAAATGCACAAACATTAGTACAACTCAAAAATCTTTATCAACATTCATATTCAGATTCATACCTACTTATTAATTAAAGGTCATTCATATTCAGATTCATTTTAATTCAGCAGTAAATAATTGTTAGCCATTTGTGTTTTCTTTTCTGGAATTAAATACATAGAGTAAACGAGTTCTTGAGTGGAGATCGCGATTCACTAAGCGTAATGTATGACGCCCTTCAGCATGGTGGGATGGCGATCTGCGAAGGACTGCAGACTACCATACTAAAATGTGGCAAAATGAAGACAGGGCGTTATAGCAATTATAGGTCTCATTATATATACCTAGGGTAGGCATAATTATTTCCAGCAGAGCATTGATTTTTGCAATCGAAGAGTTCATAATATGAAAATTAAAAACTTGCTGCAAACCCCTTCTGAGCTTTAAAAAAGTGGTTGAATTTAATTTATCGCTAAAATAAACATATGGCTCCTAACAGCTTCCTAAAAGTATATTCCGTACAATATGTATCTCTCTCTATTCTGTCTACCTTCTGTACCAACCGAACAAAGGAGGTTGGTTTCAATCCTGACCCCTAACCTGAAACTAACCTCTAGAATTGAAACCTCTTTTGTATTGTGCCGCCATTTGCAATGAAGAGAACCTATGGAAATTAAATTATTCTGCCGATGTTCAAAAAATATTTTTTTTTCTTCTGTAAATATTATGGAAAAACTGAAAATGCAAAGTTCCTTAGGATTTTAAGACGATTCGAACGATATATTCAGTATCGTTCTTCAAATTTTTGGGACAGGCCATAAGGGATTCTTGCCATTGTTCTTTCATCTAAACAACTTATGTAGTTACGGAGATTACCTATAACAAACATTCACACAGACTTTCCCAATTATTATAATAGTAAGGTAAGATAGTAAGGTAAGACTTGGACCAAAAGTAGAAAGCGCCGGCCAATGAAAAAAAAAAAGAAATATTTCGGTAGAACATAACGTCTCGATAATTTTTAGCTATGGCTGCTATGCTGTGCTATTATTATTTAAGTGGTTAAATGAGGTCAAAAATTCGTAATTTTTGATATCGATTTTTGAAAAATCGATATTTCAGTAACTAACCAAATGAGTAATCTACTACCTCTACATAAAAATAAGTCGGGTTTTCCTTCCTGACGCTATAACTCCAGAACGCACGAACCAATTTCCACGGTTTTGCATTCGTTGGAAAGGTCTCGGGCTCCGTGAGGTTTATAGTAATGTATAATAAAACCGTGCGAAGCCGGGGCGGGGCGCTAGTTTTTTATAAGGATATCTATGACTTAAATGAAATGTCCCCTTTTAAGTGCACAATTCATTTATTTCGAGGTACTTTCACTGACCTTATACACAAATCTATCTTATCATAATCCTATCTTCCTTATCTATCTTATCTTCGAGACCTTCCGCCGGAGGCCTAATTGACACTTCTTGGTGTCTTGCAAAGCACATGTACCTACCATACCATCAAGTTTTAGATTATACCCAGAAAATAAGGTCCATACACCACATCGTTATAATTAAAATAGGGGTGATTTACTCTCATTCGGGCATTATTTTTTGAAGGGACCTATCGTTGCTGGTACCTATAGAGTCAGTGTTTTTTCAATTATTTATACTGTACTATAAATTTTATTAAATTTTTATTAAAGGTGTAATAATTAAGTTGTTAAACTTATAAATTGTGCATATATTTACTAAAATATATTTCATATATTTTGGTAATAGTTTAGTAGTAGTTTTTTAATTACATAACTTTAATAGCGAAGAAGGGGAAATGAAACATAATTTAGATTAAACATTAGATGAAATTTATTTAGTCCGGTCAATTTAGACATTCGAAGCTACATAAATTCCCCTTCATTTTTCACGATTTTCATCAAAACGGTAAGTTTTATCATAAAAAATATCGAAAAAAATTGTAAATTATCTACAAAAAATGGTTAGGTTCAGTTCGGTTCGGTTCGGTTCGTTAGGTTAGGTTAGGTTAGGTTAGGTTAGTTTAGGTTAGGCTAGGTTCGGTTAGGTTAGGTTAGTTTAGATTAGGTTAGGTTAGGTTAGGTTAGGTTAGGTTAGGCTAGGTTCGGTTAGGTTCGGTTTGGTTCGGTTCGGTTCGTTAGGTTAGGTTAGGTTAGGTTAGGTTAGGTTAGGTTAGGTTAGGTTAGGTTAGGTTAGGTTAGGTTAGGTTAGGTTAGGTTAGGTTAGGTTAGGTTAGGTTAGTTTAGGTTAGGTTAGGCTAGGTTCGGTTAGGTTCTTTTAGGTTCGGTTCGGTTCGGTTCGGTTCGTTAGGTTAGGTTAGGTTAGGTTAGGTTAGGTTAGGTTAGGTTAGGTTAGGTTAGTTAGGTAAAGTTAGGTTAGGTTAGGTTCCACGACTGGTGGACTAACCTAATTAATTTACCGGAATAACATTATTTCGTCTGCCGTTGGCTGTCAGCAGGGCGACCCTCTTGGTCCGGCCATATTCAGCCTTGCCATTCATCCAATAATTCAACGTCTTCAATCCAAGCTCAATGTTTGGTATTTGGATGACGGAACTTTAGGTGGAGAAGTGGACACCGTTTTTAATGATTTAAAAATCATCACAGATGAATTTCGACAAATAGGTTTAGAATTGAATTTTTCAAAGTGCGAGCTTTTTATTTCGGACTCTTGTGTAGACAAAAACAATATCATTGCAAAATTTAACAGTTTGGCCCCTAACATTACAGTTATAGATAAATGTTCACTTCGTCTCCTAGGTTCACCAATTCTTGATGAGTCTTTTCGGCCATTTGTAGATGAGAAAATTCAAAATTTCAACAAAACTTCAGACAGACTTCTCAAAATTAACAGCCATATGGCTTTTACTATTATTCGGTTTTGCCTGTTTGTACCTAAATTTACGTATTCTTTAAGATGTAGTCACCTGTGGAAACACAGCGAGCTATTGGAAAGCTTAGACAACATAATAAAGAATACTTTATCGTCGGTTTTGAATATTGATTTGGATGACAAGGCGTGGTCGCAGGCCTCCCTGCCTGTCAAATTGGGAGGCTTAGGTATTCGCAAAATTTCCAGTGTAGCCCTACCAGCGTTCCTATCTTCCGTCTACAGCACTAGTTCTTTAGTTGAAAAAATTTTAAACACGTCTGATTTGGTCCGATCACAAATTTCTTTCAGAATTTCATATTTAGACGAAGCTAGTACGGCTTGGCATAGTGCTTGTCCCGATGCTGCTCCTCCAAAATCTCTTTCGTCCCAACGGCAATGGGACGGGCCTTTGTGTGAGTTGACACGGAATTGTTTGTTACAAACGTGCTCCAGCTCGGCAGATCGTGCCCGTCTCCTAGCCGTTTCTAAATGGGAGTCAGGACATTGGCTGCAAGCACTTCCTTCTTAAAACACTGGCACTTTATTGGATCCCGCTACTTTCCGTATCGCAACATGTATTCGGTTGGGTGCAAGGTGTTGTGCGCCTCATCAATGCCAGTGCGGTACTGCAGTCGAACAGCTTGGTCATCACGGATTATCGTGTACTAGGGCCGCTGGTCGGATATCTCGTCATGCCAGCCTTAATGACATCATCCGGCGGGCCTTTGTCAGCGCTAACGTACCAGCTATTCTCGAACCGAATGGTCTGTTCCGTGACGATGGCAAGAGGCCCGACGGTATGACACTAGTCCCATAGGAGTTGGGGAGGCCCATTGTGTGGGACGCTACATGCGTCGACACACTTGCACCTTCCCATCTTTCAAGGACATCCACTAGGGCTGGTGCGGCGGCAGATCTGGCCGAGGATCTCAAGAGGTGTAAATATGCAGGTCTCGACAGAACCTACGCATTTGCTCCCCTTGGATTCGAGACCCTAGGTCCGTGGGGTACCGAGGCTCTCCGGGTTTTTAAAAAATTATCTGAGCGTCTGGTCGATGCGACGCGTGACCCGAGAGCTGGTGAATATCTGGCTCAGCGCATCAGCATTGCCATACAGCGTGGTAATGCAGCCAGTGTCTTGGGGACGCTTCCGACTGGTATTGACATGGATCAATTGAGCTACCTTTAGACTGTTTGCAACCGTCTGCAGTTAGCTCAATGGTTTCAATTGTAAATACTAGTTGTAATTTTTCTATTCCTTTGCTTGTAATTTTAGTTGTTAATAAAGGATTACCTAAATTAACCTAACCTAACCTAACCTAACCTAACCTAACCTAACCTAACCTAACCTAACCTAACCTAACCTAACCTAACCTAACCTAACCTAACCTAACCTAACCTAACGAACCGAACCGAACCGAACCTAACCGAACCTAGCCTAACCGAACCGAACCGAACCTAACCATTTTTTGTATATAATTTTATGATTTACAATTTTTGTCGATATATTTTTATGATAAAAATTAACGTTTTGATGAAATACATAGCCATAGATATAATTTTTGACCTCATTTAACCACTCAAATAATAATGCTCAAAATACCAATAAAATATCAATACCATTAATGGACTTATTTAAACGAACGTTTTTAATGTAGTCGTTAGTTATTCCTTAATAAATAAATAAACTAGATCCATTACTATCTTAGTAAGTAAGTAAAGTAATATTTATTCAAAGAAAGGTTAACAATTTTATATACTTAAGACTATTGTACAGTTAAAATATTTTAAAATTAAGTATGTCTAATTGTATGTCTATTTGATTGGCTACGGCCCCACACTAGGCTCAGGGCCCGTGTAGTATCTTGGAAGAAACATATTGAGTCGACCTGTAAAAAAATGGCGAAAGTAATTTACGCGCTTAAGCAACTTAGACCCATTTCTTTAGATATTCAAATTCAAAAT
Organism: Eupithecia centaureata; assembly: GCA_944547425.1. NCBI lineage: Eukaryota > Metazoa > Arthropoda > Insecta > Lepidoptera > Geometridae > Eupithecia > Eupithecia centaureata. Next base: position 62,974 of record OX155695.1, on the reverse strand, counting down.
GCTTTATTTCCTTAAGACCTTACAGGACACTTGGACACATAAAGCTCTGAAAGACATATATTACGCATATATTTACTCAATTATGTCTTATGGTATCATTTTATTTGGGAGCTCTACAGATTACGAATGTATACTTAAATTACAAAAGCGTGCCATAAGAGTATTAATGAAAGCGAAATACAGAGAGTCAAAAACCTTCGGATATTAGCATCAGTAGCGGTATTCATAAAAAAAATAATTTGAAAGAATATACAATCGGAGGCGAAAGTAGCAAACGTGCCACGCTGCAGAAAATAATGCTAGAGCCGATTCACCATCGACTGAAAATCGCAAAACGGCTCCCTAAAATAATGGGCCAAAAGCTATTTAATAACAAGCTCCCGATAGATCTTAAACTTACTAAAAGTGAAATTTTTTGCTTGACAAGACGCTATATACCTCTAGTATTAAAGAGTTTTTAGATAACGACCACAGCAAGTACGAAATAAAATCAACTAAACTAAAACTGATGGGTAACATCACTTAATCTAATAGTAGAGTCCTAATTTTAAGAAATTATATTTTTATTATAATAATAAACCATAGATACATATGTTATAAAATTTTGACGAGTCATAGCCTGATCATTTAATTTTAAGTACCTAAATACTTTTATTTTATGTATGATGTGTGACAATAAATGATCTGAATCTGAATCTGTACTAGCTTTGTTATAAAAGCTTAGGACGATTTTTTTCTCCAATTCGAAAACCACAGTTGTGTACTAAAATGAAGGATTTCAAATAAGTAATACAAAGAAAACAATATAAGGATCCATCGAAAACATAAAAAAAATACAATACGTCGCGTCACAAAATCACTCGATCAATCTCAGTACGAGAGGAACCGCAGTTTCGGACATTTGGTTCATGCACTCGGCCGAGCGGCCGGTGGTGCGAAGCTACCATCCGCGGGATTATGCCTGAACGCCTCTAAGGCCGAAGCCAGCCTAGCCGAATCCGGCAAGGATATGCTCACTGTGGAGCCCCGAGAGTCGGGAGGCTCTAAACAATGTGACTTTACTAGTTGCGCTTTACTTCGTAAGGCGTGACGTCGAAGCCCATTTGGACCGCGGAGATCGGTGCGTACGGTTTAACACGTGCACCACGGCTCCTTCTGGTTCGGATATAACTCAGTTCGATGTCGGGGCTCGGAATAGTCTGTAGACGACTTACGTTCCTGGCGGGGTGTTGTGGTCGGTAGAGCAGCGTCGTGCTGCGATCTGTTGAGACTCAGCCCTACGCCAGGTGATTCGTCCGAGGACGAGTTTTTTTTTTAATTTTTATAGTATTGTTATTCTATGAACATGTAAAACGGCAAGGTCCGAGTCTAACTTTACTAACTTAACTAACATTACTAACTTTACTAACTATACTAACATTACTCATTTTAACATTACTAACTTTAACATTACTAACTTTACCAACTTTACTAACATTACTAACTTTACTAACTTTAGGTACTAACTTTACTAACTTTACTAACATTACTAACTTTACTAACTACTAACTTTACTAACTTTACTAACTTTACTAACTTTAGGTACTAACTTTACTAACTTTACTAACTTTACTAACATTACTAACATTACTAACTTTAGGTACTAACTTTACTAACATTACTAACTTTACTAACTACGAATATACATTGTACCTGATGATGAACTTCGATTGCATGCAACCTTTAGACTGTTTTGAACGGTCTGCAGTTAGCTCGATTGTATATACTGGTTTTATTTTTTTCTATTCCGTTTATTTTTATACATTTTTTTAAATTTAGCTCTTGTTAGCTTGTTCTTGTAATTTTCAGTACTTTACTTATTTACCTTATAGAACTTCATTAGCAACGAAAATTATAATCAAAAAATGTATACCTACTTGTAAATATACAATTCAAATCATTGAGCTAACTACAGACGGTCGAAAACAGTCTAGAGGTATCTCAATTGTTTACTTTATTAATTTAAGAAAGGAAATAACAATCAAGGAATAGAACCTTATTAAAACTATTATTTACAATATTTTGGTAGGTTGAAAACAGTCTAGAGTTAGCTCAACTGAATGAAAGAATGGATGAAAACTCTTTATTATACTTAAATGTACCACAAAAAGGCTGAAAATGATACATAAAAATACTGAAGACTAAGTATAAATAAATAAATAATAATAAATAATTTCGGACAGTCCACACAGCATAATCCAGCCCAAGCTAAGCAGTTAAGATAGATAAGGGCGACCCTATCGCTAAAAGCGATCTCTTCCAGGCAACCTTTGGATGGATCGGATATAAAAGAACAATATAGACGGTGGTAGTTACATTAGATCTACTTCTCTAGATAGATGGAAAAGAAAAAAATACATACCCAATAAGCTTCCAATGTTATAAACTTACATAAACATGTAACTTTATATAGTTAGATAAATAATGTACCACACGTTCATGTGGTAATTCCGGGAAAAATGTATAAAATGTTACCTATGTGTTATTCCAGACTATGATCTATCTCTTTGCCAAATTTCATCCATATCCGTTCAGTAGTTTTTGCATGAAAGAGTAACAAATATCCATCTATCCATCCATACTTACAAACTTTCGCGTTTATAATATTACTAGCGACCCGCCCCGGATTCGCATATTCATTAAAATATGCAAATTTTAATATTTTTGAGATAAGCACATTAATGTAGTAAATACAATATCAATACAATATCGAGCTCGTATTTTTTTACCTGATTATGAGACTAGATGCCGTAAGTTCCACTTTCTTCCCACTCTTTAAACGCAGACAAGTGGCTGATTTGACTTACCTAATTATTATAGCAAACGGAACTGTTGATTGCCCAGAGCTTCTTGAGCAAATAGGACTGCGCACATGCACGCTTGCACCTATCGTAAGGACTAATTATAGGCAGAACGCATTTGTTTAGAGCTTCTAGCTCGTTTAACTCATTAGTACATGAAAACAGCAATATAGATTTATTCAACACCAGTTCAAGTAAGCTTAAACGCTTGCTTAATGATACATTTTTCGTTTTAGTTTGAGAAATTCTCTTGTTTGTGCTTGTACTTAGTATAAAAAACAATCTATTTTTCTTTTTTAGTTATTGTTATTGCTAGTAAGTCGTCAACTTAACTTCTTTGTTTAAGCAGTTTTACTAATAGGTTTATACACTTTTAATATATCTAGTTTTCTGTAATTTTTTTTTAAGTTAAAATTAATACCTATATGTCTACTTTCTGTAAATTCATCTCAAGTCAACAGATCTCAAGTTGCTGCTTTAATTTATTATTAGTGAAAACTTTTAATTGGCCTTAATTTAAAAATTCTTTGTATCTACTCATTGTCTAGCTGTAAGTTTTCCTAAAATTGTAAAAATAAAATAAAATAAATTTGAAGTATGTTTTTTGTTTTAATACAATAATACCTAAATTATGTCACAGTAACAGCTGTTTTCTGGAACGCAGATCATCTTAATAGTTAACTAATCAATGTTCAAATCTCTATTCAAGTGTCATTTGGGTTTCTCGAACATTGATTACGTACTTATATTTTGAAAAACAAAACTCTTGTCAAATAACATAATACGCTAATTAGGCCTGATTCTTTGTTCAAGCTCTTGTCAAATCAATAATTAACTAATCGGCGATTTTGCTCTAATTAGTTGAAATTATTACAACAATTTGCTGTATTTTTCCAAGTTCTAAACCGGGGTATAATACATAAAAAATCAACAGGTTGGTAATCCAAAAGCCATACACTACATAGTATAAACTAGAGTCGCTTTCTCTGTCCCTATGTCATTATGTCCCTTTGAACGCTTAAATCTTTAAAACTACGCAACAGATTTTGATGCAGTTTTTTTTAATAGATAGAGTGATTCAAGAGGAAGGTTTTTATGTATAATATAAAACCGTGCGAAGCCGGGGCGGGTCGCTAGTTTTCAAATAAAATGTAAATGTGACTAACATGATCAAAATCGTGACTTAACTGTTTTGTGACATACCTGTATTTTGTATACTCATGTGATTCACATTTATTGTAAAGCAGAGTTTACATGAAATTGTCATCATTTTATAAAAGAATAATAGATTTTTTTATGTTATAAAAGAAAACTTAAAGATATACTGAACTGAAAGAATGACAGTCGTAAGATGATCAATGATTAGTTACCTAATTATCATCTAATCAGCGTTCGTACACCCCGATTTGATTTGACCAGTGTGTTAAATTAATCGCTTTATCAACTGATTTACGATTTGAACAACGTTCTAGAAGCCGGCTGTTAGTGATGCAAAATGAATTGTGTATTTTAAACGACTTCGAAAAAGGAGGAGGTTCTCATGACGTATGCAAAGAATGATGGTAAGAATTTTCAGCTATCGTGCGTGTACACGTATCGCAAGGGTATCAACCGATAGCTCCTAAAATTTTCCCAAGAGTTTTGTACTTAGATTTTGACCTGACTTGGATATATTTAATTGATACTTTTATGGCTAAAACATAATAATTTATAAGCAAATCGACAAAACTTACTCATCTGAAAGTGAACTATCAGTGCTACTACCTATTGTACTTTTGTTTTCAATTGTACATATTTCAATGTTAATTATTGTATGTGTGTGCTAAATAAATGTTTTACCTATCTAACTACTGTTGTTGTTTGTAAATGAAGCCAAACTCATGTACCTAGGTATAATATTAGAATTTTTCCTGAAATAAAAATTACTTATTATGTACCTAACTTATTTGAAACCTACAAATTGAGATAGGCAGTGCTTGCGTATTGACTTTTGGGCGCTATTTTGACTCTCCTTTAGCTAGTACCTCGTATTTTGCAGTGCAGGTAGATTCGGTCGCCGCCACCCGTCGATTACCTGGAGCGGGCCGCTCGGTAATTTTCCTCAGTTTTGGTCTCTATTACCATGCAGCCCTTAACTAGGTTTCAAATAAGTTAGGTACATAATAAGTAATTTTTATTTCAGGAAAAATTCTAATATTATGTAGCCTGTAACTTATTTGAAACCTACAAATTGAGACCTGTTTATTTTCGCATGGTGGCGGTAGATTAGGTAATAAAAAGTATAAGCCAACTGTGACTTCAAAATAATTTATTTCCAACAAAGGTAAGTGAATAACACAATGTGTAAACATCCTAGTATACTCATAATCAATCTTAAGCAAATAATGTAACCAAGCTACAATTAAAGTAAATCATATTTATTTACAGATACTCATTACAAAGGTGAAAAATTATTAGCTAGACACGGTGTGTTTGTGGATATAAATGGTTTCACAGGACGTTTGTAAAAACGCATAAGTGTGTTGGAAGATGTCCAGTTTCCACGAGCTAAAATATCTTCCAAGGGCATTTCATTAATCCAGTTCAAAGATGCCACTGCTGACCTTATCGAACCAGGTGAGTCTTGAATTCCAGCATCCACCAAGACTGTTTTAACCCAGCCAGCGATGATTGTCCGACTTGCAGGCTTGGGCTTTCCTCTTGTTGAGACAAATAGACTGTCTATATTACCACCCTCCAGACGTCTTTGTTCTGAAATTTGTATCAGTTTTTTAATCCAAAAAACAGGGTCGATTTTCCAGTTATCCCCAGATAAAAGTAGCCAACCTGATTGCTTGTGATATATTGTATCTGTTTTTGATCCAAAGAGTGGCCAAAATGTTACAGAACCATCAGCGATAATACATTTATCTTCTTTTACAGATAATAACGTCAGGTCGTGAACTCTTCTTCCCGAGGCAAGAAGGAGTAATGTGGCACATCGTCGAGAAGCTTCAAACAAACTGTCCAGCCTGGGTTCTGATTGCAGTAGCCACTCTATAACTACCTGCGGATTCCACACTGGTGGCTTGACTTTATTTTTTGCTGCAGATTTATTAGCTAACCCTCTCAATGTTTGCTTTACTAATACGTTAGAGCTTAGTTTTTCATCTGATTCTGGTTTACAAAATGATGATACAACAGATTTATGTACCAGTATTGTTTTGTAGCTTAAGCCTTCCACTGTGTGTAAATGAATTAAATATTTTGCGAGGCCTTGGCCTCCTGGTGTCTTGTTATTTATCCCATATTCCTTACACCATTTTAACCAACGAGCCCAGGCAGGTTTGTATGTTTTTAGTGTGCTAGGTCTCCAGCTAGATTCGATGACATTTATTTCTGAAGGAGTCCAGTTACCTAAGATATCATCCCACCCCGACATTTCCATGCCTCTAATACAAGCTTGTTTACCTGCGCAGGGGGTAAGTTCGATCTCGTGTCTATCAGCACTGATTCCAGGTTCTTTATGGTGAATGGAGGGGCTATTGCTCTTTTCTTTAGGTCTGTCCTCCAAAACACGTTCTTCCATCTCGGACAAATCACTATATACGTACCCTTGGCCTCGTTCAGAAATGATAGGACTTTGTACATTAGGCATGGTGGTGGGAATATCCACGCCAACTTGTGAACCCAAACCTGACTGAATACATCGTGGGCTATAGCTTGTTGATCCTTCAAGTCTAGAGCTACATACCTTGCTACTACATGTGCTCTTCTGGATGCCATCAGGTCCACCTGTGGGGTCCCCCACTTCTCGAAGATCAGCTGACAAGCCTGAGGTAACAGGTGCCACTCCGCTAGAGCCTTGTACCTGGAAAGACTGTCGGCCACACCATTGAGGGTTCCTGGAAGGTAGCTGGTTATTAGATTGATGTTGTATAGTTCTAAGAAATGGTAAATCATTCTTGTCAACTGCATCAGAGCGATCGATTTTGTGCCGCCTTGTCTCCGCAGAAATGCTAAGGCCGTTCGATTGTCGCTTTGAACGAGAACGGTCCTGTTGCTGCAATCTAGCGCTACATTTCTGTGGGTAAGTACTTTGTAAACAACCAGTAACTCTTTTAGATTCGAATGATATTGTAGCTCTTCGGGCAACCATGGACATTGAATGTGAACGCCGTTGACATACGCTCCCCAGCCGCTCGCTGAAGCGTCTGTAATTATATGGAAGGAAACTGCGGCCGGCCAAATTTCGCTTGTTGTGAATGTATTTTGAAGCCACCATTTGAGGTCGTCTTTGGCAGCAGGGCTCAGTGGAACTGCTACACCCATTTTTAGGGCCTGGTTTAGGCACGACTGAATGTTGCGGTATCTCAGCATCCCGTGGTTTATTACAAAGCTGGAAAACTGTAGAGTTCCCATAATCTTTTGTAGATCTAATAGAGATAAGTTCTTTAACCCTTGAATGTGAAGAAGTTGATTTTTTAGTGAAATTACCTTTTTTGCTGGAAGGCTTTTTTGATTTAGCCGGGTGTTCCAGTGTATTCCAAGAAACTCTATTTCTTGTGCGGGTATATTGGACGACTTTCTCTTGTTTATTACCCATCCGAGCTTGGTCATAAGATCGATGGCCTGTTTCATATGTTCTTGAAGAACTTGAGGAGACTGATTCACCAGGAGAAAGTCGTCCAAGTACACTACGACTCTTATTCCTTTTTCTCTGAGCTTTTGCGCTACCCAGTTGGACAGGGTCGCGAACGTCCGTGGTGAGCTTGCTAATCCGAATGCCAGGCAGGTCATCTGGTACGTGGTTCCGTTGAAAATGAACCTCAGAAATCGACGGTGCGATCTCGCAATTGGTACATGAAAATAGGCCTGATGTAAGTCTATTTTCATCATGAAATCTCTGGCTTGCAAGAAATGAGGTATTTTCTGCATATTTATTAACCGGAATTTCTTTGGTTGCAGGTAAAAGTTTAAAGCTTTGAGGTTTAGAACCGGTCTTTGTGTACCGTCTGATTTTTTTACAGGAAACATCGTTGAGATAAAACCAGGGTTCCGTGGAGCTACTTCGATCACTGATTCTTCCAACATATGTCGTATCTCCTCCTTTAGCTCTAGAGACGATAACATTTGCGTTTGATTTTGGTAAACAAGTCGCAACGGTGGTTTTTGCATGAAGGGTATTCGGTAACCCTGTATAATTTTTAAAATGTGAGCTGGAGCTCCCATGGACTGCCAGATAGGATGGAAATGGCGCAATTGACCGGCTTTGAAAATTACGGCATAGTCATTGTTTTCGTTGGTTGTCTCTTGGTCGTTGATGAGATTTGTTCTTCGCATTGGAATACGGTCGTTTTCCTGCGATTGACTTGCCTTTACCAGAAGCGGGAGCTTGCTGGTTTCGATTCGAGTGGTTGTACCCTCGAAAGGACACCGCGGGGTCGGTTGACCGCCTTGGTGCGGCCTGGTTGCCCTCGGCAGGCACGTACGGCCGGTTGTGCGAGACCTGGCTACCCTCGGCAGGTAGGAATGGTCTTCGAAACACCTTAGAGCCCCCTCCTAGTTTGCACACGGCTTCACTGAATTCCTTCGCCTGGAAGACATGTTCGCAGCTAGGAGGTATTTTTCTTAAAATGGCTTTGTTATATTTATCTTTAACAGCGGACAGGACATTTTCTCTTCTATGCTCTATTATATTTGCTCGCCTTCCGCAAACCATCTGTAGCAGATCTTTCGACACGGACATGTAAGGACACGTGTTGGAGAACAGCTCGTGAACTTTGGACGTCAACGAAGCCCTTGTCAACTGTGTGTCGCTGTCGGCGCTCCAGGCTAGCAGATCTTTTAGTGCGCTCTGCAAAGATTCTTTTTGTGTGATAAGCATGTTCGTCAGAGCTCCGAAACTTTGGTCAAGTGACCTAGATTGGCAGAATTTAGATTCAAAAGCCATAAGCTCATCATTCATCGCCAGATTGGTGAATGCTGGCGAAGAAATATATTTTTTCTGAACATCCGTATAACGAACGCTATTCCATTCTACACTATCAAAGTGTTGTATTTTACGCAGGTGATTGAGCTTAGATTCCGCAGTACGCTTGACAGTTTCCGACGTAACCGTGCAATCATCCCATTCGAAGTCTGGTTCAACGGGTTTAATCAGACCTGAGGCCACTGAGTCATCATCTTTTAGGTTATCCAACAGGCCTTCATTGTCGCACGTAGGTTTTTGCACCTCGTGGTAATTTCTAGTCAATAGATATTTAAGCTCGCTAACCTGCTTTTGGAGAAAATCCAGCCTCTGATCAGCCACGTCATCCCTCGTACAGGGGCGTTTTGGTGTCAGTTGCACGCTGGTGTTCTCGTCGTCGCCATCATCGTCGCTGCTACTGTAAAGTCGCCGAGGTCGCTTGTAGTTGATCTTCCTCCTGACGCCACTCGTCCCTGGAACCGGAGAGTCATACTCCCGTGCTTCGTTGTTACTCATATTTCCGCTAAAACCAAAAGCACAAGGATTAATATTTGAAACACTTTACTGCAATAATTTACTTACAGTTTGTCTTGAGTTTACTTGAGGAATAAATCCAAAAATACCGAACGACTTCGTCGTTTTGTTGCACCCAACTAGTCGTAACGAAAGACAAACGCCAACTGAGGAAAATTACCGAGCGGCCCGCTCCAGGTAATCGACGGGTGGCGGCGACCGAATCTACCTGCACTGCAAAATACGAGGTACTAGCTAAAGGAGAGTCAAAATAGCGCCCAAAAGTCAATACGCAAGCACTGCCTATCTCAATTTGTAGGTTTCAAATAAGTTACAGGCTACATAATAATAATTTTTACATAGTAAAAAACAAAGTCGCTTTTTCTGTCCCTATTTCCCTTTGACTGCTTTAATCTTTAAAACTACACAATGGATTTTGATGCGGTTTTTTTAATACATACCTCTAGATAGAGTGATTCAAGAGGAAGGTTTATACGTATAATAAAACCGTCGAAGCCGGGGCGGGTCGCTAGTTAGTTATAAAATAATAACTCAATCAAATTGGAGACAAATATGTTAATACCTAGGCACCTACTAATTCAAATGTTTGGTTCCAATCCAGGGATGTACTGTAGCTATCAAGTCTATCCAATTTCCTCCAAGGTACGAAAGAATGATGGCAAGAATTTTGAGCTATCGTGTACATCGATCGCAAGGGTACCAATCGATAGCTCCTGAAATTCTAATTAAAACTGCATATTTGGTTTTGCAAGAATTTTTGCAGGAAAAATTAAATTAATTTTTGAAAATGTGGATGAATAGCAAAATAATGACTAAAACTTGGGTGATGAGCACTCCGAGATCCGCCATTTTGTTTTTGACGTTGACGTTTACTTGATTGTCAAACTATCAAAAATGTCAAAAGTGATTTGTTTGCAAACTAAAACAAACAAATTGCAAGTGGTTTCAATATAAGTTTTGTTTAGTTTCAGTTTAGAGTTAATGATATAGTTACAAACTTAGATTTTGGCCTGATTTCGATTTAATTAATTGATAGGGAGAGTTTATTTTCGTTCGGTCATATTAATATGGCTATACATAATAATAATGCAAATCGACGAAACTTACGCATCATATGAAAATGAACTATCAGTGCTACTATTGTCCTTTTGTTTTAAATTGTATCTCAATGATAATTGTATGTGTGTGTCTGTAGAAATAAATAAATGTTTGAATGATGATGAATCTGTCTACTGTTATAGTTTGTAAATGATGGCATACTTATGTTCGTAGGTATAATATCAATTAGTAGGTAGATAGAGTATTAAGCATAAAATAATAACACAATTAAATCTAACTAATATTTTAATACTCAGGGGGTATACCTACTCTAGGTACCTTCTCTATCCAACATCCTCCAAGGTAGGTACGAGAAGCTCAGTTGAAGTCCTGCTAAATATGAGATAAAGGCACCATAATGTAATTTACATATGTAAACCTGGTTATTGCCGTAAAAAGTTATTTGCCGATAATGTACATGAAATGCCCTAGAAATAGTTGAATTGACTTAAATCAGTAGTTGCCTATTATAATTGGTTATTTCAATGGGGTCGGTAAATAGAAAAGAAGTTACCTGCAGAACAACACATCTTACATCAGACTTTAAAAGTAATATTACGGAGGTTAGAGTAATTCCCGGAGTGTAATTTTGAGAAAAGTTCTAGGTATTTGTTGTACAGAGGCTACTGAAATATTTATTCAATTTGTGTATATACTACAACAAGATAAAGCACTGGGTGGGCAATGGACGCTTGAATATTTGTATCTCGGTCAGAAATCAGTTTTTTTTACATTTCACACATCAAAGTCTAGTTTTTTTATCACTACATAGTATAATATAAAGTTGCTTTCTCTGTCCCTATGTCATTATGTCCCTTTGAACGCTTAAATCTTTAAAACTACGCAACGGATTTTGATGCGGTTTTTTTTAATAGATAGAGTGATTCAAGAGGAAGGTTTATACGTATAATATAAAACCGTGCAAAGTCGGGGCGGGTCGCTAGTTATTAATAAATGAACCTGCTACTAAATTATCGTGAATTAAATACTATGAACGTAATTGTAGGTATATTATGAGTATTAAATGTAGGGTACTAAGGTAAGTTGTTCCGGGACCGATCGTCATAGATGGCCACCTTCTTGAAATTGTTTCCGAGTAGATACACTTACCTTGGGCAAATTGTGCAGTTAGGTAAAAACTATTTTGAGAAGGAGGCCAAGAGGAGGATCCAGCTAGGCTGGGCAGCATTTGAGAAACTACGTCGGGTCTTCTCGACATCCATACCGCAATATTTGAAAACGAAAGTTTTCAACCAGTGCGTCCTACCTAAGAGTGTCCACGACTCACGGTAGGGCTGGTCCACCAGTTCAAAGTCGCTCAGCGAGCTATGGAAAGAGCTATGTGAGGAGTCTCTCTGAAGGATAGGATTCATTATGAATACATCCGACAGAGAACCAAGTTATCGACATAGCTCAAAGAATTAGCAAGCTGAAGTGGCAGTGGGCTGGCCATATCTCGCGAAGAAACGACAACCGTTGGGATAAACGTGTTCTTGAGTGGAGACCGCGACTCGGTAAGGTACTAAGGTAAGGTTTATTAGATAGTCAGATAGTCATTTTATTGGTAATTTTTTTTACAAGTCATTTCACATTATATTTAGTACATATTAACAGATAGGTACCTACTAATAAATGCAGTGTAAAATCAAATATACTTAGACAAAAAGGAAATGCACAAACATTAGTACAACTCAAAAATCTTTATCAACATTCATATTCAGATTCATACCTACTTATTAATTAAAGGTCATTCATATTCAGATTCATTTTAATTCAGCAGTAAATAATTGTTAGCCATTTGTGTTTTCTTTTCTGGAATTAAATACATAGAGTAAACGAGTTCTTGAGTGGAGATCGCGATTCACTAAGCGTAATGTATGACGCCCTTCAGCATGGTGGGATGGCGATCTGCGAAGGACTGCAGACTACCATACTAAAATGTGGCAAAATGAAGACAGGGCGTTATAGCACTTATAGGTCTCATTATATATACCTAGGGTAGGCATAATTATTTCCAGCAGAGCATTGATTTTTGCAATCGAAGAGTTCATAATATGAAAATTAAAAACTTGCTGCAAACCCCTTCTGAGCTTTAAAAAAGTGGTTGAATTTAATTTATCGCTAAAATAAACATATGGCTCCTAACAGCTTCCTAAAAGTATATTCCGTACAATATGTATCTCTCTCTATTCTGTCTACCTTCTGTACCAACCGAACAAAGGAGGTTGGTTTCAATCCTGACCCCTAACCTGAAACTAACCTCTAGAATTGAAACCTCTTTTGTATTGTGCCGCCATTTGCAATGAAGAGAACCTATGGAAATTAAATTATTCTGCCGATGTTCAAAAAATATTTTTTTTTCTTCTGTAAATATTATGGAAAAACTGAAAATGCAAAGTTCCTTAGGATTTTAAGACGATTCGAACGATATATTCAGTATCGTTCTTCAAATTTTTGGGACAGGCCATAAGGGATTCTTGCCATTGTTCTTTCATCTAAACAACTTATGTAGTTACGGAGATTACCTATAACAAACATTCACACAGACTTTCCCAATTATTATAATAGTAAGGTAAGATAGTAAGGTAAGACTTGGACCAAAAGTAGAAAGCGCCGGCCAATGAAAAAAAAATGAAATATTTCGGTAGAACATAACGTCTCGATAATTTTTAGCTATGGCTGCTATGCTGTGCTATTATTATTTAAGTGGTTAAATGAGGTCAAAAATTCGTAATTTTTGATATCGATTTTTGAAAAATCGATATTTCAGTAACTAACCAAATGAGTAATCTACTACCTCTACATAAAAATAAGTCGGGTTTTCCTTCCTGACGCTATAACTCCAGAACGCACGAACCAATTTCCACGGTTTTGCATTCGTTGGAAAGGTCTCGGGCTCCGTGAGGTTTATAGTAATGTATAATAAAACCGTGCGAAGCCGGGGCGGGGCGCTAGTTTTTTATAAGGATATCTATGACTTAAATGAAATGTCCCCTTTTAAGTGCACAATTCATTTATTTCGAGGTACTTTCACTGACCTTATACACAAATCTATCTTATCATAATCCTATCTTCCTTATCTATCTTATCTTCGAGACCTTCCGCCGGAGGCCTAATTGACACTTCTTGGTGTCTTGCAAAGCACATGTACAGACAGCTTCACTAATTGGTATCCCCCTCACAGAATATGCAGTAGTGTGTATTCAGTAGCACGCAGGTTCAAACCTTTTAACATAAAAATAATTGATTATAGTTTACAAATTTCTCGATAATTTCGTGTTTTGTTTTGTTATAAATTTTATTCAATTACTTAATCAGAAAACTAAGATTTTTTCAATACCTTTCTTAATTTCTATCGGTACGCACGAGTAACTATGCTAAATTTCGAGACATACTCATATGTAACGTTGGTGTAGTGGTAGAAGTAGCCGAGTTAATCTTGCTTCTAATCGCAAGACCCGTGTTCGATCCCCGAGATTTATCGATTAGATATCATTTTTATATTTGCCAGTTTTTATTTTTGTCTATTCTTGTGAATAGTGAAGTCATTGTTTATTAGTATCAATGTAATGATTGAAAAATAAAACACAATTTTAGGTAAGTAAACACACTTTTTCTATTTCAAAATTTATGACTACATAACAAAACAAAATAAACATAATTAGTAGCATAGATTGTTTGTTTGTCTTAGACATTTTTTATTTTATAATCAAGCTTATTTATAAGTAGTTCCCTATCCTGATAAATAATGTTCCATTTGCGATTTAGTACTCGAGAATACACATGTTTTCATTAGATTTTTGTTTACTTTTCTAATCTAATGAATTAAACAATTTGAATCTCCTGTAAATCGTGGAACATAGTTTAATCAGGTAGGTTTGAAAATATATATGAGGTCAAAGGGTGTTTTTCTATTATTTATTTTTTGTAGTCTGTTTCTCATCTGTGTAACCTCTTGCTCTAAGTTATGCTTGGACCTCAATTAATTCGAATGCCAATTTAAAACCATTTGACCCCACATATTTTCTCAGACTTAGGTCCGGACTTTTAGCTAGCTAGGAATAACAGTAATGTCTTCTTAAAAGTAAAATCATTCAGAAACCATTCGCGTACGATGCGCTGCACAACTATAATGGACAAAGTAAATTTGTCCCTCTGGATACACGATCCGCACAGAAAGTAACATGACTTCCTTCAACACTGTCAAATATTGTTCGCCATTCATACTCCCAGTCATTTCTTCTATTTTCCGGGAACCATAGAAGACCCCAATAACCTAAAAATAACAATTTAATCAATTGATGCTTGTTTTTAGGTGTGTGGGATAAAATACAAATAATTTATTTGCATTGGTCAAATACTATGTTGTTTGTTTGTTTTGTTTTAAAAAGATAAGAATAAGATGAAATAATCTTTGATAAATGTAATTGGATTCGTTGAGAATTATCACTTACCTACCTACTTTTATAATTTATTCTGTTGTTCCACTCCTGTTGTTTTTTCTGCCAATTCTTCTTACATTCACATCCATCTCGGATTTAAATTTACGACCTCATAAGCGCAGGGTTTGAATCTGTAAGATAACAAATCAACAATATATTATGCAGTTAAAGATAACAAGGTTTTACTAAAAAGATATAAGTAGGAAATTTACCGTTATTCCAAGCTGACGTGCAATCTTCTTATTACTTATTTGCTGTTCGATAATAACCGGGATCTTAGTTCTCACAAAATTCCTGATATGCAACATTTCCTTCAATATTCTTTAATTCCACCAAAAACATAAATAAAAACAACCAAGTAAACACTCGAATTGAGAATGGCAGTAACCTTTTCTTCGTTCACCAAGATTGTATTTAGATCTACCCTCATCTTTTTTCTTATCCAGATATCGTAAATAAAATCCGCTGCCGAACATAAATAACACAAAATTTCGAGCTTTCGATAACTAGTTCATTAGCTTAGTTGTTTAGTGAAGTGGTTAAATGTCATGCGAGCGATTGGATGCCTGGTTCGAACCCCACTTGATGATACAATTTTTGTTTCTTAGAATTTGAGTAAAAGGTTAGTAAATCGGTCGGACGACAAATGTAAACTTTAGCTATTTGAGGGGTTACCAATTAGTGATTCTGTCTGTACCTACCATACCATCAAGTTTTAGATTATACCCAGAAAATAAGGTCCATACACCACATCGTTATAATTAAAATAGGGGTGATTTACTCTCATTCGAGCATTATTTTTTGAAGGGACCTATCGTTGCTGGTACCTATAGAGTCAGTGTTTTTTCAATTATTTATACTGTACTATAAATTTTATTAAATTTTTATTAAAGGTGTAATAATTAAGTTGTTAAACTTATAAATTGTGCATATATTTACTAAAATATATTTCATATATTTTGGTAATAGTTTAGTAGTAGTTTTTTAATTACATAACTTTAATAGCGAAGAAGGGGAAATGAAACATAATTTAGATTAAACATTAGATGAAATTTATTTAGTCCGGTCAATTTAGACATTCGAAGCTACATAAATTCCCCTTCATTTTTCACGATTTTCATCAAAACGGTAAGTTTTATCATAAAAAATATCGAAAAAAATTGTAAATTATCTACAAAAAATGGTTAGGTTCAGTTCGGTTCGGTTCGGTTCGTTAGGTTAGGTTAGGTTAGGTTAGGTTAAGTTAGTTTAGGTTAGGCTAGGTTCGGTTAGGTTCGGTTAGGTTCGGTTCGGTTCGGTTCGGTTCGGTTCGTTAGGTTAGGTTAGGTTAGGTTAGGTTAGGTTAGGTTAGGTTAGGTTAGGTTAGGTTAGGTTAGGTTAGGTTAGGTTAGGTTAGGTTAGGCTAGGTTCGGTTAGGCTAGGTTCGGTTAGGTTCGGTTCGGTTCGGTTCGGTTCGTTAGGTTAGGTTTTTTTTTTTTTTTTTTTTTTTTAATAAATGGCAGGTGGTGAAACCCATCATGGGCACCTGGGAAGGGAGGCCCAGGTAGTGCCGGACTCCTACCGGCTAAAACACCACCTGCGCAACTACATTAGTACCTCCAACAAAATGGAGCCTATATTGACCTAGTCTCGTGTTTACAGGGTTTTTATGTATTTATACATGCCAAACATACTTAAGACTATTGTCATACACCACACACACGTCTTCACAACACATATATTTAGTCCACCAGTCGTGGAACCTAACCTAACCTGACTTTACCTAACTAACCTAACCTAACCTAACCTAACCTAACGAATCGAACCGAACCGAACCGAACCGAACCTAACCAAACCTAACCTAACCTAACCTAACCTAACCTAACCTAACCTAACCTAACCTAACCTAACCTAACCTAACCTAACCTAACCTAACCTAACCTAACCTAACCATAAGATTGACGGGGGAGTGGGTGCGGCCCTATCCATCTGGAATGAGACCGTAGAAACTGGAACCCGAAAATTGAAGCTGCCGTCTTACTGCACAGTGTACCAGGCGGAAATGCTAGCTATACGCGAAGCAACCCGCAAGATTTTAAAAAGCTCCGAGAATAGCTACGGGATTTACAGCGATTCCAGATCGTCCTAAGAGACGATAACGAATCACTATGCTGTACATCCCCTAGCTACTGAGATCCGGAGAAATCTTGAGGTGTGCAGGTCCCAGCACAAGGAAGTTGCTCTTTTCTGGGTAAAGTCTCACGCTGGATTCGCGGGCAATGAACGAGCGGACGTGTTGGCGAAAGAGGCTGCCACAAAGTCAAAGTCCAGACCGGCTTATGATGCGTGCCCGGTTTCATATGTCAAGCGGCTGATCCGTGAGGAAACGCTTGACATATGGAACCAGAGGTACAAGAACGGGGACACAGCGGCGGTCACTAAAGTCTTTTTGCCGGATGTGGCAACGGCCCACAAGGTCATGCGGAAGATAGGACCGGCAGAAGGGATCCTGACACAGATACTAACGGGGCACGGTGGATTCTCCGAGTACTTGCACCGATTCAAGTGCAAGGAGAGTCCGTCGTGCCTCTGCGATCCGGACTCAGAGGAATCACTTCTGCACATTATACTGGACTGTCCCGTACACAGTAATATAAGGCATGACCTGACTCAGCAGCTTAACACTAGCCTGACCCTAGAAAATCTGGGAAAAATAATGGAGAACAGTATGGAACGCGGCATCTTCCTTCAATACTGTAAACAAATGGTAAAAATAGTAATAAATAGAAACAAGGATATTAGATAAAAACTGTTGGCACCATATAGTGACTATATGTGTGTGCAACATTTGTAATTAATAAGTTGGAAAAGAAGACGATGTAAATAACAGATGTTAAATATAAGTAAAAAATAATTAAATAAGTATAGAAATAAGACTGTTATATAATGTTTAAAGTTATTTGTGTAAAAAGATATTCCCTAGTAGACAGAAAGAAAGATCGAAGCATGAAAGAAAGATAAGGAATGCAGAAAGACAGATAGACAAGAGTGAAAGACGATTGAAAAAGACTCTGACTCTAGTCAGAGGTATCTGATAGGTCCTAGCAGACTTTCGCGGGCTACCCCATCGCGGGTAGACAGTAGGCCCACTAGGAAAAAAAAAAAAAAAAAAAAAAAAAAAAACCTAACCTAACCTAACCTAACCTAACCTAACCTAACCTAACCTAACCTAACCTAACCTAACCTAACCTAACCTAACCTAACCTAACCTAACCTAACCTAACCTAACCTAACCTAACCTAACCTAACCTAACCTAACCTAACCTAACCTAACCTAACCTAACCTAACCTAACCTAACCTAACCTAACCTAACCTAACCTAACGAACCGAACCGAACCGAACCGAACCGAACCGAACCGAACCGAACCGAACCGAACCGAACCGAACCTAACCGAACCTAACCTAACCGAACCTAGCCTAACCAAACCTAAACTAACCTAACCTAACCTAACATAACCTAACGAACCGAACCGAACCTAACCATTTTTTGTAGATAATTTTATGATTTTCAATTTTTGTCGATATATTTTTATGATAAAACTTACCGTTTTGTTGAAAATCGTGAAAAATGAAGGGGAATTTATGGGGTATCATTTAATCGGTCAGTGAATTAAACAGATTTTGGTGAACAAAAAAATTTATTCGGTAACCTGAATAAATAAAACTGGGCTGCGACAAAAGGCCTGCTAAAAAAAAAAAATTGGGCAACAAGAAAAATAACAACGAGCTATTTAAAAAATATTTGTGCAGTAAATTATTTTTCATGCATCAGCAAATCATGATTAGCATTTATTGAAATTTTGGCCTGCTGTAAAACTAAAAATGGAGCTACCAACTATCAAAAATGATCAGCAGACCGTGTATCGGATTTTATTCAGTGTTTGGAAGCTCTCTAATTAATTTTGGTTTGCTAATTTGACGATCGATGTGGCGGCGCGCGTGGCGTGGCGGGGCAGCGGGTGGGCAGGGCGGGTTTGATTACCACCTAAGGTTAAATATTTATAGAATCTACAATTAATTTGGCATACAACCTACATCCATGTTATTTAATTTGACTACCAGGGAAAAGCAGGAATGAACCGAAATCAAAAAGCCAGTGTCATGAACTATCCTACTAATATTATAAACGCGAAAGTTTGTAAGTATGGATGGATGGAGGTTTGTTACTCTTTTACGCAAAAACTACTGAACGGATATGGACGAAATTTGGCACAGAGATAGATAATAGTCTAGAATATACACAGGCAGAATATACATAGGCTATATTTTATCCCGAAATTCCAACGAGAACGGGAATTACCGCGGGTGAAACCGCGAGGCGCTGCTAGTAATATACATATAATTATATACCTAAGCAGCCCGTCCCGGCGTCGTCGCACAGTGCACAGGTAGGTATTTAACGAAATTTTCATATAAGTATTATAAATTTTAACATGTACCTACCTAGTATACACACTCACGCAGACGATTTCAAGCATTGACTCTGACTCCCCTCAGTACCCCAGTGACGCCCTACATCGCATAGGTAACTTTTATTTTATTAACTTTTTTATTACATTACTAGATGCGGCCCCGCGGCTTCGCCCGCGAACCAGAGTTTTTTTTACAAATTTCAGAAATTTATAACTCATCCCTAGGTGTTATTTTGTTTAAATAAAAAATACATGCTAAATTATTTATTTTATATTTTATTTATACCGAGTTTTGAGTAAATAAAAAAAATATGGAAAAATATTTTTCCATAAGTTACAAACTTTAACACCCTCATAAGTTAATTTTTGAAAATGTTATTAGACTACGTCCTATTCTAGGTTCTAAACTATATATTTACCAAATTTCACCTAAATAACTTAAGTGACTTTAGTAATTACGGAGATTACTTATAACAAACATTCACACAGACTTTTCAATTCTTTATAAATATTATAATTGTAATATTACTTACACACATTTTTAAACTCGTGATATCTTTCTAATGGAATGTCCGAATTGAATAATTAAAAAGTTTTTATAGGTATTGTAGCAGTTTAGTAGTAGTATAGTTTTATTATTATATATATTTCTTTCCTCATTATAATATTATAGTAGGTAAAGGTACTTATATACTATGATATTAGTATATAATGTAGATAGGAGCTGTTTTTCTCCTTGATGGTGGAGCGTAGATAGGTCAGAATGTTATTTTGGTGAAAATTAGAAAGGCTTAGTGAGGGAAAATTCCGAATTTTTGTCATTTTCGCCACCCCGCACAGGTACACGCCTCATACACGCATACCGTAGTTAGTAGGTAAGCCGGGGGGTAGGTAGGTAGGTAGGATAAGGACGATGCATACACGATGCGACCGACCGTTCGTCACAGTCGCTGTGCCGCACCGCGCCGCCCCGCCCCGCCCGCCGCCGCCCCGTTGCTAGATCATCATCGCCTTTTCAAATGAACTATGCAGTACGTAGGTAGAAACAGGTACTTAGGTAGGTAGGCTAAGAATATAAACTTTACCTAAGTAAGTACCTATCTATACCTATGTCACTCACTAGTCACTACCCTATGTCCTACTTATCTAGGTACCTAAATATTCACGAAATTCTTAATTGTACACTTATTGACTTTCATAATAAATATAATAATGTATTATAAAAACATGGTACGGAACCCTTCGTGCGCGAGTCCGACTCGCACATTTTTTAATCCTATATTATTATCTGTCTTAAAGTATCTACTAACATACCCATCTACATAACTAAGTATCTACATACCAAATTTCATCTCAATAAGTATCTACTGAGATTATTTTATCAAAACATTTACACAGACTTTCAATAATAGTACATAAATAGTAAGATTTCAAACGCAGTACCAGTGATTACGGCTTATATTCGCTTTTTTCTGCTTTTCTTTTTAGTAGGTAATTCTTTCGCCCATGACATTTATTATGCACCTCAAAAATTTAATTACTTGCTGTTACATTATAATGGTTTATTGCTGCCTACTATTTTTTTATAGAGCTGCCCAAAAGTATTAATTTCATAGACCATACCGCTATTTATTCACTTACCAAAAAATTTATATTTGCCAGCCAAGTATTGCTGGTCGTTTTTATTTTACGTCCGACCAAAATTTATTAAGCTGCCCAAATATTTATTTAGCTGATTTTTACCGCTTACCCCAATATTTAAAATAACTACCAATAAATTTACTCCCGAATTTATGTAGCTTCGAATGTCTTAATTGACCGGACTAAATAACTTTTATTTTATGTTTAATCTAAATTATGTCTCATTCACTCCTTCTTCGCTATTAAAGTTATGTTATTAAAAAACTACTACTAAACTATTACCAAAATATATGAAGTTTAGGTTAGTAAATATATGCATAATTTATAAGTTTAACAACTTAATTATTACAGGTTAAATAAAAATTTAATAAAATTTATTGTACAGTATAAACAGTTGAAAAAACACTGACTCTATAGGTACCAACAACGATAGGACCCTTCAAAAAATACTACCCGAATGAGAATAAATCACCCCTATTTTAATTATACTGATGTGGTGTATGGACCTTATTTTCTGGGTATAATCTAAAACTTGATGGTATGGTAGGTACATGTGCTTTGCAAGACACCAAGAAGAGTAAATTAGACCTCTGGCGGAAGGTCTCGAAGATAAGGTAGATAAGGAGGATAGGATTATGATAAGATAGATTGTGTATAAGGTCAGTGAAAGTACCTAGAAATAAATGAATAATGCACTTTAAAGGGGTCATTTTATTTAAGTCATAGATATCCTTATAGAAAAATTACTCAATTGGTTGGTTAGTGAAATATAGATTTTTAAAAAATCGATATCAAAAATTACGAGTTTTTGACCTCATTTAACCACCTAAATAATAATGCTCAAAATACCAATAAAATATCAATACCATAAATGGACTAATTTAAACGAACGTTTTTAATGTAGTCGTTAGTTATTCCTTAATAAATAAATAAACTTGATCCATTACTATCTTGGAAGAATCATATTGAGTCGACCTGTAGAAAAATGGCGAAAGTAATTTACGCGCTTAAGCAACTTAGACCCATTTCTTTAGATAAAGCTCTGAAAGACATGTATTACGCATATATTTACTCAATTATGTCTTATGGTATCATTTTAATGGGGAGCTCTACAGATTACGAATGTATTCTTAAATTACAAAAGCGTGCCATAGAAATACAGAGAGTCATGTCGTGATCATTTCAAAAACCTTCGGATATTAACATCAGTAGCGGTATTCATAATGGAGGTCATAAGATACGTAAAAAATAATTTGAAAGAATATAAAATCAGAGGCGAAAGTAGCAAACGTGCCACGCGGCAGAAAATGATGCTAGAGCCGATTCACCGTCGACTAAATATGGCAAAACAGCTTCCTAAAATAATGGGCCAAAAGCTGTATAACAAGCTCCCGATAGATCTTAAACCAGGTCCAAAAACCAGGGCTAAAATACTTTCAAGTATTTTTGATACTTAAAGTATTACGTACGGGTGGCGTGGGCGCGACTCGTAGCGCGTCACGCACCTTGGAAGTAAAATACTTGCATAGAAAGTTAACTCTTTCAGTCTTGGTGGGTAGTGTCAGTAACCACCTCTTCTCTAATTTTTTAATTAAAATCCAGACCTTGTAGCGGCAATATATTGAATTATTATGAAAGTTCAGACCATACTTGACGTGACGCGGCCAATTGTGAATAATTTCAGTGAGTGACAATTCAGTTGCTTTGAATTGATTGTTGCCGTATCGTACATTTTAGAGATTCGTTGATACAAAGCTATATGAAACAGGTAAGTAAGCTTTTATCATATTATATTTTTTTATTCAATGTCTTTTTATATATCTCTTTTATACATGTATCGGTAAAAGAATTATTAATTTTATGTTTTCGATAAGTATTTAGAACAAAAGTGTGGTGGTTAGTAACGCTAACCACCGTGACTGTTGCAGATTTTTAGTCTTAGTCTATAATGCAACGTAGACGTATAAAAAAAATTGAATTTTTCTTATTTATTTCAGAACTAGCAGCGCCCCGCGGTTTCACCCGCATAATTCCCGTTCCCGTGCGAATTCCGGGATAAAATGTAGCCTATGTGTTATTCCAGACTATAATCTATCTTTGTGCTAAATTTCATCCATATCCGTTCAGTAGTATTTGCGTGAAAGAGTAACAAACATCCATACTTACAAACTTTCGCGTTTATAATATAAGTAGGATGTCACCGGCTAACAGATAGAGAAATGGAAGAGTTCTTATTGGAAGACATTCCTTCAAGTGGCGATAGTATTTGTAGCGATGATGATGCCGAAGAGGATACCGAAAATGAGAAAAATCCACTGGTATTAGGCGATTTGATAGGAGAAGTTCAAGTAACTGATGATGCTAATTTTGATGGTGATGATGACCTGCCTTTGTCTAGCTTAGTAAGCCGGAATTCCGATCCTGTCGAGTCCAACACTTTGAGTTCAAACAGACCAAATACAACAGCTCCAAAATGGAAGAAGAGTTTTCTGAAAGTGTGGGAATAGCTGAAATGGAAAGTTCAGTATTTATTTTATCAAACTGTCATGATCCTAAAAATGTTGAAAAAATTAACCACAGTGTCTTGTCCAGAAGCAGTAAAAGACTACAACGCAAATATGAACTTTGTCGATAAATTTGATCAACTAAAAGGAAGCTATGCTGTGGACAGAAAATCCCACAAGTGGTGGCTCAGGATTTTTTTCACTTCCTTGATGTTGTGTTGGCAACAACGCTTTCGTAATTTATAAAGAACTACAGTGTTCTCTACGCCAAGACCTATCAAAATTGACGTTGAAAGAATTCAGACGAAGTGTTTACAAGGTTTACTGACGCCAGCATATCTCAGACAAAGACACGATTCAGTGAACAGCAATCGCAGCTCCACAGCCTCTTCTCCAGGACCTGCACAACTCAAACGACAAAAACCTACATCTGAGAATCTGAGAAAATTCACCTGGAATGAGAGTACTACTTCTAGAAGATGTTGTAAATGTTGACATGTATAGTGCAATACATGTTTCTCTGATTTTCATAAAAAGTAATTAAAAGTTTAATTTGCCAGCGGAAAAGTTCAATAAACATTATAATTTTAATAAATAATAGACACCATACATCTTAGTTTAATTTGTACCAATAGTCATGGTGGTTAGTGTGACTAACCACCTCCTACCTTGAAAGCCTTAATACCTAAATTTTTTTTCTTACTTTTTTTGATATTTTATTTGTAATTGATGCTAAAACAAACATAAAAATGTTTATAATATTCTCAATGTAAAAGCGTGAATGAAAGAGTTAATCCTAGTTTGCATGAGAATAAAGCTCGTAATTGTGTGAGCAAAAAAATACTTGCAAGCAAAACCAGCCAGGCTAAAATACTTTCATAAGATATTGATCCGTGCGCATTTTGTTATAGAGAACAAAATAGTATCTACGACAAATACTTGTAACAAATTACTTTTCCAATATTTTAATTTATGAGCATGGATAGATTCATACCTGCTTTTAGGTTTTATTTTCTAGTAAGTACTATCTATTTAATAGTACCTAACTTTACCGATTAAATGAGATACCTAATAAGTAATTTATTTTTGATGTTATTCACTTATGAATTCAGTAAGGTGCATGAATTTAAATAAGAAGGTAACCTTAGATCACTATCTATGTACCTATCTAATTATAACAGTCATAGCATAGAGATTGGGACGTGTGCTCTTCATTGTAGGCGTGGAATTAGATTTTAGTTGTAAGTACCTAGTTATTATGAAAACCCAACGCCTACATAAAATTAATAGCACACCGACGTCTGCTATTAGTTTTTTGTAGGGGGCGTGTTTTACTAGTACTTACCTAAGGAAGGGAGACTCGCTTCTCACTCTACTCTCTAGGTAGGTACTCGTATCGTAGGTTTGAAGAATATCTACTTGATACTTTAAGTTTCAATTTGTTATTTTGATTGATTTAATGAAGACTCATAAATTCCAAGTTTAACATACTGCTGGCGATCGCGCAGATAGTCGGCGAAAAGTCTGAGAAGATTATGCGCGAAGCCTATGGCGCTTAGTTTGGATATCGAAGTAGAGCACGTCCACCTGACAACCAAGATCTATACTCTACAAGTGTCAAGAGATTGGAATTGACCGACCGCTTATCTCTAAAACCATGCTGTGCATTGCATAAGAAGGTCTTAACTTGTGCGTATATGATTGTATGTAAGACGATTTCAAGTACCTTAGAAGGAGAAGACAATTTACTGTGGGGAAACTCAGTGGACGTGGAAAGAATATTTAAAATTCAAAAAAGATGCCTAAGAGTGATAAACAGGTCTTGGTTCCTTGATAGTTGCAAGCCTCTCTTCAAGAACTGTAGGATTCTACCTCTCGCCTGTATGTACATTAGGGAAATTTGTCTTTTTGTAAAATCTCATCCGACCTACTTTCTAAAACGTGGCGATGTAATAACCCGGCAAAAAAGGCCTAAGTTTAACAATTTACTCTACAAACATCAGTGCCATAAAGATATATATAAAAGAAATGTTTACAACATGTGCATCACTATTTACAATAAGCTACCGGAAGAATTAAAAGAACTGAATGGAAATATATTTAGAAAAAAGTTAAAAGAATGGCTACTTAGAAAATGTTTTTATACTGTAAAAGAATATTTAGAAATTTGAATTATACCTATGTACCATAATATATGACTAAGATAATATATGAATAATATAATATTAATATGACTCGCATAACATTTGCACGCCTGCTTGCAGGCTGAATACAATTCCTATAATAGTTATAAGATCTGACATAATGTATAATAATTTTGTATTCTTGCAAATAAATGATTTGATTTGATTTGATTTGACAAGATGGCGATCGGACGATACTCCTCGACAGTAAGTTTATTCGAGTTTTTTGGGATCGGTGTTACCCTTGACACCTTCCAATGTGCCGGATATCTACCTGTCCGTAATGCCAAATTAAAAATGTGATACAGCGGGGATACCATGCTCTTACCGACTGACTTTATAAGAGCCGGTGGCACGGCGTCCGGCCCTATCGAGCTTTTAACTTTTAACTTTTTGATTCCGTAGAGCACATCTGCAGGAGTAAATTCAGCAATATAGTTGCTATTACAGCTCTGGTCCCAAGCGTTGGATTTTTCACCCATCAAAAGGGAACGTGAGCTGGGTTTAGACCGTCGTGAGACAGGTTAGTTTTACCCTACTGATGGCTTGTCGTTGCGATAGTAATACTGCTCAGTACGAGAGGAACCGCAGTTTCGGACATTTGGTTCATGCACTCGGCCGAGCGGCCGGTGGTGCGAAGCTACCATCCGCGGGATTATGCCTGAACGCCTCTAAGGCCGAAGCCAGCCTAGCCGAATCCGGCAAGGATATGCTCACTGTGGAGCCCCGAGAGTCGGGAGGCTCTAAACAATGTGACTTTACTAGTTGCGCTTTACTTCGTAAGGCGTGACGTCGAAGCCCATTTGGACCGCGGAGATCGGTGCGTACGGTTTAACACGTGCACCACGGCTCCTTCTGGTTCGGATATAACTCAGTTCGATGTCGGGGCTCGGAATAGTCTGTAGACGACTTACGTTCCTGGCGGGGTGTTGTGGTCGGTAGAGCAGCGTCGTGCTGCGATCTGTTGAGACTCAGCCCTACGCCAGGTGATTCGTCCGAGGACGAGTTTTTTTTTTAATTTTTATAGTATTGTTATTCTATGAACATGTAAAACGGCAAGGTCCGAGTCTAACATTACTAACTTTACTAACTATACTAACATTACTCATTTTAACATTACTAACATTACTACTAACTTTAACATTACTAACTTTACCTTCATAACTAACTTTACTAACTTTACTAACATTACTAACTTTACTAACTTTAGGTACTAACTTTACTAACTTTACTAACATTACTAACTTTACTAACTACTAACTTTACTAACTTTACTAACTTTAGGTACTAACTTTACTAACTTTACTAACTTTACTAACATTACTAACTTTAGGTACTAACTTTACTAACATTACTAACTTTACTAACTACGAATATACATTGTACCTGATGATGAACTTCGATTGCATGCAACCTTTAGACTGTTTTGAACGGTCTGCAGTTAGCTCGATTGTATATACTGGTTTTATTTTTTTCTATTCCGTTTATTTTTATACATTTTTTTAAATTTAGCTCTTGTTAGCTTGTTCTTGTAATTTTCAGTACTTTACTTATTTACCTTATAGAACTTCATTAGCAACGAAAATTATAATCAAAAAATGTATACCTACTTGTAAATATACAATTCAAATCATTGAGCTAACTACAGACGGTCGAAAACAGTCTAGAGGTATCTCAATTGTTTACTTTATTAATTTAAGAAAGGAAATAACAATCAAGGAATAGAACCTTATTAAAACTATTATTTACAATATTTTGGTAGGTTGAAAACAGTCTAGAGTTAGCTCAACTGAATGAAAGAATGTATGAAAACTCTTTATTATACTTAAATGTACGACAAAAAGGCTGAAAATGATACATAAAAATACTGCAAACTAAGACTAAGTATAAATAAATAAATAATAATCAATAATTTCGGACAGTCCACACAGCATAATCCAGCCCAAGCTAAGCAGTTAAGATAGATAAGGGCGACCCTATCGCTAAAAGCGATCTCTTCCAGGCAACCTTTGGATGGACCGGATATAAAAGAACAATATAGACGGTGGTAGTTACATTAGATCTACTTCTCTAGATAGATGGAAAAGAAAAAAATACATACCCAATAAGCTACCAATGTTATAAACTTACATAAACATGTAACTTTATATAGTTAGATAAATAATGTACCACACGTTCATGTGGTAATTCCGGGAAAAATGTATAAAATGTTACCTATGTGTTATTCCAGACTATGATCTATCTCTTTGCCAAATTTCATCCATATCCGTTCAGTAGTTTTTGCATGAAAGAGTAACAAATATCCATCTATCCATCCATACTTACAAACTTTCGCGTTTATAATATTACTAGCGACCCGCCCCGGATTCGCATATTCATTAAAATATGCAAATTTTAATATTTTTGAGTTATGCACATTAATGTAGTAAATACAATATCAATACAATATCGAGCTCGTATTTTTTTACCTGATTATGAGACTAGATGCCGTAAGTTCCACTTTCTTCCACTCTTTAAACGCAGACAAGTGGCTGATTTGACTTACCTAATTAATATAGCAAACGGAACTGTTGATTGCCCAGAGCTTCTTGAGCAAATAGGACTGCGCACATGCACGCTTGCACCTATCGTAAGGACTAATTATAGGCAGAACGCATTTGTTTATAGAGCTTCTAGCTCGTTTAACTCATTAGTACATGAAAACAGCAATATAGATTTATTCAACACCAGTTCAAGTAAGCTTAAACGCTTGCTTAATGATACATTTTTCGTTTTAGTTTGAGAAATTCTCTTGTTTGTGCTTGTACTTAGTATAAAAAACAATCTATTTTTCTTTTTTAGTTATTGTTATTGCTAGATTTGCTAGTAAGTCGTCAACTTAACTTCTTTGTTTAAGCAGTTTTACTAATAGGTTTATATTAATAAGTTACTTTTAATATATCTAGTTTTCTGTAATTTTTTTTTAAGTTAAAATTAATACCTATATGTCTACTTTCTGTAAATTCATCTCAAGTCAACAGATCTCAAGTTGCTGCTTTAATTTATTATTAGTGAAAACTTTTAATTGGCCTTAATTTAAAAATTCTTTGTATCTACTCATTGTCTAGCTGTAAGTTTTCCTAAAATTGTAAAAATAAAATAAAATAAATTTGAAGTATGTTTTTTGTTTTAATACAATAATACCTAAATTATGTCACAGTAACAGCTGGTTTCTGGAACGCAGATCATCTTAATAGTTAACTAATCAATGTTCAAATCTCTATTCAAGTGTCATTTGGGTTTCTCGAACATTGATTACGTACTTATATTTTGAAAAACAAAACTCTTGTCAAATAACATAATACGCTAATATTCCTTTGGATGACCGAGCATGGCACCAGGCCACTCTTCCTATTAGATTGGGTGGTTTAGGTGTTCGAGAAATTTCTAGTGTTTCACTCCCAGGTTTTTTATCATCAGTTCATGGTACTAAAGATCTTATTCATAAAATTTTGGCAAAATGTTCTCAAAATTTTGAAATTACAGGTTACAACGAAGCACTAGGCTTATGGAAAATAGCCTGTCCTGACACCAATCTTCCAAAAGTCCTGTCTTCTCAGAGGCTATGGGATGAGCCACTTTGTGAGCTGGTACGGAAAAATCTTATTAATACGTCTACCAGCTCAATAGAACGTGCCCGTCTACTCGCCGTTTCTGAGTGGGAATCAGGACTTTGGTTACATGTTCTGCCTTCTAAAAATCTAGGTACCCTTTTAGACAACAACTCATTTCGGGTGGCCACCTCCTTGCGTTTAGGTTCCCCTTGCCTAGTTGCACACCGTTGCCAGTGTGGTGAAACCGTGGACAAGCTTGGTCACCATGCATTGGCATGTGTCTCTAGTGCAGGACGTGTGTCCCGCCATAATTCAATTAACGATATCATCCGTCGGGCCTTTACCAGCGTCAGTGTAGCAGCTACACTTGAACCACGTGGCCTTATGCGAGATGATGGTAAAAGACCTGACGGTATGACTCTGATTCCCTGGAAGATGGGTCGGCCTTTAGTTTGGGATGCCACGTGTGTAGATACTCTAGCGCCTTCACATCTGTAAGGGACATCAGCAAGGGCTGGCTCCGCAGCTTCATCAGCGGAGTCCCTCAAACGGCGAAAATATGCTAATCTTGACCGAGGATACCTATTTGAGCCATTTGGGGTGGAAACCCTTGGTCCTTGGGGTCCTGGGGCACACACAATTTTTAAAGATCTGACGAAACTTCTAATAGAGTCCACAGGAGATAAGAATGCTGGCTTCTATTTTGGTCAACGAATTAGCATTGCCATTCAACGTGGCAATGCTGCCAGCATTCTGGGTACTTTGCCTTCTGGTGACGGCTTAGATTTTTAAGAGTTTGTTATAATTGTATATACTAGTGAGCTATGTGATCTAATTATGTTTCAGAAATAAAGTTTTCTTACAGAATACGCTAATTAGGCCTGATTCTTTGTTCAAGCTCTTGTCAAATCAATAATTAACTAATCGGCGATTTTGCTCTAATTAGTTGAAATTATTACAACAATTCGCTGTATTTTTCCAAGTTCTAAACCGGGGTATAATACATAAAAAATCAACAGGTTGGTAATCCAAAAGCCATACACTACATAGTATAAACTAGAGTCGCTTTCTCTGTCCCTATGTCATTATGTCCCTTTGAAAGCTTAAATCTTTAAAACTACGCAACGGATTTTGATGCGGTTTTTTTTTATAGATAGAGTGATTCAAGAGGTAGGTTTTTATGTATAATAAAACCGTGCGAAGCCGGGGCGGGTCGCTAGTTTTCAAATAAAATGTAAATGTGACTAACATGATCAAAATCGTGACTTAACTGTTTTGTGACATACCTGTATTTTATATACTCATGTGATTCACATTTATTGTAAAGCAGAGTTTACATGAAATTGTCATCATTTTTTAAAAGAATAATAGAATTTTTTATGTTATAAAAGAAAACTTAAAGATATACTGAACTGAAAGAATGACAGTCGTAAGATGATCAATGATTAGTTACCTAATTATCATCTAATCAGCGTTCGTACACCCCGATTTGATTTGACCAGTGTGTTAAATTAATCGCTTTATCAACTGATTTACGATTTGAACAACGTTCTAGAAATCGGCTGTTAGTGAGGCAAAATGAATTGTGTATTTTAAACGACTTCGAAAAAGGAGGAGGTTCTCATGACGTATGCAAAGAATGATGGCAAGAATTTTCAGCTATCGTGAGTGTACACGTATCGCAAGGGTATCAACCGATAGCTCCTAAAATTTTCCCAAGAGTTTTGTACTTAGATTTTGACCTGACTTGGATATATTTAATTGATACTTTTATGGCTAAAACATAATAATTTATAAGCAAATCGACAAAACTTACTCATCTGAAAGTGAACTATCAGTGCTACTACCTATTGTACTTTTGTTTTCAATTTTACATATTTCAATGTTAATTATTGTATGTGTGTGCTAAATAAATGTTTTACCTATCTAACTACTGTTGTTGTTTGTAAATGAAGCCAAACTCATGTACCTAGGTATAATAATAATTTTTACATAGTAAAAAACAAAGTCGATTTTTCTGTCCCTATTTCCCTTTGACTGCTTTAATCTTTAAAACTACACAATGGATTTTGATGCGGTTTTTTTAATACATACCTCTAGATAGAGTGATTCAAGAGGAAGGTTTATACTTATAATAAAACCGTCGAAGCCGGGGCGGGTCGCTTGTTAGTTATAAAATAATAACTCAATCAAATTGGAGACAAATATGTTAATACCTAGGCACCTACTAATTCAAATGTTTGGTTCCAATCCAGGGATGTACTGTAGCTATCAAGTCTATCCAATTTCCTCCAATGATGAATCTGTCTACTGTTATAGTTTGTAAATGATGGCATACTTATGTTCGTAGGTATAATATCAATTAGTAGGTAGGTAGAGTATTAAGCATAAAATAATAACACAATTAAATCTAACTAATATTTTAATACCCAGGGGGTATACCTACTCTAGGTACCTTCTCTATCCAACATCCTCCAAGGTAGGTACGAGAAGCTCAGTTGAAGTCCTGCTAAATATGAGATAAAGGCACCATAATGTAATTTACATATTATAAATATGTAAACCTGGTTATTGCCGTAAAAAGTTATTTGCCGATAATGTACATGAAATGCCCTGGAAATAGTTGAATTGACTTAAATCAGTAGTTGCCTATTATAATTGGTTATTTCAATGGGGTCGGTAAATAGAAAAGAAGTTACCTGCATAAACAACACATCTTACATCAGACTTTAAAAGTAATATTACGGAGGTTAGAGTAATTCCCGGAGTGTAATTTTGAGAAAAGTTCTAGGTATTTGTTGTACAGAGGCTACTGAAATATTTATTAAATTTGTGTATATACTACAACAAGATAAAGCACTGGGTGGGCAATGGACGCTTGAATATTTGTATCTCGGTCAGAAATCAGTTTTTTTTACATTTCACACATAAAAGTCTAGTTTTTTTATCACTACATAGTATAATATAAAGTTGCTTTCTCTGTCCCTATGTCATTATGTCCCTTTGAACGCTTAAATCTTTAAAACTACGCAACGGATTTTGATGCGGTTTTTTTAATAGATAGAGTGATTCAAGAGGAAGGTTTATACGTATAATATAAAACCGTGCGAAGTCGGGGCGGGTCGCTAGTTATTAATAAATGAACCTGCTACTAAATTATCGTGAATTAAATACTATGAACGTAATTGTAGGTATATTATGAGTATTAAATGTAGGGTACTAAGGTAAGTTGTTCCGGGACCGATCGTCATAGATGGCCACCTTCTTGAAATTATTTCCGAGTAGATACACTTACCTTGGGCAAATTGTGCAGTTAGGTAAAAACTATTTTGAGAAGGAGGCCAAGAGGAGGATCCAGCTAGGCTGGGCAGCATTTGAGAAACTACGTCGGGTCTTCTCGACATCCATACCGCAATATTTGAAAACGAAAGTTTTCAACCAGTGCGTCCTACCTAAGAGTGTCCACGACTCACGGTAGGGCTGGTCCACCAGTTCAAAGTCGCTCAGCGAGCTATGGAAAGAGCTATGTGAGGAGTCTCTCTGAAGGATAGGATTCATTATGAA
The DNA here is from genome assembly GCA_944547425.1 of Eupithecia centaureata. Classification (NCBI taxonomy): domain Eukaryota; kingdom Metazoa; phylum Arthropoda; class Insecta; order Lepidoptera; family Geometridae; genus Eupithecia; species Eupithecia centaureata. Next base: position 30,173 of record OX155695.1, on the reverse strand, counting down.
TACATCCGACAGAGAACCAAGTTATCGACATAGCTCAAAGAATTAGCAAGCTGAAGTGGCAGTGGGCTGGCCATATCTCGCGAAGAAACGACAACCGTTGGGATAAACGTGTTCTTGAGTGGAGACCGCGACTCGGTAAGGTACTAAGGTAAGGTTTATTAGATAGTCAGATAGTCATTTTATTGGTAAATTTTTTTACAAGTCATTTCACATTATATTTAGTAAATATTAACAGATAGGTACCTACTAATAAATGCAGTGTAAAATCAAATATACTTAGACAAAAAGGAAATGCACAAACATTAGTACAACTCAAAAATCTTTATCAACATTCATATTCAGATTCATACCTACTTATTAATTAAAGGTCATTCATATTCAGATTCATTTTAATTCAGCAGTAAATAATTGTTAGCCATTTGTGTTTTCTTTTCTGGAATTAAATACATAGAGTAAACGAGTTCTTGAGTGGAGATCGCGATTCACTAAGCGTAATGTATGACGCCCTTCAGCATGGTGGGATGGCGATCTGCGAAGGACTGCAGACTACCATACTAAAATGTGGCAAAATGAAGACAGGGCGTTATAGCACTTATAGGTCTCATTATATATACCTAGGGTAGGCATAATTATTTCCAGCAGAGCATTGATTTTTGCAATCGAAGAGTTCATAATATGAAAATTAAAAACTTGCTGCAAACCCCTTCTGAGCTTTAAAAAAGTGGTTGAATTTAATTTATCGCTAAAATAAACATATGGCTCCTAACAGCTTCCTAAAAGTATATTCCGTACAATATGTATCTCTCTCTATTCTGTCTACCTTCTGTACCAACCGAACAAAGGAGGTTGGTTTCAATCCTGACCCCTAACCTGAAACTAACCTCTAGAATTGAAACCTCTTTTGTATTGTGCCGCCATTTGCAATGAAGAGAACCTATGGAAATTAAATTATTCTGCCGATGTTCAAAAAATATTTTTTTTTCTTCTGTAAATATTATGGAAAAACTGAAAATGCAAAGTTCCTTAGGATTTTAAGACGATTCGAACGATATATTCAGTATCGTTCTTCAAATTTTTGGGACAGGCCATAAGGGATTCTTGCCATTGTTCTTTCATCTAAACAACTTATGTAGTTACGGAGATTACCTATAACAAACATTCACACAGACTTTCCCAATTATTATAATAGTAAGGTAAGACTTGGACCAAAAGTAGAAAGCGCCGGCCAATGAAAAAAAAAAGAAATATTTCGGTAGAACATAACGTCTCGATAATTTTTAGCTATGGCTGCTATGCTGTGCTATTATTATTTAAGTGGTTAAATGAGGTCAAAAATTCGAAATTTTTGATATCGATTTTTGAAAAATCGATATTTCAGTAACTAACCAAATGAGTAATCTACTACCTCTACATAAAAATAAGTCGGGTTTTCCTTCCTGACGCTATAACTCCAGAACGCACGAACCAATTTCCACGGTTTTGCATTCGTTGGAAAGGTCTCGGGCTCCGTGAGGTTTATAGTAATGTATAATAAAACCGTGCGAAGCCGGGGCGGGGCGCTAGTTTTTTATAAGGATATCTATGACTTAAATGAAATGTCCCCTTTTAAGTGCACAATTCATTTATTTCGAGGTACTTTCACTGACCTTATACACAAATCTATCTTATCATAATCCTATCTTCCTTATCTATCTTATCTTCGAGACCTTCCGCCGGAGGCCTAATTGACACTTCTTGGTGTCTTGCAAAGCACATGTACGTACCATACCATCAAGTTTTAGATTATACCCAGAAAATAAGGTCCATACACCACATCGTTATAATTAAAATAGGGGTGATTTATTCTCATTCGGGCATTATTTTTTGAAGGGACCTATCGTTGCTGGTACCTATAGAGTCAGTGTTTTTTCAATTATTTATACTGTACTATAAATTTTATTAAATTTTTATTAAACCTGTAATAATTAAAATGTTAAACTTACAAATTATGCATATATTTACTAACATATATTTCATATATTTTGGTAATAGTTTAGTAGTAGTTTTTTACTTACATAACTTTAATAGCAAAGAAGGGGAAATGAAACATAATTTAGATTAAACATTAGATGAAATTTATTTAGTCCGGTCAATTTAGACATTCGAAGCTACATAAATTCCCCTTCATTTTTCACGATTTTCATCAAAACGGTAAGTTTTATCATAAAAATATATGGACAAAAATTGAAAATCATAAAATTATCTACAAAAAATGGTTAGGTTCGGTTTGGTTCGGTTCGTTAGGTTAGGTTAGGTTAGGTTAGGTTAGGTTAGTTTAGGTTTGGTTAGGCTAGGTTCGGTTAGGTTAGGTTCGGTTAGGTTCGGTTAGGTTCGGTTCGGTTCGGTTCGGTTCGGTTCGGTTCGGTTCGGTTCGGTTCGGTTCGGTTCGTTAGGTTAGGTTAGGTTAGTTTAGGTTTGGTTAGGCTAGGTTCAGTTAGGTTCGGTTAGGTTCGGTTCGGTTCGTTAGGTTAGGTTAGGTTAGGTTAGGTTAGGTTAGGTTAGGTTAGGTTAGGTTAGGTTAGGTTAGGTTAGGTAAGGTTAGGTTAGGTTAGGTTAGGTTAGGTTAGGTTAGGTTAGGTTAGGTTAGGTTAGGTTAGGTTAGGTTAGGTTAGGTTAGGTTAGGTTAGGTTAGGTTAGGTTAGGTTAGGTTAGGTTAGGTTAGGTTAGGTTAGGTTAGGTTAGGTTAGGTTAGGTTAGGTTAGGTTAGGTTAGGTTAGGTTAGGTTAGGTTAGGTTAGGTTAGGTTAGGTTAGGTTAGGTTAGGTTAGGTTAGGTTAGGTTAGGTTAGGTTAGGTTAGGTTTGGTTAGGTTCGGTTCGGTTCGGTTCGGTTCGATTCGTTAGGTAAGGTTAGGTTAGGTTAGGTTAGGTTAGTTAGGTAAAGTCAGGTTAGGTTAGGTTCCACGACTGGTGGACTAACCTAACCTAACATAACCTAACCTAGCCTAACCTAACCTAACCTAACCTAACCTAACCTAACCTAACCTAACCTAACCTAACCTAACCTAACCTAACCTAACCTAACCTAACCTAACCTAACCTAACCTAACCTAACCTAACCTAACCTAACCTAACCTAACCTAACCTAACCTAACCTAACCTAACGAACCGAACCGAACCTAACCGAACCTAACTGAACCTAGCCTAACCAAACCTAAACTAACCTAACCTAACCTAACGAACCGAACCGAACCGAACCGAACCGAACCGAACCGAACCGAACCGAACCTAACCGAACCTAACCGAACCTAACCTAACCGAACCTAGCCTAACCAAACCTAAACTAACCTAACCTAACCTAACCTAACCTAACGAACCGAACCATTTTTTGTAGATAATTTTATGATTTTCAATTTTTGTCGATAACTATATTTTTATGATAAAACTTACCGTTTTGATGAAAATCGTGAAAAATGAAGGGGAATTTATGTAGCTTCGAATGTCTTAATTGACCGGACTAAATAACTTTTATCTTATGTTTAATCTAAATTATGTCTCATTCACTCTTTCTTCGCTATTAAAGTTATGTTATTAAAAAACTACTACTAAACTATTACCAAAATATATGAAGTTTAGGTTAGTAAATATATGCATAATTTATAAGTTTAACAACTTAATTATTACAGGTTAAATAAAAATTTAATAAAATTTATTGTACAGTATAAACAATTGAAAAAACACTGACTCTATAGGTACCAACAACGATAGGACCCTTCAAAAAATACTACCCGAATGAGAATAAATCACCCCTATTTTAATTATACTGATGTGGTGTATGGACCTTATTTTCTGGGTATAATCTAAAACTTGATGGTATGGTAGGTACATGTGCTTTGCAAGACACCAAGAAGAGTAAATTAGACCTCTGGCGGAAGGTCTCGAAGATAAGGTAGATAAGGAGGATAGGATTATGATAAGATAGATTGTGTATATTAAGGTCAGTGAAAGTACCTAGAAATAAATGAATAATGCACTTTAAAGGGGTCATTTTATTTAAGTCATAGATATCCTTATAGAAAAATTACTCAATTGGTTGGTTAGTGAAATATAGATTTTTAAAAAATCGATATCAAAAATTACGAGTTTTTGACCTCATTTAACCACCTAAATAATAATGCTCAAAATACCAATAAAATATCAATACCATAAATGGACTAATTTAAACGAACGTTTTTAATGTAGTTGTTAGTTATTCCTTAATAAATAAATAAACTTGATCCATTACTATCTTGGAAGAATCATATTGAGTCGACCTGTAGAAAAATGGCGAAAGTAATTTACGCGCTTAAGCAACTTAGACCCATTTCTTTAGATAAAGCTCTGAAAGACATGTATTACGCATATATTTACTCAATTATGTCTTATGGTATCATTTTATTGGGGAGCTCTACAGATTACGAATGTATTCTTAAATTACAAAAGCGTGCCATAGAAATACAGAGAGTCATGTCGTGATCATTTCAAAAACCTTCGGATATTAACATCAGTAGCGGTATTCATAATGGAGGTCATAAGATACGTAAAAAATAATTTGAAAGAATATAAAATCAGAGGCGAAAGTAGCAAACGTGCCACGCGGCAGAAAATGATGCTAGAGCCGATTCACCATCGACTAAATATGGCAAAACAGCTTCCTAAAATAATGGGCCAAAAGCTGTATAACAAGCTCCCGATAGATCTTAAACCAGGTCCAAAAACCAGGGCTAAAATACTTTCAAGTATTTTTGATACTTAAAGTATTACGTACGGGTGGCGTGGGCGCGACTCGTAGCGCGTCACGCACCTTGGAAGTAAAATACTTGCATAGAAAGTTAACTCTTTCAGTCTTGGTGGGTAGTGTCAGTAACCACCTCTTCTCTAATTTTTTAATTAAAATCCAGACCTTGTAGCGGCAATATATTGAATTATTATGAAAGTTCAGACCATACTTGACGTGACGCGGCCAATTGTGAATAATTTCAGTGAGTGACAATTCAGTTGCTTTGAATTGATTGTTGCCGTATCGTACATTTTAGAGATTCGTTGATACAAAGCTATATGAAACAGGTAAGTAAGCTTTTATCATATTATATTTTTTTATTCAATGTCTTTTTATATATCTCTTTTATACATGTATCGGTAAAAGAATTATTAATTTTATGTTTTCGATAAGTATTTAGAACAAAAGTGTGGTGGTTAGTAACGCTAACCACCGTGACTGTTGCAGATTTTTAGTCTTAGTCTATAATGCAACGTAGACGTATAAAAAAAATTGAATTTTTCTTATTTATTTCAGAACTAGCAGCGCCCCGCGGTTTCACCCGCATAATTCCCGTTCCCGTGCGAATTCCGGGATAAAATGTAGCCTATGTGTTATTCCAGACTATAATCTATCTTTGTGCTAAATTTCATCCATATCCGTTCAGTAGTATTTGCGTGAAAGAGTAACAAACATCCATACTTACAAACTTTCGCGTTTATAATATAAGTAGGATGTCACCGGCTAACAGATAGAGAAATGGAAGAGTTCTTATTGGAAGACATTCCTTCAGGTGGCGATAGTATTTGTAGCGATGATGATGCCGAAGAGGATACCGAAAATGAGAAAAATCCACTGGTATTAGGCGATTTGATAGGAGAAGTTCAAGTAACTGATGATGCTAATTTTGATGGTGATGATGACCTGCCTTTGTCTAGCTTAGTAAGCCGGAATTCCGATCCTGTCGAGTCCAACACTTTGAGTTCAAACAGACCAAATACAACAGCTCCAAAATGGAAGAAGAGTTTTCTGAAAGTGTGGGAATAGCTGAAATGGAAAGTTCAGTATTTATTTTATCAAACTGTCATGATCCTAAAAATGTTGAAAAAATTAACCACAGTGTCTTGTCCAGAAGCAGTAAAAGACTACAACGCAAATATGAACTTTGTCGATAAATTTGATCAACTAAAAGGAAGCTATGCTGTGGACAGAAAATCCCACAAGTGGTGGCTCAGGATTTTTTTCACTTCCTTGATGTTGTGTTGGCAACAACGCTTTCGTAATTTATAAAGAACTACAGTGTTCTCTACGCCAAGACCTATCAAAATTGACGTTGAAAGAATTCAGACGAAGTGTTTACAAGGTTTACTGACGCCAGCATATCTCAGACAAAGACACGATTCAGTGAACAGCAATCGCAGCTCCACAGCCTCTTCTCCAGGACCTGCACAACTCAAACGACAAAAACCTACATCTGAGAATCTGAGAAAATTCACCTGGAATGAGAGTACTACTTCTAGAAGATGTTGTAAATGTTGACATGTATAGTGCAATACATGTTTCTCTGATTTTCATAAAAAGTAATTAAAAGTTTAATTTGCCAGCGGAAAAGTTCAATAAACATTATAATTTTAATAAATAATAGACACCATACATCTTAGTTTAATTTGTACCAATAGTCATGGTGGTTAGTGTGACTAACCACCTCCTACCTTGAAAGCCTTAATACCTAAATTTTTTTTCTTACTTTTTTTGATATTTCATTTGTAATTGATGCTAAAACAAACATAAAAATGTTTATAATATTCTCAATGTAAAAGCGTGAATGAAAGAGTTAATCCTAGTTTGCATGAGAATAAAGCTCGTAATTGTGTGAGCAAAAAAATACTTGCAAGCAAAACCAGCCAGGCTAAAATACTTTCATAAGATATTGATCCGTGCGCATTTTGTTATAGAGAACAAAATAGTATCTACGACAAATACTTGTAACAAATTACTTTTCCAATATTTTAATTTATGAGCATGGATAGATTCATACCTGCTTTTAGGTTTTATTTTCTAGTAAGTACTATCTATTTAATAGTACCTAACTTTACCGATTAAATGAGATACCTAATAAGTAATTTATTTTTGATGTTATTCACTTATGAATTCAGTAAGGTGCATGAATTTAAATAAGAAGGTAACCTTATATAACTATCTATGTACCTATCTAATTATAACAGTCATAGCATAGAGATTGGGACGTGTGCTCTTCATTGTAGGCGTGGAATTAGATTTTAGTTGTAAGTACCTAGTTATTATGAAAACCCAACGCCTACATAAAATTAATAGCACACCGACGTCTGCTATTAGTTTTTTGTAGGGGGCGTGTTTTACTAGTACTTACCTAAGGAAGGGAGACTCGCTTCTCACTCTACTCTCTAGGTAGGTACTCGTATCGTAGGTTTGAAGAATATCTACTTGATACTTTAAGTTTCAATTTGTTATTTTGATTGATTTAATGAAGACTCATAAATTCCAAGTTTAACATACTGCTGGCGATCGCGCAGATAGTCGGCGAAAAGTCTGAGAAGATTATGCGCGAAGCCTATGGCGCTTAGTTTGGATATCGAAGTAGAGCACGTCCACCTGACAACCAAGATCTATACTCTACAAGTGTCAAGAGATTGGAATTGACCGACCGCTTATCTCTAAAACCATGCTGTGCATTGCATAAGAAGGTCTTAACTTGTGCGTATATGATTGTATGTAAGACGATTTCAAGTACCTTAGAAGGAGAAGACAAGATGGCGATCGGACGATACTCCTCGACAGTAAGTTTATTCGAGTTTTTTGGGATCGGTGTTACCCTTGACACCTTCCAATGTGCCGGATATCTACCTGTCCGTAATGCCAAATTAAAAATGTGATACAGCGGGGATACCATGCTCTTACCGACTGACTTTATAAGAGCCGGTGGCACGGCGTCCGGCCCTATCGAGCTTTTAACTTTTAACTTTTTGATTCCGTAGAGCACATCTGCAGGAGTAAATTCAGCAATATAGTTGCTGTTACAGCTCTGGTCCCAAGCGTTGGATTTTTCACCCATCAAAAGGGAACGTGAGCTGGGTTTAGACCGTCGTGAGACAGGTTAGTTTTACCCTAATGATGGCTTGTCGTTGCGATAGTAATACTGCTCAGTACGAGAGGAACCGCAGTTTCGGACATTTGGTTCATGCACTCGGCCGAGCGGCCGGTGGTGCGAAGCTACCATCCGCGGGATTATGCCTGAACGCCTCTAAGGCCGAAGCCAGCCTAGCCGAATCCGGCAAGGATATGCTCACTGTGGAGCCCCGAGAGTCGGGAGGCTCTAAACAATGTGACTTTACTAGTTGCGCTTTACTTCGTAAGGCGTGACGTCGAAGCCCATTTGGACCGCGGAGATCGGTGCGTACGGTTTAACACGTGCACCACGGCTCCTTCTGGTTCGGATATAACTCAGTTCGATGTCGGGGCTCGGAATAGTCTGTAGACGACTTACGTTCCTGGCGGGGTGTTGTGGTCGGTAGAGCAGCGTCGTGCTGCGATCTGTTGAGACTCAGCCCTACGCCAGGTGATTCGTCCGAGGACGAGTTTTTTTTTTTTAATTTTTATAGTATTGTTATTCTATGAACATGTAAAACGGCAAGGTCCGAGTCTAACTTTACTAACTTTACTAACATTACTAACTTTACTAACTATACTAACATTACTCATTTTAACATTACTAACATTACTACTAACTTTAACATTACCAACTTTACCTTCATAACTAACTTTACTAACTTTACTAACATTACTAACTTTACTAACTTTAGGTACTAACTTTACTAACTTTACTAACATTACTAACTTTACTAACTACTAACTTTACTAACTTTACTAACTTTACTAACTTTACTAACTTTACTAACATTACTAACTTTAGGTACTAACTTTACTAACATTACTAACTTTACTAACTACGAATATACATTGTACCTGATGATGAACTTCGATTGCATGCAACCTTTAGACTGTTTTGAACGGTCTGCAGTTAGCTCGATTGTATATACTACGTATGCAAAGAATGATGGCAAGAATTTTCAGCTATCGTGAGTGTACACGTATCGCAAGGGTATCAACCGATAGCTCCTAAAATTTTCCCAAGAGTTTTGTACTTAGATTTTGACCTGACTTGGATATATTTAATTGATACTTTTATGGCTAAAACATAATAATTTATAAGCAAATCGACAAAACTTACTCATCTGAAAGTGAACTATCAGTGCTACTACCTATTGTACTTTTGTTTTCAATTTTACATATTTCAATGTTAATTATTGTATGTGTGTGCTAAATAAATGTTTTACCTATCTAACTACTGTTGTTGTTTGTAAATGAAGCCAAACTCATGTACCTAGGTATAATAATAATTTTTACATAGTAAAAAACAAAGTCGCTTTTTCTGTCCCTATTTCCCTTTGACTGCTTTAATCTTTAAAACTACACAATGGATTTTGATGCGGTTTTTTTAATACATACCTCTAGATAGAGTGATTCAAGAGGAAGGTTTATACTTATAATAAAACCGTCGAAGCCGGGGCGGGTCGCTAGTTAGTTATAAAATAATAACTCAATCAAATTGGAGACAAATATGTTAATACCTAGGCACCTACTAATTCAAATGTTTGGTTCCAATCCAGGGATGTACTGTAGCTATCAAGTCTATCCAATTTCCTCCAATGATGAATCTGTCTACTGTTATAGTTTGTAAATGATGGCATACTTATGTTCGTAGGTATAATATCAATTAGTAGGTAGGTAGAGTATTAAGCATAAAATAATAACACAATTAAATCTAACTAATATTTTAATACCCAGGGGGTATACCTACTCTAGGTACCTTCTCTATCCAACATCCTCCAAGGTAGGTACGAGAAGCTCAGTTGAAGTCCTGCTAAATATGAGATAAAGGCACCATAATGTAATTTACATATTATAAATATGTAAACCTGGTTATTGCCGTAAAAAGTTATTTGCCGATAATGTACATGAAATGCCCTGGAAGTAGTTGAATTGACTTAAATCAGTAGTTGCCTATTATAATTGGTTATTTCAATGGGGTCGGTAAATAGAAAAGAAGTTACCTGCATAACAACACATCTTACATCAGACTTTAAAAGTAATATTACGGAGGTTAGAGTAATTCCCGGAGTGTAATTTTGAGAAAAGTTCTAGGTATTTGTTGTACAGAGGCTACTGAAATATTTATTAAATTTGTGTATATACTACAACAAGATAAAGCACTGGGTGGGCAATGGACGCTTGAATATTTGTATCTCGGTCAGAAATCAGTTTTTTTTACATTTCACACATCAAAGTCTAGTTTTTTTATCACTACATAGTATAATATAAAGTTGCTTTCTCTGTCCCTATGTCATTATGTCCCTTTGAACGCTTAAATCTTTAAAACTACGCAACGGATTTTGATGCGGTTTTTTTAATAGATAGAGTGATTCAAGAGGAAGGTTTATACGTATAATATAAAACCGTGCGAAGTCGGGGCGGGTCGCTAGTTATTAATAAATGAACCTGCTACTAAATTATCGTGAATTAAATACTATGAACGTAATTGTAGGTATATTATGAGTATTAAATGTAGGGTACTAAGGTAAGTTGTTCCGGGACCGATCGTCATAGATGGCCACCTTCTTGAAATTATTTCCGAGTAGATACACTTACCTTGGGCAAATTGTGCAGTTAGGTAAAAACTATTTTGAGAAGGAGGCCAAGAGGAGGATCCAGCTAGGCTGGGCAGCATTTGAGAAACTACGTCGGGTCTTCTCGACATCCATACCGCAATATTTGAAAACGAAAGTTTTCAACCAGTGCGTCCTACCTAAGAGTGTCCACGACTCACGGTAGGGCTGGTCCACCAGTTCAAAGTCGCTCAGCGAGCTATGGAAAGAGCTATGTGAGGAGTCTCTCTGAAGGATAGGATTCATTATGAATACATCCGACAGAGAACCAAGTTATCGACATAGCTCAAAGAATTAGCAAGCTGAAGTGGCAGTGGGCTGGCCATATCTCGCGAAGAAACGACAACCGTTGGGATAAACGTGTTCTTGAGTGGAGACCGCGACTCGGTAAGGTACTAAGGTAAGGTTTATTAGATAGTCAGATAGTCATTTTATTGGTAAATTTTTTTACAAGTCATTTCACATTATATTTAGTAAATATTAACAGATAGGTACCTACTAATAAATGCAGTGTAAAATCAAATATACTTAGACAAAAAGGAAATGCACAAACATTAGTACAACTCAAAAATCTTTATCAACATTCATATTCAGATTCATACCTACTTATTAATTAAAGGTCATTCATATTCAGATTCATTTTAATTCAGCAGTAAATAATTGTTAGCCATTTGTGTTTTCTTTTCTGGAATTAAATACATAGAGTAAACGAGTTGTGTCCTAGTGACTCTCACCAAACATATTGTCGCTTATCCTGTTTGTACTTCCCGAAATTCAAACGGATGTGGTGGTTAGATAATAAGGTACAGCTAAAATTTACACTTACGCTAATTTTATTTCACGTCATTTGTCAGTTACCTTATGCAGTATAAAACGAAAACATTAGTGCGCCGGCGGCGACCGCGGCACAAGCGCCACGCATGCACGCGAGTCATTTTGGCGCGCAAAGTTTGTTCATAAAAATCCTACTAATATTATAAACGCGAAAGTTTGTAAGTATTGAGGCAGACCCCAAACCATAAGAATACAACACAACTAACTACAATTTAAAAGGTTTCTTTCCATGGTGAATATTACAGTCTAATAACTGCTTGTAATGTCAAGGATAATCTCTCCGAATCCGATATAGAAGGCGGAGATAATGAATGATTTTTTTTGATCTTCCAGTAAACTAAAAAATCTTACACATTTTAAACAATACACTTTTTTAAATTTTCAATATATAGGAAGTTTATTGTATTATATATTGACTACTTTTTGTGATGCCAATAATTTCTATCAGACTGTGTTTACGATTACTTTATCGCGTCGTGTACTTGTATTCCTAATAGTTTAGTGCGATAATGTTAAAAATATGTTATAAGTACGTAAGCACCAGTCTAATATTCAATTTTAGTAGGATAGGACTTTCATTGATCTTTAAAGATTTTTATATAAGGGACCATCCATAAATTACGTCACACCTCAAGGGGTAGGCAGGGGGTCGACGAAGTGTAAGATTGTGTGACAGGGGGGTGCGAGGGATCCCAAATTTTGTGACGTCACATTTCCATATCTATTTACAACATTGACGAAATACTCAAAATTTTTGCAACTTATCAACAATCAAAACGAGAACGAAATTATTGCTAGGCCAGTTATAAATAATTTAATGGAGTGGGTTCAAAGTCCATGGACTCAAAATGATTAAGTTTTATTTTATTTTATAAAGTAGGTAATAGTTTTTTGTTATGTTAATTTCTTGAAATGTTTGTTATACTTATGTTCATATTTATTAAAAAAATATTAAAATGAATATTAAACGAAATTTGGAACTGCTGTTTGAATTCAATAATTTCTAAATTATGAAAATATGTGACGTCACATAAGGAGGGGGACGTCGCACAAATGTAACCAGCTGTAACAAGGAGGGGGAGGGTCAAAAAATCACGAAATTCGTGTGACGTAATTTATGGATGGCCCCTAATCCTACGATAATATTATTAACTCGAAAGTTTGTAAGTATGGATGGATGGGTGGATGTTTGTGATTCTTTCACGCAAAAACTACAAAACGGATATGGATGATATTTGGCACAGAGATAGATTATAGTCTGGAATAACACATAGGCTATATTTTATCCCGGAATTCCCACGGAAACGAAAATTACGCGGGTGAAACCGCGAGGTGCTGCTAGTAAGATATAAAAAATACTTAATAGTAGTGTTGTGGAAACTATAACTCAGAGAAAATGTTAGTTTGTGTAATTTTTACATTAAATAAAGACTGCTGATTAATTTAAACAAGTTTTCATTATCTAAGATGAAGTTACGAGTTACTTTTCAGTTATCGGAAAGACACAGTGTTTCATCGTTTACAAAAAAGCCGAACATTTTTTTCAAAAATTGTTACTTAGTACTATATTTGTCGTCCGTCTTTCGAATATCAATAACCAGTTATATCTATATGGCCCCCACTTAATGTTATAAAAACTCATTTATGCTGTTTTTCTTCGACTTAAATAATACGAAAAGAATATTTAAGTCATTTAGGCTGGAAGTAAATGAACAAGAGTTTTTCATTTATGACGTTTTGGCTGTTTGTGAAATTAGGACCATTTAGGGGTAAGCGACAGTAAAGAGTGTTAACAGGATGATTTAACACTAATTAATAATGCCATTTTATAGAGTGACGATGAAAACCTAATTAGTTAAATTTTCAGGCTTTCGGAAGCTAAACCAGAATTTTTATGAATTTTTTTTGAAAATTTTCAACTTTAAACCTCTCTCCTGCACATTTTGGAAAATGTCGGTTAGCCTCTTTTGGCTGTTAAGCATCGATATACTGGTTTTATTTTTTTCTATTCCGTTTATTTTTATACATTTTTTTAAATTTAGCTCTTGTTAGCTTGTTCTTGTAATTTTCAGTACTTTACTTATTTACCTTATAGAACTTCATTAACAACGAAAATTATAATCAAAAAATGTATACCTACTTGTAAATATACAATTCAAATCATTGAGCTAACTACAGACGGTCGAAAACAGTCTAGAGGTATCTCAATTGTTTACTTTATTAATTTAAGAAAGGAAATAACAATCAAGGAATAGAACCTTATTAAAACTATTATTTACAATATTTTGGTAGGTTGAAAACAGTCTAGAGTTAGCTCAACTGAATGAAAGAATGGATGAAAACTCTTTATTATACTTAAATGTACCACAAAAAGGCTGAAAATGATACATAAAAATACTGCAAACTAAGACTAAGTATAAATAAATAAATAATAATAAATAATTTCGGACAGTCCACACAGCATAATCCAGCCCAAGCTAAGCAGTTAAGATAGATAAGGGCGACCCTATCGCTAAAAGCGATCTCTTCCAGGCAACCTTTGGATGGACCGGATATAAAAGAACAATATAGACGGTGGTAGTTACATTAGATCTACTTCTCTAGATAGATGGAAAAGAAAAAAATACATACCCAATAAGCTACCAATGTTATAAACTTACATAAACATGTAACTTTATATAGTTAGATAAATAATGTACCACACGTTCATGTGGTAATTCCGGGAAAAATGTATAAAATGTTACCTATGTGTTATTCCAGACTATGATCTATCTCTTTGCCAAATTTCATCCATATCCGTTCAGTAGTTTTTGCATGAAAGAGTAACAAATATCCATCTATCCATCCATACTTACAAACTTTCGCGTTTATAATATTACTAGCGACCCGCCCCGGATTCGCATATTCATTAAAATATGCAAATTTTAATATTTTTGAGTTATGCACATTAATGTAGTAAATACAATATCAATACAATATCGAGCTCGTATTTTTTTACCTGATTATGAGACTAGATGCCGTAAGTTCCACTTTCTTCCACTCTTTAAACGCAGACAAGTGGCTGATTTGACTTACCTAATTAATATAGCAAACGGAACTGTTGATTGCCCAGAGCTTCTTGAGCAAATAGGACTGCGCACATGCACGCTTGCACCTATCGTAAGGACTAATTATAGGCAGAACGCATTTGTTTATAGAGCTTCTAGCTCGTTTAACTCATTAGTACATGAAAACAGCAATATAGATTTATTCAACACCAGTTCAAGTAAGCTTAAACGCTTGCTTAATGATACATTTTTCGTTTTAGTTTGAGAAATTCTCTTGTTTGTGCTTGTACTTAGTATAAAAAACAATCTATTTTTCTTTTTTAGTTATTGTTATTGCTAGATTTGCTAGTAAGTCGTCAACTTAACTTCTTTGTTTAAGCAGTTTTACTAATAGGTTTATATTAATAAGTTACTTTTAATATATCTAGTTTTCTGTAATTTTTTTTTAAGTTAAAATTAATACCTATATGTCTACTTACTGTAAATTCATCTCAAGTCAACAGATCTCAAGTTGCTGCTTTAATTTATTATTAGTGAAAACTTTTAATTGGCCTTAATTTAAAAATTCTTTGTATCTACTCATTGTCTAGCTGTAAGTTTTCCTAAAATTGTAAAAATAAAATAAAATAAATTTGAAGTATGTTTTTTGTTTTAATACAATAATACCTAAATTATGTCACAGTAACAGCTGGTTTCTGGAACGCAGATCATCTTAATAGTTAACTAATCAATGTTCAAATCTCTATTCAAGTGTCATTTGGGTTTCTCGAACATTGATTACGTACTTATATTTTGAAAAACAAAACTCTTGTCAAATAACATAATACGCTAATATTCCTTTGGATGACCGAGCATGGCACCAGGCCACTCTTCCTATTAGATTGGGTGGTTTAGGTGTTCGAGAAATTTCTAGTGTTTCACTCCCAGGTTTTTTATCATCAGTTCATGGTACTAAAGATCTTGTTCATAAAATTTTGGCAAAATGTTCTCAAAATTTTGAAATTACAGGTTACAACGAAGCACTAGGCTTATGGAAAATAGCCTGTCCTGACACCAATCTTCCAAAAGTCCTGTCTTCTCAGAGGCTATGGGATGAGCCACTTTGTGAGCTGGTACGGAAAAATCTTATTAATACGTCTACCAGCTCAATAGAACGTGCCCGTCTACTCGCCGTTTCTGAGTGGGAATCAGGACTTTGGTTACATGTTCTGCCTTCTAAAAATCTAGGTACCCTTTTAGACAACAACTCATTTCGGGTGGCCACCTCCTTGCGTTTAGGTTCCCCTTGCCTAGTTGCACACCGTTGCCAGTGTGGTGAAACCGTGGACAAGCTTGGTCACCATGCATTGGCATGTGTCTCTAGTGCAGGACGTGTGTCCCGCCATAATTCAATTAACGATATCATCCGTCGGGCCTTTACCAGCGTCAGTGTAGCAGCTACACTTGAACCACGTGGCCTTATGCGAGATGATGGTAAAAGACCTGACGGTATGACTCTGATTCCCTGGAAGATGGGTCGGCCTTTAGTTTGGGATGCCACGTGTGTAGATACTCTAGCGCCTTCACATCTGGCAGGGACATCAGCAAGGGCTGGCTCCGCAGCTTCATCAGCGGAGTCCCTCAAACGGCGAAAATATGCTAATCTTGACCGAGGATACCTATTTGAGCCATTTGGGGTGGAAACCCTTGGTCCTTGGGGTCCTGGGGCACACACAATTTTTAAAGATCTGACGAAACTTCTAATAGAGTCCACAGGAGATAAGAATGCTGGCTTCTATTTTGGTCAACGAATTAGCATTGCCATTCAACGTGGCAATGCTGCCAGCATTCTGGGTACTTTGCCTTCTGGTGACGGCTTAGATTTTTAAGAGTTTGTTATAATTGTATATACTAGTGAGCTATGTGATCTAATTATGTTTCAGAAATAAAGTTTTCTTACAGAATACGCTAATTAGGCCTGATTCTTTGTTCAAGCTCTTGTCAAATCAATAATTAACTAATCGGCGATTTTGCTCTAATTAGTTGAAATTATTACAACAATTCGCTGTATTTTTCCAAGTTCTAAACCGGGGTATAATACATAAAAAATCAACAGGTTGGTAATCCAAAAGCCATACACTACATAGTATAAACTAGAGTCGCTTCTCTGTCCCTATGTCATTATGTCCCTTTGAAAGCTTAAATCTTTAAAACTACGCAACGGATTTTGATGCGGTTTTTTTTTTATAGATAGAGTGATTCAAGAGGTAGGTTTTTATGTATAATAAAACCGTGCGAATCCGGGGCGGGTCGCTAGTTTTCAAATAAAATGTAAATGTGACTAACATGATCAAAATCGTGACTTAACTGTTTTGTGACATACCTGTATTTTGTATACTCATGTGATTCACATTTATTGTAAAGCAGAGTTTACATGAAATTGTCATCATTTTTTAAAAGAATAATAGAATTTTTTATGTTATAAAAGAAAACTTAAAGGTATACTGAACTGAAAGAATGACAGTCGTAAGATGATCAATGATTAGTTACCTAATTATCATCTAATCAGCGTTCGTACACCCCGATTTGATTTGACCAGTGTGTTAAATTAATCGCTTTATCAACTGATTTACGATTTGAACAACGTTCTAGAAATCGGTTGTTAGTGAGGCAAAATGAATTGTGTATTTTAAACGACTTCGAAAAAGGAGGAGGTTCTCATGACGTATGCAAAGAATGATGGCAAGAATTTTCAGCTATCGTGAGTGTACACGTATCGCAAGGGTATCAACCGATAGCTCCTAAAATTTTCCCAAGAGTTTTGTACTTAGATTTTGACCTGACTTGGATATATTTAATTGATACTTTTATGGCTAAAACATAATAATTTATAAGCAAATCGACAAAACTTACTCATCTGAAAGTGAACTATCAGTGCTACTACCTATTGTACTTTTGTTTTCAATTTTACATATTTCAATGTTAATTATTGTATGTGTGTGCTAAATAAATGTTTTACCTATCTAACTACTGTTGTTGTTTGTAAATGAAGCCAAACTCATGTACCTAGGTATAATAATAATTTTTACATAGTAAAAAACAAAGTCGCTTTTTCTGTCCCTATTTCCCTTTGACTGCTTTAATCTTTAAAACTACACAATGGATTTTGATGCGGTTTTTTTAATACATACCTCTAGATAGAGTGATTCAAGAGGAAGGTTTATACTTATAATAAAACCGTCGAAGCCGGGGCGGGTCGCTAGTTAGTTATAAAATAATAACTCAATCAAATTGGAGACAAATATGTTAATACCTAGGCACCTACTAATTCAAATGTTTGGTTCCAATCCAGGGATGTACTGTAGCTATCAAGTCTATCCAATTTCCTCCAATGATGAATCTGTCTACTGTTATAGTTTGTAAATGATGGCATACTTATGTTCGTAGGTATAATATCAATTAGTAGGTAGGTAGAGTATTAAGCATAAAATAATAACACAATTAAATCTAACTAATATTTTAATACCCAGGGGGTATACCTACTCTAGGTACCTTCTCTATCCAACATCCTCCAAGGTAGGTACGAGAAGCTCAGTTGAAGTCCTGCTAAATATGAGATAAAGGCACCATAATGTAATTTACATATTATAAATATGTAAACCTGGTTATTGCCGTAAAAAGTTATTTGCCGATAATGTACATGAAATGCCCTGGAAATAGTTGAATTGACTTAAATCAGTAGTTGCCTATTATAATTGGTTATTTCAATGGGGTCGGTAAATAGAAAAGAAGTTACCTGCATAACAACACATCTTACATCAGACTTTAAAAGTAATATTACGGAGGTTAGAGTAATTCCCGGAGTGTAATTTTGAGAAAAGTTCTAGGTATTTGTTGTACAGAGGCTACTGAAATATTTATTAAATTTGTGTATATACTACAACAAGATAAAGCACTGGGTGGGCAATGGACGCTTGAATATTTGTATCTCGGTCAGAAATCAGTTTTTTTTACATTTCACACATCAAAGTCTAGTTTTTTTATCACTACATAGTATAATATAAAGTTGCTTTCTCTGTCCCTATGTCATTATGTCCCTTTGAACGCTTAAATCTTTAAAACTACGCAACGGATTTTGATGCGGTTTTTTTAATAGATAGAGTGATTCAAGAGGAAGGTTTATACGTATAATATAAAACCGTGCGAAGTCGGGGCGGGTCGCTAGTTATTAATAAATGAACCTGCTACTAAATTATCGTGAATTAAATACTATGAACGTAATTGTAGGTATATTATGAGTATTAAATGTAGGGTACTAAGGTAAGTTGTTCCGGGACCGATCGTCATAGATGGCCACCTTCTTGAAATTATTTCCGAGTAGATACACTTACCTTGGGCAAATTGTGCAGTTAGGTAAAAACTATTTTGAGAAGGAGGCCAAGAGGAGGATCCAGCTAGGCTGGGCAGCATTTGAGAAACTACGTCGGGTCTTCTCGACATCCATACCGCAATATTTGAAAACGAAAGTTTTCAACCAGTGCGTCCTACCTAAGAGTGTCCACGACTCACGGTAGGGCTGGTCCACCAGTTCAAAGTCGCTCAGCGAGCTATGGAAAGAGCTATGTGAGGAGTCTCTCTGAAGGATAGGATTCATTATGAATACATCCGACAGAGAACCAAGTTATCGACATAGCTCAAAGAATTATTAGCAAGCTGAAGTGGCAGTGGGCTGGCCATATCTCGCGAAGAAACGACAACCGTTGGGATAAACGTGTTCTTGAGTGGAGACCGCGACTCGGTAAGGTACTAAGGTAAGGTTTATTAGATAGTCAGATAGTCATTTTATTGGTAAATTTTTTTACAAGTCATTTCACATTATATTTAGTAAATATTAACAGATAGGTACCTACTAATAAATGCAGTGTAAAATCA
This sequence comes from Eupithecia centaureata, assembly GCA_944547425.1. Classification (NCBI taxonomy): domain Eukaryota; kingdom Metazoa; phylum Arthropoda; class Insecta; order Lepidoptera; family Geometridae; genus Eupithecia; species Eupithecia centaureata. The sequence continues at coordinate 10,845 of OX155695.1, read as the reverse complement.
AATATACTTAGACAAAAAGGAATTGCACAAACATTAGTACAACTCAAAAATCTTTATCAACATTCATATTCAGATTCATACCTACTTATTAATTAAAGGTCATTCATATTCAGATTCATTTTAATTCAGCAGTAAATAATTGTTAGCCATTTGTGTTTTCTTTTCTGGAATTAAATACATAGAGTAAACGAGTTCTTGAGTGGAGATCGCGATTCACTAAGCGTAATGTATGACGCCCTTCAGCATGGTGGGATGGCGATCTGCGAAGGACTGCAGACTACCATACTAAAATGTGGCAAAATGAAGACAGGGCGTTATAGCACTTATAGGTCTCATTATATATACCTAGGGTAGGCATAATTATTTCCAGCAGAGCATTGATTTTTGCAATCGAAGAGTTCATAATATGAAAATTAAAAACTTGCTGCAAACCCCTTCTGAGCTTTAAAAAAGTGGTTGAATTTAATTTATCGCTAAAATAAACATATGGCTCCTAACAGCTTCCTAAAAGTATATTCCGTACAATATGTATCTCTCTCTATTCTGTCTACCTTCTGTACCAACCGAACAAAGGAGGTTGGTTTCAATCCTGACCCCTAACCTGAAACTAACCTCTAGAATTGAAACCTCTTTTGTATTGTGCCGCCATTTGCAATGAAGAGAACCTATGGAAATTAAATTATTCTGCCGATGTTCAAAAAATATTTTTTTTTCTTCTGTAAATATTATGGAAAAACTGAAAATGCAAAGTTCCTTAGGATTTTAAGACGATTCGAACGATATATTCAGTATCGTTCTTCAAATTTTTGGGACAGGCCATAAGGGATTCTTGCCATTGTTCTTTCATCTAAACAACTTATGTAGTTACGGAGATTACCTATAACAAACATTCACACAGACTTTCCCAATTATTATAATAGTAAGGTAAGATAGTAAGGTAAGACTTGGACCAAAAGTAGAAAGCGCCGGCCAATGAAAAAAAAAAAGAAATATTTCGGTAGAACATAACGTCTCGATAATTTTTAGCTATGGCTGCTATGCTGTGCTATTATTATTTAAGTGGTTAAATGAGGTCAAAAATTCGAAATTTTTGATATCGATTTTTGAAAAATCGATATTTCAGTAACTAACCAAATGAGTAATCTACTACCTCTACATAAAAATAAGTCGGGTTTTCCTTCCTGACGCTATAACTCCAGAACGCACGAACCAATTTCCACGGTTTTGCATTCGTTGGAAAGGTCTCGGGCTCCGTGAGGTTTATAGTAATGTATAATAAAACCGTGCGAAGCCGGGGCGGGGCGCTAGTTTTTTATAAGGATATCTATGACTTAAATGAAATGTCCCCTTTTAAGTGCACAATTCATTTATTTCGAGGTACTTTCACTGACCTTATACACAAATCTATCTTATCATAATCCTATCTTCCTTATCTATCTTATCTTCGAGACCTTCCGCCGGAGGCCTAATTGACACTTCTTGGTGTCTTGCAAAGCACATGTACGTACCATACCATCAAGTTTTAGATTATACCCAGAAAATAAGGTCCATACACCACATCGTTATAATTAAAATAGGGGTGATTTATTCTCATTCGGGCATTATTTTTTGAAGGGACCTATCGTTGCTGGTACCTATAGAGTCAGTGTTTTTTCAATTATTTATACTGTACTATAAATTTTATTAAATTTTTATTAAACCTGTAATAATTAAAATGTTAAACTTATAAATTATGCATATATTTACTAACATATATTTCATATATTTTGGTAATAGTTTAGTAGTAGTTTTTAATTACATAACTTTAATAGCAAAGAAGGGGAAATGAAACATAATTTAGATTAAACATTAGATGAAATTTATTTAGTCCGGTCAATTTAGACATTCGAAGCTACATAAATTCCCCTTCATTTTTCACGATTTTCATCAAAACGGTAAGTTTTATCATAAAAATATATGGACAAAAATTGAAATTCATAAAATTATCTACAAAAAATGGTTAGGTTCGGTTCGGTTCGGTTCGTTAGGTTAGGTTAGGTTAGGTTAGGTTAGGTTAGGTTAGGTTAGGTTAGTTTAGGTTTGGTTAGGCTAGGTTCGGTTAGGTTAGGTTCGGTTAGGTTCGGTTAGGTTCGGTTCGGTTCGGTTCGGTTCGGTTCGGTTCGGTTCGTTAGGTTAGGTTAGGTTAGGTTAGGTTAGTTAGGTAAAGTCAGGTTAGGTTAGGTTCCACGACTGGTGGACTAACCTAACCTAACCTAACCTAACCTAACCTAACCTAACCTAACCTAACCTAACCTAACCTAACCTAACCTAACCTAACCTAACCTAAAGCAGTAAATAATTGTTAGCCATTTGTGTTTTCTTTTCTGGAATTAAATACATAGAGTAAACGAGTTCTTGAGTGGAGATCGCGATTCACTAAGCGTAATGTATGACGCCCTTCAGCATGGTGGGATGGCGATCTGCGAAGGACTGGCAGACTACCATACTAAAATGTGGCAAAATGAAGACAGGGCGTTATAGCACTTAAAGGTCTCATTATATATACCTAGGGTAGGCATAATTATTTCCAGCAGAGCATTGATTTTTGCAATCGAAGAGTTCATAATATGAAAATTAAAAACTTGCTGCAAACCCCTTCTGAGCTTTAAAAAAGTGGTTGAATTTAATTTATCGCTAAAATAAACATATGGCTCCTAACAGCTTCCTAAAAGTATATTCCGTACAATATGTATCTCTCTCTATTCTGTCTACCTTCTGTACCAACCGAACAAAGGAGGTTGGTTTCAATCCTGACCCCTAACCTGAAACTAACCTCTAGAATTGAAACCTCTTTTGTATTGTGCCGCCATTTGCAATGAAGAGAACCTATGGAAATTAAATTATTCTGCCGATGTTCAAAAAATTTTTTTTTTTCTTCTGTAAATATTATGGAAAAACTGAAAATGCAAAGTTCCTTAGGATTTTAAGACGATTCGAACGATATATTCAGTATCGTTCTTCAAATTTTTGGGACAGGCCATAAGGGATTCTTGCCATTGTTCTTTCATCTAAACAACTTATGTAGTTACGGAGATTACCTATAACAAACATTCACACAGACTTTCCCAATTATTATAATAGTAAGGTAAGATAGTAAGGTAAGACTTGGACCAAAAGTAGAAAGCGCCGGCCAATGAAAAAAAAAAAGAAATATTTCGGTAGAACATAACGTCTCGATAATTTTTAGCTATGGCTGCTATGCTGTGCTATTATTATTTAAGTGGTTAAATGAGGTCAAAAATTCGAAATATTTGATATCGATTTTTGAAAAATCGATATTTCAGTAACTAACCAAATGAGTAATCTACTACCTCTACATAAAAATAAGTCGGGTTTTCCTTCCTGACGCTATAACTCCAGAACGCACGAACCAATTTCCACGGTTTTGCATTCGTTGGAAAGGTCTCGGGCTCCGTGAGGTTTATAGTAATGTATAATAAAACCGTGCGAAGCCGGGGCGGGGCGCTAGTTTTTTATAAGGATATCTATGACTTAAATGAAATGTCCCCTTTTAAGTGCACAATTCATTTATTTCGAGGTACTTTCACTGACCTTATACACAAATCTATCTTATCATAATCCTATCTTCCTTATCTATCTTATCTTCGAGACCTTCCGCCGGAGGCCTAATTGACACTTCTTGGTGTCTTGCAAAGCACATGTACGTACCATACCATCAAGTTTTAGATTATACCCAGAAAATAAGGTCCATACACCACATCGTTATACTTAAAATAGGGGTGATTTATTCTCATTCGGGCATTATTTTTTGAAGGGACCTATCGTTGCTGGTACCTATAGAGTCAGTGTTTTTTCAATTATTTATACTGTACTATAAATTTTATTAAATTTTTATTAAACCTGTAATAATTAAAATGTTAAACTTACAAATTATGCATATATTTACTAACATATATTTCATATATTTTGGTAATAGTTTAGTAGTAGTTTTTTAATTACATAACGTTAATAGCAAAGAAGGGGAAATGAAACATAATTTAGATTAAACATTAGATGAAATTTATTTAGTCCGGTCAATTTAGACATTCGAAGCTACATAAATTTTTCACGATTTTCATCAAAACGGTAAGTTTTATCATAAAAATATATGGACAAAAATTGAAAATCATAAAATTATCTACAAAAAATGGTTAGGTTCGGTTCGGTTCGGTTCGTTAGGTTAGGTTAGGTTAGGTTAGGTTAGGTTAGTTTAGGTTTGGTTAGGCTAGGTTCGGTTAGGTTAGGTTCGGTTAGGTTCGGTTAGGTTCGGTTCGGTTCGGTTCGGTTCGGTTCGGTTCGGTTCGTTAGGTTAGGTTAGGTTAGTTTAGGTTTGGTTAGGCTAGGTTCAGTTAGGTTCGGTTAGGTTCGGTTCGGTTCGTTAGGTTAGGTTAGGTTAGGTTAGGTTAGGTTAGGTTAGGTTAGGTAAGGTTAGGTTAGGTTAGGTTAGGTTAGGTTAGGTTAGGTTAGGTTAGGTTAGGTTAGGTTAGGTTAGGTTAGTTTAGGTTAGGTTAGGTTAGGTTAGGTTAGGTTAGGTTAGGTTAGGTTAGGTTAGGTTAGGTTAGGTTTTTTTTTTTTGTGTTGCAAACTAGTTGACTCTTCTTTTCATAGGAAAAGAGAGTGCGCTAGTCTGCTGTTAATTTTTAAAACTGTGTGAACCTGTTGCTATTAAATGCAACATCATTATTAACAGTACGAATTATGATACATATATACATACTACATACATTAATACATAGACTTTGAAAAATATCCCTGAAAATATTCCCCCCCCCCCTCCCACCCCTCCCCAATATGCACACTCGTGCAGTACAATTTTTTACAATTACATTGATTAAGCATTTCATTACAATTAAGCAAGTATAACCAAACATTCGGTTATATATAGTTGCTTTTACATTATATAATAGTTATTATATATTACACTTACACTTCTTTTTAAAAATATATATTTTAGTATAGGTACTTAACTATGCCTTAACACGTTTAACAATTATCTATTTATTTCTATTTGCTTCTATATTATTATTATTTATTTATTTATTTTTTGTTTTAATATATATTTTTTCCTTTTTTTTTTTTTTTTTTGTTCATTTTATTATTATATTTTTTTTTTATTTTGTTTTACTTCTCTTTTCTCTTTTCTCTTTTCACTTTTTTTTTTTTTTTTTTTTTTTTTTTTAAATTCTCATTATTATTTTGTTTATTACACATATATTATATTTTCTTCTATTTTCTATTATACATATATATTTTCTTTCCCAATTATACACATGATTCCTTAAACGTAAATTAACATAAACAATAATTACTAACATAATAATAGCAACGTAGGAATTGCATCTGAAGAGATTATTATTATTATAATCCTCAGAGCATAATACCTTTATACTAAACTATAAGTAAGGGATAACTTTACTTATATACATTAGATATATCGATTACATAAAAAGTACATTACATAAAGAGTTTTAAAGACGACAGTTTGGAGATTGTTATTAATTTCTATGGAATAGCATGGGTACATAATTTAATTATTATTACTTATTAATTATTATTATTACAGTCGAGCAATGGCACATTCAATTAATTACCCAGATCTGTAATCAAAGAGTGCCAATAAGCTAGTACAGAGAAAAAAAAAAAAAGATGCTGTATAAAGCCAATCAGATTTATATAAGTACAATTGGCCTTTATCGCAGAAAATAATGGCCAATTCAGACTTAAAACCTTATTTTGATTTTGATTCAAGTTAAATTCTATTTGTTTATTCTTGTCTTATATACATATATCTTAAATTTCATTATTAAAATATTAAGTAAAATTATTATTATTATTAAAATTAACAAATTAAGATCAAAATCAAAATTAAAATCTAAACCAAAATTAAAATTAACATCAAAATTAAAATTAAAATCAAAATTAAAATCAAAATCAAAATCAGAATCAAAATCAATATCAAAATCAAAAAAAAAAAAAAAAAAAAATTAAAATTAAAATTAAAATTAAAATCAAAATTAAAATTAAAATTAAAACTAAAATTAAAATTAAAATTAAAATTAAAATTAAAATTAAAATTAAAATTAAAATTAAAATTAAAATTAAAACAAAATCAAAATCAAAATTAAAATTAAAATCAGAATCAAAATCAAAATTAAATTAAAGTATAATCAAAATTAAAATTAAAATCAAAATTAAAATCGAATTGTAAATATAATTAGTAGAGTGTCTATAATTAGGCGTTTCTAGAATGACAGACCAAAAATTAGTTAAATTAAAGTTGTATAAATAGAATAATTTAAATTGATAAGAATAAAAATTCAAGATTCCTTAAATGAATCAAAGTCCAGCATTTGATCTAGTAACGGTAAATAATAAATCGATAAATCAATCAATAAATAAAAATAGAACCATAATCAAATAACTTCCATATTGACTTCCATATTGGGTATAATTGAGAACAACAGCCAGCCATAAGCAGCCACTAGTTGGGCCAACATACTTACATATTATAGGTGCATAATATAGTAAAATAAATAGGTAAGTCAATGTATTATTAAATATATTTCTATTGTAAGTAGTTCTGTGATGCAATACCGCGAACATCTCGGTGCGGCGCCGGCGGCGGGCGGCACGCAATCGTCAAAAAAAAAAATAAATCAAATAAAATAAATCAAATAATAACAGTAAGTGACCGAACATACAGCTATCAAAATAAGTAAGTCTTTGAGTCACGGCCCAAATCCACGACGACAAGCCAGGCTGACATAAAGGAGAGGATGACAGAGCGTTGGTTGCAACCGAGAGCCAAGTCAAGTCAAGTCAAAGTCGGGTCGAGCACCTTTCAAAAGAAGAAGAAGACACACGCTAGAGACTCTCAATACCAAAACAAAACAAACAAACGTTACAAATAAAAATATACCAAGACAATTATTAATTTGTGCCTGTATGTGGAATAAATAAATTAGGGTGAGACTTTCATAGTGACAATATCAAACATGGTGAGTGCTAATCATTTTCAACAATAGAACCGTTCTCTCTGCCGATTATGCGTAGAATGTTCTTTGCAAACAGCAGAAAGATAGGTCTGTAAGTATTGTCACTAATTATAAGTTCTAAATTATCAACGTTTATGTCGATGTCCATTGCAATCTCGCAGTCGTGCCTAAACAATCCAAACCTACTACATTCTAGCAAAAGATGCTTTACAGATTGGTTGGCATCGTCACCGCAAGAGCACAATGGAGAAAGTGCTAAACTAAACCTAACTAAATATGAATTAAAGCCGCCATGGCCAGTAAAAATTTGAGTGTAAAAATTATCTAGACTAACGTTTCTTAGCGTTTTATAGGCCAGAGATACGCTTTTAAAAAATAACTTTGTTGTGGAGCCTGTTTGGGATAAGTCATATGCATGTTGCCACTCTTCGATGCTACCGGCCCTTGCCAGACCCTTGGCATAGGATAGAGGGAACCTATCATAGAATGGCTGTCTTCGATCCCCTAGGGCAGCCTGCTTTGCCAACTCGTCGGCCCTCTCGTTACCCTCAATACCACAGTGGGCCTTGACCCAGTACAATGAAATAATTTTACCATTTTGGGCAAGCAATGACATTTTTTCTTTGATTGCAGCGACCAATGGGTGCAGTGAGTTAGGGTCACTGACTGCCTCGAGACTGGACCTTGAATCGCTGGCAATGCTGAAAGCAGACTCCCTTCTGCCTTCGACCAACTGTAGGGCTCGCAGTATTGCACACAGCTCTGCCTGAAACACACTACAGAAGCTCTCCAGCCGGAATCTGGTGTGACGGACCTCATGCCCCCCGGACCAACAGGTAACAGCGCCACCCACCTTATCCTCCAGCTTGCTGCCATTTGTGTAAAGGATGGGCTCATCGCTTCCCAGGCTCAGCGCTTCCTCCTGGGATTCGATAAGCCCAAACCCTACATGCCTCCTTTCCGCTGGGTGAGGTAAGGAGAATGGACTTATCCTGAGCTCCATACTACGGCCCGGCAGACTGGTCAGTGGCTCTCCTTTCTTTGCTCTGTAGATAAGTGCATTCTCCCTGAGTCTCAATGTAAGAGGCAGCAGTCTCGACAGCAGAACACTGGACACCAAAGATGTTGTGCGGTGAGCTTTGCTTATCTTTATAGCAAAAGATCTAATGAGGCTGTTTAAGATCCTTTCTGCATAAGCCCTCCTGGAGACATCAGCCCAACTACTCGCCGCATATAAGACCGTAGGTTCCACCACAGCAATATAGATGAGTCTCAGAATATCGGAATTGAGACCCCATTGTGCACGTGCCGCTCTAGAGACTACCTTGTAGAAAGCAATTGCTTTGTTGGTAACTATCTCTAGATGCGTTCGGAAATTAAGAATGGGGTCTATAGTTAATCCCAATATTCGGAGACTCTCTCCAAAGGCTATGGGGACGCCCGCCATAAAGATCCTTGGCGTGTGGTACCGGAGTTTTTTGGTTATGAGAAGTGCCTGTGTTTTATCCGGTGCGAATTTTAATTTCAGGTCTTCGCCCCACCGAGTGATCACCGCCAACGCCCGGTTAAGCATGCGCTCCAGCTCGAGTCCGTCGGCCGCGGCGGCGACCATCAGCAGGTCGTCCGCGAAGGCCTGCACCCTGACGCCGCCGTACTGCGCCTGCTCCAGCGCCGGCTCCAGCTGCATGTTCCAGAGCAGCGGCCGGAGCAGGTCGACCCCTGGATACACCCCATACTTGTGTCTCTGTGTACCACTTGCCCCGCATATTTGAGTATGATTTCCCTCTCCGAGAGGTAACTAAGTATTAGGCGCGCTACCTCGATATCTACGTTATTCGCTCTGAGCCTTTCCATGATAGCGGGCCACCAGGTGTTGTCGAAAGCGCCCTGAATGTCTAATGAGACTAACACTGTGATTTTCTTTTGTTCCAGGCTCGAGCGAACGATGGACATGGCGTCATACAGAGCGTCCTCCGAGCTCCGCTGAGGAGTGAACCCGTACTGGAAGGGGCTCAGGCGACCCTCCTTGCCGAGCTGCCACTGCAACCGGTTAACAAACAGCTTCTCGAGGATCTTCCCGAAGACGGGAAGAAGCCCGATCGGTCTGTAAGACTTGGGAGTGGTGTAAGTTTCTTTACCCGGCTTGGGGATCACCTTGACTGTCGCCACCTTCCACGATCTAGGGAAACAACCCAGCCGGAGGCAACTCGAATACAGCCCCACCAGTAAGGCCTTGTCGCATCTGTAGGCGCGGAGACAGATGTCCAGCGTTAGTCCGTCACCACCGGGCGCTCTCTTAGGGCTCATGGAACGCAGGACCGTCTCTAGTTCCGTTTCAGTGAAGGCGACATGAGGCGCGTCCACCTCCGCTCGGTCCGCGGCCCAGGCGCGCGCGGCGTGCTGCGGCGAGTCCTGCCGCGGGTCGTCGCGCCGGTAGAAGGTGTCCGCCAGCAGCGCCGCCGACTGCGCCTCGTCGAGCGCGCGCCCGTCCGCCGCCGCCAGCAGCGCGTCCTCCGACCGCACGCCTTCATGATGCGGTACGACCTCTGCCATATTCCCTCCACCGTCTCGCCCGTGCAGAACTCCTTCCAACTAGAGGTGATGGCGGACTCTATCGCCGCGCGGTACTCGGTTCGAGCCTCCAAGTATCGGTCCACCACGAGCCGTCTCCTGGCGGGGTTCGCCTTCGCTATTCTCCTCCTGCGGCGCACCATCTCGGCCTTCAGTTCGGCCAGCTCGGGTCTCCACCGGCGACAGGCTCCGGCGAGTCTCTTCGGCGGGATGCGCGGGATGGCCCTCTCGCAGGCCGCGCGCACGCACGCGGTGTACAGGTCGGCGGCGCGCGCGACCGCCTCTCCGTCCGGCGGCGCGGCGACGGCGGCGCTCAGCTCGGCGCGCGAGATCTCCCGCTCGAGCTCCTCGTCGAACAGGGTCCAGTTCGCCTTCACCGTGTTGTAGATCCTCGCGGTGGCGGCGGGCGCGTCCTCCCCGCGGCGCCCGCCGAGCCGCAGCGCGAACGCGATCGGGCGGTGGTCGGAGAGCGTGCAGAGCGCGGGCTCGACGCGCCAGCCGGCGAGCGCGGGCAGCAGCGCGGCGGAGCAGGCCGTGACGTCCACGATGCTGGTGGCGGGCGCGCCGTGCCGGTACGCGAGGAAGGTCGGCTCGCGGCCCGCGTTGCACACCTCGAGCCCGAGCTCCGCGAACAGGTCCGCGAGCGCGGCGCCGCGTGCGTCCTCCGCCGCGCAGCCCCACCACGGACTGGCCGCGTTCACGTCGCCCGCCACCACGACCCGCGACCACGCCATGCCCCGCACTATCATTTTTATTCTGTTAAGGTGAACATTCAAGTCTAGCTCCCTATCTAGGTAGACACTTATTATACCTATGTCTGTGTTCCCAGTTTTTATGACCACGCCCGATATGTCTTCACTTATATAATTTATGTTCGTAGAGTATCTCAAGTTCGGGTCCGAGATGAGAACGGCGGCGCGCACCGGCGCGTCGGGGCGCCCCGCCGCGCTCTGCACCACCCTGCAGCCCGGCGGCGGCGCCACGGTGCCGCGCGCTCCGACGTAAGGTTCCTGCAGAAGCAGCACTTGAAAACCTTTGGCGGTGGCCTCTCTGAAGCACTCGTGCGTCGCCGCCCTGCCCCTGCCCAGGTTGTATTGCAATATTTTAATATTTATGTTCCTTTGTGTAGAAGGATCGGTGCCCTCAGCAGTATCGCACGCCGAGGCGCGCTATGCGGTCCCAGCGGCGCCACTCGGGGCAGTCGGCGCTGTAGGCGGGGTGCTCCGCGTCCGGCAGGCGG